>JAQPPZ010001274.1:2400000-3600000 GCA_028583015.1 Wollemia nobilis | reverse complement strand
AATTGTCGACAAGGCTTTAGACTGGCAAACTTTCTTGTCTTTGGGCATTGTTGCTTATAGCTTGGGTAAATTGAAAACAATTGGCAGACCACATGACTTGAGGCTAGTCTTCGTTGATGAGAAATACTATCGTTGATGGGTTGAGAATGGATCAATGATGGGAAGTGTTGATGAGCGATGAAGACTTTGCACGGGTTTTAGGCTATCACTAATGGATGCTATGGTCATGGATCAGATCAACGATGAGACTTTGGGTGCACAAAATTTTACCTTTAAAACAACTTATCTTGACCAAAATCTATCTGGAGGGGGACTTGTTAGGTTGATATTGGTAAGACCCTTGCTTTGGACTTGAGACTAGCTATCATAGATGAGGTTGAGCAATCACTGATCGAATCAGCGATGAGGCTTGGCAAGAGTGACAATGTGCTTCACCTTATTTCTTTCTTGACGTGGTCATTGATGGGAAATGTCTATCAATGATTGATCAATGATGAAGAGTTTAGATGAGCGACAATGTATTTGTGGACTTGGCTATTCATCGATGTCTAACTTTAGTCATGGATAGGATCAACGATGGTAATTTTGCAAGCATGATAGCGGATTTGGCTTTAAGGCTAGGTTTTAGTGTGGTCACTGATGAAAAGGGTATCGAGGATGGCATTAGCGATGGGAGACTTGGATGAGTGACAATGGGAAAATTTTGGTCTTTAGTTTTGTCACTGATGACTGACTTTGGTCACTGATGGGATCGATGACAAGGCTTTTTAATGAGCGATGATGTTCTATGGGCTTAAGTCTATCGACGATAGCTTAGAGTGGTCACGGATTGGATCGATGAAGGAGTTTCAAAAGAGCGACGGGTTATTAAAGGCCTTTTAGACTTTGTGGATGATTTAGGGAAACCTTAGGAAGATCATTTGGGTGAAAATAAGGCAGACTT
Source organism: Wollemia nobilis (assembly GCA_028583015.1). Taxonomy (NCBI): domain Eukaryota; kingdom Viridiplantae; phylum Streptophyta; class Pinopsida; order Araucariales; family Araucariaceae; genus Wollemia; species Wollemia nobilis. The sequence goes on along the minus strand of JAQPPZ010001274.1, from coordinate 3,599,057 downwards.
GGACAATGTTTTGGTCATGGTCTATGACTTTCAACTTTTTGGACTGACTTTATTAAGGATTGACCTTAAACATGAAAGGGTGACAAGGGATGGACTTATGAAGAATATGATAAGCTCTATGCTTACTCTTTCATTGACCATGGAGGTTCTTCCTCTGATTATTTTCTCAAGGCTTCCTTTTGCTTTTTTGGACTTGACCTTATACCCTATAGTCACCTAGACCGCTAGACTTATTGAAAATTAGGGGTGTGAATTAAGTTGGGATTTTTGAAGCCCAACACAGGCTCTATCTGGGACAAGAGAAATATTTGATCTATCAGGATAAAAATTTCTCTTGAGGACTCTAGAATCTCTAGTTGCAAGCAATGTAGACCTGATTGAAACCTTTCCCCTGTGGACCTTTTGCAATAGTCTTCATATAGGCATTACTTTCAAGGACTCAATTCTGGACTCAGCTTCTACAGATTCTCTACTTCATGACCAACCTAGGTAAGACTAAACAGAATTTGAAAGCATAAAAAAACTAAACACTTAAAAACATAACAGACTAAAAACTTACTACTATAAACTGGAATGGAAACACACAAGACTATAAAAGGACTAAAATTGATTGAATTGTAATATATACATATGTACAAAGGTAGACACAAATAGTTCATACCAAACTAATCCCCATTACAGGGATGGTAGATCTTCAAATGCTGGCCATTTATTGGGAATTGCATCTCTTCACCTAGCAGGGTCTACAACCTGTAGGTGTGTTGGCCTATCTTCTGGAAAATTTGATAAGGGCCTAGCCATTTGGGCTCTAACTTGCCTTTTTCTCCTGGTTTGTCATTTTTGGGTCCCAATACAATACTATGTCTCCTTCTGCAAATGGCTTTCCCCTGGCCTTCTTGTTGAATAATTGAGCAGTTTTATGTATTTCTTGGGTCATTCTCTTGAAAGCTTCTCTTCTGTCTTCTTCCAATTTGACAATCTGATCCATTCTTCTCTGTAGACTGTCAGGATTTTTGTGATCTTGGAGTAACAAAGCCAAGGCAGGTCTCTCAACTTGTGGGGGAAGTAAGGTCTATTCTCCATATACCAATTCATAAGGTGTTCTTCTTGTAGCTCTCTTGATGGAAATTTTATCAGTCCACAGAGCAAATTTTAGCTCATTGTCCCAACTCTTTTTATTTCTGCCTAGAGATCTTTTAATCCTGGTTATAAGGTTTTTATTCGAGGATTCTGCTAGGCCATTTCCTTGAGGGTAGTAGTTGGTTGAATGAGCTAGTTCAATATTGTACTTACTATAAAAATCCACCATTTCATAGGAAATAAAATTGCTACCATTGTCAGTTACCAATTTTCTAGGCACCCCAAATCTGGTCAGGATATTTTCTTCTAAAAATTTAATAATGACTTCTGTAGTAGATATTTTTAATGGAGCAGCTTCCACCCACTTGGTGAAATAGTCTATGGTAGTTATTATCCATCGGTGACCCCCTGATGAGTTTGGATTAATCTCTCCTATCATGTCTAAACCCCATTGAGTGAAAGGAGCTTCTACTGTCACAGGTTTTAAAGGCATTACAGGTAGCTTTTTCTTACCATCAAATATCTGATAGTTTTGACATTTTCTTACTAGCTGGTGTACATCCTTGAATAGAGAAGGCCAGTAATAACCTACCCTCATGATGTTGTTAGTAGTTGCCTTTGGTGCAAAATATCCTCCACAAAAGCCAACATGAAATTCCTCAATGATTCTAGCTACTTCTTCTTGAAAAAGGTAGAGCAGTAGCACACCACTTGGGTGTCTCCAATAAAGTTTATCTTCCTGGATATGATATTTTTGTGCTTGCAATTTGATACTTCTCATTATGTTCTAAGTGCAGCCAGTAGGGAGTGTCAATGTCTACAAGTATTTCACAATGTCTTTATACCAGTCATCTTCAGATGCTCTCTTTTTATCATTTTGATGTATATTAACAGTCTCCACTGTATTATTGAAGTCTTCCCCCCTTTAGTTGCTATGTACTTTGCTAGACCTTGTCCTTTAATGGTCTTCACAACTTTGAATTCCACCATATATTGTTGTAGCTTGACTATCCATCTAGCTGAACTACTTGTAGGCTCATTCTGAGTGAAAACATCTTTGACAATTGAGAAGGGAATACAGGCTATAACTTTATTAGCTCCAAAAATTCCTTTGAAGTGCTCTAAAGATTTTATGAGTGTGAAGGCCTATTTCTCTATCATGGTGTACTTTAGTTGTGATCCTTTCAATCCTGAACTCATAAATGCCACTGGTCTCTCTATGTTTTCTGTATCTTTCTGTGACAATACAACAACAATGGCATCTTCTAAAGAGAAAGAGTAGATATTAAAATCTTTGTGATAATATGGATAGGCTAATACAGGAGCTTGAGTGATAGCATCTTTGATTTTTTGAAAGGCCTACAAATTTTCCTCTGTCCATATAATAATGCCTTCTTTCTTGATCATGGCATTTATAGGCTTTGCAATTTGGGAAAAATTTGGCACAAACCTTCTGACAAAATTAATTTTCCCAAAAAATGATCTGACTCCTTTCAAGTTTTTGGGTGGAGGGATTTTTGCAATGGCCTCAGTTCTTTCAGGGTCTATACTAATTCCTTCTTTGGAGATGATGTGCCCCAATAGCTTACCCTACTTTGCTCTGAAGATACACTTCTTGGGATTTAGTGAAATACCAAATTCCTTACACCTGGTGAATACTTGAGTGAGATGCTCAAAGTGATCTTCAAGATTTTTGGAGAAGACTGTTATGTCATCCAAATAGACTACCACCATTTTAAACATCAAGCCTTTGAAAGTAAAATCCATAGCTCTTTGAAATGTGGCTCCTATGTTCATCAATCCAAAAGGTATTCTGAGATATTCAAACGTTCCCCAAGGAGTAGTGAATGTTGTCTTATGCTTGTCTTCAGGGTTAACCTGAATTTGGTTGTAACCTGAGAATCCATCCAATAGAGACATTATGGCTGATCCTGCAACTACTTGTAAAAGTTGTTCCATGTTTGGTAGTGGATAATTATCTTTCAAGGAGTTCTTATTTAGATTTCTAAAGTCTACACACAGTCTGATATCTCCATTTTTCTTCCTTACTAGCACCAAATTTGCTATCCATGTCAAAAATCTAACTTTTCTGATAATCTTGGCATCTAATAGCTTTTGGACTTCTTTCTGCATTATAGGGTGCAGTGTTGGATTAAACTTCCTCTATTTTTGTCTGTGTGGTTTAGTGCCCTCTTTGAGTGGGATAATATGCTTCATTACCTCAATGTTAAAATTTTTGAGGTCTTCATAGCTCCAAGCAAAGGTATCTTTATGCTTTTTAGATATTTTATGTAATCTCTTTTTTCTTTCTCTGACATAGATTTTTCAACCTTAACCATTTTGGGTTCTTGCTCGATACCAATATTAATTTCTTCTACTTCCAATCCTTGCAAGGTTGGTTTATGGGCTTTATCAAAATCATCAAATAGACTTTCTAGTGAAATCAGACCTTTGGGTAACTTATTGGTCTTTAATTGTATTACCTCCATTGGCTCTTCGATCACTTTTTCAACTTTTCTTCATCCTCTTCATCACATATAATCTCAACATATTGATTTTACAATGTCATAAAATCTTTGATGTCTATGTCATCCTAAAAAACTTGCAGATACACTATGTTGTCTAGGATAGATGGATGATATACTAAAATGGTAGGGAACCTTTCTTGATACTTTATGTCTATCTCTGGACTATCTGCACCTGAGGCATTTATGGCCAATAGATTGGTTGTCTGGTTTTGTCCTCTAGGGATATATGTGATGTTGAAGGCTAGAAATTTGTTAATTTCTTCTTGGATAGCCTATTTATATTATTTCAGCCTGGGGTGCTTGGCCTGATACTTGCCTTTAATCTATTGTATTATTAGTTTGGCATCACCATATATAGTCAGATAATTAATTCCTAGTTCTTTGGCTTTTCTCAAGCCTAACAATAATGCTTCATATTTGACCACATTGTTTGTGCATGGGAAGTGTAGTCTGTATGGAATACCTAAATAATTCCCATTGATGTCAGTCAGTTTGACTCTAGCCCCTACCCTAGTGTGTGACTTGGCCCCATCAAATGTGAGGGTCCATATTTTTGATGTTAATATCCTTGTGGACTCAACATCAACTTCTATGATTATCTGTGGGTCCATATCAACTGCTTCTGGTACTTTAGCTAAGAATGGGGAATGCCAGATAGAATAGACCCCTATCTCTTTCTCCTTAAAATACTAGACTAAGTTGACAGTGGTATTATCAAATTTTTGAGCTCAATAGAATACCTATGGAAGGGTTCTCTCCTAAGGGTAGCCTGCTCTTTAGCTGTAAGGGGGATAGTGGTGTAAGACCAGTCTAATTGGATGGAACCTCCTAATTGTTCAGCCCAATGTCTTGATAGTAGCAATGAAAAAATGGATCTACATCAACTACAACCACATCCATGACTATGCCTTTCTTTGGGTATTGGTCTAAATAGACTAATAGTCCTATAATAATTCTTGCACATGGGATCTGTCTACTATCCATGATAGATATTGGGGGAGAGTCTTTGGTGCATATTAGACCTAACTGATCTACCACTTGTTTGGGCATGATATTATGTGATGCTCCACTGTCTAACATGCAATTATGAATTACATATTGCTCCCCAAAGTCTGAATTATATCTTAAGGATATATAGAAAGGTCTCACTATCGATGGATTTCTAGGAATGGGCTTGGGCTTTTCTACTACTGAGAAATTGCATATATGATTATTAGATGGCTCAACCAAACCAAAGGCTTGACACACCTGATCTCTATACTTTGGTATAGTCATTAATTCTCCAAAGGTGATATTAATCTTTTGTTTAGCCAGTTCTTGACCTACATCAAATTCAACCTTCTTGACTTCAATAATCTTGTCAAATTCTAGCTGTTTTTGAACTTCATTTCTTGTTTCAACTTCAGAGGCTGCTTGCTGATTGCTATGGTTTTGTTTCTTGGTAGCTTTATCTCTGTTTTGAGTTTGTTGAACTATGTCAGCCTTGTCAGACTTATTTTCCCTATCTGGCACTATTCTACCTCTCAGATTAATAGCATGCATTCTTTCTAGGGTTTCCACCTCTTCAGCTATTGGAGTAATCTTACCTAGCTTCATCATTTCATATCTATTCTCTTGAGGTCTTTTAAGGATTTCTAGATTCTCTAAGACCATAGCTCTGGGTTCTTTTTTTGACTTAGGTAATTTTTCCATTTCTTTTTCAAACTATTTTTCTCTTTCCTCATCTTCCTTAGTCCAACAGGAATTTATTCTTATTTCCTCATATGATTCTTCTTCTATATTATCATTGGGATGTGCCCCTAGATAGATTGCATAGGTGGTTGGGTTATGGGGTGCATCACACTCACTACAATGGTACCAAAATTCAGATACGGTATTGGCAATGGCCATGGGATTTGGGACTGCATCCATGTCTTTTGGGCCTTCTCTCCTTTTCCAGCCATTATTTCCATTTTTGCTCCCTTCTTCCCCATTATTTCTTGTCCAGTTTCTATTAAAGTTCCTCCAAAATTGGGGTCTATTATCATGTTGTACTTGGGCTGGTTGTTCATCATTTACAGACTTATCCCTCTCAATTTTGGATAACCTATTATTAATTGTATTGAACATTTTTGTAAATTGGTTGGATAGTATTTCTAGGGGGTCGACCTCAACCTTCTTCAACATTGTGAACCCTACCTTCTTGGGTTTCCTATCTACTTGGCTGGAACTTGACTCAGAGGTGTATGGCTTCATCTTCCCACTGTCTAACATATTTCTCTCTATTTCTAGGGCTTGTTCCATACAGTCATCAATGGTGTTGGTCCTATGCTGTCTTAACTCATAACTGAATTCTCCAGAGAAGGTATTCTTATAGAAGCATATGGCCTGATGATCAGTGGGTCTCAAGGTAATGGGAATTTTGCTTCTAATTTTGAAAAATCATCTGTTGAAGTCTTCTACAGACTCATTTTATTTCTTCTTGACTATTGCAAGCTCTGTTAGCAAAGACTACTCATTCTTTCTTTCCCCATATTTCTTTAAAAATACACCTTCCATGGTTTGGAAATCAAGGATTTGGTCGATTAGGAGATAATTGAACTAGTCTCTTGCATCACCCTCTAATGTTTGTAAGAACAATTTGAGAACTACATCCTCATGTTCAACCTCTAGACTATCTAATGCATGTAGGAAGATTTTGATGTGATCTTCTCCAGAGACAACAATGTTGCCTTGGAACTTAGGTAAATATTTGTGGGCTTTGGCTAGCAAGGGATGCAAATTCTGAGGTAGTTGGAAAGGTCTATACCTATTAGTCCTCCATACTTGCAAGTTTTGATTTGGTTGTGCCATAGTGATGATAGGGGTATTGACTATGAAAGTGCTAATAATAGAGTTGCTTATAGGGATAATTTTTTTACCATACTTATTACTAGACTTATTACTAACTGTATAAGCCTTATTTTGATAAATAAAATTTTTAAGGATTGGGCCCTTGCGGGTATGGGTAAATACCTCTAGGTCTTCAAATACTAGGAAGAGCTCTTTGTTGTTGCATCTGGTGTGCACCAAGTCAGATCCTCCTTCTTATTCTTTTGGGTTCGTTCAGATTTTCCAGTACTTTTAGTATAAGAAGGACCTCACTCAGGCCAAGATTGCTCGACTCTAAAATTTCCTCAATCTCTTAGATAAGATTTTGAAAATCCCAAACACTCATAAGCTCTCAGAAAATTACAATTTATTAGACATAAATCAAATTCTAGAGAATTGTGGTGTTGTAAAAATAAGTTGTCATTGGAGATAAACCTTCTAAAAAAATGAAACTGACACACAAAAGGTTCGATCCCCGACAACGATGCCAGAAAACTATTGTGGAAATATTTGAATATCCTTATAGACTGTCACGTTATTCAAATCCTTGGAGGCCCACAAGTAGATATGTGAGCTCTGGTTGACTCACCACTTCATCCTAGGATAACTTGGAAGCTAAACAGGCCAGGTCTGGACACCCTAATATGAGCTTATGTAATGTTTATCAAGAAACCAGCTCAACTAGATTGAAATAAGTAATGAAATATTATTGACCAAGCATATGATACAAGCATTCAATATTAAAAGTAGACCGATGTCTTATCCATTGGGCTATCGTAGCAATTTTAATCATTCATATGATAGAGAATAGAAAGAGAAAGAAAGACTGATAAATCTATGCCCATTCGAATATCGTAATAAACACAGATTCTTTAATCAATGAAGAAATATTGTCTACATGTTCAAATAATGCAAGATGTAGACAAGATAACAAACACACATTGCACAAAAGTTTACCAGAAAGAGAGAACCAGATAATTTTGTATTATATTCAGAATGAGTTGTTTACAATGAATGAACCTAGCAGAATACTCAGGTTTTTTCTGAACAATACAATACATAGGTCACCCCATTCGAATGACGTAACAGGGGACTATTATCTACTATCCTAAAAGTAGTGACATATAGACTCTAGCTCTCTAGAACAACTTCTGGAAATCATCTCAGACAAACTGCCTCACTTTCGGCAACACCTGCACAAGGGTGGGATGAACTTGAGAAGATGGCTAAAACAAAGAAAAATAGAGAAGATACGATAACCTAGACAAAACACTCAGAATACCTCACATAAGCTTGCTACGCGATTTGCTTGATGATGAAGCTTGATTGCCTTGACTCCTTTTATAATTGGGCTATCCAAAATTAGTTACAGATGCTTGGTGTAGATGCTACCACTTGGAAATTTTTCAACCACTATATTGATGGGTGTTTTACAGGTTGGCATGAGTTGTGTCCCATTGACAAAATTGCTTGCGCTTGCCACCTGTTCTGAAGGCTTATTATTTTTGCTATTCTGGTGTAGTGGTTGATTATGCTTGTTCTTGAGTCTTCGTAGTGGGGATGATGTCAGCTATCTCTCTCTTGTATTTTTTTGTAGTGCCCGCTTGGTTGTCATATTTTTTGCCTTCTTTTGCTTTTCCTACTCCTAAAAGTTTAGCAATTTCTACCCATGCTTCACTTGAGAATGTGGAAGTTGAATTTACCTCATATTCAATATTTTTTATCTGATTGAGGTACTTTTTTGTCAGTGGCCTATTTTGTTGATCTTTGTGTGCCTCAAGGAGACGTTCATGCCTCGGGACAATTTTGGTTTTACCACATCTTTCAAGATTATTGTCTTTGGATATTGGCTATCTATCTCATAATTCTTTCTATCAGTCTTCGATCAGTGATCCCCACACATTCCAAGGTGAAATTTGCATTGTTGATATTCATGGGATGATCTGGGTCATTGATATATTTTTTGCCTTTCACCTTGGTCTGTCATTGATGAATCATCGATGGGTATACTTAATGAATGACAAGAATACATGCGGGTATGTCATCACTAATCGTATGGGACTGTCAATGATGAATCAATGTCAATGATTTTGTGAGGATGATAGCCAAACTTGTTCTTTTATGGAAACATGCTATCATTGATAGATGAGCAAAGGTAACTTCCTATCAGTGATGATGATTATAAGGCTTAGGGTAAACTTAGGTTGATGTTTTATTAGATGCCTCATGTTGAGATGGGGAAACCTAAGATCATGATGACTCAACTCTTCAGATGATTTTGAGAAACTCTATCGCTGATGAATACTCGTTGTCATTGATGCATCATTGAATGGCTATCCATAAGAGTTATGAAGAGATTATGTTTAAATAAACTATTTGATGGTCATCAATGAGAAGGAGCTTCACTGATTGAATCGTTGATAAGGCTTTAGACTGGTGAATTCTTTTATCTTTGGATATTGTTGCTTATAGCTTGGGCGATTGATTGGTAGACCACATGACTCGAGGCTAGTCTTCATTGATGAGAAAGATTATCATTGATAGGTTGAGGATAGATCGATGATGAGGTATGTTGAGAAGTGATAAAGGCTTCGTATGGGTTTTAGGCTGGTGATGATGGATGTTATGGTCATGGATCAGACAAACGATGAGACTTTAGGCACATAAAATTTTACCTTTAAAACAACTTATCTTTATTGAAATCTATCAGGAGGGGGCCTTGTTAGATTGACACTGTAAGATCCTTGCTTTGGACTTGATATTGACTATCATAGATGAGGCTGAGCGATCATCGATCGGATAAAAAATAAGGCTTCACAAGAGTGATGACATGCTTCACCTTGTTTCCGTCTTGATGTGGTTGTTGATGGGAAATGTCTATCAGTGATTGATCAATGATGAAGAGTTTAGATGGGCGACAGTGCATTTGCAAACTTGACTATTCATCGATGTCTGACTTTAGTCATGGATAGGATCAATGATGGTAATTTTATAAGCACGATTGCAGATTTAGCTTTAAAGCTAGATTTTAGTGTGGTCATTGATGAAAAGGTTGTCAGGGATGGCATTAGTGATGAGAGGCTTGGATGAGTGATAAAAAATTTGGTCTTTAGTTTTGTTGTTGTTGACTGACTTTGGTCATTTATAGGATCAGTGACAATGCTTTTTAATGAGCGACGATGTTCTATGGGCTTAAGTATATCGATGATCGCTTAGAGTGGTTATAGATTGGATCAGTGGAGTTTTAGAAGAGCGAAAGGTTATTAAAGGCTTTGTAGACTTTTCAGATGATTTAGGAAAACCTTAGGAAGATACTTTGGGTGAAAATAAGGCGAACTTAGGCAAATTTTTGGTCATGGTCTATGAATTTCAACTTTATGGAGTGACTTTATTAAGGATTGATCTTAAACATGAAAGGGTGACAAGATATGGACTTATGAAGAATATGATAAGCTTTGTGCTTACTTTTCATCAACCATGGAGGTTTTTTCTCTAATTATTTTCTCAAGGCTTCTTTTGCATTTTTTGGACTTAACCTTATACCTTATAGTCACCTAGATTGCTAGACTTATTGAAAATTAGGGGTGTGAATTAAGTTGGGATTTTTGAAACCCAACAACCCCATTTGTTGATGTACATTCCAAGGCCCCAATTTTGGTCCTACCCTACTTCGATTCCTATGCCAGCCGCTTCCCGTCCATATTTGATCGCTCTAAACCCTGATCCACCCATTCCTTTTCTTGTACGTTCTATATTTAAACTCAAACACCCATTTATGGACTGAAAATAATTGAAAATCCTATGTTTTGGGTTTTCCTTTTTTCCCCTTTTCAGGTTTTGATCCCTCGATGGTTATTTGCCTACCTGCTACTCCCATCAATTAGGTTCTAGCATAATTTTTTATCGCTATTGTTGGTCATTGCCATCGCTGCTTCTAGCTTCATTTGTTGTTTTTCTTGCCCACTATATGCAAGGGTTTCTATAGTGCAACCCACTACACACATACATCTTGTGTATACTTTTTGACTCCAACCATTGCAATTCACTATTTCAAATTTGACAAAAATAGACTCGTGCATTTTTGTGATTTTTAGTTTTGACCACACTTCATGTTTGTAGATATAACTCTCTTGTATGCAACTAAAAGCATGGTTTTAGTTGAATTTTTGAAACAAAAATCCTTAGTCTATCATTCAAAGCTAAGGAGAGATAAAGAATAGAAAATTTGATATTGCTTCAACCACTTATTTGATAAACTTATCTAGAGAGTCATAAGGTATAGTACTTCAAAGAATCTATCAAAATTATTCTTAATCCTAAAGAGTCAAAAGGAATTATAGTGATTAATCATATTCTACAAGGCTTGAAGAATTAAAAGTTAGAATTTGATCATATACTCAAATTCAACTTAGATAGGAAAATATAAGGTTTACAAGTGACATTGGTCTATTAAAACTAAGAAGGAAGAATAATGTCTACTTCAAAGAATACAATGAATAATGATATGAAAAACATCATTAGAAAAGAAAGGTCAAGTGTCATAAAAATTAGAACCAAGAAGTTACTCATAGAGTCTAAAGGAAACTTATATCTTCAAAATTGATCTACATCGAAGCCTTAGAAGAAGAGTTCACAACCCTGGAATATTATCTTCATGCTAGAATCATTGAAGCAATTGATAATGGAAAGAATGATATTACAATTCCTCTAGACATTGGAAGAATATTATATATGGATTTACTTACACTCCAATATTACAAAAAGGAGAATGTAAAGCAACAAGAATTAATTGGATTACTTAAAGAGAAAACAAGAATAGATGAATCCTTCCTAGAAAAGATATTCCAATCATCATGTTGTATTAACTCAAAATCTTATCATGATTCTTTAATTAATTGTACAAAAGATTCTATACTAATGAAGAATTGCGATGATAAGGACAAAGGCAAAGAGAAGATTATCTTGTAGTAATCTGATGATAGAATAATAGGTCATGAAAGGACAAAGACTATCACTAGTAATGAAGAAAAAGAAGAAGTAGAGGAACCTAACAAATGATGGAGGCATACAATGCAAAGTAAATTGAAGATAGGACAAAGACCATATTGAAGACTAATATCTGTAATAACCAAATAATGTAATACAGGGGGGTGTTGGAATATATTATATTATTTAGTACAAGCTAATGTACCACCTTGGGTATATGTTTAGATTAGGAAAGTGTCTTAGATTAGATTGAGAGTATTTACTTTATACAATGTAATAAATGCACAAGTGTGCAAAGTATTTTGGTAATGTAAATGTGCATAGTTATCCATGTGCACATGTGTCATAGAATAGAATGATGAAGAGTCATAGGAAGAGTGAAGGCCAAGAATCTTCCATATGAAGAGTCACATTCAATTATATATATGTGTGTATATGTAGGTGTGAAAGATATAGAGAGATATCGATTGATAGATAGATTGGTCATATACAATTGTAATGGAGAGTGATGAAGTATGATGTACTTGAGGTTTTTATTCAATAAAGATCATATTTTCATGAGCATTTATTAGTGGTATTTATATGAGTCATTTATGAAGTTATTTATGAGTTTTATATGCTTAATAGTTTACCATTATCATATATTTCATATTGCAACTTTATCTTAGATCTTGTGGTTACTTTAGCTTATGTATTTAGCTTCAAAGATAATACACTCAAGCTTTCCTCAAAGGCATTTAGGTGAAGGTATTAATGACTTGCTTTCAACATTCAAGCACTGCATACATTCGTTGTTCATTATGAATATTTTATTTATCCTTTGATTTAAGAAATGACTATCAATATTCTGTAGAGGCATGAGGCTCTCTCTCCTGCTCTTATAACTACTATCTCTCCTATTGCATGTAACTCTATAGAAGCTCTTCATTGAGAATTAATTTTGCAACATAGGGTTTCAAATTTATGTGATTGTTATGCATTCCTTAGGATAGTTTAAAACTTCTTTTGTTCACAGTGCTACTTCTACGAAGGGAATATAAATGTTATTTCTTACAAATTACAATTTAGGGAATCGATCAAGCAATAGAACAACACCAACTAATATTGAGAAGAATACAATGGCTAACATCTTCTCTATGTGTGTGCTATAACATGACTAAACCTTACCATTTTTGTGGCTCAAAGAAATGCTTACTATTGCTATATGTAGCTTGATGAAATGCTTGCCCCCCTATGATTTTAATCTTCACCTTGATATTATAAGATGATGGTTTCTCCTCTTGGACTTGGTGAATGATGGATTCAACATTGCCTTCTCCCCCTTGGAAACTCTCTCTACTATGTCTTCTTACTGGCTCAACACTTGGTTAACTTTCCAATGACGATTCCAATCTTCTAAACTTATTCAAATACTATATCTTTTGGATAGCTTAGTGTACCCAATATTTACTTTGCAATATAGCCCTTTTTTGCTTTCAATAGATAGTAAGAAGTGTATCTAACTTCACCTTATTTTGTGAAGGTTTTAACCTTGTAAATGAAATCTTCTGCACTTCCTTGAAGATTTAAAACTGAAAACCTTTCCTCTTGCAACTTTAAACCTTGAACTTGGTGCTTTTAAAACCTTAATAATAAGATAAATATGAGTGTTCAAATAATGAACCTTTTGCACCAAAGTTGCATACCTTTTTTACCTTCGTTTGGTGATGGATTTATTGGTGATTTGGATCACCTAATTGCTTCTCTATTTTTGATGAAATTTCAGCTCTTCCTTGCTGTCCAAAACAGCTCATTAACTCACCAATTTACAGCTTTAATTTGATGTGCTTTTCTGCCCTAAAACTTGTCTATTTTGTAGCTTTGAAACTCCTATAGGAGTTTCAAAGCTGCAAAATAGACAAGTTTTAAGGCAAAAAAGCACATCAAAAAATTAGGCAGCTATTCAGCAGTATCCCAAGAGATGGTCTATAATCTCCTCCTTTTTATAAAGAAAACATTGTGAGGGGCCATAAAAAGCCCTTTTCATAAGGTTATCACATCAAAAAATTAGGCAGCACATCAAAAAATTAGGCAGTACACAAAAAATTAGGCAGCACATCAAAAAAATTAGGCAGCCTTAAAACTTGTCTATTTTGCAGCTTTGAAACTCCTATACCTATAACTTGCTCTCCTCCAAGTTGCTCTCTAGAAATTAAAAAATTAGTAGCTATTTGATGTTGCCCTCTTGTTATCCTCGAATATCTAAAATTCTGCAATAAACTCCTTATAAATCAACCCTCAAATCCTTGGTGGTTGTCCTTAAAAATCCTCTATTTTGTAGCTTCCAATGTTGCCTATCTCACCTTCAACTTGTTGTTCTAGAAGGTGTATTTTGCTATTATAATGCAGTCTAATGTGCTGCTTTTAACCTCTAAAATTTGCAGCACCTTTCCTTGACCAAATGCTATCCAATTATCCTTGCAAATATACCTCTAAAGTTTGGCAAACTTCTTTCCAAATTCTTCTTCTTTTTGGGCTTGTTATTGGATGACAACAATTGTCCCAAAATTTTCACTATCAAGAACTTCTCCTAAAATATTCTCCAATGGACTTCTTCAAGTCTTCAATGAGGCTTTCCTAGCCTTCTCCTTTGGCCTTCAAATCCTACAACTTCTCTAGTCTTCTCAAAACTTCAATGAGACCTCCTATGGGTCTTCTCTTCAATATTCAATGGAGATCTTCTTCTTGAGTCTCCTTCAATATCACTTGTGGATTTCTCTATTTCATTTCAATATATTGTGTGCTCTGATACCACTGTTAGCTTTTGAGACTATAAACTTAAGGAAATGCAACCACAAGTAATGAAATAAGCAAGCAATATTATATCTATGATAATGGCATTCTAATAAGCATGTAAATATCATGAGAAACTTATGAAATAAATCATGAAATAACCATTATTGAAAGCTCACAAAAATAGAAACTTGATAAGTATTTGGAGATCAAGTAGCTCATGCTATGAGCAATACATGCTTTATTGGAAATTACAATTCTTAGTCACATATATATACTAGTATGTGACTCTTCACTTTCCTACCCTAAGGACACATGTGCATTCTACATGATAGAAACTTGTGCACATGCACACCTAACTAAATATACTTGTTCTTCCTATTCTAAAGGACTCATGTACATGTGGACAACATGCACATTTACATCATTGCACATACTTATGCATTTATTCCTTTGCATAAAGTAAATACTTAAATCCTAATCTAAACATGTACCCATGTTGGTACAATGACATGTACCAAATAATGTAATATTATCTAACATTCTAGCCATACAATTTAAAGTGTTGTATCTTTTGATATATCCTAGATTGTCTATAAAGCCCCACTTTTTAAATTTTTATGCCATTGCTTTAACCATTCTTCAATTATGTCATTAATCACCATGCATTTACCACATTAAAAATCCATTGCCATATATTTTACACTATTGAGCAGTATCCCAAGAGATGGTCTATACTCTCCTCCTTTTTATAAAGAACACATTGTGAGGGGCCATAAAAAGCCCTTTTCATAAGGTTATCCTAAGATAAAATTCTTTTATGAGCTACTAGCCAAACAAATACTTTTACTTTAGGAATGGTTGCTCTATGCCAAATATCTCTCCACATTCTTGTTATATTCCTATTTTGTTGGTGTTTTACATCATATCCACTTCTTGTTGTGTATTCTCTTGAGCTATTCAACTCCCAAATCACCTTATCCTTGGCTTCCCTTAGAATAATCATTATTATTATCTTTCTGCTCAATTGCCTCCTAAAATCAATGTTTTGTATACTTGTAAAAAAAATATTCTTTCCAATATATCTTCCTCCCTAATCCTTGTACAAAATATTTGAAACCCTATCACCATATTTATCTTGAAGTAATATCATTCATGGTTTCAAAATTGAATCCAGATTGAGTGGTTTATACCACACCAAGTATCCATCCAAATACAAAAAATTCTCCATTTTCCACTACCCATCTTAGATCTTTAATCACTAGATCAATATATAATTTTAAACTATTCCATAAAGAAGAACCATTTGGAAGTGAGAGTAATAAATATTAACCTTGGGTCATCAGAATCAACATACTTAGAAAAATTCTTGCCCATTGTCTTTGACTCTCTTTGTACAGTCTCCAATTTACATTTCCCTTAAAATCTAAGTTTGCATCTGTAATAACTCTTAAACTGAGACCTCCCCCAGTTTTATTATCACACCTTACTCCATTTCACAAAAGAAAAGTTTCTTTTATCATGTAATCCTAACCACAAAAATGATTGTATAATATAGATTAAACCATTTTTCTATTAATTTTGGCATAGTATACAAGGACATATAACATGTTGGAAGGGCCTGTAATATTGATTTAATTAGTTGCACTCTTCCTGCTAATGATAACCATATACCTTTCCAAATTGTTATTTTATTCTAAACTTTATTTATAACTAGATTCTATAATTCTATCCTCATTCTCCCCTCAAATAAGGGCATCCCTAGATAAGTTGCTAGCAAATTTGCCTCCTCCATTTGAAGTAACCTACATATCCCTACTTTGATTTTAGCAAGGATTTTTAGGAAGTAAATTTTGGGTTTTTTCCTATTAATTTTTTGCCCTGATGCTCTTTCATATTCCTTTAATAAGTTATTCAAAACTCTGACCTTACTTGTCCTTGCCCTCCTAGAAAGGATTGTTTCATCTAAAAACTGTTGATGAGTGATGGTGTCAATGTTATTACTAGCCTTAAGTCCACTTATAAGCCCATCGTTGTTAGCCTTCTTCAAGTTCCTAACCAAAACCTCTACCATAACAATGAACAAATATGGTGATAGAGGATATCCTTGTCTAAGACCTCTCTTGACTTTAAATGACTCTTACTAGTATCATTATTACTATTGTTATTATTATTATCATTACTTATTGTTATTTCATCATATATTATTATCAAATTCAAACTTATTATTTTCACCTAAAGTGAATACTTCAAATATGTACAATCATATATATCTTATTATAAGCAGTAAAAATAAAAAATTTAGAAAGGACCACCCTATCCAACATACTTCCTATAAATTACAATATCATTTATTCTTACAAAAAAATATTAACAACCACAAACCCAAACCAATTGAACCTTGTCATGTTGGTTTATAAAATCCAAAATTTTAAAAGTATTCATCCAACTCATGTTTACATAATCATACTCTATTTCCTTATATAAGACCACCTCTAAAAAATAGAAATTGAGATATTCATCAATTAATAAATATGTACTAGATATATTATGATACATCATGATGGCTTATAATTTTCTTTAGGCCAAATTGGTTTGTAGGAGTTATCAATGATAGAATATAGATTCTATAGTTATTGTGCTTTATAATAAAATATTTTGAAGCTTTGTTTAATTCTCATTGTTTGAAGCTTTAGGTACTAGTTTGTAACTAAAATAACTATATAAAGGAGCTTAGTAACTTTATATAATCCTCACATAAAGAGGAAATGTGAATTGTCGACACCCGAAATAGAACCAAACTCTTCTCAACAAGATATTTTGAAATCAAGCAATCCTATCCAGCATCATCAAACATCATTCAAAATTAAAATCAAAACCTAAAACATATAGTGTTCAAGGTTTAAATCAAACATCAACAACCAATCATTTTAAATTCCATAAACCTCTCAAACCTTTATTTGGAATCATTCTTAAGCCTATCCTATGTTGTCTAATTAGACCTTGATATTTCAATATTCATCATAGGTGTGATCATGATTTTATAGCATAGTCATGTTATTAAGTTTAGTAGCACAACCATGTTATAATAACATATCTATGCTTTGAGTCAAGATCAAGGAAATACTAAGAGCAATTAACTACCTGCTTTGATGATATGCACCTATTGGTGTCCTATTTCCAATTTTTTGCACCTTGATCATTAGTTCCATTACCTAGTATATATTTTAATTGAACCATGTTATCTTATTGAAAGCATTCTCAATTTCCACTTTATCCTCCCATCTATCTTATAGTCACCACCTTCCCTCAAATTCATCCACATTTGCTCCAATTGAATCTAATAAATATCTCTTTCCCACTTGCATTGATTAGCCATAGATGTGATCAATAGGTCATAAAGTCCATTGGCCAATAATCTAGCTAATATTATAGCAAGTTCAGTTAACCAATATGAAATCACAATGTAGGTAGAAGGAAGAATCTAAATGTAGCAAAACTTTGCCATTTTTGGTATTCTACAAAAAGTGTGATTTTGTAAGAACTCTATCAAATTTTTAAGGTGAATATCTATAGAGTCACAGGAACAATAAACAATTCAATATCTATCACATCTTTGGATGGATTTCTATCCTCTTTTTAATTTTTATTTTACCTTTCGATCTCATTTTTATTTAGGACTTTTCACATGCATTTGGCATTTTGATTTGCTTATCCTTTAGCTTTTATTTTACATTTTGGTTTAGATCTATCTAAATAGATAGGTTTATTCACTATATTTATATCATCTAACATCACTGAGCAAACTACAGGTTATAGGATGGCAATTTGATATCTTGACCAAAAATTTTGATCAAGCATCAAAAGTGTTGTCTCTCTACCATGATAGTGTGGCTATGCTTTCAAAAGTGTGATCTTATATTATTAATTGGACCTATAGAATGTAGCTTGAGTAGCAAAGAGATCAAGGTGTAGGTTTCATAACATTCATTTGATGAAATACCATTCATATTGTTGTATACATTTAAAAGTGTAAGGTGTTAGGGGAAAATTGTCAAGTATAGATCTATTTTAGATATTATATTCTTGATGTTCATGTCTACATTGGTTACTTTTTTATTGTGTTGTATTTGAGGATCATGATTTTTAGTGTTTATTTTACATATCTTGTAGTTTGTATCTTTTCATATTTCATTGTACATCATCCATTTTATTCCAAGCCTTATCACATTATCATTTGGAGTGTTATGTTGGAATTCTAAATATTCTACAAACCTATCCATTTTGCATCGATTAATATCTAAGCATTGTTCAACAAATATAATATTTGTTCCTTTTTAATATACATCATCTCTCATTGATTGACCTTGAAAGAACTTAAATCTAGTATAAACTTATAAATTAAAGTATCATTGTTATTTACACATTAATTTGTATTATGTTATATCAATCATTTATAATAGGTTTTTTCATCAAAATTCATCATTTTTCCACCCATGTCAATAGCATGGACAAACACTCACACTATTGCATTAGTGCTGGTGTTGACCATGATTTTTATTGGAGATCAAAAATAGACTTCATAATTAATGTGTATGTTAAATCCCCTATCTATGTGTCCATATTTTCCTTATTGATTTTATTGGATATTCAATAAATAACATAAGTGCACTAAGGGCCTGGCTAAAGAAAGCACTCAAATAATTTGCTAACCATTTTTCTTTAGTTATTGTGTGTAGATTCTAGATGAGAAAGTAGCACTAAACACTCATGATCAACGCCAATAGTTAGAAACTTCTTCAATGATATAAAACCATGTGTCTTATATTTTTTTCCTTCTCTCTTATACATAGGATATTTATAATTTGCATTATTATCTTGTTGAATTTATGTTAAAGACTTAGTGGAGTTGTTACACAAAATCATTTTAGAAGAGCAAGGAGGATCTATGAAAGGGAGATAAATTATGGACGGGATCATAGTAGTTCATGAAGTTATGCATTCAATAGATTCAAGAAAAGAGAGAGCAATCTTAAAACTTGATATGAGTAAAGCCTATGACAAGGTTATATTGGATTTTATTTTTACAGTATTAGAAAAGTTTGGATTTGATAAGAAATGGGTTATATGTATTAATCCTTGTGTCTCTATAATTTCTTATTCAGTGTTGGTCAATGGGTTAGTAACAAAATCATTTAAATCCAAGAGAGGTATTAGACAAGGAGATCCTCTATCACCTTATTCGTTCATTATTATGGCAGATGTTTTAGGTAGGAACTTAAAGAAGGCTAATAAATATGGGTTTATAAGTGGTTTTAAGGCTAGTTATAACATCGAAAACATCACCCATTAACAATTTGTAGACAATACAACTTTTTTTGGGAGGGCAAGGATAAATGAGGCCAAAGCTTTGAATAAATTATTAAAATAATATGAAAGAGCATTAGGGCAAAAAGTTAATAGGAAAAAATCCAAAATTTACTTCCTAAACACCCCAAATAGAATAAAAGTAGGGATATGCAGATTACTTCAAATGGAGGAGGCAAATTTATCAGCAACTTATTTAGGAATGCCCTTATTTCAGGTGAGAATGAGGATAGAATTATGGAATCCATTTATAAGTAAAGTTTAAAATAAACTACCAGTATGGAAAGGAATATGGTTATAATTAGTAGGAAGAGTGAAACTAATTAATTAGTCTTACAGGTCATTTCAACTTATTATATGTCTTTGTATACTATGTCAAAATCAATAGAAAAAAGTTTAATCTATATTATGCAGTCCTTTTTGTGGTTAGGTTTACATGATAAAAGGAAATTTCCTTTGGTGAAATGGAGCAAGGTGTGTGATGATAAAACTAGGAGAGATCTTGATTTAAGATTTCTTACGGATGCAAACTTAGCTCTTAGGGGAAATGTAATTTGGATATTGTACAAAGAGAGTCAAAGTCAATGGGCAAGAATTCTTCTAAGTAAGTATATTTAACCCAATGACCTAAGGTTAATATTTATTGCACTCTCACTTCCAAATGGTTATACTCTATGGAATGGTCTAAAAAATTATTCATCTAGTGATTAAAGGTCTAATATGGATGGTGAGAACTAGAGAATTTTTTTTATTTGGATGGATACTTGGTGTGATAAAAAACCACTCAACCTAGATCCTATTTTGAAACCATCTATAAGATTACTTCAAGGTAAATATGGTGATAGGGTGTCAAACATTATGTACAAGGATCATGAAGGAAAATACAAATGGAAATAAGTTTTTTACAAGTATACAAGACACTGATGCTAGGAGGTAGTTGAGCAAAAAGATAACAATAATGATTGTTCTAAGGTAATCCAAGGATAAGCTAATTTGAGAGTTGAATAGTGTTGGCTTTTAAGCCTTACTATCACAAAATATCATAGGTCCCAATATAAAGAAGCCACAATATTAAAGGTCTAAATATTAATAATGAAGAGTAGAATAATATAAATGAGCAATCAAATGTATATCTAGGCCAATATAATAATGAAATAACATTCACTTATAATATCAAATATGAATGTAAAATGGCCAAAATCATTCATATACAAACATGAAGAAAACTTACAATATGAATTGCTCAAAATTTGTGTACAAGCTTTATTCTAGTGTTTATCATTTTCTTCTTGTTGTATTTGTTCGTGTTTTTTTGTATGGAGCTTTGTCTCCATAATAAAGACATAGTAATATGACTCTTCACATAATTGACTATTGCTATCCATATGACAACTCCCATGACCTTTGGTTTATCATCTTGCCAATTGTATACTAGACTCTTCATTTTCTTCTTACATGCATACTTGAACTTATGACACTCACACACTTCTACATGAATCTTACTCTCCTACATGTATTCCTAATACAAGATACTTGTGCACATCCTCACATTATATATTTGCACCCTTACATACATAACACTTGTACACATTCTCTCAATGCATACTTGCACACTTACATGACACTTGTATATTTATTGCACATTGCACTCTTACATGACACTTGTGCCTTGCACATTGCACTCTTACATGATACTTGTACCTATCCTGTACACAGACACTTAAATAAAAGGGAAATATAAATCATCACCTAAACTATAGACTCAAACCTAATCTATTACATATTTACATTTGTACCATGAAGGTACCATGGGGGTACATTATCATGTACCAAATAATGTAATATTCCTCAACACCCCCTTGTACTATATTATTTGGTTATTGAAGAATTTAGTCTTCAATATTTATCTTTGTCTTAAATCTTCATGTGACCTTGCATAGTTCATGAACCTATGCTTCTTTGAATTTTTCTTCATCATCTTGAATCTTGGGTTCATCCATTGCTCATGCTTGTAAGATAGTCTTAGACTATATTTGATCCAATTTCCTATTTCTTGTCTTTCTAAAAAATTAAGTAGCTTATCATTAATTTTATCCTAAGGTAATAAATGTTCAATGATTTCTTGAGAGAAACCCATTGTATCTAAAGCAAATATTCCATTCTTGATTGATCCTATAGCTTTAGTTTTGCTTTGATTCTTGATAATGCATTTTCTATATTCATTTGTATATTTGAATTCCATTGTTCTTCCTTTTTCAACTAATTGAGCAACTGAGATGAGATTAGTTGATAATATAGGAACATATAAAACATTTTCTAGCACAAAATCTAAAAATGACATGCTAGGTATTACTTTTCTAGTTCCTTGAACTTGATACATCTTATCATCTACAATTTTTAGTGAAATATTATCTTTGACTTCTAAGGATTCAAACCAATGTAAGTTTCTAGTCATATGATGACTAACACCTAAATCTATATACCAAACAACTTTTCTCCTTGCATTTGTTGATGAGATTCAAGTGATATTATCTCACATCTTTGGTATGGATTTTGAATAATTTTTTTATGATGTTGCCCTTTGAACTCAAAAGATTGTTTTTATAAAATTTTTGTTTTTGAAAATTTTCTATCATGTAGTATGATCTTAAACTTTGATAATTTATTCTATATTGTGATGTTCCTCTTTACCATTTATCCATCTTGTTTTTTTTTTAACGTTGAAATCCTTAAATCTCCCAAGTTAATAAACACTCAAATAAGAATTTTGTAAAATTTTCAGATTTTCTAATCCTTTGATGTAGAAATCCTAAAAACTCCCTACTAAGTTAAATTTGCAAAATTTATTTTTAATTTTATTTTTCAAATATTCAAAAAATTTTAAAATAGCTTTAAATCAAAATTTCTTCAAATTCTAAAATTCTCAAATCTTTAGTTCTAAAAAAAAATTTGACTCCATAAAACTTAAAAAAAAATCTTCAATTCTCCAACAAAACTAAAAACACTAAAAAAACTTTAAAACTTAAATCTTCGAGGCTCTAAAATAAATATTATACTTTCAAACCTTAAAATATTAAAACTTAATAGTAATCCTTATCACTCCATGATTTAAATAAATTTTTGAAATAAATGAATTTCAAAAATTTATTAAGGTAGAAAACCTTATAAACTTAATAAAGTTTCAAAATCAAATAACTTGCTTTCCCTCCAAGCGATAAATTGAAGAAATGTAATTCAAAATACCTTTCTTATTAAGTTGTTTAATAGAAATTCTTCTTATGCCTAACATATAGATGTTACCTCCTTCTACACTTAAGCATAACTACAAAGCTTGAATTGGAAGGCATTTCATTCTCAAAATTTGGCGCTCTCTTCTAACTTGACACTTGTCAACTGGATTGGCTTCTAGGTTTACATCTATTGCATGAGATATTAGGTATCACTTGCATTCCATTGTTGTTTGGTGTTTTCTTGGGCTTCTTCACTAATTATTCTTGTCGTGAGAAATATTTGGTGCTCACTTTCACATTTAGTCTTCTAGGATATCTTTGTTGTGGGGAATTCTTGGTGCTTACTTTCATGTTTGATCTTCTTAGATATCATTACTGCAAGAAATGCTCGATGCTTGCTTTCATGTTTGGTCTTCTCAGATATCACTATTGTGAGGAACGATTGGTGCTTCCATAGAACTCTTTGTTAAATTAATATGTTTGT
This sequence comes from Wollemia nobilis, assembly GCA_028583015.1. Lineage (NCBI taxonomy): Eukaryota > Viridiplantae > Streptophyta > Pinopsida > Araucariales > Araucariaceae > Wollemia > Wollemia nobilis. The sequence goes on along the minus strand of JAQPPZ010001274.1, from coordinate 3,575,760 downwards.
TGGCTATAATGTTGGATTCATATGTTCCATGGCTCCATTGATATCATATGATCACTAACTCTAATATGCTCATTAGCTCTGCTAGCTTCTAACTTGTTTAATGTCTTTGCTAGTTCTAATTTGCTCATTGTCTTTGCTGGTTTTAACTTACTCTTTGGCTTTGTTGATTCTAAATTGCTCTTGCTCTTTTTGTTGGCTCTAATGCTATTAGAAGAGTTTTAACACTATATCCACATTACAATATTATAGTGCTCTATCCGCTACTTCATTTCCTTAGAGCTAGTTTTTTTCCTTTGTTGTTCACTTTAATTTTCCCTATGCAAGCTGTGTAAATTGATGTTCTACCTACTTACTCTATGTTGGTCATTCGGGTCTCTCACTTTATATTGGTGACTTAGGCCTCGTATTTTATATTGTTTCTTAGGTTTCTTCTTCAATGCAGGCCACATAGGCCTCTTATTTTATATTGTCGCTTAGGTTTCTTCTTTAATGCAAGCCACTTAGGCCTCTTCTTTGATGTTGCCACTCAAGCTTCTTCAATGCAGGCCACTTGGGCCTCTTATTCAATGTTGGCCTCTTAGGCCTCTTCTTCAATGTTGGCCTCTTAGGCCTCTTATTCAATATTGGCCTCTTAGGCATCTTATTCTATACTTGATCGCTTACACTTCGTCTTCTTATGCTTCATCTCTTAGGTGCTAGACACTTCCTCTATGTGGATGATAGCTCCATAAAATATAAAATTAATGTGTCTTAATGTTACTTTCTTGTTATATTATAAGATACTCTAGACAACACTCTAATAGTGCTCTTTTGCTTGTTGTAGAATAAGACTTATTTCAAAAATATTCCAAATACATCAAAGCCAAAACTAATATTGCTTCAGTTAGCTTGATGTTTTTGGTTTTTTGAATAACCAAAATTTCTATATACCTCTATCTATCCTTATCTTTGGAGGCTTCTTATTTGTACTTATCTTTAGAAATATTATCTCTATTTATTGTTGCTTTATATATTACTACTTCTCAATATTTGTATTTAGGAAGCTTGAATGCTTCTCAATATTCTGAAGTTTATCTCCAATGTTTGATATCTTCTCCAAGAGAATAGGGTCTCACCTAAGAACCAAAATATGATTCCCCTCTTTTTTAGAGAATCCAATATCAAAATTAGGGTGATTATGAATGTCCCCAAATAACCAACTTTATCCTAATTTGGATTTCAATATATCTTAGCCAAGTCCTAGTCTTCATTGATTTTCCTTCAACCAAGTGGAAAGATCTTAGCATCCAAATTACGGTGACTAAATCCTTGTCCCCTAAATTCCACTCAATTAGACCTTTTAAAATAGAGTCCAAGACTTCACTATTTTCAAAGTGGACAAACTATAATATAACTCTATCAAGAATGGATAAATTTAAACGATGGTGGCTCTAATACCACTATTAGCTACTAAGCCTTACTATCACAGAATATCATAGAATCCAATATAAAGAAGCCACAATATTAAAGGTCTAAATATTAATAATGAATATTAGAATAATATAAATGAGAAATAAAATGCATATTTAGGCCAACATAATAATGTAATAAATTTAACTTATAATATCAAATATGAATGTAAAATAGCCAAAATCATTCATATACAAAAATGAAGAAAACTTACAATATGATTTGCTTAGAATTTGTATACAAGCTTTAGTCTCGTGTTTATCCTTTTTTTTTGTTGTTTTTGTTCATGTTTTTTTGTATGGAGATTTGTTTCCATAATATATACATAGTAATATGACTCTTCACATACTTGACTATTGCTCTCTATATGACAGTTTCTATGACCTTTGGCTTATCATCTTTCCACTTGTATACTAGACTCTTCACTTTATTCTTACATGCATACTTGAACCTATGACACTTGCACACTTCTACATGACTCTTACTCTCCTACATGCACTCCTAATACAAGACACTTGTGTACATCCTCAAATTACATATTTTCACCCTTACATGCATGACACTTGTTCACATTCTATCAATACCCATTTGCACTCTAACTTACATGACACTTGTGCATTTTATGCACATTGCACTCTTACATGACACCTACATAAAAGGTAAATATAAATCACTCATATAAACTATAGACTCAACCCTAATATATTATATATTTACATTTTTACCATGAAGGTACCATGATGGTATATTCTAAATAATGCAATACTCAACAAATAGCTTAGGAGAATACACAATAAGAAGTGGATATAATGTAAAGCACCAATAAAATAGAAATATCACAAGAATATGAAGAGATATTTGGGATAGTCCAAGCATTCCTAAAGTCAAAATGTTTGTTTGTCTATTAGCTCATAGAATAACTTTATCCTAGGATAACCTTATGATAAGGGGTTTTCATGGCCCCTCACAATGTGTTCTTTGTAAAAGGAGGAGGAGAGCATAGACCATCTCTTAGGACACTGCTCAATAGTTTAGAATCTATGGCAATAGATTCGTAATATGTTTGATAAATGAATGGTGATGAATAATAAAATTGAAGAATCGTTAAAGCAATTGCATAACACTTTTAAAAGTAAGGCTTTACAAACAATCTAGGATATATCAAAAGATACAATACTTTGGACTATATGGCTAGAAAGGAATAAAAAAATATTTAAAGGAAAGAAAAATAATTTAGAGGTAATTAAAAGAAATATTTGTTTAGCTATAGATGAGTCTAAACCAACCCTATCAACTCACCTAATTCCTAATTTGTAAGTAGATATCCTTGATAAATGGAGTCAAGTCATCAATTAAAATTATGATGTTGGGTATAGGAGAAAAAAAAGAGAAGGTAGAAAATATAAAGTGGAAACCACCAAATGTAGAGTTGGTCAAATTTAATTTTGATGGAGTATCTAAAGGAAATCTAGGATGAACACGAGGAAGAGGAATAATTAGAAATAATAGGGAAATTTTGTGTCATTATGCTTTCAATAGTGGATTTAAGACAAATAATGAATCTAAATCTTGGGTAATTTTGGAAGGGTTAAAAATATGCAAAAAAATGAAATGGAAGAGTATGGATGGAAGGTGATTCACTCATAGTAATAAATGCAATTTTGAGGAAAGCAAACACTCCATGGAATATACAAGAGATAATTATGGAAATTCAAGACCTTTCTATAGAGTTTGAAGAAATTAGGTTTACTCATACATTAAGGGAAGGAAACAAATGTGTAGATAGTCTAGTCAATAGAGGGGTTTTAACTGAGGATCATGAAGTTAAATTCTCTTTTTGATTGTTAGAGAAAGTAGTATATTTAGCTGAAGTTGACAAGAAAATGTTGACAACCTGAATCAAATAATGATTATGATTTACTTTAATATTTTCATTGGTAATATCTACGTTTTTTTATAACACTAATGTGTTTTCATATAAACTATTTATTATAATTTTTTATGGTTTCACATATGCTTCAGGTTGGAAACTAGCAGTCTAGATATGGTTAAGTGGACTACGATAGTGTGATGTTTTGGAAATATTACTCTACTAAGATGTAATGCATATGTAGTAGAGGTGGAGTTTTGGTATTATGAAGGCTTTTGTAGGAAAATGTCAAGAAAGATGCTAAATTCTAGAATATTTGTATTCATACAAACAATTTAAGAATATCTACAAAATGAAAATCAAGAATTCAAACATTTTATGAAAAATGATGTAGACATCTTAATTGAGATGAAAATTGAATATGTTTGTAAACTCTAAAGCTCTAAAGGATATATTTATAAATTTTCAAGGGTGGGGGACTTGAGTACAACCCCTTGTTCTCTGGTCAAAAAAAAACTTAGTGGAGTCTTTAAAAAAATTCGGAGGCTCATATTTTGTTGTTGTTGGAAATATGAACAAATTTTATTGTCATTTATGTCAAGAGGTTGATGTCCAAGTTTTATTGTCATTAATGTCATCAGGTGGTTTTTCCACAAGGCAAGGAAGAGGTTTAAAGGAATAGGATATAATATTTATTTTTAATATTATATGCCTAAAAAGACCCAAAACAGATTGAAGACCAAAGGAAGGGAAGCGGGTTAAAAGGAAACCCCAAGGAAAGAGAAGCAGTTTTAAAAGGAATTAATAATATTATAATATTCTGGGTTTAGGTTAAGTTGAAGAAAAAATGAAGGCCAAGGAGTTATCAAATTATAAGTTCTCAAAAAGACCCAGTTGGCAAATTTTGAATATTATAATTTAATTTATTTAAATTTAAATATTTTAACCATAGGTTAAAATTTAAATTTAAATAATAAATTAAGGCACCAAAATTTAAATATCAAATTCGAATTCCCAAAACCACCGACGTTAGTGCATGGCATAAGATATATAAAAGGGGGTAAAGTTTTATTAAAAAACTATCCATGCGATTAAAGCCCAAAAAGACAAAGTGATTCGTGCGCTGAAGAGGAAGAGATTTTTACATGTGTAAAAAATGTTTAGAGGGCGGACATGGCAATAAAGATAAGGGGAGTGTCAACTTAGGTTAAAGGTGCTTGGTAGTGCAAGTGGCAGCCAAGGGCTGCGTTAGACCTTTGCGAGCACAAGGTCGTGGGTTCGATCCATGCGATCGTCTTTTGCAAGAGGGAAGGCCTTTTGCGTGTGCACTAAAATGGAGAAGGCATAAGCTTTAAAAGGAAGGTGGTACGTATTATTATTTTGTGAGGGCACATAGCCCAAGTAATTGATACACTTTGCACTAAGGCGCTTGGTGAGGCAAGGTTGGATGTTCGAATCACGCCAAAGGTTTTTATTGGGAAGAATAAAAGGTATGTGCTTCACATTTTAATTTGCTAAGGTTTTGATAATTCAAAAATTGCATGGTGTTGAAATTAAAAGGTGGTTTATGAGTTGTTGAGGGAGATATAAGGGATTATAATATCAAAATATTTTATTTTTGATTTTTGTGGTTAAAATTTATGAGATAGGAGTAATAAGTTATGCAAAGAATATTATATCTTGTATTTTGAAATAGATCTATATTGTGTTAATTATTTTGAGAGGAGAAATAAGGTACATAAATGAATTTATTGTGGAAGTGAATTAAATTGAATCTTTGCTAATTAATTTTTAAGTTTGGAGATTATAAGGTGTATTTGAGATCTAATATATTTGTATGGTGAAATAATTTTGAGGGAAATATTTGAGTGAAGATTTTTGATATCTAACCATTGAGATTGGCAAAGAGGTTGATTGTGATTGAGACAGGTTTTGAGGTCAAATCTTCATAAAACAAAAGGTATGGGCATATCATATTTGTGAGTGAAATAATGTTTGATTGAATGTTGTGAGATGCAAAGTTGGATTGAAAAGGATTGTTTGATAAGTAATGTTGAAATGATGAGTGAGCCTTCATGTGCATTAGGGTTTGTAAAAGAGCATGAGTATCATTGTTATATGAGATTTTTTGATAAGCATTGCTGGAAATATTTGAGTAAAATTTCATGTGCATGATTAGGGTTTATGAAAAGAACATGAGTATCATTGTTATGTGAAGTTGAGAACTATATTGAGCTAGGATTTGTTGAAATATCATGAGTATCATTGTTATGTGATGTTGAGAACTATCTTGAGCTAGGGTTTGTTGAAAGATCATGAGTATAATTGATACGTGAAGTTGAGAACTATCATGAGCTAGGATTTGTTGAAAGATCATGAGTGTCATTGTTATGTGAAGTTGAGAACTATCTTGAGCTAGGGTTTGTTGAAATATCATGAGTATCATTGTTATGTGAAATTGAAAACATCTTAAGTCAAGAATGAGTTGTTGGATGCATAGTAAAACACTTGGTTAGGGTTTGTAAGCAAGTTGTGTTTCATTGAGTGGATGCTTTGAGTGAAGTTGATTCAACATTATTGATTGAGAGTATTGGAGTGATAGTTCAAGTTCTGTGAAATAAATTATTCTTTATTCTAAATTGATTTGAAGGAGAGTTTGAAAGTGATTGAGTGTTTTGTGAGTGTGAAACATATTGAGTCTCCAACCATTCTCTATATATTTTTGTAATTTAAACAAGATTTTGAGTGAAACTTGTTTGTGTGATTAAAGAAGTTTTTTGAAAGAGATTAAGTTGAGTTGTGTATGAAAGTTGTGAAATTGATTTGAGCAAGATTTTGTGAAATCTTGTGAGAATATTTGAGTAAGTCCTAGAGGGGACTTAAGGACAGAGTTGAGTAAGCTTTTGTGAAAGCTTAAGGACAAATTTGTGTAAGCTTTTATGGAAGCTTACAATAAGATTTGATGTAAGTATTGGTGAAGACTTGTTGAGAAGATTGGACAAGTTCTAGTGAGGACTTGTTGAGCAGATTTGAGGTAAGTCTTGGTGAAGGCTTATTGAGTAGAATGGACAAGTTCTAGTGATGACTTATTGAGAATATTTGAGGTAAGTATTGGTGAAGACTTGTTGAGCATATTGGACAGGTTTTGGTGAGGATTTTTTGAGTAGAGTTGAGGTAAGTCTTGGTGAAGACTTGTTGTAAAGATTTGAGGCAAGTCTTTGAGAAGACTTGAGAGCAGAGTTGATTGATTTATTTATTCAAATATTGAGTTAAGGTTTGGGGGAAATATAGTAGAGTTGATTTGTGATTGGATCAAGCTTTGTGTTAAGGCTTGGGGACAGATTTGAGGACAATTATTGGTGTATATTTGAGGATATATTTGTGCCAGATCAGAGACTAATATTGAGAAAATTTGTGTTAGATCGAAGGACAATGTTTAGTGTAGATTTGAGATAGAGATTGAGCAGATTTGTGCTAAACTAAAGGAAAAGGTTTAATGTAGATTTAAGACAGATATTGAGCAGATTTGTGCTAGAACGAAGGACATTGTTTAGTGCAAATTTGAGACAGAGATTGAGCAGATTTGTGCTAGAACAAAGGATAGTGTTTAGTGTAAATTTGATACAGAGATTGAGAAAATTTGTGTTAGATTAAAGGATAGTGTATAGTGCAGATTTGAGATAGAGATTGAGTAGATTTGTGCTAGATCGAAGGACAATATTTAGTGTGAATTTGAGATAGAGATTGAGAAAATTTATGCTATATTGAAGGACATTATTTAGTGTAAATTTTAGACAGATCTGAGAGTAAGCTTTGGAGGTGAAAAAGAAGAGGACATTAGTCTCCAGTGGATAGAGATCCATTAGCCAAGGCAGTGAGGACAAAGTTTTCTAAGTGAGGATAGAAGTCTGTAGTGGAGAGAGATATCCACAAGCCAATGCAATGGAGGTAGTAGTCTTCTAGAGGATCACCAGCCAGAGCACAGGAGAAGGAGTTCTTCTATGGATAGATATGTTGAACATTTTGAGTCAAAGTTGTCATTGATGTCAAGAAATGAAGTTGTCATTGATGTCAAGGAATAAGCTACCATTGATGCCAAAAGGTCAAAAGGAGAAATGCAAAAGGTTGATGGCAAAAGAGCTTCATAATATTTATTTTTAATATTATGTGAAGCATAAGTAGAAGGGTTTTTATTAAAACCATGGATTGGCAAAGTAAAAGGTTTTTATTAAAACCATGGTTAGCAAAAATAAAAGGTTTTTATTAAAACCATGGAGGAGCAAATTAAAAAGTTTTTTATTAAAACCATGAAGGAACAAAATAAATGGTTTTTATTAAAACCATGGATGGGCAATGTAAAAGGTTTTTTATAAAAACCTAAGGAGGCTTTTAATTTCAAATTAGAAAGCCCAAGGAAGTTTTAATATTTAATTTATAAATATTTAAATTCAAATTGAATTTAAATTTTATAAATAAATATTATTTATTTATTCGAAGTGGCAAAACCTAAGTTTATTCCATTGATGTGCAAGTCGAAGACTTCCCCCCATTGACATGATGGAAGTGATAATAAAGGAATATATATATTTCCTTTGCTAAGGCCAAAAGGTATGTGTGATTTATTTTGAAAAATGTGTTGTAAATCGTGGAGGAAACATAGTAGTTTTTGTGCACTGCATAAATCCAAAATCTGGTGTGTTTAAGACGTCAAGGTGCTTAGTTCCTAGTACCATTTAGTGGCTAGCTCAGGTGGCATTTGACTTGGCACTTGTGGCAGAGTGGTTACGGGTTTGAAACCCGGTGGCAGCAAGTTTGGAAGCCATTTTTGTGTTTCTATTTCGATGGTGGCAGAGAAGGTAATAGAGTGTGTGGGCACTCTAGCTCCCACATAAGCACCTAGCTCATGCAACAACCAAGGTTGCGGCTAGGGCGCTTGGGGAGGCAACATCGTGGGTTCAAAACCCACTAAGGGCAAAGGTACATTTTTTTTATTTAATTTTCATTGCCCTAAGGTTTAATGTGAGGTAGTTGGAAGGCATAAGGATTAGTTAAAGTTAACTTCTTATGGTGATTTTTCATGGTAAAATAGTGAAGGGAGTTATAAGGAGTTTGATATTAATTTAAAAATAAATTCCTAATTGTTATATTTGCATATTGGAGGAGTAGGCATTTTAAGGTGTTGATTTTATTTTTAAAAGACTTTTTGCCAAAGGGATTATTGTGAAAGTAATTATTATAATATTTTTAAGGTGTTGGATGTTATTTTAAATATGGAGTGATAAGGTGTATTTGTGTTTGATATTATTTTGTATTGTGATTCCTTAAGAGAGAGATTATTATCTTCCAACCTCCTTGAATTTAGAAAATAAGTGTTTATGATTGTGGCAGATTTGTGTGGTCTACCCATCATCAAGCAAAAGGTATGGGCACATTCTTCCTTGGTTGAGTTGATTGGTTGATTTTTTGGAAAACAACTTTGGAGTGAAATAAGCTTGATTAGGTTTTCTTATTGAGTTGTTAAGCTATTGTGAAGTGAATGCTATGCACCTTGTTTTATAAGAATTGTTGTTGAAGTGAATGGTTGAGTGAAGAACTTGAACTAGGGTTTGAAAATAACATGAGTATCATTGTTATGTGAGATTAGCTTATAAGCATTGTTGTTGAAGTGAATGGTTGAGTGAATAATTTGAACTAGGGTTTGGAAAGAACACGAGTATAATTGTTATGTGAGATTGGTTGATAAGCATTGTTGGAAATATTTGAGTGAATGTTCATATGCTTGGACTAGAGTTTGTGAGAAAGGATTATTTCATTGAGTGATTGGTTGAGTAGAGTTGATTGAGCCTAGTCAAGTGAATGCATTAAAGTGAATTGTTCAAGTTCTATGAAATAAATTGTTCTATATTATGAATTGAATTGAGAAAGAGGTTGAGTGTTTATGAGTGTGAAACATATTGAGTCTCTAATAATTATCTATATGTTTCTATGATAAAAGAGAGAAAAGCATATTGAGTCTTTAACAATTCTCTATATATTTCTAAAAGAGTGATTGAAAGTGATTGAGCATTGAGGTGAATGTGAAGAATATTGAGTCTCTAACGATTCTCTAATGTTTCTAAAAGAGTGATTGAAAGTAATTAAGCATTGTGATGAATAAGAAGCATATTGAGTCTCTAACAATTCTCCTTATGTTTCGATGAGATTAAACAAGTTCTAGTGTCGACTTTTTGAGCAGATTTGAGGTAAGTCTTTGAGAAGACTTATGGACAGATTTGTGTAAGATTTTGTGAAAGCTTACAATACATATTGAGAGTAGAACTGGATAAGTTCTAGTAAGGACTTATTGAGCAGATTTGGAAAAATTCTAGTGAGGACTTGTTGAGCAGATTTGGACAAGTTCTAGTGAGGACTTGTTGAGCAGATTTGGATAAGTTCTAGTGAGGACTTGTTGAGTATATTTGGACAAGTTATAGAGAGGACTTGTGGATAGATTAGCGTGAGATTTTGTAGAATCTTACAAGGTAGAATTGAGATAAGTCTTTGAGAAGACTTGTGAGCAGAGTTGATTGATTGATTTGTTCAAACCTTGAGTTAAGGTTTGGTGCAAATCTAGAAGAGTTGATTTGAGATTGATTCAAGCTTTGTGTTAAGGTTTGAATATAGATATTGAGGATATATTTGTGCTAGACCAAAGGACTATGTTTAGAGAAAATCATAGGATAGAGATTGAGGATAGATTTGTGCTAGATCGAAGGACTGTGTTTAGTGCAGATCAGAGGATAGAGATTAAGGATAGATTTGTGCTATATCTAAGGACTGTGTTTAGTGCAGATAAGAGGATAAATATTTAGGACATATTTGTGCTAGACTGAAGGACTATTTTTAGTACATATTTGAGGATAGATTTTGATACAAATTTGAGGACATGTTTGTGCTAGATCAAAGACAAAGATTGAGTAGATTTGTGCTAGATCGAAGGATTATGTTTAGTGTAGATTTGAGATAGAGATTTGAAGGTGATAGAGTATAGAGGATGATAGTATCTAGTGGATAGATATCCATTAGCCAGGGTAGTGAGGATATGTGTCTTCAGTGGAAGATCCATTAGCCAAAGCAGTGGGGCAACATTTATTCTAGAATATCACCAGTCAAATCTAAGGAGAAAGGAGTTCTCCAATGGATAGAGATCCATGAAATTGATTAGGGGATTAGTATCTCCTTTGGATAAAGATCCATAAATATTGTAATAGATAAAGGAATCCCAAGAGATTGATTGAATTTTTTTTAGTGAAATATTTTCTCCATGGAATGGCCCACATTGGGTGAACCACGTTAAATTGGTGTCTCTATTGTGTGTGATGATTTGTGCATTACTTTGGTTACTGCTATTGATATTACCATTGATTATACTAGATAATACTATTTGTGAAAGAAAAGCAAAAAGTGGTCTTATACTGTTTACATCCCCTCTCACTATAAGCTTGTATTCTTCAATTGGTATCAGAGCTAGTTCCTTCGAAAAAGGTTTAAAAACTTGAAGAAAGATATTACAAGAACACAAATGGCAAATAAAGCCAAATGCAGAACCATGAGATACAAGAAGAAAAGAACACACATGGTCATGAAAGAAAAATAAGATGAATTTGATATTGTTGTTTTAGGAGAAAACATGGAAATAGATTCAAGAGATGAATCACGCAATGGAGAGATAACTAGATTGATAAAGTTGTGTACCAGATGTAGGAAGATAGGTTACCTTGCAGCTCACTATTCACAATAAGGTGAAATTTTTTTTGTTTGTGGTCAACTCGGTCATGATGCAGGTTCTTGCAATGGATTTAGTAGCAGTGAAGATGAATATGATACTCTTAGAACTGAAGTCCTAGAGGTTGGTTCAGAAAAATATAACAAGGACAATCAAAACAAGTATGAAGAAGAAACTCTACTTTTAGTAATAGAAGAAAATACTCCTATTGAAGATCAAATAAAAGAGAGAAATTTAGAAAAAGAGGAGGAAGCTACTCTTAAGGAACTTGTTAAGTTGAAAAAGGAGAACTTAGAATTAAAGGCTCAAATACAAGAAGATGAGAAATGTAAAACAAAGCTTCTATAAGATCTCTATGACTTGAAAGATAAGGTTGAAAAGGCAAGAAGAGTTGAAAAATGTATGGTTGAACAATCAAAGATAAAAGAGCTAGAATGTGAAAGACTTATTGATGATATTGAAGAATTAAAAAGGGAGAACTCAGGATTAAGGGTTCAAGCTCAAGAAGATGAGAAAGCAAAAGCAAAATTTCTACAAGATCTTACTAACTTCAAAATTAAGGTTGAAGAAGCAAGGAAAATGGAAGAAGGTATGATTGAAGAATTAAAGATAAAAGATCTAGAATATGAAAAAATAGAAGATGAGATAGTTTCACTAAGGATGGAAGTAAAAAGCTCTAAGGAAAAACTACACAAGTTTGAGAAAAAATCAAAGACTTTGGATAGGATTATCAATGCACAAAGATCATCAATCACCAAAATAGGACTTAGTTTTGGAGAAGAATAAGGAAAACAGGAAGATGAAAAAGGAGAGTCAAGATCAAGTACCAAAGAAGAAGAAGCTTCAAAAGAAGAGAGTGAAAGAAAGAGTGAGACTTCTAAGGATAAGTTGGACAATAGAAAGTTCAACAAGGAAAGGAACAATGCACAAATGAGAAACAAATGGAACAACAATCAAAATAGGTTAAGAGAGACTAAGAGACCAATGAGGTCAAGACAAGGAAACTTCAATGAAAGATATTTCTCATGTTATAGATTTGGGCACAAGGCTTCAGAATGCAAGACAAATAAAAGACAATAATATGGGAATTTTAGGAATAAACAAATTTTCCATGGGTATTGCTACTCATGTAATCAGTTTGATCACAAGGTAATGAATTGCAGGGTTTATGAAAGGAACAAATATGGCTTCACCAGGAGAAATCCTAAGACATTTGCACCTCCAATAAATAATAACATTGTGTTATAAGTGCAATAATGATGGACATACAACAAAGTGGTGTAGAGTAGACATTCCAGAATCAAGCATGAACAGGAACAGTAATAGGAACAAGAACATGAATATAAACATGAACAAGAACAGGAATATGGATATGAACAAGGACATGAATAGGAACATGAATATGGACATGGATAGGAACAATAACAGGAATAGGAACATGAACATGGACATGAACAGGAACAATCAAAGGAATCAAAAGGATCAAATGAGAAAGAAATATGACAAAGATAAAGACTAGTGCTTGCTGGGAGTAGAAATACTCCCACCCTAGAATTAACCACCTCAAGATGAGGTGGGGGAGGGACTAAGCTAAGAGACTTATTCTTAGCCCTAGGCCCCAAAGGTGACCCTTTTCCATTGATGTCAAAGGGGGATATATTTGAGTAAGGGGGAGAGATTTGTTTTTAAGGAGAGAGCATTGAGACAGGAGGAGCAATGTCCTAGGGGGAGTAGAACAAGAAAAAGGTCAAGTGTTTGGTAAAATGAATTTGGGTTGCCATCAATGACAAAGGGGGAGATTGTTGGACATTTTGAGTGAAAGTTGTCATTGATGTCAAGAAATAAAGTTGTCATTGATGTCAAGGAATAAGCTATCATTGATGCCAAAAGGTCAAAAGGAGCAATGCAAAAAGTTGATGGCAAAAGTGCTTCATAATATTTATTTTTAATAGTATGTGAAGCATAAGTAGAAGGGTTTTTATTAAAACCATGAATTGGCAAAGTAAAAGGTTTTTATTAAAACCATGGTTAGAAAAAATAAAAGGTTTTTATTAAAACCATTGAGGAGCAATTTTTTTTTTTAATTAAAACCATGAAGGAACAAAATAAAAGGTTTTTATTAAAACCATGGATGAGCAATGTAAAAGGTTTTTTATAAAAACCCAAGGAGGCTTTTAATTTTAAATTAGAAAGCCCAAGGAAGTTTTAATATTTAATTTATAAATATTTAAATTCAAATTGAATTTAAATTTTATAAATAAATATTATTTATTTATTCAAGTGGCAAAACCTAAGTTTATTCCACCGACATGCAAGTCGAAGACTTCCCCCCATTGACATGATGGAAGTGATAATAAAGGCATATATATATATATATATATATATATATATATATATATATATATATATATATATATATATTGCCTTTGCTAAGGCCAAAAAGTATGTGTGATATCCTTTGAAAAACGTGTTGTAACTTGTGGAGGAAACATAGTAGTTTTTGTGCACTACATAAATATGAAATTTGATGTGTTTAAGATGTCGAGGTGCTTAGTTCCTAGCACCATCCGATGGCTAGCTTAGGTGGCATTTGACTTGGTGCTTGTGGTAGAGTGGTTACAGGTTTGAAACCGAGTGGCAGTAAGTTTGGAAGCCCTTTTTACATTTATGTTTTGGCGGCGACAGAGAAGGTAATAGAGTGTGTGGGCACTCTAGCTCCCATGTGAGCACCTAGCTCACATGACAGCCAAGGTTGTGGCTAGGGTTCTTGGGGAGGTAGCGTCGTGGGTTCAAAACCCACTAAGGGCAAAGGTACATTTTTTTATTTAATTTTCATTGTCCTAAGGTTTGACGTGAGGTAGTTGGGAGGCATAAGGATTAATTAAAGTTAATTTCTTGTGGTGATTTTTCATGGTAAAATAGTGAATGGAGTTATAAGGAGTTTGATATTAATTTTAAAATAAAGTCCTAATTGTTATATTTTCATATTGGAGGAGTAAGCCTTTTAAGGTGTTGATTTTATTCTTAAAATACTTTTTGCCAAAGGGATTAGTGTGAAAGTAATTGTTCTAATATTTTTAAGGTGTTGGATGTTATTTTAAATATGGAGTGATAAGGTGTATTTGTGTTTGAAATTATTTTTTATTGTGATTCCTTGAGAGATATTATTATCTTCTAACCTCCTTGAGTTTGGCAAATAAGTGTTTATGATTATGGCAGATTTGTGTGGTCTACTCCTCATCAAGCAAAAGGTATGGGCACATTATTCCTTGGTTGATTTGATTGGTTGGTTTTCTGGAAAACAACTTTGGAGTGAAAATAACTTGATTAGGTTTCCTTATTGAGTTGTTGAGCTATTGTGAAGTGAATGTTATGCACCTTGTTTTATAAGCATTTTTGTTGAAGTGAATGGTTGAGTGAAGAACTTGAACTAGGGTTTGAAAAGAACATGAGTATCATTGTTATGTGAGATTAATTTGTAAGCAATGTTGTTGAAGTGAATGGTTGAGTGAAGAAATTGAACTGGGGTTTGGAAAGAATATTAGTATCATTGTTATGTGAGATTGGTTGATAAGCATTGTTGGAAATATTTGAGTGAATGTTCATATGCTTGAACTAGAGTTTGTGAGCAAATATTATTTCATTGAGTGATTGGTTGAGTAGAGTTGATTGAGCCTAGACAAGCGAATGAGTTAAATTGAATTGTTCAAGTTCTATGAAACAAATTTTTTTGTATTCTAAATTGGATTAAGAAAGAGGTTGAGTGTTGATGAGTGTGAAACATATTGAGTCTCTAAAAATTCTCTATATGTTTCTATGATAAAAGAGAGAAAAGCATATTGAGTCTCTAACAATTCTCTATATGTTTCTAAAAGAGTGATTGAAAGTGATTGAGCGTTAAGGTGAATGTGAAGCATATTGAGTTTTTAACAATTCTCTATATGTTTCTAAAAGAGTGATTGAAAGTAATTAAGAATTGTGATGAATGGGAAGCATATTGAGTCTCTAACAATTATTCTTATGTTTCTATGAGATTGGACAAGTTCTAGTGTGGACTTGTTGAGCAGATTTGAGGTAAGTCTTTGAGAAGACTTGTGGATAGATTTGTGTAAGCTTACAATACAAATTGAGAGTAGAATTCTAGTGAGGACTTATTGAGTAGATTTGGACAAGTTCTAGTGAGGACTTGTTGAGAAGATTTGGACAAGTTATAGTGAGGACTTGTTGAGCATATTTGGACAAGTTCTAGAGAGGACTTGTTGAACATATTTGGACAAGTTCTAGAGAGGACTTGTGAACAGATTAGTGTGAGCTTTTGTGGAAGCTTACAAGGCAGAATTGAGACAAGTATTTGAGAATACTTGTGAGTAGAGTTGATTGATTTATTTTTTCAAACTTTGAGTTAAGTTTTGGGGCATATCTAGCAGAGTTGATTTGAGATTGATTCAAGATTTGTGTTAAGGCTTGAGGACAAATATTGCAAATATATTTGTGCTAGACCAAAGGACTATGTTTAGTGCATATTAGAGGATAGATATTAAGGACATATTTGTGCTAGACTGAAGGACTGTGTTTAGTGCATATCAGAGGATAAATATTGAGGATAAATTTGTGCTAGATTGAAGGACTATGTTTAGTGCAGATCAGAGGATAGCTATTGAGGATAAATTTGTGCTAGAACGAAGGACTATGTTTAGTATAGAATTGACGATAAAGTTTGGTGTATATTTGAGGACAGGTTTATGCCAGACCAGAGATAGAGATTGAGAAAATTTATGCTAGACTGAAGGAATGTGTTTAGTGTAGATTTGAGATAGAACTTTGAAGGTGACAGAGTATAGAGGATGATAGTCTCTAGTGGATAGATATCCATTAGATAGAGTAGTGAGGATAGTCTTCAGTGGATAGATATCCATTAGCCAGAGCAGTGGGAACAACAATTATTCTAGAAGATCACCAGTTAGAGCTAAGGAGAAAGAAGTTCTCCTATGGATAGAGATCCATGAAATTGATTAGGGGATTGGTGTCTCCTTTGGATAGAGATCCATAAATATTGTAATAGGGAAAGGATTCCCAAGAGATTGATTGAGAAAATTTTAGTGAAATATTTTCTCTGTGGAGTAGCCCACATTGGGTGAACCATGTTAAATTGGTGTCTCTATTATGTGTGATGATTTATGCATTTATTTGGTTACTGCTATTGATATTGCCATTGATTATATTGGATAATACTATTTGGGAAAGAAAAGTAAAAAGTGGTCTTATACTGTTCACCCCCTCTCAGTATAAGCTTGTGTTCTTCAAGAGATCCATGAACCAGCTAAGGGGATTGGTGTCTCCTGTGGATATGTATCCATAAAATTGATTAGGGGATTGGTGTATCCTTTGGATAGAGGTCCATAAATATTGTAATAGGAAAGGATTCCCAAGATATTTTTTGAGAAAATTTAGTGAAATATTTTTTGTGGTCATAACCCACATTGGGTGAACCATGTTAAATTGGTGTCTCTATTGTGTGTGGTGATTTATGCATTGATTTGATTACTGTTGTTGATATTGCTATTGATATATTGCATAATATTTTTTGCAAAAGAAAAAGTTATCTTATACTATTCACCCCCCTCTCAGTATAAGCTTGTGTTCTTCAATTAGTATTAGATCAGGTCTCTTAGGAAGAGTTTAACAACTTGAAGGAAAATCTTACAAGAACATAGATGGATTCTCAGAGTGGATCTTCAAGGAATAAGGCACCCTTGTTTTATGGGAATAATTATGCATTTTGAAGTGTAAGAATAAATATTTTTCTAATGGCACTAGGAAATGATGTATGGCAAGCAGTTGAGGATGGGTACATACAACCATCTACTCCACCTAAAAATAAATATGGTAAACTCCTACAACTAAATAATTCAAAGGAAATGAATGGAATTTAAATAGTTTGTGTGAAACAAAGTTTGTAATATATATGCATTGCACGTTAGCAAAAAGATATTTGGGATAAGTTGAAAGGTATATAAGAGGGAGACAAAAAGGTCAAGATGGCAAAGTTGCTAAATCATAAGAAAACATTTGAAGACCTAAATATGAAGGATGAGGAAAAAATTGTTGCATATCTACTTCATGTGGATGAGGTTGTCAACTCCATGCAAGGACTTGGGTTTAGAGTTGAAGAAACAAATGTTTGTCACAAGATTTTAAGGTCACTCCCTAAGAGGTATAGTGAAAATATTTCAGCCATAGAAGAGTCAAAAGATATTGAATTTTTGAAAAGGTATGAGTTACATGGAATTCTCACATCCTTTGAGATGAGAATAAAGAGGAACCTTTTATCTAGAAAGAAGCAGCATTCAAAGTTACAAAGAAGTCAAAGGGTAAGAATTCAGATTCAAGAAATGAATTATCCAGTGATAAAGAAGCAAACTATTGCAGAAGGAAAAATGACTCAAGAAAGTATAAAGGTATGAAATAAGTTAGGTAATTTTAATTGTGGTAAATATAGTCACTATGCATTTGATTATCTAGAGGCTAGAAGTAGCAATGATGATGAAAAATAGGATCATAAAAATAGGAAAACAGGTTAACACAGGTACCAAAAGAAAAGCAAGGATGGAAAAAGCAAGTAAGGAAAGAAGTTTTTCCAAAGGTATAAGAAAATTTTTTATGCAGATAAGGTAGGTAAGAGTTCAAGTGATAGTGATGAAGGGTCCTCAGATAATGAAGAAGAAGAAATTCTATTTTTGGCAGAAGAAAAATATGATGTTAGAAAAAGAACACCAATGATTCTCAAGTGTTTTAGGTGTGGTAAATTTGGTCATCTTGAAGATAGTTGTACAAGGAATGGATTCAGTTTTAGTGATGATGAATATAAAGATGCTCTTGAAGGACTAGAAGAAGAAAGTATTCTTATGGAAATAGAATAATAAGAAAGTGCTTCTATTGAAGACAAATTAGAAAAGAATGAGGATGATCTAAAAGATAAAGAATCATAATCAGAGGAAGGAGAAGTTGATATTAAGGGTGAGCTTATTTTTGCTTTAAAGGAATTAAGAAAGGTAAGAAAGCAAAACTCAAAACTCAAGCTTTAATTTCAAGAACGTGATGAAGAGAAAGGAAAGCTTATAGAATATTTAACCAAATCAATAACTAAGACAAGAAAATTTAAAGAGAGGTTAGAGGCAAAGGTTCTAGAGTGTGAAAGGTTAGAGCATGAAGTAGCTTCACTAAGGAAGGAATTAAAATAATATAAAGATAAGCTACATAAGTTTAGGAGAAGATCAAAGAGCTTGGATAAGATTATCAAGGTACAAAGATCTTCATAAAACAAGACAGGACTTGGTTTTGAACAAGAATATAGAGAACAAAGAGAGGAGTCAATCTCAAGCTCTAAAGAAGAAGAATCTTTAGAAGAAGAGAGTGTAAGAGAGAATGAGAATTCTGAGGATAAGTTGGACAATAGTAAGTTCAACAAGAAAAGGAACAATGCACAAATAAGGAATAGATGGAACATGAAACATCATAGGGAAGAAGAGACTAAGATATCAATGGGGTCTAGACAAGGTTTCTTCAATGGACATTGCTTCTCATGTCACAGGTTTGGACACAAGGCTAAACAGTGTAGGATACATGAAAGACAAAAATATGGAAATTTTAGAAACAAGCATCTCTTCCAAGGGTATTGCTACTCTTGTAATTAGTTTGGTCATAAGGCAGTTAATTGTAGGGTTCATGATAGGAATGGATATGGCTTCACTAGGAGAAACTTCAAGACATTTGCACCTTCAAGGAATCACAACGTTAAGTGTTATAAGTATAATAATGTTGGGCATATAGCCAAGTGGTGTAGAGCAAAATTTCCAGAGACAAGCAAGAATAGGAACATTCATAGGAATCAAAAGGATCAATTGAGATAGAAGGTGGACAAAGGTAAATATTAGTGTATGTTGGGAGTAGAGATACTCCCACCCCAAAATTAATAACCTCAAGAGAGGAGGTGGGGGAGGGACTAATATAAGAGTTTTAACTTTAGCCCCAAGCCCCAAAAGTGGCCCTTTGACATTGATGTCAAAGGGGAGAGATTTGAGTTAGGGGGAGAGCATTCAGTCGGAGAAGAACTAAAATAGGTCAAAGAATTGGTAAAAGGAAAATGAGTTGCCATCAATGAAAAAGGGGGAGATTGTTGGAAATATGAGTAAGTTTTGTTGTCATTGATATCAAGAGGTTGATGTCCAAGTTTCATTGTCATTAATGTCATCAGGTGCTTTTTCCACAAGTCAAGGAAGAGGTTTAAAGGAATAGGATATAATATTTATTTTTAAATATTATATACCTAAAAAGGCCCAAAATAGATTGAAGACCAAAGGAAGGGAAGCAAGTCAAAAGGAAACCCCAAGGAAAGAGAA
The DNA here is from genome assembly GCA_028583015.1 of Wollemia nobilis. Lineage (NCBI taxonomy): Eukaryota > Viridiplantae > Streptophyta > Pinopsida > Araucariales > Araucariaceae > Wollemia > Wollemia nobilis. The sequence goes on along the minus strand of JAQPPZ010001274.1, from coordinate 3,556,277 downwards.
GCAGTTTAAAAGGAATTAATAATATTATAATATTTAATATTATAATATTCCGGGTTTAGGTTAAGTTGAAGAAAAAAATGAAGGCCAAGGAGTTATTAGATTTTAAGTTCTCAAAAAGACCTAGTTGGTAGATTTTGAAGATTATAATTTAATTTATTTAAATTTAAATATTTTAACTATATGTTAAAATTAAAATTTAAATAATAAATTAAGGTTCCAAAATTTAAATATCAAATTCAAATTCCCAAAACTGCCAACGTTGGAGTGCATGGCATAAGATATATAAAAGGGCGGAAAATTTTTACTAAAAAACTATCCATACGATTAATGACCAAAAAGACAAAGTGATTCGTGCACTGAAGAGGAAGAGATTTTTGCATGTGTTAAAAATATTTAGAGGGAAGATGTGGTAATAAAGAGAAGGGGAGCACCAACTTAGGTTAAAGGTGCTTGGTAGCACAAGTGGAAGCCAAAGGCTACGTTAGATGTTTGCTAGTGTGAGATCATGGGTTTGATCCATGCGATTGACTTTTGCAAGAGGGAATGCCTTTTGCGTGTGCATTGAAATAGAGAGGCTTATGATTTAAGAGGAAGGTGGTGCATCTTATTGTTTTGTGAGGGCATGTAGCCCAAGCGGTGGACGTGCTTTGCACTAAGGTGCTTGGTGAGGCAAGGTTGGGTGTTTGAATCACGCCGAAGGTTTTTGTTGGGAAGAATAAAAGGTATGTGCTTCACATTTTAAATTGTCAAGGTTTTGATAATTCAAAAAGTGCATGGTGTTGAAATCAAAAGGTGGTTTATGAGTTTTTGAAGGAGATATAAGGGATTATAATATCAAAATATATATTTTTTTATTTTTGTGGTTAAAATTTATGAGATAGGAGTAATAAGGTGATGGAGAGCTAAAACTGCTCAACTTAATCAAATTCAATTCTCATTCAAAAAATTGGAAAGATTTATAGAAAATGGTAGTAGTCTACCAAATAAACTCCTTTATTTTGAAAGATAGTTTATTTTTTATTTTTACTTTACAACATTTCCCGCCCTGGAAGAAAAACAGCCCAAACAGGTCTAGAATGGCCCTCTTGCCTTCGACTCTGCAACTCTATCTCAGCAGTTTCCCACCCCTTGTGCATGCCTTTGCTTCCCCTTTTAAAATCTCTGGCGTGACTCTCCATTTCCCTTTTTTGGCCCTTCATTTCATTTCTCGTGCCTCTTCATTGTTTTGGCTTTCAAAATGTTTTTCTTTTTGACTCTTGATCTTCGTCTGCTTTCATTGCACCTTGGTGCCACGTGCTGTTTAGTGCTGCCACTGTAGAATCTGTTCGCCTATCAATCAATGATGATGTTCGGTATATCCATCGCTCGATAATTTCCTCTGTAACGGCCCCTGTAACCGCCTGCATTTTTTTTTTCTTTGGTCACAAAAATGCTACATGTCGCGATATCGTGACACTTTTCCTTCTTTGCCGACCTGTCATGATATCGTGACAATTTTTCTTCTTTGCCAACATGTCGTAATATCGTGACACTTTTTCTTCTTTGCGATATTTTGCTTTTCATTGGATGCTCCTGCATCAGACAACCGGGGTGGATTGAGAAGTGACTTTCACTTCTGTACTATTCTGCCACCTTATTTTTAACTGGGGCTATACAAGCTCTCCAAGCTTCAAAAAAATTTGGGTCTTCAGGGTACAAACCCTTAAGTTATTCAAACCCCACAACTTCCACTCTCATTGTTTTCAGCAAACTCTTTTCATCCATCTCCTTCAGTGGCTTTAGTTTATGGTGCACTCCTTCGTTTGTTATGGAGTAAGTGTTGGCATGTCCATCATGGACTACATGGCGATCAAACTGCCATGGTCTTCCTAACAGCATATGGCAAGCATCCATAGGCAGGATATCACATAGGATCTCATCCTGGTATCTTCCAATATTAAACTTGACTAAGGACTATTCACTGACCAATGCCCTATGGTCCTTTCGCAACCACGCAATCCGATATGGATGCGGGTGTCTCTTCCTCTCTAGTTGTAACTTAATAACCATTTATTCAGAGACCAAGTTATCAGTACTACCATTATCTATAATAACATTACAGACCTTACCTGAACATTTGCACCTTGTGTGAAACATGCTCCTCCTCTGGTCTGGTTCTTTCTCCTCATTCAACAAGATTCTCATTGTGACCATAACTTCTCCTCTCTGCCTCCTTAGAATGTTCTGATTCAACACCTTCATTTGCTACAGAAGCTCTAGCATGACCCTTAGGTCTCCTATTCGTCCTCTCTAGGTGTTGGGGAAACTCATATGCTCAATGTCCTTCTTATCCACAATGGAAACAGGTTCCACGAAATCCTCTTTCTCCATTTTCTCGACTATATCTACCTCTCTCTCTTGGGTAGTTGTTCTGACCACGGGATCTGTAATCATTATCTCCATTCTAATCCTGACTATTGCTAGCTTCTTCTTTCTTCTCATCTCGTCCTCCATCTATTCTTCCACCAGTTCTTTCTCCATCACCTCTTCCTTTCTGCTTACCCTCAAACCTTCTGTTTAGCTTCTCTTCAACTTTTAGAGCAAACTGGTAAGCATCCTCAATGGTGCTCATCCTAACTAGACTCAACTCTTCTTGAATACTAGTTCTCAATCCGTTGATGTAATGGGCTACCTTCTCCTTGTTAGCCTCAAAATGGCCAATTTTTATTGAGATCCTATAAAACTCCTTTGTATATTCTTTGAAAGATTTGCTTGACTATCTCAAACTCTGCATTTTCCTCAACAGATCCAATTCATAATCTATAGGAATAAACTGTCTCTTCAACTTCTCTACCATTCGATCCCATCTGGTTATATTTTCCCTTCCTCCTCTATTTATTTCTAGCTACACTCCTTTCCACCATATGCTAGCATGGCATTTCAACTTTGTTTTTGAAAACTTGATTCGATCTGGATCTACAACCTCCTCATACTCAAAATACTCCTCCATATCATTGATCCAATCAATCAAATCCTATGGATTGAGATTCCCAGAATACGTGGAGACATCAAAATTTGGCTTCTTCCCAATCCGAGATATGGCCTTAAATAATCTAGCTTTTATAGGATCCATTACTTCTTCTTCATCTGATGGATCATCAACCTCCCAAGCTTCATCTTCACTATGGTCTTCTCTCCTTGGCTCAACCCCTCTTCACAACTCCTCTTGCAGGGCTTGCACTTGCCTCTGTAAAGCTCTAAAATCTCCTTCCAGTACCACATTTCTCCCACCACCATGGTTTCTTCATGGAGGCATTCTTCCTCACTCTCTTCTCACAACCCTTCCATAGATCCTGGTGCAAACTGCCTCACTTTCGATGATCTTCTCACACACTCAAGAACCCTAAGATCTTCCACAGATCCTGGTGCAAACTGCCTCACTTTCAATGATCTGCTCACACACTTAGGAACCCTAAGCTCTGATACCACTTGATGGAGAGCTAAAACTGCTCAACTCAATCAAATTCAATTCTCATTCAAAAACTTGGAAATATTTACAAAAAATGGTAGCAGTCTGCCAAATAAACTCCTTTATTTCGAAAGATAGTTTATTTATTTTTTTCCTTTACAACATTTCCTGCCCTGGAAGAAAAACAACCAAAACAGGTCCAGAATGGCCCTCTTACCTTCAGCTCTACAACTATTTCTCAGAAGTTTCCCACACCGTGTGCATGCCTTTGCTTCCCCTTTTAAAATCTCTGGAATGACTCACCGTTTCCCTTTTTTGGCCCTTCGTTTCATTTCTCGTGCCTCTTCGTTGTTTTGGCTTTCGAAACGTTTTTCTTTCTGACTCTTGATATTCATATGCTTTCATTGCACCTTGGTGCCACATGTTGTTCAGTGCTGCCACTGTAGACTCTATTTTCTTGTCAACCAATGATGACGTTCGGTATACCCACCGCTCGATAATTTCCTCTGTAACGACCCCTGTAATCGCTTGCATTTTTTTTTCTTTGGTTGCAAAAATGCGACATGTCACGATATCATGACACTTTTTCTTCTTTTTCGACTTGTCACGATATCATGACAATTTTTCTTCTACATGTCGCGATATCGTGACACTTTTCTTCTTTGCGGTATTTTGCTTTTCTTTGGATGCTCCTGCATTAGACAACTAGGGTGGATTGAGAAGTGACTTTCACTTCTGTACTGTTCTATCACCTTCTTTTTAACTAGGGCTGTACAAGCTCTCCAAGCTTCAACAAAATATGGGTCTTTAGGGTACAAACCCTTAAGTTCTTCAAACCCCATAACTTCCACTCTCATTGTTGTTAGCAAACTCTTTTCATCCATCTCCTTCAGTGGCTTTAGTTTATGGTGCACTCCTTCATTTGTTAGGGAGTAAGTGTTGGCATGTCCATCATGGACTACACGACGATCAAACTACCATGGTCTTCCTAATAGCATATGGTAAGCATCCATAGGCAGGATATCACACAGGACCTCATCCTGGTATCTCCCAATATTAAACTTAACTAAGGACTGTTCACTGACCAATGCCCTATGGTCCTTCCGCAACCACACAATCTGGTATGGATGCGGGTGTCTCTTTCTCTCTAGCTATAACTTAGTAACCATTTCTTCAGAGACCAAGTTATCAGTACTACCATTATCTATAATAACATTAAAGACCTTACCTGAACATTTGCACATTGTGCGAAATAGGCTCCTCCTCTGGTCTGGTTCTTTCTCCTCATTCAACAAGATTCTCCTTGTGACCATAACTTATCCTCTCTCTACCTCCTCAGAATGTTATGATTCAACACCTTCATCTGCTACAATAGCTCTGGCATGACCCTCAGGTATCCTATTCATCCTCTCTTGGTGTTGGGGACACTCATATGCCCGATGTCCTTCTTCTCCACAATGGAAACAGGTTCCATGAAATCCTCTTTCTCCATTTTCTCGACTATATCTACCTCTCCCTCTTGGGTAGTTGTTCTGACCACGGGATCTATAATCATTATCTCCCTTTTGATCCTGACTGCTGCTAGCTTCTTCTTTCTTCTCATCTCGTCCTCCATCTATTATTCCACTAGTTCTTTCTCCATGACCTCTTCCTTTTTGCTTACCCTCAAACCTTTTGTTTAGCTTCTCTTCAACTTTTAGAGCAAACTGGTAAGCATCCTCAATGGTGCTCATCCTAACTAGACTCAAATCTTCTTGAATATTGGTTCTCAATCCATTGATGTAACAGGCTACATTCTCCTTGTTAGCCTCAAAATGGCCAATTCTGATTGAGATCTTATAAAAATCCTCTGTATATTCTTTGACAAATTTGCTTGACTGTCTCAAAATCTGCATTTTTCTCAACAGATCCAATTCGTAATCTATAGGAATAAACCGTCTCTTCAACTTCTCCACCATTCGATCCCATCTGGTTATCTTTTTCTTTCCTCCTCTATTTCTTTCTAGCTGCACTCATTTCCACCATATGCTAGCATGGCCTTTCAACTTAATTTTTGCAAACTTGATTCGATCTAGATCTACAACCTCCTCATACTCAAAATACTTCTCCATATCATTGATCCAATCAATCAACTCCTTTGGATTGAGATTCCCTAATACATGGAGACATCAAACTTTGGATTCTTTTCGATCCGAGATATGGCCTTAAATAATCTAGCTTCTACAGGATCCATTGCTTCTTCTTCATCTGATGGATCATCAACCTCCCAAGCTTCATCTTCACTACGGTCTTCTCTCCTTGGCTCAACCCCTCTTCGCAACTCCTCTTGCAGGGCTTGCACTTGCCTTTGCAAAGCTTTGAAATCTTCTTTAGGTACCACATTTCTCCCACCACCATGGTTTCTTTATGGAGGCATTCTTCCTCACTCTCTTCTCACAACCCTTCCACAGATCCTGGTGTAAACTACCTCACTTTTGATGATCTTCTCACACACTCAGGAACCTTAAGCTCTGATACCACTTGATGGAGAGCTAAAAATGCTCAACTCAATCAAATTCAATTCTCATTAAAAAACTTGGAAATATTTATAGAAAATTGCATCAGTCTGCCAAATAAACTCCTTTATTCCGAAAGATAGTTTATTTTTTTCTTTACAACATTTCCCGCCCTGGAAGAAAAATAGCCCAAACAGGTCCAGAATGGCCCTCTTGCCTTCAGCTTTGCAACTCTGTCTCAGTAGTTTCCCACACCTTGTGCATGCCTTTGCTTCCCCTTTTAAAATCTCTAGCGTGACTCTCCATTTCCCTTTTCTGGCCCTTCATTTCATTTCCCGTGCCTCTTCGTTGTTTTGGCTTTCGAAACGTTTTTCTTTTCGACTCTTGATCTTTGTCTGCTTTCATTGCACCTTGGTGCCACATGCTGTTCAGTGTTGCCACTGTAGACTCTGTTCGCCTGTCAACCAATGATGATGTTTGGTATACCCATCGCTTGATAATTTCCTCTGTAACAGTCCCTGTAACCACATTTTTTTTTTCTTTGGTCGCAAAAATGTGACATGTCACGATATCGCGACACTTTTTCTCTCCTGCGCCTTCTCTCGTCTTTTGGTCATGAAAATGTGACATGTTGCGATATCGCGACACTTTTTCTCCCTTGTGCCTTCTCTCGTCTTTTGGTCGTAAAAATGCGACATGTCGCGATATCGCGACACTTTTTCTCTCTTGCGCCTTCTCTCGTCTTTTGGTCGCGAAAATGCAACATGTCGCAATATCGTGAAACTTTTTCTCCCTTGCGCCTTATCTCGTCCATTGGTCGTGAAAATACGACATGTTGCGATATTGTGACACTTTTTCTCCCTTGCACATTCTCTCATCCATTGGTCATGAAAATGTGACATGTCGCGATATTGCGACACTTTTTCTCCCTTGCATCTTCTCTTGTCTTTTGGTCGCAAAAATGCGACATGTCACGATATCGCGACACTTTTTCTCTCTTGCACCTCCTCTCGTCTTTTGGTCACGAAAATGCGACATGTCGCGATATCACGACACTTTTTCTCTCTGGCGCATCTCATCTTTTGGTCAAAAAATATGACATGTCTCGATATCGCGACACTTTTTCTCTCTAGCGCCTTCTCTCGCCTTTTGGTCATGAAAATGCGACATGTTGCGATATCACGACACTTTTTCTCTCTAGCGCCTTCTATCGTATTTTGGTCATGAAAATGCGACATGTCGCAATATCGTGACACTTTTTCTCTCTCTGCCAACATGTCGCGATATCGCAACACTTTTCCTTCTTTGCCGACCTGTCACGATATCGTGACAATTTTTCTTCTTTGCCAACATGTCGCGATATCGCTACACTTTTTCTTCATTGCGGTATTTTGCTTTTCGTTGGACGCTCATGCATCATAAGGTATGCATAAAATATTATATCTTGTATTTTAAAATAGAACTATATTGTAAAAATTATTTTGAGAGGAGAAATAAGGTGCATAAAGGAATTTATTGTGGAAGTGAATTAAATTGAATTTTTGCTAATTAATTTTTAATTTTGAAGATTATAAGGTGTATTTGAGATTTAATATTTTTGTATGGTGAAATAATTTTGAGGGAAATATTTGAGTGAAGATTTTTGATATCTAACCATTGAGATTGGCAAAGAGGTTGATTGTGATTGAGACAAGTTTTGAGGTCAAATATCCATCAAACAAAAGGTATGGGCATATCATCTTTGTGAGTGAAATAATGTTTTATTGAATGTAGTGAGATGCAAAGTTGGAGTGAAAAGGATTGTTTGATAAGCATTGTTGAAATGTTGAGTGAGCCTTCATGTGCATGATTAGGGTTTGTGAAAGAGCATGAGTATCATTGTTATGTGAGATTTTTTGATAAGCATTGTTGGAAATATTTGAGTAAACTTTCATGTGCATGATTAGGGTTTGTGAAAAGAACATGAGTATCATTGTTATGTGAAGTTGAGAACTATCTTGAGCTAGGGTTTGTTGAAAGATCATGAGTATCATTGTTATGAGAAGTTGAGAACTATATTGAGCTAGGGTTTGTTGAAAGATCATGAATATCATTGTCACATGAACTTGAGAACTATCTTGATCTAGGATTTTTTGAAAGATCATGAGTGTCATTGTTATGTGAAGTTGAGAACTATCTTGAGCTAGGGTTTGTTGAAATATCATGAGTATCATTATTATGTGAAATTGAAAATATCTTGAGTTAAGAGTGAGTTGTTGGATGTATAGTGAAACATTTGGTTAGGGTTTGTAAGCAAGTTGTGTTTCATTGAGTGGATGCTTTGAGTGAAGTTAATTGAGCATTATTGATTGAGATTATTGGAGTGATAGTTCAAGTTCAATGAAACAAATTATTCTATATTCTAAATTGATTTGAAGGAGAGTTTGAAAGTGATTGAGTATTTTGTGAGTGTGAAACATATTTATTCTCTAACCATTCTCTATATATTTCTGTAAGTTAAACAAGATTCTGAGTGAAACTTGTTTGTGTTATTTAAGAGATTTTTTGAAAGAGATTAAGTTGAGTTGTATATGTAAGTTGTGCAATTGATTTGAGCAAGCTTTTGTGAAAGCTTATGATAAGATTTGAGTAAGTCCTAGAGGGGACTTAAGGACAGAGTTGAGTAAGCCTTTGTGAAAGCTTAAGGATAGGTTTGTGTAAGATTTTATGGAAGCTTACAATCAGATTTGAGGTAAGTATTTGTGAAGACTTGTTGAGCAGATTGGACAAGTTCTAGTGAGGACTTGTTGAACAGATTTGAGGTAGGTCTTTGTGAAGACCTGTTGAGCAGATTGGACAAGTTTTAGTGAGGAATCATTGAGCATATTTAAGGTAAGTATTGGTGAATACTTGTTGAACATATTGGAAAATTTCTAGTGAGGATTTATTGAGAAAATTTGAGGTAAGTCTTGGTGAAGACTTGTTGGATAAATTTGAGGTAAGTCTTTGAGAAGACTTGAGAGAAAAGTTGATTGATTGATTTGTTCAAACCTTGAGTTAAGGTTTGTGGCAAATATAGCAGAGTTGATTTGTGATTGGATCAAGATTTGTGTTAAGGCTTGGGGATAAATTTGAGTACAAATTTTGGTGCAGATTTGAGGACATATTTTTTCCAGATCAGAGACAGATATTGAGCAAATTTGTGCTAGATCTAAGGATAGTGTTTAGTGTAGATTTGAGACAAATATTGAGCAAATTTGTGCTAGACTGAAGGAAAGTGTTTAGTGTATATTTGAGACAGGGATTGAGTAGATTTGTGCTAGAATGAAGGACAATGTTTAGTGCAAATTTGAGATTGAGATTGAGCAGGTTTGTACTAGAACGAAGGACAATGTTTAGTGTAAATTTGAGACAAATATTGAGAAAATTTATGCTAGACTAAAGGATAGTGTATAGTGCAAATTTGAGTTAGAGATTGAGTAGATTTGTGCTAGATTGAAGGATAGTGTTTATTGTAAATTTGAGATAGATATTGAGAAAATTTTTGCTAGATCGAAGGACAATATTTAGTGCAGATTTGAGATAAAGTTGAGAGTAAGATTTAGAGGTGATAGAGTAGAGGATGGTAGTCTCCAATGGATAGAGATCCATTAACCAGGGTAGTGAGGATAAAGTATTTTGAGTGAGAATAAGAGTCTTAAATGGAGAGAGATCCACAATCTAGTACAGTGGAGGCAGTAGTATTCTAGAGGATCACCAGCCAAAGCATAGGATAAGTTCTCCTATGGATAGATATCCACAAAATAGCTAAGGGGTTTAGTGTCTCCTATGGATAGGTATCCACAAACTTGATTAGGGGATTGGTGTCTCCTTTGGATAGAGGGCATAAACATTGTAATACAAAAGGATTCCCAAGATATTTGGTGAGAAAATTCTAGTGAAATATTTTCTCCATGGACATAACCCACATTGGGTGAACCATGTTACATTGGTGTCTCTATTGTCTGTGGTGATTTATGCATTGCTTTGATTACTATTGTTGATATTGCCATTGATATATTGCATAATATTGTTTGAGAAAGAAAAAGTAAAAATTGATCTTATACTGTTCACCCCCATCTTAGTATAAGCTTGTGTTCTTTAGTTGCAGTGCATGAGGTTAAAGGTTTTTGTTTGTTTTACATCTAAATAGTAAATCATATTTGAGATTTTACTTACATTGTAAAGTTTTAGAACTCATTGTTTGCATCTAAAATAAATTAAAATATAGTTTGTTATGTGTTAGATTATATTTTGTATTTCAAGAATAAAAGAACATATTAGTTGCATCTTTCTTCCTTGATCCATTTCATTTTATAAAAGAGAAAAGAAAAAAATATTTGCATCATATTTGCATATGAAATATCAAAGAAAACATATTTCTTCCTTTCCTTTCTTTGCATTTATTATTCCTTGTTAATTAGAACTTACTTTTCTATAAATAGAATCACAATTGTAGCCTGAATGAAGCACTCATAGCTTAAAAATAGGCTAAAAACCCCCTTAATTTAATCCCTTGGCACCATATTTAACCTAATAAACATTGATATGTGATTCCACACATCTAAGAGTGGCTTAAACCCATCCCATACTCTTGTGGCATCACACATCCTAAGAAAAATTAGAATCCAATCATCCTAAATCCTTCTCCTCTAGTAATATCCTTAAAATAATTTATAGAATGGTTGAAAAGATATATTTAACAAGGAGCATAGCTCATCAACTTGACCAACCCCTTATAATTCAATAAAAATCGAAGAATCCCTACATTAACTATGAGAATCCTATTTTTGATAATGAGAAATATTCTCATAGTATATCTCCATTTGGCCCTACCCATAAGGATGATGGTAGAATAACCTTCAAATTGTCAAATGCCATGTTTCACTTACCTTAAAAGTGCAAGGCTAAAATAAAAAGTCTAAAATTAAAACTTTCCATATTCTAAACCCTCTCAAGGAATGACCTTCCTTACCAACTACGTCCAAATATTCACCATGCCTATTTCAATACAAATTCATTTAAATATTAATACTGTTCATGAATTTTCTCTTGGATCAGTGAATAATACTATGCTATTACACAACCATGTTGTATTAACCACTTCTCTACCAACATCAACATATTTTGTAACTATAAGAGGTGAGCCTAGTCAAACCTCATATCAAGTTATTATCACACCTCAAAATCCTATACCTTCCCTTAAATAATTATTGCAACCTCATAAGAGAAAGGTAGACATTATTTCTCCAACATAATAAATATGTATCAAGAACACTTTTTAGTTTCCTAATCAAAATTAAAATATTCTTCATACTCCAAGAGTCTCAAATGGGATATCCATTATAACATATTAACCAAATTGCATTCCATAAACATCTCAAAACATTGGTTTAAGTATTCACTTCCCCAGTCTTCCAAAAAATTCCATTACTTCAATAATATTAAATGGAATTATTGGGACATCTTCTCATCAACCGATCCCTAATTCCTTGTCTAAAATACTTCAATTTTAAAATCCAACCTCTAGATTCAGCCCCTTACTCAAATCTCTTCCCCTTTGACATCAATGGCAAAGGGTCACCTTAGGGGATCGGGCCTAAGAATGAGCCTCTTATATTAGCCCCTCCCCCACCTTCTATTGAGGTGGTTAATTTCGAGGTGGGAGTATTTCTACTCCCAGAAAGCACTATTCTTTACCTTTATCCTCTTTTCTTTTTATCTGAATTTTCTAATTCCTCTCACTATTTCTATCCATGTCCATGTTCCTGTCCATGTCTACATTCCCGTTCTTGTTCATGTTCATGTTCCTATTCCTGATCATATTCATGTTTATCACATCCCCACTATTAATGATTAATTTTCTTAGAAAAATATGATTATGTAGCTAGTGGTTGTGATGCAGGTGCAAGAATCGGGACATATAGAGAGAGGAGCACCCACCCCATTAACCGAGGTAGCCAATCAGAAACATCGATAAGTGGATATGATGTTGTGCCTCAACCACCTTGGTTCATGGGTACATGGACGCCCATAGTAGGGTTGCATTGCATTCTGCTTGTCAAAATTGAATGCATGATGTTGCTTTTGTCAATTGTCGTTCTGTGTTTTGTTGCCATAACAATTTTCCAATATATACATAAAATAATAATGTATATAAGTATTCTAGCTTAAATTAACTTAACAATAATAAAAAAATATATAATAATAACAAACATTAACATAAGATCAGAAAAATTGTAACTAAAGGATTACTTATAAGAATAATAATAAGAGATAATAGCATCAATTAATGGCAATGAAGGATATTTTCCTTTTAATATATATATATATATATATATATATATATATATATATATATATATATAGATAATAATATATATATATATATATATATATATAGATAATAATAAAAAATATATGTAAAAAAAAAAATAAATAATAAAGTGTTGGCCAAATTAAGGACCAACGAACCATAAAATGTTAGACCTAAGTGTTGGCTCCACTAAGGACCAACGTAACCTATGTCATAACGTGGCTAAAGAGCCTACGTACTCTAAGTTAAACACGACTATGGAACTTATTAATCGATAAACCAAAGCTGTATTGAGCTTCAAAGGAGTCTTAATTAATAAGAATAAAGTATGGATTATTTCGGCAAAACGTAGTACGTGGAAGGCGTCTGGACGTTTTGTCTAGCGACTTGAATGAAGTGTCTAATCCCTGTTAACTACCATCTGTTATAAAAAGAAAACGTTCAAACAGAAGAGGGAAGCGAAATTTTGAAGAAACTCCCTAAAATAAGCTAGTTCGTTATAGATTTGCTAGAAGTGGCACCGCGTCAGGAGAATCTAAATTTACAAGTGAGATAGGTCAAAATTTCTTTTACCATTCTATGTTAAGGAATGTTAAATTTTAGGAATTGGTGGAATATGAGATTTAGCTGCAATTATAATTAGATTTGATTGAATGGTAATCTAAGTAGGAGCGCAGAGATTTACGATGCTTGGATTGTACTCTTGGAAAAGAATGAATAGCTTATTAAAGAAAATACTAAAATAATTTCAGAGATAAAAAAATAGCGAACAGACTTGCTGGGTAATGTAGGGAACTGAATTTAAGCTGTTTTGATAAGCTTTCCCTGCTAGCGTCAATTGGAAAATTTGGGAATGGGAACTGTAATGATTTGAATTATAATTATTTAAAAAAAAAATGAATGAGAACAATGGACGTTTTTTTAAAAAAGAAAAAATAAATTTTGTACAGTATTTGTCGTCATATAGAAAGTTGCAATTTTTTTTTCGTTGTTTGTAAGTCTCAATTTTGCTTGCATTGTATTAAACAATGTTCAGATGTTTGGTAATGGTAGACCCTTGCTTGCTTCGTCAATGCACTATGAATAAAAGCGTTATAATATGCATGGAATTTTTTTGAGTCGTTTTGGGCTGTAAAGACTCTATGTTTACAATAGTATGCTTGCTGTGATTTGAATGCGAGAGCGTATCATGTAGTCATTTATGGGCCAAGTCTGAACCCGTTATACCTGTATCTATATTCCATCGGTTAATGTGTGTGGAAGGATGGTGTGAAGTCCATTTTTTTTCCATGATGTTGAGCATATGATTGTATTCCTGGAAACAACGAATCCAGATCTTGCTGGTTGGCGGCAGTATGGTGTATGGTTTAAAGCCTTCATCTTTGCTTCTATGGAGCTAAGATAGCAGCGATATTGTTTTCTTAATTTAGCTGGGTAGTACAGTATGACAATGTATGGAAGTGACTGTGTTAAATTCGTATCCGTACATCTATGAAATGATATAGTTTAGGATAATGGAAAGCTATATTCTGTGTATGCTTAGCATTTAGCTCTTAGAATGATTTCCATTATGTTGTAAGATGAAAATATAATCAAACATAGGAGGAAACAATTATTTCTTAAAATGTATATCTAAATTTTAATATTATGGATTTATTTTCCAATGTCATATACAAGTTTATTAGAGGATGGAAATTATAATATCATATTGAATGAGTGCAGAGTAATGGAGGTCTTGACTTTATTATTGTGGGTTTACACAGGAAATGGGGAAATTAATATTATGTTAAAATTTATCAAGTTGGGTGTGAATTTGCACTTATCTTTTAAAAAGTAGATTTGTTTAATTATATGTTAGAGTTCCACCAGTTATGTAGAATTAGTTTCATTTAATTGTGGTAAGAGAATTCTATTTAATATTATTCTTTTATTTGTAAAATAGATGATAGAAAGGACGAAAAGCATTTTTAATTGAAGAGTGATTTTTTAAAATAAAATTTATCTTGTGTATGACTTTTGAATTAGTCAATAATATTCTTAGAATGTTTTGACACAATGGATTTATTGTCTTTCCATAAAGGACCATTGAACCTTCCTACAACCACAGATAAACCATTGACCCTTAAAAAGCAAGAAAATTGAGTTGGGATTTTCTCCGCCCATCCACAATAAGTCATGAGGTGGCTTATGTGAGGCTAAGTCACTGTACTCCGGCAATTTGAGGACAGAGGTCCAAACCATTGAGTGTAACAAGTGGCGGTATGGGATGTTGCTCTAGGTGATCAATCTGTTGGTGGTGGTGATAATTATTTTTTTGCTCAAACTAGGGAAATGCCATTATAGCCAGTGGGCTCCTTGTGATATTTCTAGTGACAAATGGTTATGGGCAGCATTACCGTCAGAGTCAGGATAGGATACAATTATCTAGCCTAGAAGCCATGTGATGGCAGACTCTAGTCAAGCCTTAGCGAAAGATCATTCTCTCGCACTGGCATATGAACACTAGATCCAAGGTGTTGAGTTGAGTACTCAAGAAAACTATGAGTTCTTCTAACTTTGGACAAAGGAAAATATCGTACCCCACTCAGGTGATATGGGCCCTGAGCGGATAACCCTTCGCCAGATTCTAAGAGAACTCATGAGAGGAGTTAGAATCTTTCATGGCGAACCACATTATTTGGCCAGTCTCGAGCACTTAAGACACCAGCTGTAGTGGTGGCCAATCTTGAAGTGCATTTACTTGTATGATCGAGCTAACATAAATATGGGTTGCCAGGAAAATATTTGTCTCTGCATAATTAAGTATAAAAAAAGGAGATAAGAGATTTTTTTGGGTTGTTACAGTTGGTATCAGAGCCTAGGTTTGTAAAACCCTGCCTAACTTATCTAACAAAATTTTGTAATGTCAGTTATGGCAGGTACCTTGAGGAGGACTAGCTTGAATCTACAAGAAGATATTGCAGAGGTCCCAAGAAAAGGGTATAGAAGACTCATAAAGGAGTTATAAAGAGCACAAACAGTTGAACCATCACAGAGGGTGGTTAGAAAAGATAAAGAGCCATTGGCAGCAAAAGCAACTTTCGATGATGGGAGTATGGCTTGCATGATGCAGCTCATGTAAGAACAACTTAATCAGCAAAGGGAGTTGATGGAGAGCTAGAGGACTCAAATGGTTGATCATATGAAACAACAACAGGCACAGATGGCCCAACAACAAGAACTCATTACCCAACAACAAAAAGTGATTGAGAACTTAACTCAAAAGAAAGCAAATAGCAATATAAGTCAGTTACCTGAGGGATCTACTAGGAGAACTATGGGGGAAGAATTACAAAAAGAATTAAAAAAACTAG
The DNA here is from genome assembly GCA_028583015.1 of Wollemia nobilis. Taxonomy (NCBI): domain Eukaryota; kingdom Viridiplantae; phylum Streptophyta; class Pinopsida; order Araucariales; family Araucariaceae; genus Wollemia; species Wollemia nobilis. Next base: position 3,540,647 of record JAQPPZ010001274.1, on the reverse strand, counting down.
ATATATTTAAATTTGATGGGTGTGGTGATGGAGAAGTAGCCTTGAACTAGTTAAGTGAGGCAAAAGGGTACTTTGCCATTCAACCCCTTAGTTTGGAAGGAAAGACTACATGGGTCATGGCTCATTTGGAAGGTCCTGCCAAAATATGGTGAACCACTTACAAGAAAGTCACACAGAAAGAGGTAACAAATATTCCATGGGAAGTATTTGTAAGAGACTTTAAAAGTCATTTTCTTACTGAACAGTTCTTCATAGAGAAACATGCGGAGTTTACAAATCTATGATAGGGCAGTATGTCAGTAGTTGAGTACTATCAAAAATTTATGCAATTACAAAAATATGCCTTGGAATTTGATGATCAAGAGAAATTCAAAGCACATAAGTTTATCTTGGGTTTGCACCTAAAGCTCAATCAACCTGTAGAGGGAAAGACGCCCCAGACTCTGACAGCCACATATGATGCCGCACAATATTTTGAGTCAAGCCAGAAAGAGATAAAGGCTTTTTATCAACAAGAGAAGGATAATTCAAGGAAAAAAAAGAATTTTGAGCTGAGCCATGGTTTAGATCAAAACTGCAAATATAGTGACAAAGGGTGAAATGGGTATGATAACAAGAATAAAAAAAAAAATCAGGGTTACAAGGGGCGGCCAGATCAAAAGAAAACTCAAGAGAAGAAAAACACCTACAAAGAACAAGGGAGAAATGAGAATCAAAGTAAAGAATATGAGAAACAAAAGAATACTGGACCCAATGCTTACTTTGTTTGTGGAGGCCAGGATCACTATGCTAGGCAGTGTCCGAAAAGAGCTGATCATAAAAATCCACCTGGAGAACCCTCTCATAAAATTTATGTGGCCACAGGTAACCCTAATATTGAGGGGTAAAGCACACCATTTTTTATTAAAGGAAAAATTTGTAAGAGATGTGTGAATATATTAATAGATAATGGTGCTACTGATAGTTTTATTTCAAGTAATGTCTTCAGGGATATTCCTATTAGACATGAGATCGTGGCAAATGGATGGCAAGTAGAATATGGCTCAGGATAAATCTACTTAGTAAACCAATGCCTATTTGATTCAACAGTAGAATTACCTCAAGGAAAAACCAATTGGAACTTGTACATACATAAGGCTATACTAAATTTTGAGGAAAGGTGGATGTATTATACTGATGAATCCAATCAAAGAATTCACATCCATTGTAGTAGAGTCTCCTTTGAACCTCATTTAATAAGTAGTATGCAGGCTAAAAGATCCTGGAAAAAGGGATGCAGATTGCATGTAATCAAGATGAATAAGGAGGAGGAATTAGACCCAAGCTCAGCACTATTCCAACAATACCCAATGCTAGGAGAATTTAGGGATGTCTTTTTGAAAGATCTACCTGGACTATCGCCAAGTAGGGAATTTGATTTCTCCATTGAATTAGTGCCTGAAGCAACACCAGTAGCTCAAGCACCATATAAAATGACACCACTAGAGTTACAAGAACTTAAAACCCAACTGCAATATTTATTAGAGAAAGGGCATATTAAACCCAGTGTGTCGCCTTGGGGAGCGCTAGTTCTATTTGTCAAAAATAAATATGGAACCTTGAGATTGTGCATTGATTACATAATGCTTAACAAAATGACGATCAAGAATAGATATCCGCTGCCTAGAATTGACGATTTGTTTGATCAACTCAGAGGTGCTACCATATTTTCTAAAATTGATCTTAGGTCAAGATATCACCATATAAGGATTAGGAATGAAGATACTTACAAAACTGCCTTCAGAACAAGATATGGCCACTATGAGTTCACAGTGTTACCTTTTGGTTTAACCAATGTGCCAAAAACCTTCATGAAATGTATAATGTCTTTCATGAATAGCTAGATCAATTTGTGCTTATATTCCTGGATGATATATTAATCTACTCTCGAAACAAATAAGAGTATGATAAACACATGAGAATTGTGTTAGAGGTACTCAAGAAAAATCAGCTATATGGGAAATTGTCTAAATACGAATTCTATACACCTCAGATGCAGTATTTAGGGCATATCATCTTAGCTAATGGTATAGCAGTAGATCCTAAGAAGACTGAAGCAATTATAGATTGGCCATCTCCTACTAATGTGTCAGATATGAGGATTTTTATGGGAATGGATGTTATTACCGATGGTTTGTCAAAGGTTTTTCAAAAATAGCCTATCCTATAACTAACTTGCAAAAGAAAGGGAAGACATATAAGTGGATAAAGCAGTGTGAAGAAGCCTTTAGAATTCTTAAAGAAAAATTGACAATTGCACCAATACTGAGAATACCTGACCCGAACCAACGATTTACAGTGTGTACCGATGCATCTGTAAAAGTATTGGGAGGTGTATTTTTGCAAGAAGAAGTTGTGATAGCTTATGAGTCTAGGAAACTCAAGAAGCACGAGATAAATTATGCCACACATGACCTAGAATTGGAAGTTGTGGTCCATGCTCTCAAAATTTGGAGACATTACTTGTTGGGAAAACCTTTTAATATTAAAACTGATCATCAAAGTTTAAGGTATATATTTACTCAACCAATGTTAAATGCTTGACAATGACAATGGATGGAATTTCTAGCAGAGTATGATTTCGATATTGAATATATCAAGGGTAAAGAAAATAAATTGGCAGATGCTCTTAGTAGAAGAAAACACATAGCTGTTATTAAAAGATTTCAATATGTATTTAAGAAGAAAATTGCAGAGTTACAAAAGACTGATGAGTTCTGTATATCTTGCCTAGAGAAAATTGAACAAGGATTTCCTGGTGAATATAGTAGTAGAGAAGGGCTGGTATGTTTTCGAAACTGAATTATTATACCCAAAAAGGAAGAGCTTAGAAGAATTATTCTACAAGAGTTTCAAGGTGTGCCATATTCAGCACACCCAAGAGTTCTTAAAATGTGGAAAAACCTAAAAAAGGACTATCACTGGCCTAGAATGAAAAATAACATAGCACAATTTGTAGCAAAATGTCTTGAATGTCAAAAGGTAAAGGTAGAACATCAACATCCTGGTGGAAAATTGCATCTATTTGAAATACCAGAGCATAAGTGGCGAGCTATAACCATGGATTTCATTGTGGGACTTCCAAAAAAATGATTCTAACATGATGCCATATTCGTGGTAGTAGACAAATTTACAAAGGTAGCACATTTCATACTCGGTAATACTCATGATGATCCCACAACAATTGCTCAAAAAATTGCTCGAGAAATTGTAAGGTTACAAGGGTTCCCTGAAGTTATTATATCAGACAGAGACTCTCGATTTACATCTAAATTTTGGCAAGCCTTACATTGAGACTAGGGAACAAGGCTTAATATAAGTACTACTTATCATCTAGAGACGGATGGACAGATCGTGAGGGTCAACCAGGTGCTAGAAGATATGCTACGCATGTATTACATTGATAATCAAAATAAATGGGAAGACTATCTCTTCTTGGTAGAATTTGCTTATAATAACAGGTATCATTCCACGCTGGGTATGACCTCATTTGAGGCTCTATATGGGTGTAGGTGCAAGACACCGTTATTGTGGGACAATCTGGATGATTGAGAGACGATCGGTCCTGAAGTTGTTAAACAAATGGAAAACCAACTGAAAGAAATCTGATAGCGTTTGCGTGAGGCAACTGATCGACAAAAGAGTTATGCAAATCTAAAATGATCACCTCAAGAATTTTTCATAGGAGACAAGGTTTTCCTTAGAGTCAAGCCAACTAAAATCTCTATTAAGTCCACCAAATTAAGCTCTAGGTTTGTCAGACCATTTGAGATAACTGCTAAACATAGTCCTATTGCCTACAAGTTTGCCTTGCCACCCAATTTGTCAAAGATCCATAATGTTTTTCATGTATCCCTGCTTCAAAAATATGTTGCTGACACAACCCACATCTTGGATACTACTCATTTGTAGATGTCGGACCCGTAGTGCATTGAGGTGTAACCAATTAAAATTTTGGGGTTCAGAACCAAACAACTCAGGAAAAGGGTTGTGGACCAATGTAAAGTGCAATGGGACCAGTTTTCTGAAATAAATGCCACCTAGGAGGATACCACCAACATGAGAAACCAATTTCTTTACTTATTTGAGACATAAAACTGGAATCAAAATGTTAACAAGTCAAATATTTTTATAATGATGTATTAAAAAAACTTGCCACATATATATGTATCTAATGTTTTGTTATACATTTTAGATATTTTGTTGTGTACATTTTCTATTATATAAATTCACGATGAAAATACTGCTTATATACTGATGATACTTGTTTTTATTTGTATATAATATGGATTTTGATAATACGCTAACACAGAGACTGTGTTAATCTAAGGGGGAAAGTATGTCACATCTCCACTATTAATGATTAATTTTCTTGGAAAAATATGATTCTGTGGCTAGTGGTTGTGATGCAGGTGTAGGAATCGGGGCATATATAGAGAGTACCCACCCCATTAATCGAGGCAATGAATCAGAAATGTCGATAAGTGGATATGATGTTGTGCCTTAGGCACCTTGGTCCGTGGGTACATGGACGCCCACAATAGGGTTGCATTGCATTCTGCCTATCAAAATTGAATGCATGATGTTACTTTTGTCAGTTGTCATTCTGTGTTTTGTTGCCATAACAATTTTCCAATATATACATAAAATAATAATGTATATAAGTATTCTAGCTTAAGTTAACTTAACAATAATAAAAAATATATAATAATAACAAACATTAACATAAGATCAAAAAATTGTAACTAAAGGATTACTTATAAGAATAATAATAAGAGATAATAGCATCAATTAATGGCAATGAAGAATATTTTCCTTTTAAAATATATATATATATATATAGATAATAATAAAATATATATATAAATAAATAAATAAATAATAAAGCGTTGGCCAAATTAAGGACCAACGAACCATAAAATGTTAGACCTAAGTGTTGGCTCCACTAAGGACCAACGTAACCTATGTCATAATGTGGCTAAAAATCCCACGTACTCTAAGTTAAACATGACTATAGAACTTATTAATCGATAAACCAAAGTTGTATTGAGCTTCAAAGGAGTCTTAATTAATAACAATAAAGTATGTATTATTCCGGTAAAATGCAGTACGTGGAAGACGTCTGGACGTTTTTTCTGGTGACTTGAATGAATTGTCTAATACCTGTTAACCACCATCTATTATAAAAATAAAATGTTCAAACAGAAGAGGGGGGCGGAAGTTTGAAGAAACTCCCTGAAACAAGCTAGTTCGTTATAGATTTGCCGGAAGTGGCACCGCGTCAGGAGAATCTGAATTTACAAGTGAGATAGGTCAGAATTTATTTTACCATTCTATGTTAAGGAATGTTAAATTTTAGGAATTGGTGGAATATGAGATTTAGTTGCAATTATAATTATATTTGATTGAATGGTAATCTAAGTAGGAGTGCAAAAATTTACGATGCTTGGATTGTACTCTTGGAAAAGAATGAATAGCTTATTAAAGAAAATATTAAAATAATTTCAGAGATAAAAAAATAGCAAACAGACTTGCTGGGTAATGTAGGGAACTGAATTTTAGTTGTTTTGATAAGCTTTCCATGCTAGCGTCAATTGGAAAATTTGGGAATGGGAACTGTAATGATTTGAATTATAATTATTTAAAAAAAAAATGAATGAGAACAATGGAAGTTTTTTTTAAAAGTAAAAAATAAATTTTGTACAGTATTTGTCATCCTATAGAAAGTTGCAATTTTTTTTCGATGTTTATAAGTCTCATTTTTGGCTGCATTGTATTAAACAATGTTCAGATGTTTGGTAATGGTAGACCCTTGCTTGCTTCGTCAATGCACTATGAATAAAAGCGTTATAATATGCATGGAATTTTTTTGAGTCGTTTTGGGCTGTAAAGACTCTGTGTTTGCAATAGTATGCTTGTTGTGATTTGAATGTGAGAGTGTGTCATGTAGTCATTTACGGGCCAAGTCTGAACCCGTTATACCCGTCTCTGTATTCCATCGGTTAATGTGGGTGGAAGGATGGCATGAAGTCCATTTTTTTCCCATGGCATTGAGCATATGACTATCTTCCTGGAAACAACGAATCCAGACCTTGTTGGTTGGCAGTAGTATGGTGTATGGTTTAAAGCCTTCATCTTTGCTTCTATGGAGCTCAGATAGCAGCGATATTATTTTCTTAATTTAGCTGGGTAGTACAGTATGAAAATGTATGGAAGTGACCGTGTTAAATTCGTATCCTTCCATCTGTGAAATGATATAGTTTAGGATAATGGAAAGTTATATTTCGTGTATGCTTAGCACTTAGCTCTTAGAATGATTTCCATTATGTTGTAATATGGAAAGATAATCAAACGTAGGAGGAAACAATTATTTCTTAAAATGTATATTTAAATTTTAATATTATGGATTTCTTTTCCAATGTCATATACAAGTTTATTAGAGGATGGAAATTATAATATCATTTTGAATGAGCGCAGAGTAGTCCAGAGGTCTTGACTTTATTATTGTGGGTTTACACATAGGGAATGGGGAAATTAATATTATGTTAAACTTTATCAAGTTGGGTGTGAATTTGCACTTATCTTTTAAAAAGTAGATTTGTTTAATTATATGTTAGAGTTCCACCAGTTATGTAGAATTAGTTTCATTTAATTGTGGTAAGGGAATTCTATTTAATATTATTATTTTATTTGTAAAATAGAGGATAGAAAAGACGAAAAGCATTTTTAATTGAAGAGTGATTTTTTTAAAATAAATTTTATCTTGTGTATGACTTTTGAATTAGTCAAGAATATTCTTAGAATGTTTTGGCACAATGGATTTATTGTCTTTCCATAAAGGACCATTGAACCTTCCTACAACCACAGATAAACCATTGACCCTTAAAAAAGTGAGAAAATCAAGTTGGGATTTTCTCTGCCCATCCACAATAAGTCACGAGGTGGCTTATGTGAAGCTGAGTCATTGTACTCTGGCAATTTGAGGACAGAGGTCCAAGCCATTGAGTGTAACGAGCGGTGGTATGGGACGTCGCTCTAGGTGATCATTCTGATGGTGGTGGTGATAATTGTTTTTCTACTCAAACTAGGGAAATGCCATTATAGCTAGTGGGCTCCTTGTGGTATTTCTAGCAGTAGATGGTTATGGGCAACATTACCGTCATATTTGGGATAGGATACGATTATCTAGCCTAGAAGCCATGTGATGGTAGGCTCTAGTCAAGCCTTAGTGGAAGGTTGTTGACTAGCATCGACATACGAACACTGGATCCAAGGTGTTGAGTTGAGTACTCAAGGAAACTATGAGTTCTTCTAACTTTGGACAAAGTAAAATAGTGTACCCTGCTTAGGTGATATGGGACCTAAGCGGATAACCCTTCGCTAGATTCTAATAGAAATCATGAGAGGAGTCAGAATCTTTCATGGCAAACCATGGGATTTGACCAGTCTCGAGCACTTAAGACACCAGTTGCAGTGGTGGCCAATATTGAAGTGTATTTACTTGTATGCCCAAGCTAACATAAAGCTGGGTTTCTAGCAAAATGTTTATGTCTGCATAATTAAGTATAAAAAAAAAGTAAAAAGAGAAGATAAATTTTTTTGGGTTGTTACAATGTTCCTATTCCTGTTCCTATTCATGTCCATGTTCCTGTTCCTATTCATATTCTTGTTCATATTCATGTTCCTGTTCCTATTCATGTCCATGTTCCTGGTCCTGTTCCTATTCCTATTAATATTCATGTTCTTGTTCATTTTCCCGTTCATACCTATTTCTAGAATTTTTGCTCTACACCACTTTGTTGTGTGACCATCATTATTGCACTTATAACACTTAATGTTATTATTCCTTTGATGTGCAAATGTCTTAGGATTTCTCCTAGTGAAGCCATATCCTCTTCTGTCATGAACCCTACAATTCATTGCCTTGTGACCAAACTGATTACATGAGTAGCAATACCCATGAAAAAGATGTATGTTCTTATATTCTTGTCTTTCATGTGTCCTACACTATGAAGCCATGTGCCCAAACCTGTGACATAAAAAACATCTTCCATTAAAGAAACCTTGCCTAGACCCTATTGGTTTCTTAGTCTCTTCCACATGTTTCTTGTTCTATATGTTCCTTACTTGTGCATTGTTCCTTTCCTTGTTGAACTTTCTATTGTCCAACTTATCCTTAGAAGTATCACTCTCTCTTTTAATTACTTATTTTGACACTTCTTCTTTTCTGGTGTTTGAGCTTGACTCTCCTTTTTTTGCTTCCTATTTCCCTTGTTCTTCTTTAGAATCAAGTCCTGTTATGGTGACTGATGAACTTTGTGCATTTTTAATCCTATCCAAAGTCTTTGAATTTTCCTCAAACTTGTGTAGCTTGTCCTTAGAACCTTTTACTTCCATCCTTAGTGAAACTATCTCATCCTCTAATATTTCACACTCTAGATCTTTTGTCTTTAATTTTTTGACCATACCTTATCTAATTTTTCTTGTATCTTCAACTTTGATTTTGAAGTTGGTGAGTTCCTATAGAAACCTTGATTTTGCTTTCTCATCTTCTTGAGCTTGAACCCTTAATCCTAAGTTATCCCTTTTTAATTCTTCAAGAGTAACCATAAGTCTTTCACATTCTATCCTTTTTACCTTTGACTTTTCAATCATACCTTCTTCAACTCTTCTTGCCTTTTCAACCTTATCTCTCAAGTTAGAGAGATCTTGTAGAAGCTTTGTCTTATATTTCTCATCTTCTTGTATTTGAGCCTTCAATTCTAAATTCTCTTTTTTCAATTCAACAAGTTCCTTAAGAGTGGATTCCTCATTTTATTTTTTTGAATCTTCCTTTTCTTTCTTTCTTTGATCTTCTATAGGAGCATTTTCTTCTAATACTAAAAGTAGAGTTTTTTCTTCATACCTATTTTGATTGTCCCTATTATCCTTTCTTGAACCAACCTCTAGGATTTCATTTCCAAAAATATCATCTTCATCTTCACCGCTACTAAACCCATTGCAATACCTTGCATCATGGCTGAGTTGACCACAAAAAAAATATTCTTCACCTTCTTGTGGACATAAGCTACATGGTTACCTGTATTCCTACATTTGGTACAAAAATTTATCAATCTAACATTCTATCCACTGCTTGATTCATATTTTGAATCTATTTCTATTCTCCCTCCCAAAACAACAGTATCAAATTCATCTTCTTTTTATTTTAAGACCATGTGTGTTCTTTTCTTCTTGTGTCTCATGGTTCTACCTTTGCCTTTCTTTGTCATTTGTGTTCTTGTAAGATCTTTCTTCAAGCTATTAAAACTTTTCTGAAGGAACCAACTATGATACCAATTGAAGAACACAAGCTTATACTGAGAGGGGGGGTGAACAGTATAAGACCACTTTTTAATTTTCTTTCCCAAAAAATATTAATCAATATAATCAATGGAAATATCAATAGAAATAACCAAAGCAATGCACAAATCATCACACACAATAGAGACACAAATTTAACTTGGTTCACCCAATGTGGGCTACTCTAGGAGAAAATATTTCACTAAAATTTCTCAATCAATCTCTTGGGAATCCTTTCTCTATTACAATGTTTATGGACCTCTATCCAAAGGAGATGTTGATCCCCTAAATCAATTTTGTGGATCTCTATCCATAGGAGAACTCCTTCTCCTCTACTCTGGTTGGTATTCCTCTAGAAGACTACTGCCTCAATTGCACTGGCTTGTGGACCTCTCTCCATTGAAGACTCTTGTCCCCACTAAGAAGACCTGTCCTTATTACTCTGGCTGATGGATATCTATCCACTAGAGACTACTATCCTCTCTACTCTGTCACCTCAAAATATCTATTTCAAATCTGCCCTAAACACAATCCTTTGGTCTAGCACAAATCTGCTCAACAAGTCCACACAAAACATGATCAAATATACTCAAAAAGTCCACACAGAACTTGCTTAAATCTTATCTACAAGTCCACACATAACTTGCTCAAATATTCTCAACAAGTCCACATAGAACTTGCTCAAATATACTCAAAAATTCCACACATAACTTGCTCAAATTTGTTCAACAAGTCCACACAGAACTTGCTTAAATCTGCTCAACAAGTCCACATAGAACTTGCTTAAATCTGCTCAAAAAGTCCACATAGAACTTGCTCAAATATCATAGAAACATAAAGAGAATTTTTAGAGACCCAATATGTTCTATACTTAATGCCCAGTCACTTCTCAACTCAAATTAGAATATAGAATAGTTTTTTATGGAACTTGAATAATCACTTCATACATCCACTTGACTAGACTTAACCCTCTACTCAACCAATCACTTAATGAAACACCCCTTTCTCACAAAACCTAGTCCAAGTATATAACCACCAACTCAAAATTTTTTCAACAATAATCAATAACAAATATCACATAACAATGATACTCATGTTCTTTTCAAACCCTAATTCAAGTTCTTTACTCAACAACTTACTTCAACAACAATGCTTATAAAACAATCTTAACATAGCAATAATACTCAAACCCTAGTTCAAGTTCTTCACACAACCAATGGATCCAACAACAATGCTTATAAAACAATCTTCACATAGCAATGATACTCAAACCCTAGTTCAAGTTCTTCACACAACCAATGGCTCCAATAACAATGCTTATAAAACAAGGTTTTAACCACACTTCTTTATTCCAGAAAACCTTGAAGCAATCACTCAAACACACTCAAAAGGAAACCCTAATCAAGTCCTTTTCACTCCAAACTTATTTTCCAAAAAATAACCAATCAACTTAAACTTTGGAAAAATATGCCCATACCTTTTTCTTGATAAGATGACCTTCAATAATCTGCCACAATAACACAATATTCCTTTGCCAATATCAAAAGGATTAGATGACAATATAATGCATATATTAATTCATGAGTATACCTTATTACTCCAATCTCAAAATAATATCCAACACCATACTATTTTGAATATTCACCTCTCAAGCATAAGTCACTTCACTATTTTGTTTTCAAAGCCCAAAGCTATTTCTACTTATAACTCCCTAAACTTATTATTGCAATAATCTATATTTCCCTTTTCTAAGGTAAAAGTATTTTACCCACAAGTAAATATTTTCACCTCAATAATTTATAATAAATACTCCCTTTTAATTTAGGCATTCACTAAATTAATTACAACCTTATTTCTCCTTTATTCAACCTTAGCCTAAATTAAAATTAAAGATCACAATAATAAAATGTTACCAGTTTTATTAACGCATGAAGCACTTCTTCTTCCAAGCGCCTTCCTCTTGGCTATCACCATCATGGAGCTACGTTCTCCCTTGGAGCCTCCACACCCTACACCTTTGTCTGCTTCAGGCCACGCCTTGCCTTGACTTCGTTCATTGCCTCAAGTCGTGTCTTGCTACGTTCGCTGCCTCAGGCCACACCTTGGCTATGTTGGTTGTCTTGTGCCACTCCTTGGCTATGTTTGCTACCTTGAGCCACTCCTTGGCTACATTTACTACCTTGAGCCACACCTTGGTTACACTTGCTGCCTTGTGCCACTCCTTAGCTAAGTTTTTGTCTCTATCCACACCTTGGCTATGTTCGTTGTCTCTAGCCACACCTTTGCTATGCTAGCTGCCTTGCACCACTCGTTAGATACACTTGATGTCTCTAGCCACACCTTGGCTACGTTTGTTGGTGCATAAACAAGATTTTCACTGCTCTTTCTTCCTTACAAACTTGAACACAATTGCACATTTTTTTCTCATCGAGCAAAGGGATAATTTGAAATGCCTTCAAGGCATTAGCTTTTATACTAAATATCTTCCACCATGCATGACGTCAACACTCGATTTATTCTCCACATTTTTGGACGTCAGCGCTCGAATTTCCTTTGAAACTTTATTAATTTATAAAATATTTAAATTCATTTGAATTTAAATTTTATAAATTAATTATTTAAACCCTATGGTTTTATTTAAACCATATTTCACTTTGCACCTTGGTATAAATAATATTTATTTATAAAATTTAAATTCATTTTGAATTTAAATAATTTATCAAATAAATATTAAACCTCCTTTTAAATTTGCAAATAATTTTTCTTGGGTTTTTATGAAAACCTTTTAACTTATGGTTCCACATAATATTTAAAAATAGTATGGAGCTCTTTGATTTTAACCTTTGCATTGTTCCTCTTGATCTTGACTTTATTAGAATACTTTTTTCCAGAATATTGATGACAACTTTGATAACTTGTTTCTTGAGAAATTCCTTGACATTTAATGATGACTTAATTTCTTGACATAAATGGCAACTTTAACTTTAAGGACTCAAAATATCCAACAATCTCCCCCTTTGTCATTGATGGCAACCAAAATTTTTTTACCAAAAACTTGACTTCTTATTTTTTGTTGCTCCCCATGGGACATTTCTCCCCCTGGCTCAATGCTCTCTTCAAATACCAAGTCTCTCCCCCTTACTCAAATCTCTCACCCTTTGAGATCAATGACAAAGGGTCGCCTTAGGGGCTCGGGGCTAAGAATGAGCCTCTTAGCTTAGCCCCTCCCCCACCTTCTATTGAGGTGGTTAATTTCGGGGTGGGAGTATTTCTATTCCTAGAAATAATTGTTCTTTACCTTTATCCTCTTTTCTTCTTATCTGAATTTTCTGATTCCTCTCATTTTTTCTATCCATATCCATGTTCCTGTCCATGTCTACATTCTTGTTTATATTCCTGTTCATGTTCCTATTCATATCCATATTCTTGTTCCTGTTCTTGTTCCTGTTCATATCCATATTTCTATTCCTGTTTCTATTCATGTCCATGTTCCTATTCTTGTTCATATTATGTTCATGTTTCTATTTCTGTTCATACCTATTTTTGGAATGTTTTCTCTACACTACTTTGTTGTGTGACCATAATTATTGCACTTATAACACTTAATGTTAATATTCCTTGGAGGTAAAAATATCTTAGGATTTCTCCTAGTGAAGCCATATCCTCTTCTATCATGAACCCTGCAATTCATTGCCTTGTGACCAAACTGATTACATGAGTAGCAATACTAATGAAAAAGTTGTTTTTTTCCATAATCCTGTCTTTCATGTGTCCTGCACTGTGAAGACATGTGCCCAAACCTGTGATATGAAAAACATATTCCATTGAAGAAACCTTGCCTAGACCCCACTGGTCTCTTAGTCTCTTCTACGTATTTCTTGTTCCATATGTTCCTTACTTGTGCATTGTTTCTTTCTTTATTGAACTTTCTATTTTCCAACTTATCCTTAGAAGTCTCACTCTCTCTTTTACTTACTTATTTTGACACTTCTTATTTTCTAGTGTTTGAGCTTGACTCCCCTTTTTTTGCTTCCTGTTTCCTTTGTTCTTATTTAGAACTAAGTCTTGTTATGGTGACTGATGACCTTTGTGCATTGATAATCCTATCCAAAGTCTTTGAATTTTCCTCAAAATTGTGTAGCTTGTCCTTAGAACCTTTTACTTCCATCCTTAGTGAAACTATCTCATGCTCTAATATTTCACACTCTATATATTTTATCTTTAATTTTTTTTTTGGTAAGTGTTTGTATTTATAACGGGTTTTAACAAGGATCCCAAAACCTGATTACATAAGCAATGGACCTAGGGCATCAATCCCTTGAAACTAGACACCAAAACAGAAATCCCGCCCAGCGGTAACAGTAAGCATGAAACAATCCCCCTTAGCGGGAAACAAACAAATAAGAAAGAAAGTAGTTTTGGAGATCCCGCCCAGTGGGGAGTAGCCAAAAACCACCATCGAGAAGATCCCGCCCAGCAAGAAGCAAAAAAAAACCGTTACAATAAAATCCCGCCTCGCGGGAAGCAGTCAAAACCACCACAAACAGTCCCACCTAGCGGGAAGCAACAGGGAAATCCCACCATCCGAGAAACCAGCAGAAAGAAAGGATCCCGCCTCGCGAGAAAATCGGCGGATTTGGCGAATCCCGCCCTATGGAGAAACCATCCCGCCCACCGGGAAAACATTCAGTTTAGTGAGAGCCATCCTGCAGGAAGCCGACAACCAGCACAGAGAGGATCCAGCCCATTAGGAAGTGACCAGAGAGTTGCACCACAAGGAACCCGCCTCGGGAAAACAGAAGAAGATCCCAGCAGTAGGGACCAAGAATCCCGTCCAAGCACAGAGTCCATCGAGAATTCACAAGAAAAAAGGGGAAGTTGTCCAAACCCTAAACCGTCACCTCCACCGCACCGAGAAACGTAGGGGACCAGATCCACGCGAATAACCTGCAAAAAACCCCAGGGGGAAGCCTGAGGGAAAAAGGGAAGGGATCCCCAACCAAACAGGGATCCCTGGGAAGCACCAGTCTGAAAAAACAACCAAGGAAACCCTAGCCGGCCGGGAGGGGTGCAGATAGTGGAGAAGGATCTCCCCCCAGGAGATCATCTGCAAACAACCACTCCCCGGGAGGGATGACCTGGGTTGAGCCAGGGACTGGGCAGGAACCAGGAGCCATGGGAGGGGGAGCAGGGGAGGGACCAGAGCCCTCCCCTCTCTCTATTTTATCTTTAATTTTTCATCCATACCTTTTTCAAATTTTCTTTTCTCTTCAACTTTGATTTTGAAGTTGGTGAGTTCCTATAGAAACTTTGCTTTTGCTTTCTCATCTTCTTGAGCTTGAACTCTTAATCCTAAGTTCTCCCTTTTTAATTCTTCAAGAGTAACCATAAGTCTTTCACATTCTATCCTTTTTACCTTTGAATTTTCAATCATACCTTCTTCAACTCTTCTTGCCTTTTCAACCTTATCTCTCAAGTTAGAGAGATCTTGTAGAAGCTTTGTCTTATATTTCTCATCTTCTTGTATTTGAGCCTTCAATTCTAAATTCTCTTTTTTCAATTCAACAAGTTCCTTAAGAGTGGCTTCCTCATTTTTATTTTTCTGAATATTCCTTTTATTTCTTTCTTTGATCTTCTATAGGAGCATTTTACTCTAATACTGAAAGTAGATTTTTTTCTTCATACCTATTTTGATTGTCCTTGTTATCCTTTCTTGAACCAACCTCTAGGATTTCATTTCTAAAAATATCATCTTCATCTTCATCACTACTAAACCCATTGCAATAACCTGCATCATGGCTGAGTTGACCACAAACAAAACATTCTTCACCTTCTTGTGGATAATAAGCTGCATAGTGACTTGTATTCCTACATATTGTACAAAACTTTATCAATATGATCTTTTCTCCACTGCTTGATTCATATTTTTAATCTATTTCCATTCTTCCTCCCAAAGCAACAATATCAAATTCATCTTCTTTTTCTTTCATGACCATGTGTGTTCTTTTCTTCTTGTGTCTCATGGTTTTGCCTTTGCATTTCTTTGCCATTTATGTTCTTGTAAGATCTTCCTTCAAGCTGTTAAACCTTTTTGAAGGAACCAACTTTGATACCAATTTAAGAACACAAGCCTGTACTAAGAGGGGGGGTGAACAATATAAGATCACTTTTTAATTTTCTTTCCCAAATAGTATTAATCAATATAATCAAACGTAATATCAAAAGCAATAACCAAGTAATGCACAAATCATCACACACAATAGAGACACCAATTTAACGTGGTTCATCCAATGTGGGCTACTCCAAGGAGAAAATATTTTATTAAATTTTCTCAATCAATCTCTTGGGAATATTTTCCCTATTACAATGTTTATGGACCTTTGTCCAAAGGATATGTTGATCCCCTAAATCAATTTCATGGATATCTATCCATAGGAGAACTCCTCCTTTACTCTGGTTGGTGATCCTCTAGAAGACTACTACCTCCACTACACTGGCTTGTGGATATCTCTCCATTGAAGACTCTTGTTACAACTTAGAAGACCTATTCTCACTGCTCTAGCTGATGGATATCTATCCACTAGAGACTATTATCCTCTCTAATCTATCACCTCCAAAGCTTTGTCTCAAATCTGCACTCAACATAGTCCTTCGATCTAGCATAAATATTCTCAAGTCCACATAGAAATTTCTCAAATATGCTCAAAAAGTCCACACAAAACTTGCTTAAATCTGCTCAACAAGTCCACACAAAACTTTCTCAAATCTACTCAACAATTCCACACAGAACTTGCTCAAATCTGCTCAACAAGTCCACACAAAACTTTCTCAAATCTGCTCAACAAGTCCACACAAAACTTGCTCAAATTTGCTCAACAAGTCCACATATAACTTGCTCAAATATGCTCAACAAGTCCACACATAACTTGCTCAAATATCATAGAAACATAAAGAGAATTTTTAGAGACCCAATATGTTCTATACTCAATGCCCCAATCACTTTCTCAACTCAAATCAAAATACAGAATAGTTTTTTTTATGGAACTTGAACAATCACTTCATACATCCACTTGAATAGGATCAACCAACTCTACTCAACCAATCACTTAGTGAAACACCCCTTTCTCACAAACCCTAGTCCAATTATATAACCACCAACTCAAAATGTTTCCAACAATGATCAATAACAAATCTCACATAACAATGATACTCATGTTATTTTCAAACCCTATTTCAAGTTCTTTTCTCAACAACTTACTTAAAAAACAATGCTTATAAAATAATCTTCACATAGCAATGATACTCAAATCCTAGTTCAAGTTATTCACACAACCAATGTCTCCAACAACAATGCTTATAAAACAATATTCACATAGCAATGATACTCAAACCCTAGTTCAAGTTCTTCACACAACCAATGGCTCCAACAACAATGCTCATAAAACAAGGTTTTAACCACACTTATTTATTCCAGAAAACCTTCAAGCAATCACTCAAGCACACTCAAAAATAAACCCTAATCAAGTCATTTTCACTCCAAACTTATTCTCCAAAAAACAACCAATCAACATAAACTTTGGAAAAATATGCCCATACCTTTTTCTTAATAAGATGACCTTCAAGAATCTTCCACAATAATACAATATTCCTTTGTCAATCTCAAAAGGATTAGATGACAATATAATGCATATATTAATTCATGAGTATACCTTATTACTCCAATCTCAAAATTATATCCAACACCATACTATTTTGAATATTCATCTCTCAAGCATAAGTCACTTCACTATTTTGTTTTCAAAGCCCAAAGCTATTTCTACTTATAACTCCCTAAAATTATTATTGCAATAATTTATCTTTCCCTTTTCTAAGGTAAAATTATTTTACCCACAAGTAAATCTTTTCACCTCAATACTTTATAATAAATACTCCCTTTTAATTTAGGCATTCACTAAATTAATTACAACCTTATTTCTCCTTTATTCAACCTTAGAATAAATTAAAATTAAATATCACAATAGTAAAATGTTACCAGTTTTATTAATGCATGAAGTGCTTCTTCTTCCAAGTGCCTTCCTCTTGGCTATCACCATCGTAGAGCCGCGTTCTCCCTTGGAACCTCCACACCTTACGCCTTCGCCTACTTCAGGCCACGCCTCGCCTTGGCTTTGTTCGCTACCTCAAGCTACATCATGCTATTTTCCCTATCTCAGGCCACACCTTGGATATGGTGGTTGTCTTACACCACTCCTTGGCTATGTTTGTTGCCTTGATCCACTCCTTGGCTACGTTCACTGCCTTGAGCCACACCTTGACTACACTCGCTGCCTTGTGCCACTCCTTGGCTACCTTTTCTATCTCTAGCTACACCTTGGATATGTTCATTGTCTCTAGCCACACCTTTGCTATGCTCTCTGCCTTGCACCACTCTTTGGCTATGTTTGCTATCTCTATCCACACCTTGTCTATGTTCGCTGGTGCATAAACAAGATTTTTGCTGCTCTTTCTTCCTTAAAAAATTAAACACAATTGCACGTTTCTTTCTCATCGAGCAAAGGGATAATTTGAAATGCCTCCAAGGCATTAGCTTTTATACTAAATCTCTTCCACCATGCATGACGTCGGCACTCAATTTACTCTCAATGTTTTTGGATGTCGGTGCTCAAATTTCCTTTGAAACTTTATTAATTTATAAAATATTTAAATTCTTTTGAATTTAAATTTTATAAATTAATTCTTTAAACCCTATGGTTTTATTTAAACCATCTTTCACTTTGCACCTTGGTATAAATAATATTTATTTATAAAATTTAAATTCATTTTGAATTTAAATAATTTATCAAATAAATATTAAACCTCCCTTTATATTTGCAAATAAACTTTCTTGGGTTTTTATGAAAACCTTTTAATTTATGCTTCCACATAATATTTAAAATATTATGGAGCCCTTTGCTTTTAACATTTGCATTATTCCTCTTGATCTTGACTTTATTAGAAGCATTTTTCCAGAATATCAATGCCAACTTTGATAACTTATTTCTTGACATTTAATTATGACTTCATTTCTTGACATCAATGACAACTTTAACTTTAAGGACTCAAAATGTCCAACATGTTTGGAGACCAATTTTTGGTGCTAGTCCTTGGGGCACTCAAGGGAGAGAGACCCTACAAGAATACACCAAGAATTTGCATGAATATTATGCAAGAGATTGATTTTTCTTAGAAGAGAATATCATTGTATGTGTCCCCAATTTCTCCAAGTCGGTATACTTGTTGCCTCTCTTCGTACTAGAAAGGGTTTTTGCCCTTGAAATATTGTGAAAAATCAACTTAGAGGACAATGCATACATGGATGGTTAGAGTAAATCCAACTATTATAAAGTTTTGGTACAGTTGAGATATGTGAACCAACTAAAAAGGAGATTCATTCCATTTTTAGAGAAGCTTAAAAGCCTCAAGCTAGAGATCCTAGACAACCCATGGGTATATGATTTAAAGGGCTTCTTTTACATGTCCAAAAAACAATTACACCTCAAATACGGTGCAATCTTGAACTCCATCAGAGCCCCAAAGAAAACCACTATGTACCCCTTTGGAGAGAATATTTCCTATATTTTGACAAGCAATTGGATCCTTGGTTTGATCTCCTTGAGTCAAACAAACAAAAAGGGGTGGTGGATCTTGCTAACAAAATATCAAAGAATAAAGTTGATAGATTGAAGTAAATATGGTATAACAACACCAAAATTTGGGATTTGTGGATTCACTAGCAATTAATAAAAGACACATTCTCTATGCCCAAGGAAAATTTTAAAGATGATAGATTCAATTAACTATATGATGAAGCAAATGTGGTGGCCAATTAAGATAGTTCAAAAAAAGTAGAAAAAATATTGTGAACCCTTTGAGGAGAGTGACCAACACCCAACTTGGAGGTTCTTCTATTGTACAATGCCCTAAGGGTAGACATCCCATTAGTAGTCAAGGTAATCTCTGGTAATCCCATGGTTGCAAGTAATCTAAAGAAAGTGTCCTTTTTTTCTACAAAAATATTGTCAAGCAAGACTACTATGGGGAAGAAAAGTAAAATATCTAATAAAAGGTAGAGGTTAGAACCAACTAAGGATAGGAAAAAAAGCAAAGCTAGGACCAAAGAGCTCCCATTTCTAGAGGATAACTCTTTGGTCAATCCTCACAACTAGAAGAGGGACAATATGGACCATCCATACCCCTCACTAGGGCAAGTTATAATTCTTGAGGTATCTACTCAGTTGCTACTTGTAATATTTACCATCAAACTACTTACCAGTAGTCCTCATCATACTATTTCCTCTATTCCCCCCATCCCTACCAAACTAATTGATTTCTCTACATCACAACTAGCCATTGTAGTCACCCCTTTGGTAGATGTTACAAATCTCTTTATTGCCATATTCATGAGTAACCCTAAATAACCTTTACCATATATAAAACCATTGCCATTACCTCTGGTGAACCTACTACAAATCCTCAATCCCAATCTCATCTCCTCCACCATGGATCTTATTTTCAACCAAGAAATAAACTTGGAGCAGAGCTAATCACAATTGGCTTAGGGTTTGGTTATCTCACAAAGAAGGACCTCTCTGCTCCCTCAAGGAAAGGGACTAGGTGTAGTTAGCTTTTAGCCCCTAGTTCCAAAGGCCCTAGGAGATATGCACCTATAGGATTACCAAATATCTACTTTTTGTATGGATTTTGAAGATATTATGCTAGAGGAGATGTTTGAATTCATAGAGAACTTGATCAAATATAATAACCCACAAATACATATTTGACATGAAGTAGTTTAACGAGAAAGAAAGGTAGTTGGAGAAAATGAAGTGCCTACTTGGAGAAGCTTAGCTTGAAGCTAAAGCCCTTAGGACCAAGCTATCTTTCTTATCTACCATGCTCGATCAGAAGGAGTCTAAGCTCAAAAAATAACAGGCAAAGGTAACTAAACTATAATAAATGCCTCCCCCATAAGAGCACCTCATGGAAGTAGTACAATCTATTTGGAAATATATGGCTCAAAATGTGAAGGAAATTCTCTTGGTCTTTAATTGCATTAAAATAATTCACTCCCTAAGTGAAAAAACCAAAGAGAAACTTCTAACTACTAAATAAATTTTTAGCCCTCAACTCGAGGAAGCTCAATCCATCTTGGGCATTCTCACCCTAGCCAATCCATAGTAGTGGGCTATTTTAGAGATAGCAAACAAATATATTATTATACAAAGGGTCATAATAGTCCTAACCTCCTAGCAAGCCACTAACAACTGCACCAAATAAGTTGAAATCCTCACCTAGAAAACTGAAGAGCGAAAAGGGTTTATCACCTCACTCATCACCATAAGGTTTCCCTCTCTCTTTAATCCATATGGAGACTTCTTATCAAAAAATAAGTGCAAACAACTGCTAATCCAGTTAGAAAGGGGGGAAGTCCTCCAAAATATCTCTATAGAAGATAAGATAAACATGGTGATTAAACCTATCTTTGCCTTGGAGACCCTTCTCCATAGGATCCAATAGGAACACATCATCAATATTCAAGGAATTCCAAGATCTCCAAAAGAGTTATTGGTAGTGCTTGTGGTCCATTACGCCTACCGAAGATGAATGGCAATAGGTCATCACCACAACCAACAAAATTTGAGCATGAATTCATACCCAGTGGTAAGCCTATCAAGGTTTATATTCTAGCCTTCGACCAGTCGAAATTCCCTTGATATCGTCCATAAATGTATTAGGTTCCCCATTACAATCTAGTTTTGAAGAAACAACTCAATCTAGAGATAAAAGCTACACACAATCAATCCTTATAGAACCTCCTCATTTTTTCTTTCTTTCACAAAAATACTAAAATTTTGGAACCTGATGGTCATGAAAAAAGAAGAGTCTCGATGTTCAAAGCTATAATATGGTGCCTTTAGAGGATAATTATGTCAACATTTCACCTATAGGAAATAAAATCCAACAAGCCTTCATAATTTTACATCATTGTTTTCTTGTGAGATCATTTATCGATGTACTTGGCCTTTTTCTTTCCCTCTACTTTTTGAGAGGGAATTTTGAATTCTAAAATTTTGTAAAAATAATATAAATATTAGTCCTAGGACCAAAATAAAGGATTTTGGATCTATTGTTGTGTCAAGTGTCCGACCTATAGCATTTGCTTTCTCCCTTTCCTTTTCTCTTGCTTAGTTTGGACTCAAATCTTGATCCAACTATATGTATAGACCCTGAGCCTCTTTTGATTATGCATGTTAATTGTATGATTAAATATTTGTTCAATATTGGTCATGCATTGTTCATATGTTCATTTATCCCATTGAGTTGAGATGGAAATTGTATCTTCTTCTTTGGTACATCACCCCCTTTAGATAGGCTAGATAGGTTTCTATTTTTGCACTTTACTTTTCATTGTATTGAATGCTTTCTTTCCTCTCTCCAAATTTTTAGAAATACAATCGGGGTAGCATAAGGGCATGAAGACAAAATATAAGATTATCAGCAAGAGAAGATAAAGGGCAAGAGGAGATTACCAAAATATAATATTATCGACAAGATTACCAACAAAGAGAAGCAATTTGAAGATTAATGGTAAAGAGAAGTGATTTGAGTTGTAGTTGCAATATTTTATTTTACCGATAAAATAATTTTCTATCATTATCGTTGTCATCATTGAGAAGAACCACACTACCATCAAAGTTTTCCATATTTATTCACAACAATAACAACAATATGTGTAATAGTGTTGAACCTTGTGGATGTGAAGCTTGGTAACAAATTAATGCAAAGTTATAATAGACGACTACATTCTATTTTTGTCAATTATATTGCATTTAATTTTTTCTATTGGTGATAGCAAGGATTATAGGAGTTCAAAAAATATATATTTTTTGAAAAAACTAGTTTTTTCTTTCTTTCCAAAACCTTAGCTGCTTTTGGGATTATTTTGGGTTGAGATCATGGAGTCATCAATTTTTATTGGAAATTATGATATTAATGCTCGAGAATGATGGATGAATTTTAGATATCTATATTCTAGTGAGATTTTTTGAAATTGTAAATTTTCTTATCTTTTAAAAGAGGAAGCTCATGATTGGTGGATATTCGTACTAAGGATATGCATGCTAAGAAAATAAATTGGACATTGGATGAAATGGAGCATGCATTCTTAAGTTAATGTAAACCTTATAAAAATATAGGTAGTTTGAAGGTCACCATTAAAGGGTATAAATAAGAAATAAAAAGTCTTTAGAAGGAATTGAAAGAAATGAATAAAGAGGATATAATAAAAGAAAAAATACAAATGATAATGTGCAAGTTCATGGTCGCATTCAAAAGAAAAATATTAAGAAGCAAGGATCCAAAGAGAAGCAAGAAGCAATTATGGTAAGGAAACAAGTTGAAGAACCATTAGAAAACTCAAAAGTTGAATTTATAGTAGTAGTAGCAATAGAGTCCATGGAAGAAGCAACACCAAATTCCAAGGAAGCCTTGTCATAAGTGCACAAGGATGCACCAAAAGAAAGGTATAAGAGGGAATATTGTGAAGAAGAATTAAAATAATAAAAAAAAATTGAAGAATCAAAGGGAAAAAAATGTTAGGTTAAGGTTGCAACATATCAACACCCACACCACCTTGAGCGGCAACAATCTTGGAGGAATGGCTTAAGGCATCAATATTTTAGATCTACATGGAGTCCAAAAGGCATCAAGTATGGCAATTTTTGGCAAAAAAGCATAATGTTTTTGGATTTCAAAGGGGTGTAGCAACATCAAGGACCAATATGGTCAACAAATTGAAATATCATAGAAGAGCAACAAAAGCATGGAGCCAACAAAGCAGTTATAAATATTCAAGTGGCACAATGATAGCTTGACATCATAAAAAACCATCACTAATTAGGATTTCACTTGGATGGATGGATGAACAAGATTGAAAATTCTCAAGAAAAAGGATGTTGAATATTTGTATTTAAAAAAAATAAGAAGATCCAAAAAATAAATATAAAAAATTTAGACTGTGTGAAAAAGACGTATCTAATTAGAACATCTCATTTGAGGTGAGAATTAAATATGTTTATAAATTCTCAAGCTTTATAGAAGAAAGTTGTAATATTTCAAATGTAGGGGACTCGAGTACAACCCCTTTTTCTCAAGCAAAAACAAATCTCACAAAAACAATATGTATTCTAACATCTTAAGTTGAGCAAAATGATTTTTTTAACATAAAAAAACTTTACAAATGAAATAAACTTTTAATTGTACTACCATGTTATCATTTCATCATTCATTTATTCATTACATTGTTGAATCTCCAATTTTATCTTAGCTTTGAATGGATTAACAATCTTGTTAGACTTACATATTTGTGGCTCTAGAAAATCCTTTGGGTTTAATTCTAACATACTCAAGCATATAGTTCTTCCTTCTTTACGAATTGGTTGATTTTTCGTTAGGATTATAATTTAAGTTAATGAAATTTTGAAATGACTCAATTATTGGTTTCTATTTTTTTTAATGAGTTTACATAGGTTTTTATGAGGGGTCCTAGTCCCCTTATCCTGAATAGGATTTAAACCTTAGATATCTCAAAGAGAAGCCAAAACCTTTACCAGGCCAACTATTACTACCGAAAAAAGTATTGGTAACAGAATCTTGTCAATGTTGAGATATTTGGAGAATGGATATTCTTAATATGGTTTTGAAGAGCCCTTCCATGGCAACATTTGCTTTTAGGAGTGCTCACAATTTCATATTCAACATACCAAGGGCATTTTCCTTCCATTGGTAAATATTTCAAAGATTTGTGAAAAAAATAGGGCACGTTTAATTTTAGGGTTTTTATTCTAGAAGTTGATATTTTCATAACAACAATGCATATTCTAAATTAGGTTCTGAAGAGCCCTTTTGTGATCACTTTTGCTTTATAAATAGGGTTTTGTAGAGCCCTTCCAGATTGCTTTTGCTTTTAGGAGCACTCATAATTTCAGCTTTCAATATTTCGAGGGCATTTTCCTTCTACTGGTGAACATCCAAATATTTCAAATATTTGTGAAATAAAAATTAGGGCACTCATGTGCTATTTTTAGGGTTTTTACCCATATTTGGAGTTTACCACAAGTTGTGCATGTTTTAGGACTTAGAGTGAAGATTTACGACAATCATCGACATTTGAAAACAAGCCCAACTTTGCAGTGGAGAAGCATTAGGGTACAAAAAAATAGTTTGCACAGGATGTGAGGTTTCTATGATGGACAAAACTCCATATCTCAATGATATTGAATCTTAGGTTCCCTTGAATCCCCTTGGGAACATTTCAAACAATTCCATGGAGAAGCCTGCAAATCTAGAGAGCGAGAGGAGCTTACTTGAGGGTTACATTGTTGATCCATAAAATCCTAATCCAAAAACACCTCAACCACATACAGAGCAAGGTAAGCTCATTTAAGTTGTTCTTCATAATTCCTTTGCTAAAGTAGCTAGTGAATTTTTTGAACGTACTATCATTTTATCTTTTTTATGAGGGATACCATCTAAGGATGAATTTATCAAATGGGTTACTAGAGGTTGGATAGTTGAGGCTATTTGAGGGATGGGGAGGGGGTACATAGAAATATCCTTTGCAAATATCTAACATGCCAAAAAAGCCCTCCAATATGGAACTTGGGTTATTTGCGAGTAAACTTGTTATCTGCAAGGTCGGTCTTTAGATTCTCATCTAGAGGATCTCTCTAGGGGAAAATGCCCTTTGTGGATAGAGTTGTATTGTTATCTCTTTCATGTTGTCCCTTTCTGAACAAATTTATTGTTGTTCTTTGTAAGGTTTTGTGGTCTCACCCTATGTCAGAAAAATTATCTAATTATAGAGTGCACCCTTGTATTTGTGTAGAAATGGACATATCCAAGTCGTTGCCCCCCTCCCTTGACCTCAATGGGCTAGGTTTCCATGTTAGTCAACCTATTATCTACCTAAAATTACCTAATGTATGTTTTTACTATAGATAAGTTGGACACTTGATCATAAATTATCCAAAAAATTAGCTGAAAAGGAACAAATGGAAGCAATCGTTAAAAAAATTGCAAAAAAAATCCCAACTAATAGCTCTCATATGGAAACTACAACTAAAAATTTAACTGAGAAATTTCCTATTGATGGCCCTCAACACCCCCTTGTTCCCAAAAAACCTTCTCCTTCTCAGGTCATTCCTTCCAAGAACCCTCTTGCCTCTTCCATAGCTTAGACTAAATCCTCAGATACTCTTGTTAATCCACAAGCCCTACCGAATTCAACCATGAGTCTTGAGTTAGCTCTTACTCCTTCACTAATCTTGAAGTATAGTCTTATGATATATGGGTGGATAATTGTAGGAAAGAAACAACGTTCATCAACCCCCCAAA
This sequence comes from Wollemia nobilis, assembly GCA_028583015.1. Lineage (NCBI taxonomy): Eukaryota > Viridiplantae > Streptophyta > Pinopsida > Araucariales > Araucariaceae > Wollemia > Wollemia nobilis. Next base: position 3,514,835 of record JAQPPZ010001274.1, on the reverse strand, counting down.
GATCACTCCATCCATATAGAGGAAAAAAAACCTCTATAAAATAATTTTCTAGATCCTTCTCTCAAGTGTCTCAAAATAAGGTTATTGCTCAACAAACCCATCTGGACAACACACAATTATTGCCAATCAGTGAAAATATATTCCAAGCTCTAATTCATGAGGTTGAGTAGCCTCTAAATCACCCCTCATGAATTTAAATCTTCTATATTGGAATTTTAGGGGGCTCTCCCTCCCTTACCGTAAGTTTCAAGTTTGAAAAGTTGTTGAAAATCATATTTCTATTATTTTCCTTCAAGAACTAAAATTCACTAATCACACTCTTACCCATTGTATGGAAATCATTGGTGGTGGATATGCATTCGCCTTTAATGCTTCTCATGTTAATGGTAAATGAGGTGCTACCATTTCCATAGCCAAGTCTCTTTTTTATACTATTCTAGACCATGGTGAAGACCCTGCACATTGTTGTGTGTGGGTTAGATTGGCTCTCAAATCTTAGGTTATTGGATTTTGTTCTATCTATGCTCCCAATGACCCTCCTAGTCGTATAGCCCTTTGGGAATGGTTAGTTATTTCTCTCCCTCCTGTAGAATGGATCCTTGGAGGTGACTTTAATATGATTGAGAATCCTAGTGACAAAAGTTGGACTAGTAGTAGACCTCTTTCTAATGTTGAATTTGGTAGTTGGTTATTTTATTGTAATCATTTAGGTGTGCATGACCCTCTATTTGGTAAAGCCTCCTCTCATAGAAATAATTGGTTTATGTGGTCCAAATATTGTCAAGGTTCTTCTAGGAAGTTTGTTCTTCTGGATAGATTTTATTTCAGTAATTATTTCCTAGATAAATTCTCCATCCACGAGCAAGTTTGCATCCTTTCTTACACAACTTTGTATGATCACCTTCCTATATTATATTCTATTCAAAATTTCTCTATCTTTCTTAATTCTATACTGCTTCATTTAAAATTAAATGTGTCCCACCTTGATAGTCCTGCCTATTTTCACCTTGTAAAGCATGTTTGGAATAGATTTCCTAGACCTACTGGTAATACTAGTTGGATCAAATGGTTTGAAACAACTATTTCCAATATAGTTTCATCCCTTAGATGGTATGGGTGCTCTATTTCTAGGAGGAAGATTATTCAATAGATTCACCTTCATAATGAGATCTCTTATCTTCGTTCCATGCTTATGAAAGACCCTACCAACACTGTTGTTCAAGGTGATCTAGCTAATGTTGAAAATAAGGCTAGAGTTTATGAGTTTTACCATGCTAGAAGGGTACAGGTTAGATCTCACCTCAATTGGATCTCCCAAGAGACAAGGGAATTAAATTATTTTTTAACTACCTCAAACATAAGAATATTTCGAAAAGGATCACTAAGTTGGAGGACCCTTCAGGTCATTCTCTTTTCGACTCTAAAGAGATCATGAATCTTTTTGTAGCTCATTTCTCTCAAATTTTTGCAATGAAGCCAAGGGATGAAATCCAATGTATCTTAATGGAATATGTACCAAAAAATATTCCATTCCTAGTAGACTCCATTCTTTAGGATCAACTTGAATATCCTCTTTCTGTGAACGATCTACAAACTGCTCTTTTTTCTATGAAGAATGACAAATCTCTTGGTTTGGATGGTCTTCTAGTGGAGTTTTATAAAACATTTTGGCATCTTCTTTCCTCTGATCTTCATCATGTTTACCTAGAATATCTCTATAAAATTTCCCTTGGAGCTTATATCAATGCAAGGCTTATCAAATTGATTCCTAAAGGTGCAAATAGTAACAAAATATCCAATTGGAGACCTATTATCCTCCTCAATATTATGTACAAGATCATAGCTAAAGATATAGCTTTAAAAATCAAAATTGTTACTCATGCGATTGTTCACAATAAACAATTTGCTTTTCTTAAAGGTCATTATATTTTAGATAATCTTATGATGGCCTAGGAAACTTCACAATGGGCTATCAACTCCAATCAAGATGCCCTCTTGGTTAAGTTATATTTTGACAAAGCTTATGATAGAATTAGATGGGATTTTATTCTTAGTATGCTTTCTTGGCTTAGTTTCGGTCCAAAAATCTATAATCAAATTGGTATGCTCTTTAGTGATGCTTCAACTTGTGTTCAAGTTAATGGAGCTCTTCCCTCCTTTCCTCTTCAACGATCAATCATACAGGGTTATCCCCTTGCTCCTTTTTTGTATGTTTTGGCTATCGATGCTCTTGGTTATCTTCTTCATAAGGCTCATTCAAGGTATTAAGCTTCTTGGGTATAAGCATGCTCTTAACTCACATTTTGCTAATGATTCCCTTCTTTTTCTTTAAAATACCCAACAAGAGGTGGAAACGACTAAAGATATTGTTCAGCTATTTTGTGATGTATCTAGATCTTGTATCATTGACTCTAAAACTATAGTCTTTTATACCTCTTTCTCTCCTCATGTATGCAACTCCTTGATTGAGTGGAAGATCATCCCTCATGGTATGGTTGTGCATTATTTGGGAATTTTCTTTGGTATTAATACCTCTACCAAGGATATATAGAACTAGGTTATGGAAAGACTTCAAAAAGATTTAATGCTTGACCAACTCGATTTCTTTCCTTAGCAGGAAGAATTCAAGTTGCAAATAAAATTATAGCAACCTCTCATGTTTATTACTCCTCTTGCTGGATGGCCCCCAAGGTAGCCTATATCAAATTAACTCGGTCTATTCATAAATTTTTATGGACCAAATGGTATGGGAAGGTGGGAATGACACCCATCTCTTGGAATATTGTACTCAACCTAAGGCCTTAGGAGGTATAGGCATCATTGATCCTCTTACCCAAAGCAAAATTTGGTGATAAAATGGGTTGCTAGAGCCATTATTGGTGATGAAAACTGGAAACACCCATTTCATTATAGAATCTCTCTAGATACTCACAAAGGTAAATGGAAAGAAATCCCTTGGTAGGATACAGTCCTTAATGTACCTTAATTTATGGTTAAAGGATCTATTCCAGTTACTCAAAACTGGAAAGCTTGGTAATAAGTTTCTCATTTATTGGTTTGGAAGTATGACTCCTTGAGACATGGTTTGAGAATCGATCTAAATAGTATTTGGTAGAATAAACTTATCCTCCATAATGACAAACCTTTAGCTTTATGCAATGTTATTCATGGTCTAGCTTTTTTAAAGAAAGTAATTAATAGAATTAGAGATATCTAGGATCTGGGTAGCTGCTCAATTATTACCTAGAACCATATCTACAATTATTTCTCCTTTTCCTATAGTTTCAAAGAGTCTTATGGTTTAGTTGTGGTTTTCATCCCTTGTGAGTTCATTACAAAGCTGGGAAAAATTACCCATAATATATGAAATGACTGGAGATGGCTTAATGGTCATAGAATATCTTCCATTACTTCTAGTTGGATACACAAAAAAAAAATTATCTCCTGCTTCTTTAGACTCTAAGCTCAATGTCAAGTGGTAAGTGAATTTTACCAATGCCCAATGGCAGTCTCTTGCTACTCAAATTTAGAAATTTCCTATTGAATCCAAAAATCAACTTCTTGGATGGTGGATTTTGCATCAAAATCTTCCAAATTTTGAAATTCTAGCCTTGATTTTACACATTTCCTCTTAATGCAATTTTTATAATGATTTAGAAACTCTTATTCAATTGTTTTGGTTTTGTGACATGGCTAAAAAAAATTGGGATGTCTTCTAAAATTTTATTTTTTCCTCTTTCACTAGATCTTGGAAGATTTCTCTACTTGATTTTTCTCAGCTGGATCAGTACCCCAAAATCTGGGATGTTTTTAGACTCATCCTTCTCAAGAATATTTGGAAGTTTAGATGCAAAAAGGTGTTTACTAGATCTGATCCTCCATGGGATATAGTTTTAGTAGACTTGACCTTTGATCTTTTGTTACATGTGGGACGCATTCAATCCCAAGTCTATAGGACTTCCAACACATCTTGATATGTTATTGATAGACTTCATCAACTTTCTCATATGGTTCAGGATCTTTAGAAGGTCCAACAAGAAACTAAAAAGAAGGTAGTTAACAATGATGAACAAGTTTAGGTTTTGATTACCTCTATTTCTTCTTTGAAGACTTCAAAAGATATCACAAAAGACACACCCATAATTTCTCCATATAACAGGCTCTCCCACAAATGAGTGTTGATATCTGGTATAGTGCAGCAAGATATAGCTATAGTATTTTTGTTGCTATTAGCTTTTATTCTTATATATATTACATTATAGATGCTTTACTATTTATCCACTTTATTTTATTTTTTAACTGATGAACAATATTAACTTTATAATATTGTAATATTTTGGTGAATAAATTAATCTAATCTAACTTTTCTTTAAAAAAAAAAAAACAAAGAAAAACCTTTACCGCTAAGCTTACGAATTCTCTAATTATTAGTGTCTATTCAAAGGTCTTTCTCTTTTGCTTTTCCACTAAATTGTCATCTTTTTTCTACTTCGCTTTTCCACTAAATTGTCGTTGTATTTTTTCTACTCCTTTGTATTAACCTTGTATAATGAATATTATTACTATGATGTCCTTAAAGGCTATGTAGATTGGTAAGATTTTGGGTACTTGTCAAGAGGATATTTAGGTTCAAACCTTGGGGACATCACAGGCTAGGTGGATTGGTAAGATTTTGGGCACTTATTAAGAGGATATCTAGGTTCAAACCTTGGGGGCATGCCCAATAAGAGTAAAGGTAGTAGTCTCAGCTGAGTGTGTGTTAGTTGAAAATAGTGGTACCAACCTGTTGGTCATGAATATGCCTAAGTACAAAATATTATTTGTGCACCCTAGAGTCAGCCAACATTGAAAGGTCAAAGGAAAGGGATGTCCTTCGGGACAATCTCTAGAGAGGGCTAGTTTTCGTACTAAAACTACCGATCGGTTTAAAGATTAAGGTTATAGGAAAGAAATGGAAAATAACATAAAGGAACAAGAAATGTGGCTATAAGCCAAAAATATAAAGTGGGGATAAAATAACAACAAAAATTCATAGTAAGTATTAATTAGATATAACAAAAAGAAAGGCACAGGAACCGCTCATAGTTTGCCAAGATAACCTCAAAAAAAGCATTTCAGTATTCACTCCCTCACAAGCAGTAATTAAATCCAGATGCAGAATTTAAAATTAGAAAATAATGGATATGAACTTAATCAAAAATGACAACCAAAAAGAAATCAAACACAATACTACTTAAGGAACCAGAAGCCGAATGTCTTTCTATTTATGTAGATCACTTTAAGTGTTTTTTTGCAGAGTTTCTATCCTTCTTCATTACATCAAATGCTTAGTATTTATAGAGGATTTCACCTCTGAAATTAAATGCACAATGTATCGCTCCAAATTTTTTGCATCCTTACCCTCAGGCTATAGGATCCGCGCCCGAAAGGGGGATGCGAGAAGGATGGGACAATACCTCGGACTGAGAGGCCCTTTGAAGGTCCCGCCTCTCGGGGGAGGAGTATAAAGGTGAATTTTCGATGGATGGTGGGTTCACCAGGAAACTTTTGAGTGGCAGTTTCCACGCCTAGGTTGATAGTGGGTTTGATGTGTTCATTTTTATACTCGATCATTCAATTCCTAGGTTTGGCCAAAATGAATCTAAACTATTCTATATGCCAATGCTGATTTAGATGAATACAAAAAATAGGAATGAATGCTAAACACAGGGAATATGCTAGCTAAAACGTATCATACCTGATTCCGGATGTCTGATGAAGATTCTGAGTCTTGTAGCAGTTCAGATCGTCTCGACTCGTACGTAATCATCTGAAATTACACCGAATCATCTCAAATCATAGTCGGTCATCTGAGATCAGACAAAATCATCTAAAATCTAATGAATTCATCAGACGAATTCGTCAGAAACCTGCAATCACAAAAATAGACACAAAATACCAAATATGCAAGTGCAAAAGCAAAGGAGAATGATAGAAATAACAACAAACATGCCTAAATAATGGATTCCAATAACAAATAAGGAAATGCAATAGATTTAATGATTGATTTTAACTTTATCATGCGGTTATGCTAAATGAGGTGAACTCCAAGATGCATAAACATAATAATTTAAGACAGTGCAGAAATACAATAGGAAAATGCAAAAAGAGCTAAGGAAATGCAAACTCTAGACTCTATTGCCCCCAATCTGGACTACAGTCGGGATCGCCTCCAATCGTACGAGATCGTCTGCGCTCCTCGACAAGATCGTCCGAAATCATCCGGGATCGCTTGCGACGATCCGAGCTAGCTTCGACTGAAAAATAGTAGAGTTCCTGCAAGAAAATGCAAAATACAAAATGCAGATAGTAGTGCGAGGATGCTCTAGTGAATAAGGAACTAAATCTACAGGGAAATCCATCAGCTAAGGGGTTCAGGGGGATAAACTAGAAAAATCCTAGTTTATATAGGATTAGGGGGAGGCTAGGAGGTTGGAGATCATCCCAATCTGGGAGATCTCCAATGGGGGAATCTCCAACTGCGTAGACGCGCTTCTGCCCAAGTTGGAGAGGTTGTTGAAATAGAAGCTAATTATGAAAATTTAGTTTTAGGACGAAATCGTCTGGACGCTCTGTTCCAGACGAATTCGTCAGATAGGGGACGATTTCGTCTGATATGCGATGATATCGTCCAACGGTCAAAACAAATCCTAAAAATGGCGCGAAAAATAAGGGAAGCGGGTAACAAGCGATTTTGGGGCGGTTTTGGGGTTAAAATTTAAATTTTTATCTTTTATCTTTTACTAAGGGTTTAACTGCGCCAATTTTAGGGTGCTACATTTTGCCCCCTCTTTAGCGAATTTTTTGAAGAAAATGCGTTAAAGACGAGTTTTTCCCGTTTTACGAGAAAGCAAAAATGTACTCAATTTTTTAGACGACGATTCTTGGTCGAATCGTACGACTGCTGACTATGGTGCCCCCTCCGTGTTTTTACCCAAATCGAACGTTTGAGGTAAAAACGCGAAAAAGCAAAAATTAAAATGTTGTTGGTTTTGAATAAAATTAAGAAAAATAGGGAAAACCCTAATTCATTTTTTGTTTTTATTATTCATTTTTACTGTTCCAGAGCTCTGCAGAGAGAAACAATGGTGGAGACAGTGCACAGAGCGACAGAGGTCCAGCGCGGGCTACGGGTAAGGATCTAATCCTAGTAGATTAGGTTTGATTTTACTTTGTGCATTTTTTGTTTTAAATTTTGACTGTTTGGGGCATCACGGCCATTTTTAGGCCGTCGACGACGTCGGGATGAAATTCTCCCGATTTCATCGAAATCGTCCCTAGATCATCGATTTCGTCGGAGGGCGAAATCGACGAACTAGGGGCGATCCCGTTCAACAAGGGGTGATCCCCAAGTTGTGAAATCAGATACGAATTCATCCTACAAAGGATGACTTTGCCCAATTTGGGACGATATCATCCAATAGTGGACGATATCATCGCTTTTATGAAATTTTGCTTTGTTAAAATGTGTTGAATTTTATTTTAATGATTGGTTGATTAATGAATTTTATTGTTTTATTGTTTGTTTTGTAGAGGGGATTACTAAAGAGCCGAGAATGGAAATACGATAGGCTGAGAGATGACTTGGCCACTCTCGACTAGGCAGAGCATGACCAACTAGCATAGGTCGGGCTACGACATGTGGCAGAGATGCCACAAGTACCGACGGACATAGGGCTTCTGACAACCCTAGCAGAGAGATGGTATCCGGGGTCATCCTGCTTTCGGTTACCGACAGGGGAGATGGCTCCCACACTAGAGGACGTATGGAGGATCATGAGGATCCCCATACAGGGATGGCTCATGACGCCTATGGCCAATCAGGGCCAGGCGATGATGAGACTGACTGGAGACCCGAGCTTCACCCTGGAGAAGGGCGGAGTGAACATTGAGTCTCTGAGGCAGATGCCTGGGGCATCTAGGTTGACTCAGGTTTTGGCAGGAGTGGTAGGTGGCTTATTGTTGTGCCACCAGAGTGGGTGCAGATTACCCTGGCTCCTGTCAGATGTGGTCTACGACATGAGAGACCACGGCTATAGATTTGCATGGGGTAGCTTTGTACTATGTCGCTTGTATAGGATCCTGCATGGGGTCGTATACAAGGGAGGTCGATGTCTGGTCTTGACATCGCTGCTACAGGTTTGGTGTTGGGAGCACATCATGGTGCGGAGGCCGGTAGGGCTCCCACTGACAAGGGTTGACCGAGAGAGACCCCGGGTTTACTATTGGTGGCTACAAAGAGGGTCACAATGGCGGATAGATCTGTCGATGTCACGGAGGTTGCTAGACGACCTCATCCCGGACCAGATCACCTGGAGGCCATGGCGAGAGCACCCTGGGTGGGCAGAGGATGGGTAGGAGCTGGCTCGCATCAAGAGAGTCTACTAATTGAGGATGGAGCGGGGAGAGGTAGAGCTCCATCGCTACGACCAGATTCTATGACAGTTCGGTCTACAATAGGGGATCCCTTCTCTCAGGGACTACGAGTACTCCCAGACTATTCGAGATAGTACTACGTTGAGCGGGGCTCTAGACATGCAATGATTCTGGAGTCAGGATGTGGATGATGCCCCCATCCAGCCAGTGGATGGTGACGATGCATGGGTTGCAGATGGCTACGATGCCTGGTACGCAGGCATCCACCCTCCTTCGATGATGAGGGCATAGGGTCCGATGCACGTGGTTGTGCGATGGATGGGGAGGCGGCTCCAGGCTACCATTGAGGCAGCGCGGGGTCACGGCGGGAGAGAGCAGCGGTGGTCCCCATAGGAGAGACGCCAACGGATGGGTCAGGCTCCACAGAGGCCATGGGAGATAGGGCAGAGGGAGGAGAGACTCCCTTCGTAGTAGGGGGAGAGACCACCATCGCCTGATAAGGGCAAGGGTGTCGATGTAGGGGAGAGCAACGAGACGGTGGCTCTCCGGGCTGAGGTTGCCCACCTCCGAGCTCAGGTGCAGTCACTGCAGGATGAGGCTACTCAGCTCAGGGCTCAGGTACAGACACTATAGGATGAGACTACACGGCTCAGGGCACGGAGCGGAGGGGCGAGCAAGGATGAGCTAGTGCGGTCTATGATGCAGACCACATTCTACCAGGGGGTATACTTTTAGCTGGCTCTAGAGGGTCAAAGGGTACCATTGCCAGCCAACATTGCGGAACCAATCCGGATGGGATCGGTGAGGACATCCTCACGATCGACAGTGAGGACCCGAGACACAGCACAGACTGCTATGGGACCACCTCCTCCATGTCAGGGCGAGGGAGGAGATGAGGCTGAGAGCTCGAGGGCTTCTCGAGACTAGCTGGCTATAGACTGCACAGAGATTGTATAGATTTTTGAGAGGATTGAGTATGCCAGGGTATAGATTGTGGCATACCAATCCAGTTTTGATATGATGTACATAATTTGATATATATATATATATATGGTCTTGTTTCTGATGATATGACTTGTGTATATGTTGTATGATGCTTTAATTTGTGATTGAATATTCATGTAATTATGTCATTTTGAAATATTATATTTTGATATCATGGCATAAAATTGTAAATGAAATAATCTGATGTAAATAAATTGGTTGTTTTGGTGTAATTTGAAAAAAATAAAAGGGACTTCTAACAATAATTTCAAAGGACATTGTCGTTGTTATAGACCATTTCATGGAGTCGCCGCTCACTAGGTCGTCAAGCTAATCCCAGGATAGAAATATTGTTAAAAGTAAAAGAGTGCTTAAGAGACTTGTCTTAAGACTTTGTGTTGTGATGATAAAAATGATGATGGTGATGATTTGTTTTCAGATTTTCATAAAAATATTATGCATGACATATAAAAGAAATATGATTTTTGCTAGGCATAAATTCCTAAGTGTGATAAATTTTTTTGCATAAGTTCCTAGGAACTATACCATCATTGCAAAATTGAATGTTGACATAATGACCTGAAATAGAATAAGTGTGCGTTCATTTTAAAGCTTAGTTATGTAACATAATGATGTAAGCCATATGGGTTTTTATTAAAATGAATGGGAAAATAAAATTAGAACAATGGTTTGCGCTAGGCATAGACTTATAGGTATAGACTTATACCATCATCGCGAAATCCAAAGAAGAAAATGGATATTTTAGTTTTATTGCAAGATTAATTTTTGACTTTTGATAAACAAAAAAATAATAATATGAACATGTTGTTTGAAATCATTTTGTGATTTTGTGAAACAATGTATATAATTGCTTTTATACAAAACAAAAATTCTGAAATAAGAGGATAAAACTATTCCGAAAAGAATTACAGAAATATTTTAAATTATCTCAAAGACAAATGTAGATTTATAAGGGATCCTCATGTGCAAATGTGAGTTCATTACCGATCTTGATTTATCATAATGATACAAAATCTCTCAAATACAAATGTGTGTGCGATTGTATTGTTCATTCACCAATTTTGAGCAAGATAATTTGATACAAGTAATTTGCCTTAACCAAATGAGTGTTCCTTAACTATGATTTATATGCATGTAACCGTACCAGACTACTATGTAAGTCATGTTATCAAGAGCTAGCTAATCCATAAGCTGACATAGGTCTGTACAAAATAAGGTCGCTAATGTGACAGACATATCACCACGCTAGGAATTACCCAAGGCCAAGCGGGTTGGGCACAAACCACCCGTTATGGGGCTTACCTCACAGTTTTTGAATAATTGAGAATTCCAGGGATTCAAGCTCATTCACCCTTCTTTTCTTTTCAAGGGGTAGGGAAAGGGATTTTATTGCTTTTTGCTTTTTCTTTTCACTTTTGCTTTTCTTTCTCTTTTTTTTTTTTTGTATTGTTTTTGTATTTTTGCTTGGAATTGAGATAATGCTGAAATATTGTTGCGATGGTACAAAATAATATTTTTCTTTGTTCTCATTTTCTTTGACTTTTCTTTTTCTTCCTATGCTAGGGATACTTGCTCGGATTGGTCTGTAGAGCAAGGGATTTTTATTCCGGGTAGGGGTGAGCTTGTCCTTTTGTCAATTCTCAAAGATTCTAGACCATGTGCATGATAGGATAGCAGGGGAAACTTTTCGCTCAAGAAACCACTTCTACTATGTAGCATCATATCGAATTCGCAATGAAATCATTTTAATGTGAAAAGATATACTTGGTTCAAGTAAATAACAAGATCAGTTCTCTATGCTCAAAACTTTATTTAATGCCAATGTGGACTTTGATATAAGAGAGATTAATAATCATACCAAATAAAATCAAGATATTTATTCATGTGAGTGTGAAAGTGCGGGATTCCAAATAAATGCTAATTTATCCACAATAATTGAAAATATAATGGCAACACTTCAAGAATTGACAGGTATGAAAATAAAATATGTTTTTGAAGATTTTGATGATTTTGATGTTTTTGTATTTTGATTTTAAGTTATGAATTGAAAGAAATACAATGTGATTGTTTTTGAAACGTTTTATATAAGTGACTAAAAGGAAATAATATGCAAAACAAATATATACAATGATGAAATGACCAAATTTTATGCATAGTAGCGTTTGAGATGCATAATGTTCATAGGTTCTTTAAGTTCTTTACCATCTAAGGTAGATAATTTGTATGCTCCCGATCCAAATTTAGCAGTGATGACATATGGTCCAAGCCAGTTGGGCTCAAATTTACCTTTAAGGTCTTTAGTTGCATTAGTATTTTTTTGATTTTCTTTTAAAACAAGGTCGCCGGTCTCAAAGGATCGATGATGAACTTTCTTGAGATATGCTCTCTTAAGCTTGTTTTGGTAGGCACGAAGATGCTCCAAAGCATTGATGCACTTTTCATCTAAGAGTTCCAGTTGACTAAATCTACCAAACACGATATTCATCCCCTACTTCAGTATCTTGAAGTAGTAGAGCCAAAGAAGGAACTTCTAATTCAAAGGGAAAAATGGCTTCAGCACCATAAACCAAAACAAAAGGTGAAGTTCTAGTGGGGGTACGAACACTAGTTCGATAGGCCCACAAAGCAGGATATAATTGGATGTGCCAATCTCGACCAGATTTATTGACCAGTCTTTTGAGAATTTTGATTAATGTTTTATTAGATGCTTCTGCTTGGCCATTACCCCGAGGATAATAGGGAGTGGACCAACGATGTTGAATTTTATATTTTTGACATAATTTTTTGACATCTTTATTTTTGAAACAAGTTCCATTATCTGAGATGAGATTTGCAGGAATTCCGAACCGACAAATAATTTGATTAAAAATAAATTTGGAAACTTGAGTTCCAGTGCAAGAAGCTAATGGCATAGCTTCAACCCACTTCGTGAAATACTCAGTGGCGGTTATGATGAATTTGTGTCCATCGGATGACACAGGGTTGATTTTTCCAATGATGTCTAAGCCCCATTTTGAAAAGGGCCAAGGAGATGAAATAGCCTGCAGCTCTTGTGCAGGCGCATGGACAAGGTCAGCGTGTTTCTGGCACTTGTCGCAATGACGCACATAATCATGTGCATCATTCTCCATGGTAGGCCAAAAATATCCTATCCTAAGGAGCTTTTTAGCAATGGCGCTACCACTAAAATGTCCCCCACAAGATCCATTATGGGCTTCATTCAAAGCTGATCTAGATTCTGCTAGATTCAAACATCTTAGTAAGATGCCTTCAAAAGATCTCCTATACAAGGTATTACCAATAATCATGAAGCGACTTGCTCGTCTACGTAATAACCTGCACTGGTTACTATGACAACCTTCAGGGAAGGTTCCTTTCTGCAAAAAATTAAATATATCAGTGTACCATGGTTCAGGAGTAGTTTCATTGATGAGAAACACATCCAAAGGTTCTAAGCATGATTTTCTTGAAGCGGGTTCCTGGAGTCGATGAATAATGATGGTAGCATATTCATCGTCTAACTCCAAGGGTAAAAGAGATGCAGCTGCAGACCATAGCGTCAACCGCACGATTGCTAGTTCGAGGAATAGCTTCCAAAGTAACTTGATCAAATAAAGATAATAATTGCAAAACATATGTTTTATATGGGCGTAATTTATCATCTCTGGTCTGATAAACATCATTGATTTGATTTATGACAAGTTGAGAATCATCGAAAACTAATAAATTTTTAATTTTTAGGGCCAAAGCAGCTCGTAATCCAAGGATAAGAGCTTCATATTCAGCAGTGTTATTGGTGCAAGCAAATGTTAATTTAAAGGACAGAGGTATAAGATGTTTTTGCGGAGATATTAAAATAATACCCGCACCAGCCCCACTCATGCATCGGGCTCCGTCAAAGTATAGGGACCATTGTTTAGGATGGTCTGCCTCTAATTTAAGGCATTCATCGAGAAACTCAATGATGAGGGGATGGGTAGACTCTAAGGGTGCAACAACTAGTTGATCTGCTATGATTTGACCCTTAACAGACTTCTGTCCTATAAACGTGAGTTCAAATTCGCTTAGCGCAAGAACCCACTTGGTTGTGCGACCAGATAAATACGGTCGACTCATGAGATATCGCAAAGGGTCAAATTTGGCAATAACATATGTTTTCTGATTAAGCATATAATGTCGTAGTTTTTGTGTAGAAAATACGACTGCTAGACATAACTTCTCTAATATGGTATAGCGAGTTTCATAACTGATTAAGGTTCTGCTGATGTAATAATTAGCACGTTCTTTCTTCTCATCGTCAAGCTGAGCTAACATAGCTCCTAAGGCAGAATCTGAAGCAGAAATGTACAAGATAAATGGACGATCAGATCTAGGTGGTGAAAGCACCGGTGGTTGGAGGAGATATTGCTTAAGGAGTTCAAATGCTTCCTGGCATTCTTCGTCCCAATGAAAAGAGACATCTTTCTTAAGAAGCTTAAGAAAGGGTCCGGTTTTGTCTCGCCAACTTATCGATGAAGCGACGAATAGCCTGAAGCTTACCTTGTAAACTTCATAATTCAGATATATTTGTGGGTGCGGGCATATCAGTGATAGCCATGATCTTGAGAGGGTCAATTTCAATGCCACGTAAAGAAACTATAACCCCTAATAATTTACTGGACTTGACTCCGAATATACATTTAGCTGGATTCAATCGGATATGATACTCCCTTAACCGATCAAATACTTTTCTCAAGTCATTTAAATGATCATCTTCTTTGATGGAACGAGCTATAATATCATCTACATAATCATGTAGAATATCATGCATCATATCATGAAAGATATAAGTCATGGCTCGTTGATATGTTGCACCTGCATTCTTTAAACCGAATGGCATCACTTTCCAACAAAAGGTTCCCCAAGGGGTAATAAATGTTGTCTTAGCCTGATCTTCAGGAGCTATCCTGATCTGATTATAACCAGAGAATCCATCCATTAAGGATATCATTCCGCTCCCAACAGTAAAATCAATGATTTGATCCATGTTGGGAAGAGGAAAATCATCTTTAGGGCAAGCAACATTAATATCTCTAAAGTCTGTACAAACCCTAACTTTAGTGGCTTCTTTCTTAGTTACTGGAACTACATTTGAGATCCATTCAGCATAATCAATGGCTTGTATAAAAATAACCTTCAACAGTTTTTCTAGTTCTCCTTTGACTAGTAAGGCCACTTTAGGATGCATTTTTCTAAGTTTCTGTTTAACAGGTTTAGCATCTGGATGGACTACTAGATGATGCATAACTACAGAAGGGTCCAAACCTGGCATGTCTTCATATGTCCAAGCAAAGACATCTTCATAGTCTTTAAGAAATGAAATGTATTTATCTTGTTTTTCTTGACTTAATTCTGATCCAATATTGATTATGTGAGGGTTATGTTCGGTTCCAATGTTAATTTTTATAACGTTTTCAACTTCCATATGTAAATCTCTCTCAAAATTAGGTGGGGCGGGTGAAACACCCAATTCTTGTAATTCTTCCAAGGTTAGCTTGGATAATTCGTCTTGAGGAGTCGAGGCCTCAAGATGGGCTATACTAGGTATAGAGCCATCAAAATAAAATTTGTTATGTAACAATTCATCAACGGAGACATCATGGAAGATATCCCCTTCCAACTCATCGTCGGATTCAACAATCATCTCAGGGTAGGCGATGGATAGCATATTACAGGTAAAGGAATTATTCTTTGAACGCAAAGAATCTTGTTTATCCAGATAATCTTGGTAACATGTAAGATGGTCCTCCTCCTCAAATGGGAAGGGTTGACCTTTACTAGAAAATAGGCCCACACCACAGCGGGCAGGCCACGGTTCTACCTCAAAAGGTTCTTTCATACCATTTTGGGAAGGTCCCAAACCTTTCCCTTTATATCCCAATTTAAGCATTATGGGTTTAGCTTTAATATACTCATTAGCAAAATAGCATCTAGCATATCCATCACAATGTGTCTTGATGTTTCTAGGTATTCTTCCCCAATCATATCCCTTATAAATAAAAGCACAACTCCCGACTTGGTAAATACTTCCCATAGGTTGTGGGAGGCCCAAGGTACGAGGAGAGGGTGGCAATTTATTTAAAATAAGGGAATCTTGCATAGCAGTGTTGGTTCCTTCTGATATAAGAATTTTAGATAAATCGGGTAAGAGCTCATCAGTAAGAGCGTAAGAGGTAGAAGGATCATTTCCTATGTTTTTGGATGCAGAAATCATGTCTTTGATAGGCGTAAACGTTGTAGAGATGTCGATGGAAGGATCTAAAGGTATGGAAGTTATAGGAGTAAAACAAGAAGCATTGGTCGTGGGTTTAGGATCCTTTTGAGATCCTAATGTGGTTTGTTCGAAATATGGTTGAGCTATATGTAGAGGTGTAGTTGATGGGGGAAAAGTAGATGATGTTATGGGTGAGTGTTTCACACGTTTAGATGGTTGATGAGAATTAGGATGTGTGGATGACAGAGCGAGGGCAAAATTGAACTCCAACCGGTTCTGCCAAAGCACACATATCAAAGGGTCTAGGATCACCATGAATGGTAACCAACTGATTTTTAAATTCGAATTTAACACACTGATGTAAAGTGGAGGGAACAGCTCGCATCGCGTTGATCCAAGGGTGACCCAAAAGTATATTGTATGATGCAGGGCAATGTACAATAAACACGGTCGTGTCTAAGGTTCGAGGACCAACTTGCAATGGAATAGTAATAACTCCACACGTTTCTTGTGTTTCGTCATTGAAGGCTTTTATGATCATATCAGTTCTTTTCATTTCGTCACTTCTAAACCCAAATCTTTGGTAGAAGTCAAAAGTGCATATGTTTAAAGATGAACCATTATCAATCAAGACTCGTTTAACTGCTACATCCCCAATTAGGGCAGTAATATATAAGGGGTTATCCTTATGTAAACTATGTTGTGGTATATCTCTATCCCGAAAGTCAATACAATCGACTTCTCGAGTTATGATAGTATTGGACATGGCTTCGAGGTTGAATATTTTGAGGTACCATCATTTGGCTTAATGTGAGCATTAATTCATCCCTATGGGTAGGAGAAGATCTTAAAAGGTCCAAAAGGGAAATTCTAGTTGTAGTATTTGATAATTGTTCCTTAATATTATAAGGAGGCTTAGGTTGAACATTAGGCGCATGATTCCCTTTATTGGGATTTTTCAAAACAAATGGAGCTGATCCATCGTTCTGAGTTTGTTCCTGTTGAGAGTTTTGAGCCTGTTGTCGAGTAACGACTCCGATGGTACCTACAATATTATTTTGAGGATGATGAATTGGTCTTGGTCTAGCGTTTATGGCTTGTTCATTAGAAAGTAATTGGTGAGAAGATGGTCTAGTAGTGACTCTTCTAGGAAATGGTTCTTCTGGAACCATAGAACTTGTGATAGGTTGAATAGGATCTGATTCATCTTCAGAACTATTCGATTGATTTGAGGTGATTTCCATGTCACTTTTAGTCTCATATTCGGTGTCACTAAGATCAAGTGTCCGAATATTATGTAGAGGTCTGGTCGTAACTATGGATAAAGTTGTGTCAAATACTTCCACATCATGAGTAGGTAAATGTGCACTAATAGTTCCTACATATCGGGTAGGAGGGGGAACATTATGATGCTCAATTTGATTAGCCACCTCTTTACCATGCTTTGGTAAAGGATGTTGAAATATGTCCAATGATTGATTGGCATTCTGATTCTGATTTTGGGGGATGTTCTTTTGAGCATTATTAGGAGGATTTTGTTTAGGTTGAAAGGCTTGCACCTCCATCTCATTGTTATCAATCAGGTCTTGTATTTTATGTTTTAATATTTTACAAGAATTGGTAGCGTGTCCAGGTCCTCTATGGAAATCACAATGTAAATCAGCTCTGTATCCGGGTATAGTTGGATCAGGTTCCCGGATAGTTGGTAATTGGATCAATCCTCGTGCTAGTAATTGCGGGAGAATGGTTGATAAAGGTTGATTTAACCTAGTAAATTCTCGGGGTGGTTTATCAGGAGGTTTTAGTATAAACTTCTCTGTTGTTTTTGCAGTATTAACATTGGCAACGTTTTTGCTATCAGTGACTCCATCACCCACAACTTGTTTATTTTTATATTGATTTCTGGATGTTTTCTCATCATCTTTCTTTTTGAGGTGACCTCTTCTAATGAGAGCATCTTCCACTCTTCGGGCCAAGTCTATAGCTTGATCGAAGGTGGTCAAGGTAGCAGTTGATAATTCATAGGATAGTTGTTCTTGTAAATTATTGATAAAAATATCCAACATTTCCCGATAAGGTAACACAAAGTGTAATTTTCCTATCAACTGCCTCCATCGAGCTAAGAAGTCAGCAAAACACTCATCTTTGTCTTGTTTTAGGTTGTACAAATATTTAATGGTTACATGCCTTTCAATATAGGCACTAAATTGATGCACAAAAGACTCAGCGGTCTCTTCGAAATTTCTCAAAGAATGAGTGGGCAATTGATAATACCACTCCAATGCCATCCCCCCTAAACTTTTTGGGAACATTTTTAGTAATAACAAGTCATCATGTGATATATCATGACATGCTATCCTAAACATACGAAGATGCTCTATGGGATCTTCAGTTCCTTTATATATAGGTAGGACAGGCATGGGAAAGTGTTTAGGATATGGTTGTGCTACAACTATAGGATCTAGAGGTTGACTACACATCTCTCGATAATTGTACGAGGGACGGTAGGGATCTATCTGGTCCATGCGAGAGACTAACTGTTTCACCATGGCTTCCAGATTACCGGTTTGTCCACCATATTGGTTTGGTGGTACATGAGTATGGGATTTGTGAGCGTAGGAAGGCGGGACATAAGGATTAGATGCTATATTGTTGTTATGCAAATGGTTGGTAGGAAGAGTATTATGAAGAAGATTTGTTGTAGCATTATGTTGTATCCCAGATTGTTGGAAATTGGTATTTGGTTTTGTTTTAGGCTTTTTTTGATTTGAGGTATATTGATCAATAGCTTGGCAAAATAGAGCAGTGAATGAAGGTTTCTTTTGTGTGGGAATAACCCTAGGCTTGGTAACAGGCACTCTAGGTGGTTGGGTAACCTATTGTTGTTGCATGTTCTGGATCATAGCGGCCATATCCAAATTGGATGGTCCAGCTTGATCACTTTCTTGATCAACGAAGGACAAAGGATTAGTGCGTGTGTGATATATGTCTTCTAGGGTTGCTTGAGTGTCACTAATTTGATCTTTGTCCATATGAACTGCTCTATTAAGAGTGCCAATATTATTATTGAGGAACTTCCAGAAGTGTTCCATGTTCTCAAAAGTAACAGCTCCTTCTGGAGATATTTTAGGGGATGAGGATCCTTCCTCTCTATCATTTTCTTTTTGTTCATTTGCGTCCACAAATTCTTCTTCTTGTTGGTTTAAGGTTCCTTCTTCCTGAATTGGGTCTTCAGGAAGGACATCTGGGTTATTTTCTATTTTCCTTAACCAATCTTCTTCTACTTCAATTTGTTTTCCATTCCTGAGTCTAGTCATTATGTCTAAATTTAGATTTTAGCAAATATATATTAATATATTTGCAACAAATTTGGGAGGTATATATTTTAATTATATACCTACTATAATGCTTAAAAGAAAATGTTTTGATTTTTTGTTATGATTTTGTTTTGTTTTTATTTATTTTTTTGTTTTATGCTTATAAAGACAACAAACAACACACTAAATACAAGAAATAACAATAATAAAAGAATAGCTTAGTTTTCTATAAATAGTTTATGAATGTCATTGATAGGATCAAGTTCATCAGGAGTCATAAAATGCTCCTCTTCAAATTGGAAATTGTTTTTCAAGAATTCAACAAAGTGTGCTATGGTGATATTATCTGCTTCATATTCGAATTTGTAAAGATAGATTTCATGGCAATACTCTCGATATAACACAGCTCTAGGAACTCTATTCCATCTCTGTCTATCCGTAAGAATGACCTCTTGGTCCTCTATACGAGATAGAAATTTATGTACTACAACTGCATTATCGAGGTATTCCTCAAAGGTATACAATTCAGAAGACACAAGGGCTCTTTTATCTGCTAACCACCTATGGCAAGCTCTCTGAAGTTCATGATATAAGGTCACTTGATCGGGATCCAGGATTCTATCTAGGACAAACCTCTTAATTTGCCTAAGTTCGGTTGATCTAGAATTAATGATATTCAATCTCCTATTAAGCTCGTCCCATAAAGGTGGGACTCTATATGTTGGAGCTACTCTAAGTAAAGAATTAATCTCTATAGCTGCTAATTGATTCTCAACATTAATGGTGACAGCTCGTCTTTTATTATAGTCTACCATCTAAATATGATATGCAATCTTTGATTCTAAATGCATTTATGTTTTGTTTTTTTTTTTTTGGATTGTTTTCAAAAGGTTTTTAGTTTTCACGTCGGGTTCACCAAAATGTATCGCTCCAAATTTTTTGCATCCTTACCCTCAGGCTATAGGATCCGCGCCCGGAAGGGGGATGCGAGAAGGATGGGACAATACCTCGGACTGAGAGGCCCTTTGAAGGTCCCGCCTCTCGGGGGAGGAGTATAAAGGTGAATTTTTGACGGATGGTGGGTTCACCAGGAAACTTTTGAGTGGCAGTTTCCACGCCTAGGTTGATAGTGGGTTTGATGTGTTCATTTTTATACTCGATCATTCAATTCCTAGGTTTGGCCAAAATGAATCTAAACTATTCTATATGCCAATGCTGATTTAGATGAATACAAAAAATAGGAATGAATGCTAAACACAGGGAATATGCTAGCTAAAATGTATCATACCTGATTTTGGATGTTTGATGAAGATTCTGAGTCTTGTAGCAGTTCAGATCGTCTCGACTCGTACGTAATCATCTGAAATTACACCGAATCATCTCAAATCATAGTCGGTCGTCTGAGATCAGACAAAATCATCTGAAATCTGATGAATTCGTCAGAAACCTGCAATCACAAAAACAGACGCAAAATACCAAATATGCAAGTGCAGAAGCAAAGGAGAATGATAGAAATAATAGCAAACATGCCTAAATAATGGATTCCAATAACAAATAAGGAAATGCAGTAGATTTAATGATTGATTTTAACTTTATCATGCGGTTATGCTAAATGAGGTGAACTCCAAGATGCATAAACATAATAATTTAAGACAGTGCAGAAATACAATAGGAAAATGCAGAAAGAGCTAAGGAAATGCAAACTCTAGACTCTGATTGCCCCCAATCTGGACTACAGTCGGGATCGCCTCCAATCGTACGAGATCGTCTGCGCTCCTCGACAAGATCATCCGAAATCGTCCGGGATCGCTTGCGATGATCCGAGCTAGCTTCAACTAAAAAATAGTAGAGTTCCTGCAAGAAAATGCAAAATACAGAATGTAGATAGTAGTGCGAGGATGCTCTAGTGAATAAGGAACTAAATCTACAGGGAAATCCATCAGCTAAGGGGTTTAGGGGGATAAACTAGAAAAATCCTAGTTTATATAGGATTAGGGGGAGGCTAGGAGGTTGGATATCATCCCAATCTGGGAGATCTCCAACGGGGGGAATCTCCAACTGCGTAGACGCGCTTCTGCCCAAGTTGGAGAGGCTGTTGAAATAGAAGCTAATTATGAAAATTTAGTTTTAGGACGAAATCGTCTGGACGCTCTATTCCAGACGAATTCGTCAGATCGGGGACGATTTCATCTGATATGCGACGATATCGTCCAACGGTCAAAACAAATCCTAAAAATGGTGCGAAAAATAAGGGAAGCGGGTAACAAGCGGTTTTGGGGTTAAAATTTAAATTTTTATCTTTTATCTTTTACTAAGGGTTTAACTGCGCCAATTTTAGGGTGCTACACACAATACAACAAAATGTTAGCTGGTCAAAAATTAGCAAGAGCAATTTTCTTCTTGATAATGACGATGCTTGGATCAGATCATTCTTCAAGGAGCAGCGACCTGGTTTTGGTGGAAAATACCTAGGAAATCAGCATAAATAGATGATGGAAATTGTTCTAGATGTCAGTGCATTGAAACTTATCAATATCACACGACAATCAGGAGCTTGGATATTAAATTCTAGATATCATCTCACCACTTTACACCTTGAAATATTATCTTCGCTAAGGGATGCCCAATGAAACTTAAATTTATCTTAAAAAGGAATAAAATCAATGGAGGGTGCCTTGAAAACAAACATGATCGCACTAGAATTTGGGACGTAGCATTTAATCTTGACATCTCTTTAGGTAGGAATTATGGAAATATTAATTTCATTTCTTCAGGAATTAAATTCCACCAGTCTTTGATCTTTCTCGAAAAATATTAGCAATAGTGGTGCCTTCAAAAGAAAAGCTTTACTGGATTTATTTTTCCCAGGAAATTGGTATTTTCGCCCATTAATATTTTTTTGCGCTCCTCATAAGTAATTTAAGCTAAAAACTAGAGAACTTCACCCAAAAAGGAATGAAAATGACTTCTGCAATAAAATGGGCAAAAATTATTGATTTCACCCTCAAGAGGGGCGAAAATGATTTTCGAATCCTACCTGGGGTGAATTTGACTTTGATTGGCATATAAAAATGCTCTTTCGGGAATTTCGCTCTGAACTGGATGAAATCAATATTTCTACTTAAAATGGGGTGAAATTACATTGGCAGGCACCTTCATTAAATCTTCTTTGCATTTGACTTGAGTAACCTTCACTTGGATGATGTAACTTCATTTTCACCCTGAAAAGGATCTTCAACTTGGATTTCACCCCAAATAAGGGCGAAAGTGATTTTCACCCCTCCTCTGGCAAATTTGACTTTGACTTCACAAGGCACACGTTTTGCTTGACTTTCAATCTAGAACATCTTCATTTAGAATTTTGCCCTCAAGAGGGGTGAAAATGATTTTTGCCCCCCCAGGGGAGACTTTGAATTTGACCAGTTTCCCATCCATCATTTTTGCCACAAAAGTTCCTGAAAATGGATTTTTGTCCCAAAAGTGCTCGAAAATGGATTTTCGGTGGTACATCTTCCTGAAGCCATAACTTCTGATTCGTTGACCCGATTGTCTATTGTAATATATCTTTGGAAAGCTTGGGAAGAGATCTATAGTGAAAAAAACTAATGAAATATCTATTTCATCCATTTTAATCCCTCTATAGGGCCTCCAAAGTCTTCATATTATATTTTTAAGTTGTGTTGGAGAAATTTCTCAAGATGAAAACTTTAATATCTCTCAATCTGTTTAGGATATTGGGGTGATTCTTTCACCATAAGTCTAATTTTTCAATTCCCCTCCTTTGGGTAAATTTTCAAGTCCATAGGTGTCCATTTAGGTCAATTTCCCAAAAATGGTCGCTTCCCGATTTTTACCTTTTTTGACTTCTAACTGTAGTGTGGCAAAAATGCCAACACTTTTGGCGGCTCGTGGGGTATTCAGCTCGTCTGGATGTAATCGATCCCAGGGCCTTTATCCATTGGGCAACGAAGTCATAACCGCCTGCTACATCAAATTGTTTACTACTTGCACTAGCTTCTTCCTGTGCTGCC
This sequence comes from Wollemia nobilis, assembly GCA_028583015.1. NCBI lineage: Eukaryota > Viridiplantae > Streptophyta > Pinopsida > Araucariales > Araucariaceae > Wollemia > Wollemia nobilis. The sequence continues at coordinate 3,491,814 of JAQPPZ010001274.1, read as the reverse complement.
TGATATTGTTCGATTGCCTATTTGTATTTTTCACCCAATACGAGGAACTTCGTTGAGCTTGGCTGATTTTCTCTACTTTAGGGTACTCTAGCAAGACTTTGATCTCTGATGCCAATGAATCCTATAATCCAAAAAATGGGAAAAAAGGGAACAAAGGCTGCTAAGGGTTTGGCTCAATAGAAGGAGCAAAAATGGATGGGGCCATAGTTATGCTCACCCTTGATGGGGTTGGTGTACTTATAATGACAATGGGATTAACGGGGGTGGAAGATGAGGCAGATGACAGTGGAATAGAAAATGGGTTAGGGAAAGAGGCCAACAAACTAAAATATGGAGGAATGGAAGAAATGGGAATGACAGAAGGAGCATTGGTGACTAATGACTATGAAACAGGGAGGGGAACAGAAGTGGTGGGTACAACGAATATTGTAGAATAAAGAGAAACGATCACCAAATTCTCATGATCACAAGAAAATAAAATGTATACATGTGGGCTCCAACACCATTTGAGCCAATGACGTGGGTGGTTGCAACCTTAGATTTTTTTTTAGGATCACACCATTTAGTGCCCTCAACACTTTATTTATCAGTTAGCCTATTTACACTATTTACACAAAATTTTACGACATGATTGGCATGCCGCCACCACAAAATTGGCTTTGGGTGCTTATCCGATGAATCTACAGTGTCTAGACTAGATTTTATTGTACTTCAGGTGATCTTTGAAGTTCGGTTGTCCTCTTCCCAAAGTTTTCCAGGTTGCAAACAAGATGCAATGTGGCAGGTTATCATGCATGCTAGTACTCATATAATTAATGAATAATGTGGAGGAGATTTACCACATGGGAGCCTTCTTTGAGTATTGGTTGTAGTGATGGCTGGTCCCAATATCACCACTTTTAAGAGTCCACTGACTGTGGGGTCTTCAGTATGTGCTCCTTTGACTCCTTGATGTGACAATAAATTTTTTTTGGTGATAGTCCTTCTGTTAGGATCTCCTCAAGATCAGCCTCCTAATGAGGTATGCTAAATACTTGCATGCTATGTCCTAGGACACAAAAAGGGTGCAAAAATATGCCCTCTTTGCTCTCAGAATCTACCACTTGAGCCTGTTCCCCTTCTTGGTCCATCTCCTGATGGAAACTACAAGCAACCATATTGTTCATTGTTGGAGCAGTGCTTGCATATTCCCTTCATTGGCCTTGGATGAGATCCACCTCTTGTGCTCCACACAACTACATTCCAGGTCTCTGCATAGTTTGAGGGATCTACCATTGTGAATATTGTGCAAAAAATATGGGAGCAACAACTACCGGAGGGAACGATGGAAAGGTAGTTTCTCTCCACTATAATTTTCTTGCTTGGAGCAGGAGTCGCTCTGCTTGTACTGCCTCCTAAAAGAATTGAGCTAATCTTTATTATCTAGATTGTAGTAGGAGGAGGCATATGTCTAGGTGGAAAGCCCGAATATAGTAGAGGTGGGCTTGGTCGGGTGTTGATCAGATCTTCTCTAGAATTCTCCTCCAACTCCTCCAAAATTGGACATTAAAGTCTATGATGCTCTTTAGAGGTGCTCTTGTGATGGTGGAGAGGTGCATCAAGAGTTGAAAGGGATCCTAAGAGCCATCAAATGTGTCGACTAGTGCTCCCTCTAAGTCATCCCATGAGCATATGCTCTTACACCCAATAAATTTGTACCACTATAGCGCCTTTCCCTCTAGAGATAAGACCAAAATTTTGATCATGACATCTTCATGGGTTATGCCATGGATGATTGCTAGAGCAACATATTCAAGGTGCTCTCGGGCCATTCCCTCAGTGCCATTGTATTTTGTTAGGGTCTTCAGGGTATTTTTAGGAATATCATGTCGACTTTGGAGATTCAGAGGGTTAGGATCATCCTAGCTAGGATAGCATACATGTGCCATTATAGCAGTGGTCCTCAGAGATCACGGTCCTTGCTACTAAGTTGGAGTTGCCAAGTGAACATTCTTTCTCCACTTGTGAGGTCAAGGCTGCTCACCAAACCTTGATTCCTCCAGGGTGTCTTCTTTAATCATAAAATGTATCTATGATCAAGATATCTGAATCTTCGACTCAACAGAGTCGCTAGGTGATTTTTCCAGATGAAGGTAAGCCAGAGATTCACCAAACTCGGGCTCCCTTAAAATATGGAGACTATTTGTCCCACCGGGCATGCCAAAAATTGTTGGTCATGAATCTGCCTAAGTACAAAATATTATTTGTGCACCCTAGACCCGACCAACATTGAAAGGTCGAAGGAAAGGGATGTCCTCCGAGCCAATCTCCAGAGAGGGCTGGTTCTCGTACTAAAACTAATGATCGGTTTAAAGCTTAGGGTTAAAGGAAAGAAATGGGAAATGACAGAAATGAAAGGGAAATATGGCTATAAATAGGAAATATAAAGTGGGGATAAACTAATAGCAAAAATTCACAAGTATTAATTAGCATATAACATAAAGAAAGGCACAAGAACCACTCATAGTTTACCAAGATAACCTCCAAAAAACATTCCAGTATTCACTCCCTCACAAGCAGTAATTAAATCCAGATGCATAATTTAAAATCAACAAATAATGGACATGAACTTAATAAAAAATGACAAGTAGAAATAAATCAAACATAATACTACTCAAGGAACCAAAATTTGAATGTCTTTCTATTTATGCAGAAAACTTAAAGTATTTTTCTATAGAGTGTCTATCCTTCTTCATTACATCAAAATGCTTAGTATTTATAGAGGATTTCACCTCTGAAATTAAATGCACAATAAAAAAAAATGTTGGCTAGTCAAAAATCAGTAAGAGCAATTTTCTCCTCGATAATGGCGATGCTCGAATCAGAACATTCTTCAGGGAGCAACGATCCGATTTTGGTGAAAAATACCTAGGAAATCAGCTGAATTAGGTGATAGGAAAATCATTCTAGACGTCGATGCATTGAAACTCAACAATATCACATGGCAATCGAGAGCTTGGATATTAAATTTTGGACACCATCTCACCACTTTATGCCTCAAAATCTTATCTTCGCTAGGGGAGACCCAACAAAAATTAAATTTGTCTTGAAAAGGAATAAAATCAATGGAGGGTGCCTTGAAAATAAATAGGATCGCACCGAAATCTGAGACGTAGCATTTAATCTTGGCATCTCTTCAAGAAGAAATTATGGAAATATTAATTTCATTTCTCCAAGAATTAAATTCCACCAGTCTTTGATCTTTCCCAAAAAATATTAGCAATAGTGGCACCTTCGAAAGAAAAACTTTGTTGAATTGATTTTGCCTAGGCAATTTGGTGTTTTTGCCCATTAATATGCTTTTGCCCTTCTCCTGAGTAATTTCACCCGAAAAGGAGAGAACTTCACCCAAAAATAAATGAAAACTACTTTTGCAAGAAAATGGGCAAAAAAGATTGATTTTGCCCTCAAGAGAGGTGAAAATGATTTTTGCCTCCTACCTGTGACGACTAACTTTGACCAGCATATAAAGATGCTCTTTCGGGACTTTCGCTCCGAACTAGGTGAAATCAATATTTCTGCCCAAAATGGGGTGAAATTACATTGGTAGGTGCCTTCATTAAATTTGCTTTGACTTTGACTTGAGCAACCTTCACTTGGATGATGTCACTTCATCATTTTCGCCCGAAAAGCATCCTCAACTTGGATTTCGTCCCAAAGAAGGGTGAAAGTGATTTTTGCCCCTCCTCTGGGGCGACTTTGACTTTGACTTCACAAGGCACACATTTTGCTTGATTTTCGCTCCGAAATGTCTTCATTTAGAAATTCACCCTCAAGAGGGACGAAAATGATTTTTGCCCCCCCAAGGGTGACTTTGACTTTGACTAGTTTCCCATCCATCATTTTCGCCCAAAAGTGCCCGAAAATGGATTTTCACCCCAATAGTGCCCTAAAATGGATTTTACCCCAAAAATGCCCTAAAATGGATTTTTGCCCCGAAAATAAATTTTTGGTGGTACATCTTCCCGAAGCCATAACTTTTGATCCTTTGATCATATTGTCTATTGTAATATATCGTTAGAAAGCCTGGGAAGAGATCTACAGTGAAAATATTGATGAAATATTTATTTCATCCATTTTCATCCCTCTACAGGGCCTCCAAAGTCTTCATATTGTATTTTTAAGCTATGTTGGAGAAATTTCTCGGGATGAAAACTTTAATATCTCTCAATCCGTTCAGGATATTGGGGTGATTCTTTCACCATAAGTCTAATTTTTCAATTTCCCTCCTTTGGATAAATTTTCATGTCCATAGGTGTTTTTAAGGCCGCTTTGCCAAAAATGATTGCTTTTAAATTTTTGCCTTTTTGACTTCTAACTGTAGTGTGGAAAAAATACCAACACTTTTGGCAGATCGCGAGGTATTTAGCTCGTCTAGATGCAATCGACCCCAGGGTCTTTATCCTTTGGACAACTGAGTCATAACCATCTACTACATCAAATCATTTACTGCTTGCACTATGTTCTTCCTGCACTGCCTGATATTGTTAAGCCGCTTTGTTTGTATTTTTCACCCAATGCGAGGAACTTCACCGAGCTTGGTTGATTTTCTTCGCTTTAGGGTGCTCTAGCAAGACTTTGATCTCTGACACCAACGGCTCTTGTAATCCAAAAAATAGGAAAAAATGGAACAAAGGTTGTTGAGGGTTTGGCTCAACGAAAGGAGCAAAAATGGACGGGGCCATAGTTACACTCACCCTTGATGGGGTTGGTGTACTTACAATGATGATGGGATTAATGGGGGTGGAAGATGAGGCAGATGATAGTGGAATAGAAAATGGGTTAGGGACAGAGGCAAAAAAATTGAAATATGAAGGAATGGAAGAAATGGGAATGGTAGAAGGAGCATTGGTGACTAATGACTGTGAAATAGGGAGGGGAACAGAAGTGGTGGGTACAACGAAGAAAAGTGGAAGGAGGTACTATATAATGAAGGGAAATAGATCACCAAATACTCATGATCAAGGGAAAATAAAATGCATACCTGTGGGCTCCGACACCATTTGAGCCGATGACGTGGGTGGTTGCAACATTAGATTTTTTTTTAGGATCACACCATTTAGTGCCCTTAGCACTTTATTTATCAGTTGGCATATTTACACTATTTACACAAAATTTTATGACATGATTGGCATGTCGCCACCACAAACCTGGCTTTGGGTGCTTATTCGATGAATCTGCAGTGTCTGAACTAGATCTGATTGTACTTCAGGTGATCTTTAAAGTTTGGTTGTCTTCTTCCCAAAGTTTTCTAGGTTGCAAACCAGATGCAACATGGCAGGCTATCATGCATGCCAATACTCATGTAATTATTTAAATAATGTGGCAAAGAGATTTACCACATGGGAGCCTTCTTCGAGTATTGGTTGCGATGATGGTTGGTCCTAATGTCACCACTTTTGAGAGTCCACTGGTTGTGGGGTCTTTAGTATGTGCTCCTCTAACTCCTTAATGTGACAATAGGATTTTTTGGTGATAGCCCTTCTATCAAGATCTCCTCAAGATCAGCCTCTTGATGAGGTATGCTTATTTCCTAGAACACAAAAGGGTACAAAAATATACCCTTTTTTTCTCTAAGAATCCACCACTTGAGCATGTTCCCCTTCTTGGTCTATCTCCTGATGGAAACTATAAGCTACCATATTTTTCATTGTTGGAGCAGTGCTTGCATATTCCCTTCGTTGGCCCTGGATGAGATCCACCTCTTGTGCTCCACACAACTACATTCCAGGTCTCCACACAGTTTGAGGGATCTGCCATTGTGAATACTATGCAAAAATAGACGGGAGTAGCAACTATTGGAGAGAGTGATGGAAAGGTAGTTTCTCTCCACTGTATTTTTCTTGATTGGAGCAAGAGTCGCTCTGCTTGTACTACCTCCTGAAAGACTTGAGGGAATCTATGTTCCCCAGATTATAGTAGGAGGCTTATGTCTAGTTGGAAAGCCTGAATATACCCTGGTCGGGTGTTAGTCGGATCTTCTCTGGAATTCTCCTCCAACTCCTCCAAAATAGAATATTAAAGTCTATGAGAAGTTTGTACCACTATAGCATATTTTCCTCTAGAGACAAGACTAGAATTCTGATCATTACATCTTTGTAGGTTATGCCATGGATGATCGCTAGAGCAGTAACATCTTCAAGGTGCTCTCAGGAAATTCCCTCAGTGCCATTGTATTTTGTTAGGGTCTTCAGGGTATTTTTGGGAATATCATGCCAACTTTGGATATTCAGAGGACCAGGATCATCCCAGCTGGGATAGCATACCTGTGCCATTATAGCGGTGGTCCTTAGAGATCATGATTCGTGCTACTGACTCGGAGTCACCAGGTGAAAATTCTTTCTTCGCTTGTGAGGACAAGGCTGCTCACCAAACCTTGATTCCTTCAAGGTGTCTTCTTTCAGAATAAAAGGCATCTACGATCAAGAGATCTAGATCTTCAGCTCAATAGAGTTGCCAGGTGATTTTTCCAGATGAAGGGAAGCCAAAGATTCACCAAACTTAGGCTCCCTTAAAATACAAATATTATTCGTCCCACTGAGTGTGCCAAAACTTGTTGGTCATGAATCTACCTAAGTATAAAATATTATTTGTGCACCCTAGACCCGACCAACATTGAAAGGCTAGAGGAAAGGGATGTCCTCCGGGCCAATCTCCAGAGAGGGCTGGTTCCCGTACTAAAACTACTGATTAGTTTAAAGATTAGGGTTATAGGAAAAAATGGGAAATAACAGAAAGGAATGGGAAATATGGCTATAAGATAAAAATAAAAAGTGGGGATAAACTAACAACAAGTATTAATTATCATATAACAAAAAGAAATGCACAGGAACCACTCATAGTTTGCCAAGATAACCTCCAAAAAAGCATTTCAGTATTCACTCCCTCATAAACAATAATTAAATCTAGCTGCAAAATTTAAAATCAGCAAATAATGGACATGAACTTAATCATAAATGACAAGCAGAAAGAAATCAAACACAATACTACTCAAGGAACCAAAAGTTGAATGTCTTTCTATTTATGCAGAAAACTTAAAGTGTTTTTATGTAGAGTGTCTATCCTCCTTCATTACATCAAAATGCTTAGTATTTATAGAGGATTTCACCTCTAAAATTAAATGCACAATACAATAAAATATCGGTTGGTCAAAAATCAGCAAGAGCAATTTTCTCCTTGGTAATGACGATGCTTGGATCAGATCATTCTTTAGGGAGCAGCGATCCGATTTTGGTTAAAAACACCTAGGAAATCAGCAGAAATGGATGATGGAAAATTGTTCCAAACATCGGTGCATTGAAACTTAGCAATATCGCGTGACAATCGGGAGCTTGGATATTAAATTCTAGACACCATATCACCACTTTACACCTTGAAATCTTTTCTTCACTAGGGGAGACCCAAAAAAAATTAAATTTGTCTTGAAAAGGAATAAAATCAAAGTATGGCACCTTGAAAATAAATAGGATCGCACCAAAATCCGAGATGTAGCATTTAATCTTGGCATCTCTTCAGTAGGAATTATGGAAATATTAATTTCATTTCTTCAGGAATTAAATTCCACCAATCTTCGATCTTTCCTAAAAAATATTAGCAGTAGTGGCACCTTCGAAAGAAAAACTTTGTTGAATGTATTTCGCATAGGCAATTTGGTGTTTTTGCCCATTAATATGCTTTTGCCCTTATCTTGAGTAATTTCACCCCAAAACTAGAGAACTTCACCCAAAAAGGAATGAAAATGACTTCTGCAAGAAAATGGGTGAAAATTGTTTTTGCTTCCTACCTAGGGTGACTTTGACTTTGACTAGCATATAAAGATGCTCTTTCAGGACTTTCGCTTTGAATTGGGAAAAATCAATATTTTTGCTTAAAATGGGGTAAATTTACATTGGCAGGTGCCTTCATTAAATCTGCTTTGACTTTGACTCGAGCAACCTTCACTTGGATGATGTCACTTCATCATTTTCGCCTTGAAAAGCATCCTCAACTTGGATTTCACCCCAAAGAAGGGTGAAAGTGATTTTCACCCCTCCTCTAGGGTGAATTTGACTTTGACTTCACAAGGCACACGTTTCACTTGATTTTCGCCTCGAAACATCTTCATTTAGAAATTCACCCTCAAGAGGGATGAAAATTATTTTTGCTCCCCCCTAGGGACGACTTTGACTTTGACCAATTTCCCATCCATTATTTTCACCCCAAAAGTGCCCGAAAATGGATTTTCACCCCAAAAATAGATTTTCGATGGTACATCTTCCCGAAGCCATAACTTTTGATTCGTTGACCCGATTGTCTATTGTAATATATTATTGGAAAGCTTGGGAAGATATCTACAGCAACAAAAATTAATGATACATTCATTTTATCCATTTTCATCCCTCTATGGGGCCTCCAAAGTCTTCATATTGTATTTTTAAGTTGTGTTGAAGAAATTTCTCGAGATGAAAACTTTAATATCTCTCAAAATTAAACAAAATTACAAGTATAAATGTTGGATTTGAATTTTGAGCTCTTATTAGTTATTTTTCAACTAATATATTTTGTTTTTTTGATGTTCAAATTTTGAATTCTTTTTAACTAAAGACATTGCTAAAAAATATTATAACCAATATGCATGCACACACATTGCATGTGCAAGCATGCACATGCATGCACACACATTGCATGTGCAACACATGCATGCATAGAAAATTAGAAGTGAACAAGAAGAGAAAAGTGAGCATGAGGGTTAACATTAAATGATCTTTAAGTACATAGGAACCATGTGAATCATGAATCTAACAATCTAAAAAGAACAAGAAAAAATATTAGGAATATAATCACATTCTGCATCATCCTTTTAGTTAAAAAGATACTATATTTTTATCCATTTAGATGAGTGCTAGAAGCCAAAGAATACATTACATCCACAATCACCAAATACGAATACCTTGAAAAAGCATGTGATATAAAAAAAATCCATTATACTTTTATGTGAATGTTTTAGCATAAGAAAATTTATGCCTATAAATCCTTAACCATGAAATAAGAAAATGCACCAAACCTTAGAGATAACAAAAGCAAACCAAATTCTATGATATATCATACAAGGATTGGATTAAGACTACCACACTATCATGACCAATATACCAACAAAAACATATTTTAAGCAAATATAAATGAATTTATTATAAATGTAAACCAAACAAAAATAAGAAGTAGAAAAACAAGTTTTCTTTCACTGTTCTAAAATCATAGCATGTACATACAAAATAGTATTCTCTCAACTTTTCTCCTAAATTATATAATTTTCTAACAGAAATAGTAACGAATTTTTTAATTTTCCATTGGCACAAATGAGGGAAGCATGGACACAAATAATGACAGAAATAGTAACGAATTTTTTAATTTTCCATTGGCACAAATGAGGGAAGCATGGACACAAATAATGCTATCAGTTCATCTGAATATACAGAAACTTTACCAAAAACAGTTTTGATCATCCATTACTACAATTAGCAGAAACATTGCCATAGGTTCATCCCTATACAAACCTAATTTTGACCATCCATTTCTTAACAGAAATATTACCATCAGCTCATCCATCAACACGAAAAAAAATCCATGAATACTTATATGTATAACCATTAATTAAATTTATAAAGTTCAAAAACATTTTCAAATTCAAGATCCAAACAGATAATATAACAAAATCAAACTACTCTATAGATCATGGAACCAAGAAGGAGGTCGCAGCGAAACTATTGCCGGCAATCCCTGGCAAAATGCCCAGGCTCGCCGCAATTGTAGCATGCTCCGCCACCGCCACCGCCACCGCCACCGCCACTTCCACTGCCGCCAAACCTTCCTCCGCCACCACCGCCGCCGTTCACACAATCGCGCGCCATATGACCGGCCTCTCCACAGTTATAACAGGCTCCGCCCCCGCCCCCGCCCCCGCCCCCGCCATAACCCCCTCTGCTGCCTCCATAACCACCGCCACTACTACCGTAGCCGCCGGCCCCACCACCGTAGCCGCCGGCCCCACCACCATAACTACCGCCGCGACCACTGGCGCCTCTGCCCCGACCTCTTCCACCATAGCCCCCTCCATCGCCGCCATATCCACCACGGCTTCTGGCTCCTCCGCCGCCGCCGCCATATCCACTTCGGCCGCCTCCACCGCCGCCGGGTTCAGTTCCCTGAACGCTGGAGCCGTTAGGTCCGGTGACATCAACGGCGCGGATCCTGCCATCGCCGCCCTGCTCAACCGAAAACTCCACCTCCTCTGCCTCCACAAGCGAACGGAAGCCGTCGGAAAAGATCGACGTCTGGTGAACAAACAGATCCTCGGTGCCATCATCGGGGGTAATAAACCCGTAACCCTTCTGCGCGTTGAACCATTTTACGGTTCCCGACTTCTTTTCCTGGGCCATGACAATCCCCCGGGTTAGATTTTTTTTCTCAGGCGGCCGATGCACGAAATTTGGCCCCTATTTCCCAAAGCGCCCCAAACGAAAGACAGAAAGACAGACGACGGCGATGGAAAAACCAGGCGCTCTGGCCTCTTAATGTAAGCGAAACCAACGGCACACAATCGCCCAACGGATCTAACGGTTCTAACTGATCCGCGCAACGATCCACGTAGATGCGTCCTATTCCAGTTATTCCGTTTGACAAATAGACTTGTAATTTTGCAGCTTCTAGAGTTCTTTTTATATGTGATGGGTGAACATTGCCAGGTGGCATTTTAAGGTGGCCGACCTGTCAATTCGGTGTATATCAAAGTCTTCCTGATCTAAAAGAAACCACATGAATTCAAGGGGCCTAAGGCCAGATGGCCATCGTTGGAAGGTCTATTATTTTAGCTAATATCAAATTCCACCCCGGTGGGACCCACCACCGTGATGTGATAGTTCTTTATTTTGAGTGATGCTGGGAACAATATTATTCGTGGAATGTATGCAATTGCTTTAAACGGTGGAATATATAAAAGGAGGGCGGCCTTTTTATCTCTTAGTTTTCCCAAAGGTTATTATTATTGTAGATTTTAAACATTTAATGTAATAATATTATATATTATATTGTTTATTTATATAATAGTTAAGGTTTTGCGTTCTTTTAAATATTAATATTTTAATTATTTAGATTTAATTTTCAAAAAATCAAAATTATAATAAAAAACATAAATTGCAATATTACCCATTACCTATTTGAGGTAGAGGTGTTACATAAAACAATGTTACTTATTCCTTTATGTTTAAAAAACAATTATTACTTATTCCTTAATGTGTAAAAAAACAAATATTATATATTATATTAAAGTGCAATGTAAAAATATTCTTTATATCCTTAAAAGAACAAGGGCATAATACATAAATGGATGTGAGGTGGCGTGAACAATGTTGATGCTCCTGGCCTTAGGTGTAAAAGTGGAATCGACCAAGCAACTTGCAAGGGAACCTTATGCCCGTTGGACTTATCTATAAGAGTAGGACAATATAGGACGACTAAAGAAAAATATGATTAATTGAATGCCACACAAATGGCGACAAGAATAAGTTATTATCTAGCCTATTAGATAAGAAAAAATTAAAACTAATTTTTTTTTGGATATACAAACGAGTTCGTTATATTTAAGTAATTGTTAAGTGCAGAGTTTAAACTAAAGACGTTGCTTCTAACAAACTTATACCACCTTGTTGGTGATGATCTGGCGTGAGAGGACCACTAATCGCTTGGAATTCGTACCATCGTTATTGGTTGAGCACGCACTCAAAAGATTCAGGTCATACTACTACCTTTGTAATAGGCATATCCCAAGGTTTAAACCTAGGTCTTAGATCAGACTACTACCTTTGTAACAAGCATGCCACCAAGGTTTGAACCTAGGTCTCTTCCTGGTAAGTGTCTGGCCATGGTAAGTGCTTGGCCAGATAGACAATTGCCAATCCACCTAGTCCTTAGGGGTAAAATTAAATGGGTAGTGTGATAAACCTCTACGATCGATGCATAAGGTTGAGCAGTCTCCTTCCAACCATGAATTAACACACAACCAAACACCATGATTTGAACCTTGGACCTCTTGAAGAAGAGCCAAACCCCAAACTGTTGCCTTGTCCCCATAGAAACAAAATTAAAACTAAATTATTCTAAAATATTTTCTATTGATTTTAATAATAGTTAAAGTGGTATATTATTGGATTTTCACTTGAAAGAGTTACTTTTTTTTTTTTATATTGAACATCGTTTATAAATATGTACAAATATTAGCGCTCGTTCGAGCAAACATAGGAGGAATCGACCTCACAACCACATGGATGATAATAACTAGGCAACTGCCATTACACCAAATGCCTGGCATTTGGTGTAAGAGTTACCTTTGTTATTCTAAGATAATTATTCTAAGAGTTACCTTTGTTATCATAGTTGTGTTTTGCATCCTTAATATAAATTTTGAATATATATATATTTATATTTTGTCTTATAATAGTAATTTTAGTGGTTGTGATCTTTGTTTTTGTTTTGACATCATATTTTGATATTAAAGAAGTCTATCACAACTTCACCTTTAACAAACCTTGACTTCTATAAAATACTTAAACTTTGCCTATGGATTTTTCCTTTTTACTAGTCATAAGAGGAACCTATATGTTAACTAGGCATTTGATTAATAGTCATTGCATCCTTGTAGCCTACAACCCAAAACAATTGAGTTGCATGTCTTTTGAGGTTGTTGTCATCTTCCTTATCATTAATGTCTCACCCATGTCACCTACCCCCATGCATGCATGTAATGAATGTTTACCTTTTACTCACCTGAAAATAGGATTTAACCATTCACTTTTAAGCATTTGTTACTCCAAGTTCACTTGTCCATATAGGTTTCTCTCATAAGATTTTCTTCATTTAAAAATTAGGATTCTCACTAGTCTAAGTTGGATTTTTAGGTACTTTTCTTAATTTCATGCTTGTACCTTCTTAATTATTTAAGAGTTTCCCAAGAATCCATATCTATTTTCATATTGATTTGTTAGGATCACCCCACAAGATTAAAACCTAACTACTTCTTCTCTAGCCACCTCCTCTATTCATGGAATATGGAGGAAATTATTTTCCTATTATCATCACCTTGCATTATGCATACCTCACTTTTCTTTTCTTTTTTGTTGGAGAACAAGGGGTTGTACTCAGTTCTCCTACCCTTGACAAATTACAACTCTCTTCTTTAGAGCTTTGAGAGTTTACAAATAGATTTACTTATCATCTTAATTGAGATGCTATAGCTAGAAACTTACATCATTTTACATAAAATGTTTGAATTTTTTGTTTTCATTTTCTAGAATTTTTCAATTTTTTGTGTGAATACAAATATTCCAAAATTCAGCATCCTTCTTGACATTTTCCTACAACATCCTTCACAATACCAAAACTTCACCTCTACTATCTATGCATTCCATCTTAGTAGAGTAATATTTCTAGAACATCACACTATCATAGTTACTAAATCTGGATTTCTAGTTTCCTTCCTGAAACACAAGTGCAACCACAAAAATTATAATAAATAGTTTATATGAAAACAAATTAATGTTATAAAATAAAGCAGATATTACCATGGAAAACATTAAAGTAACTCTTAATCATTATTTGATTAAGCTAGTCAACATTTTATTGTCAACTTTAGCTAAACTTACTACTTCCTCTAACCATGGAAAATAGAATTTAACTTTACAATCCTCAATTAAAACCCTTCTATTGGCTAGCTTATCTGCACATTTGTTTTCTTCACTTAACGTATTTGTAAATCATATTTCTTCAAACTCTTTAGCAAGATATTGAATCTCCACAATTATCTCTTATATGTTCCATAGAGCCTTTATTTTTCTCAAAATTGCATTTATTACTATGAGTGAATCACCTTCCATCCATACTCTGCTCCATTTCATTTGTTTGCACATTTTTAACCCTTCTAAAGTTACCCAAGCTTCAACCTCATTACTTATCTTAAATCTACTATTGAAAGCGTAATGAGACAAAATATCTCCTCTATTATTTCTAATTATTCCTCCTCCTCCTCCTGGTCCTAGATTTCCTTTAGATGCTCCATCAAAATTCAATTTGACCAACTCCACATCTAGTGGTTTCCACTTTATATTCCTTTCCTTCTTTTTATTTCTTATGTACCCAACATCATAATTCCATTTGATGACTTGAATCCATATATCAAGGCTCTTTGCTTCCAAATTAGGGATTAGGTGAGTTGATAAGGTTGGATTAGACTCCTCTATGGCTAAACAAATCTTGCTTCTCATTACCTCTAAACTACTTTTATTTTCTTTAAATATTATTCTATTTATTTCGAGTCATACAATCCAAAGTATTGTATATTTTGATATATCCCAGATTGTCTGTAAAGCCTCACTTTTAAAAGTGCTTTGCCATTGCTTTAATCATTCTTCAATTCTACCATTCATCACCATGCATTTACCAAACGTACTATGAATCCATTGCCATAGTTTTCAGACTATTGCGCAATGTCCTAAGAGATGGTCTATACTCTCCTCCTTTTACAAAGAACACATTGTGAGGGGCCATGAAAACCCCTTTTCATAAAGTTATCCTAGGATAAAATTATTCTATGACTTACTAGCCAAACAAACATTTTAACTTTAGAAATGTTTGAGCTATCCCAAATATCTCTCCATATTATTGTGATATTCCTATTTTGTTGGTGCTTTACATTATATCCACTTTTTATTGTGTATTCTCTTGAGTTATTCAACTCCCAAATCATTTTATCCTTGGATCCCCTTGGAATAATCATTGTTGTTATCTTTCTATGCAACTGCCTCCTAACATCAATGTTTTGTAAAAAATCTTCTTTTCATTTGTTTCTTCCTTCCCGATTCTTGTACAAAATATTTGAAACCCTATCACCATATTTATCATGATGTAATCTCATCCAAGGTTTCAAAATTGTATCTAGATAGAGTAGTTTTTTATCACACCAAGTATCTATCCAAATATTTTTTTTCTAGTTCCCACTACCCATATTAAACCTTTAATCACTAGATCAATTGATTTTTTAAATCGTTCCAAAGTGTAGAACCATTTGGTAGAGAGAATGCAGTAAAAATTAAGCTTGGGTCATTGGGATCAACATATTTACTTAGAAGAATTCTTGTCCATTGTCTTTGACTCTCTTTGTACAATATCTAAATTACTTTTCCCCTAAGATCTAAGTTTATATTCGTAATAACTCTTAAACCGAGACCTCCCCTAGTTTTACCATCACACACCTTGCTCAAAATTTGAATCTCTTTGTACAATATCTAGATTACTTTTCCCCTAATATATAATTTTATATTCGTAAGAAATATTAAACCGAGACCTCCCCTAGTTTTACCATCACACACCTTGCTCCATTTCACCAAAGGAAATTTTCTTTTGTCATGTAATCCTGACCACCAAAATTATCACATAATATAGATTAAACTTTTTTCTATGAATTTTGGTATAGTATACAATAACATATAATAAGTTGGAATGACCTGTAAGACTGATTTAATTAGTTGCACTCTTCCTACTAACGATAACCATCTACCTTTCCATGCTAATATTTTATTTTAAATTTTACTTATAACTAGATTTCATAATTCTATCCTCATTCTCCCCTCAAATAAGGGCATCCCTAGATAAGTTGCTAATAAATTTGCCTCCTCCATTTGAAGTAACTTGCATATCCCTACTTTTATTTTAGTTGGAGTGTCCTTGGAGGACCTAGCATCAATGAGGTCAACGATGAGGTTGAAGATGATCACCATGGTGTTGACAACTATGGCAACCTAATTGAGGTAGGAAGATACCCTTATGTTGTACATGGCTAGCATGGAATTCAACACTAGCACCACCGTAACTATGGGTTATAGAAGAATGTAAATATGGGCCAAATTAAAACTAGTTGCAAAAATCATCAGGGTGGTGGTTTAGCAGTGTTATGGAGTAGGAGGTCCATGTTCTGACCACTAGTACTCCAATGAGACCCTTTTCTATAATATTTCCTATCACAATGAACATTGTAAATTCTCCCAACTCCACTCTCCTTGAACTATTGAAAAGCCTGTACCTCATCCATAGGTAGCTCTGCATAGTTTTTTTACTCATCTAGGAAAGTGAATGATAATAGAAAATGCATGTTGACATCAAAAGAACTTAAAGAATTTTATAAATACCGTTGAAGAGAAATGATTTCATTACTTAGAAAATCTACAACATATTGTGACTATGCCTTCTATATGCTAGACATAATTTTAACCTAAACTATGCAGTCGACCCATGTAGGGAGGCTTGCTAATTATTTGTGCAAAGAACAACAGTCCCATTTTGGATGAACCTCAAGCCATGTCAAATATTGCATGTTGGTTGCATGTCTAGATTAAGGTGTTGTAGAAATGATAGGTCAAACCTACTCCATACATCCAATTTTGAGGGCATGCATGGTAAGATAAGTGGTGGACCCAATAGATGAGAGACCAGTAGTTGGTGGCTGTGCCCAGATGGTGGATGGGGCATATTGGATGCAGACATGAAAACTTACTTTTTGGTTGCATAGGAAAAGAAATTGAATAGATCCTTCATATTCCTTATCCCACTTATTATTATAATAAAAGCTTAAAATATAATCAACCTCCAGTTATATGTGGTCCATGCCATAATACCCATACATAACATAATATTATATCCCATATTCCTATCCCTTAGTACTTAACACTACTACTCTCTATCAATGGTACTAGTATTCCCTCTATAATGAAATAGGATATAGTGCAATGAATGTTGAATGTATTTTACTAGAGAAGGTTTTGTTATCAAAGGAAGACCAAGACAAGACAAGAGATAGAGTGGGTTGCACATAACACTTGTAATGTCTCAATTTTTCTTGTTCCTGCTTTCTCTCATTCTTACAAAACATAATTTTTTTACCTGTGAGGTATACCATAGTGATAAGTCCTTGGGTTTTCATCTATGAGACCCAAGTTCAAACCTTGGTATGAGGGGATAGGAACCCCTCATAAAAACTCGTGTAAACTCAATTTTAAGTCCTCGGAGGGATACTGTAAGAAAAAAAGTCTTATATTAGAATATACTTTATGGAATGTAATGCAAAAGTGTGTAATGATATTTTGGTAATGTAAATGTGCATAGTTATCCCTATGTACATGTGTCAATAGAGTAGGAATATGAAGAGTCATAGGAAGAGTGAGACCCAAGAAACTTGCTTTGGCTGAATCTTCTGTTACCTTCAACTTGTCGTGCACTTATTGGACTATGGCGCTATTGTGGTGTTTTAATTTCTTATAGAGGATGTGAGGAGTGTTACCGTAAAATTTATCTATTTGAATGTTTTCCCAATGCTACTCAAGAACTATCATATCCTTTATCAAATTAATTGATAACTTAAGGGAAGAATCCCATTTTTCTCCCTATAAGTAATTCCTTATCTACATTAGTACGACGAATTCTTATTTCATCTTTTAAGTTATTCATACACTCATCATATTCTAATTTTACTATTTTATCCCATAATCTATGCATATGTTTTTGTGCCTATATTTGTTGTCATTTATAACTAACGTCATTTCTAATTGCCTAAATTTTAGCATGAACAATAAAATATTATTCAGTTGTGCGCATTAGCTATTTTATTGGTAAGATCAAGGAATGGTGCTCACTCCTTGTTCATAATTTGCTTTCTACTTTTTACTCACGCTTCTTGCTCAATCTTAACTTGCACTAACACTCAATCCCTATTCGCACTTGACTTTTACTAAAATCACTCAATACAAATATAATAATTATTTATATGTTTTAATATGAAATACTATATTGGGCATATTGAGGTGAGGCCCAATATTTTTTAAATGATTAAAAACCTGAGATACATAAATAAAATTAAGATCTATAAAAGGGTAATACCAAATAGAGCATAAATAGATCTTACCCTTGCTTTTCTATCATTGCTATTTTTGTTACTATATTGTGCTGCATTAGGTTGTGTCGTGATGCATCAGGTTACAACATGCTACATCTGGAGGTCTACGCATGGATTGGATGATGATCATTAAGGTCCAAACGACCACAAACCAAGATAATCTAGGGTTAGACGACCATGGGCTATGGTTTCTTTTCATTGATGAAAGCCAGGCCCTAGCCTATGAGGTGTTATAATCAGGGTTTGGCATGGGACAAGGATGGTTCCATGGGATTTACTTTAGGTGTTTGGGTTACACACATTAAATAAATAAAATAATTATGGAGTATTGTGTGGAATTTATTTATTTTCTTTTTATTATATTAATATAAATTTTGTATATAAATAAAAAATTTATGGATTCTAGAGAGGAAAAAAGAATATCTTACTACATTACAACTATAATTTTTGTATTTGGATATCAATCTATGAAATGCTCTTGCAAGGAAATGGGTTAAGAATTTAAGTTAATTTCAAAATAATAGAAATAAGTCCTCTTATTCTTAGTTGATATTTATATTTTTCATTTACCTATAATTTCCTCTTTCAATATTTTTTTTTTCAAATACTTAGAATAGTTGGAGGATGTAGAATTAAAAGGATGCATTCATCCTAATATTCTCCGTAATACTATAGTAGATATTATATAAATAATAATGGGTAAATAAATCATTTATGATTAAACCAAGTTATTCCTTTTATTGTTATTTTTATGAATAATGTTTTGTTTAATAATTTTGAATACTCCATTAATTTTCTTCCTAAAGGAATTTTTCCCATTATTTTCTCTAGTTTAGAAATAAGGGATAAAACAATGGATGGAGGCCTATGGTTTAAAGGTAAAGATGCATTATATTTAAGACCTTGGAGTGAGAATTTTTCTATGGACACAAAAACTATTAAAAGGCTTTCTATATGGATTAGGTTTTTTGGACTTCCTTATCAACTCATCAATAAGGAGGTTTTAAAAAATATTGATAATACTCTAGGTGAATTCATCTAGGAGGGACCAACTACTAAGGAGAGAAGGCATGTTGTATACACTCCAATATGAGTTGCAATGGATTTTTCTAAACCTTTACCGCAGTCGATTAGGATTAAAGTTGAATCAAGAGAATGGGTTCAACAAGTGGATTATGAAAACATTACATTCCAATACCACAAATGTCATGAAATAGGGAAGGCAAATTTTAAAACTCTTTCTAGAGTGACATTTTTAAAAAATATATTTTTAATTAAAATTATTTCTAATTTCTCTATAAGGATAAAATAAAGGAGAATTCCTTCTTATGTTCTTTATGCAAAAAATTGCTTACAAATATTTCAAAGATAATTTGTCATAGTGATTGAAAAAAGAGGTAAATATTTCAAAATAGTTTATCCACATGACTGAGTGATACGTACTTGCCCTTGTACCATGTTAAATTTTATAATAATTTCAAAAAACAAGAGAATCATAGCATTCAAAATAAGTCTTATAATGGTCATTCTTCAAAAGCATCATAGAAATGCTTCCATAGAATGTATTACTTCTTGGGAAAACACTATATCATCCACTATTTCTCTACCCTCTACAAATCTACCTTGTTCGAGGAAGATTATTTTGTGCAAAAGTGGTTTTAGATTCTCAGACATGAACTTAGTGATAATATTCATTAAGATATTACATCATGTTATTGGTTGGTATCCACTTATATTTTATCCTTCCCTTGCCTCTGGTATTAGTGTTATTTATGTTTTGTTTTCCTTCAATATCTCCTTGAATTTTCTCACCTCTTCTACAAACCTCTATAAGGTCTTCCTACACAATGCCCATAAATTCTTGGTAGAATTCAATAGGGAATCAATCTAGAAATGGAGTTTTTCCCTTTTGTATTTTGAACACTACCTTCTTCTAGAGCCCAGTTTCCTCCCATTCTCTTCTAAAGAGAAAATGGTGTTGAAATCCCCCTTTATAATATCCATACTCCAAATAAATGTGAAGAGATATAGCCTACGTTCCTCTACAACTTTCTCTTTTATTAAATAGTGCTTGAGGTATATACATTCAAATAGAAAATTTCTTGGTCATATTTTCTATTTTTTGCTACCATACCAATCAATCCTTTGTTACCAAATGTATAGTGTACCACTAGTTCTTTTGGGTCTCAAAAGCATGTAACTCTCCAACATATATTATCTAAAAACTATTGATGGATGATGTTGTCAATGTTATTACTAGCCTTAAGTCCACTTATAAGCCCATATTTGTTATCCTTCTTCAATTTCCTACCCAAAACCTATTCCATAATAATGAACATATATGGTGATAGAGGATCTCCCTATCTAAGACCTCTCTTGGCTTTAAAATATTCTATTACTAACCCATTGACCAACATTGAATATGAAACTGTAGAGACACACACTTTAATTTATCTAACTCATTTCTTTCCAAAACTAAAATTTTCTAATATTGCAAAAATAAAATCCCATTTAACCTTATCATAGGCTTTACTCATATCAAGTTTTAAGATCATTTCTTTCTCTTTTCTTGAATTTGCTAAATGTATAAATTTATGAGCTACTATGATCTCATCTAGAATCTATATCCTTATCACAAATCCTCCTCGCTCTTCTAAACTAATTTTTTCTATTAGTGGTCTTAACTGTTTCGTCATCACTTTGGAGATAAACTTATATGCCATATTACATAGGCTTATGGGTCTAAATGAATTAAACAATTCTACATCCTTATTTTTTGGAACCAGGGTAAGATATGTTGTATTTATTTTATAAGGCATGTATTTTTTTACTTGTAGACACCAAAATCTAGCCATTTGTCCTCCATCCATGCTTTCCCACCATTTCCACCACCAAAACATAGCCAATTTGTCCACCATCCCTATTTCCTGCCATTTTCGAATAATATTCACATTTATTTATGTATATTTATTTTATATATATTTAAATATAATATTTTATATTATATTTTAATATATGTGTAATAAATATATTTAAATAAGTAAATTAATCCCAACAATCCAATTCCATTTAATCCTGACCACCCATTTACATAAATCCATGCCACACCCCAGATTTATTATCTACCCTTAGATGTGCTTTAGTATCAGCCACACGATTAGTGTCATTGAACCCTAGAATGCCCTAGGTTGGATTATAGATAGGAGTTATTTTGATAGCTCAACCCCTAAGTTCCTGAGTTTTCTGAGTTTTCGAATACCCTAATTCCATGAGTGCCTTAAGTATTTTACCAAGCCTTTTGTACCATCATCCCATTCCATATATCACACTCGCTCCCCTTGTTCACCATATCCACTATTGCATCCTGCACCCTCGCTCGATCTGCTTTCGTAGAATTTCCCATCAGTCGATAAGCACCTCCGGGTACTTTTTGTCAATACCAGGTACCTCCCTAGTAGCACCAAGTGCCCATGGTAATTTCCTGTAGCCTCCAAGTGCCTGTGGGTATTTTACACCATCACTCTTGAAGACCTCCTAGCCTTCGGGTGATGGTAGGACATCACCGCACTAGCCACCTACATCAAACATATCACATCAAAGTGTAGTAAGTAAGTAAAACAAATCCATCATTTGCTTATTTTATTCATGTGCTTCCATTTTTGCTCACTCTATTTGCAACATTTAGTTAGGTTTTATTATTGGTTACAGAGGGCCTCACACTATGGAGCCCTCACAAGTATTACTAACTATTTTTTTATGTCCTTGTGTGTAGATCTAAAAGCACTACATCAACAATCTAGAGTGGCCCAGCTTTGGATATCAAAAAGCCCACTCAACCCAATTGGGATCAAGACACGCTTGAAGACATCATAAATTTTCTTGTTAGGGTTTCGGAGAACCCTAACCCCTTGTAATATTGTATCAAAAGGATTCAAGGATCCAAGCTTGTAAACAATGGAGTTTCTAGGCTCCTCCCATCAATGAAAATTATTCTATTGTGCAATCTTGTGTTTCCTTGTATTTTATTTGTTCAAGCATTGTTTGGGTGTTGTGTTTTGCATCTTTCAAATGAAAATCATGGTGGGACCCCCTAAGGGTTTCTATTTATGATTTGTTTTACTAATTTGCTTGCTATTTTCTATCATCTTGTAGGGTTTTTTAGAAGCACAAATTTCACATATTTCATTAGATTTAGGGTTTCTAAAGTATGTAAAAGCTTGCAAAAGATGCATGAAATGCTCGACGACATTCAAAGGTAATCCAAAAATGCCTAGAGGCATTCAGAGGTGTATAGAAGCACCCAAGGGAATCTCTACAACATTCAAAAGCACCCAAGGGAATTTATAGAGAGCTAGGAGTAAAAATGTAGGCTTTTTGGTAAGTCTACTGTTTAAAACTCTAGTATTCTATTTTATGTATTTTGGGTTATCTTCTGTATTTTTCATATTATAAGCTTAAAATGAATCATCATTAAACAATATGGAAATGAACTCATGTTAGTTTGTATTTTTAGGTCTGCATTCGTTCACATACTCTAGTTAGGGTTTCTATTTTCTTGATAAAAACTACTGCATTTTTATTTGTATTTGAACTGAAAAATTGCATAACATAGTGTTGCATCTTAGGGTTAGAAACATTTTATTTCATTTATCTAAGTTGGAACACCATTATATTGCCAAAAGTATCCCTACCATTTGGGTGATTCCAGGCAAAGGGGTGGACAAACCCTCTGATTGTTATTTAGATAGGGGGTCTTAAGCGGTGTACTTCACGCCCTTTGGAGAACTTGGATTTTTTTGTTGGATTTTGATTTAGGTTTATGAAATTAATTATTTTTAACATTGTTTGTACATAATAGAAAACATAAGCTTTAAAAAGAATTCACACACATCACGGTTTATTCAAAATAGTAATGGTTGGATTTCATCACCAACCATTGCTTGAGATTTGGTGACGGTGGTATTCATATCCATACACCAATCCTGCCCTTAGCCACCATAGGATATCCCCAAGCAAACTTGTTGGATTTCATCACCAAAAAGAATCTCGTTACCCTATCTTAGCCATAGTTTTTCACCTTTTTTTCATTAAGAAATATTAGAACATCAAAACACACAAAACTGGCACATAAAATGAATACACATTAAAAGGAGATAATCAATGAATGAGGTAAGCCACATTGGTTAAAAACTTAGCATTGATTGTTTGTTTCCTTAAGCGTTTCGGTTTTTGTATTACATTTGATATTTTAATTTATATATTGATTTATTTTTCTTATGGTATTAACTAGAAATCAAAATAAATTAATAAGTTAGGATAATTTAATGGAACCTTCATCCACTTTCCCCACAACTTCTATGGTAGAATCCCTAAATATGACACATACAAATTTATCTGTAGGTGCCTCATATTCCTTGCCATCCATAACCTTCCATATGGCCATGCCCCAAGAGGATTTAACCTCTCCTACAATTTAGAACCACATCAGCTATATAGACATGGCAAGAGTAGAAGCCTTCATGAAGTCTTCTAATTATGCCTTAAGAGTCTATCCCCAACTCACCTAGACAGGATTCTACTCTACAAAAAGAGCATGTTTACTCCCAACCCCCATACGCCTTTACCTAGGTGTATACTAACCCTATTTTTGAGGCATTAGTTGCACCTTCATCCCATACATACATTTCCCAACCTTCATGTGCCCCTAGCACCTCATATACTGCCACCTACACCAACCCCTTGTATGAAGCACAAGTCAATGCTGCTTCACAAGTTCCAGCTTCACAAGTTTCCATACCTAGTATAACTTGTATCCAGGCCACATCTTCCATACCATCTACCTCTATACCTTTAGCTTCTGATAAAGATATTAGTGAATCATGGGAACACCTAAAAAAATTGCTTAGACAACATCAAAACACTCAACAACAAGTACAGGTTAACCCTACGCCTTTACATAACTCTACTCAATCTACCTTTGTTAACTAGGGTCCATCATGGATACCTCAGTATTTTGTGGTCTCTATTCCTATTCCCCCATCAAATCATACCATCACCCATCCTATTCCCATTGGCCAATAGCCATAACCTTCATCAATCAACATCATTCCATAATTCCCTATATTTTCATTAGTAATCCTCCATTCATCATATTCCATCCAATTCACCTAACCATCAATACCAATCTCCTCATCATTTGATCACTCCATAATATTTATTCATGCCTATACAAGCTCATTAGGTAATTCAGGGCTTTCACATTCCTGAGGAAGACCCTCAAATTAAGTCCATGTAGAAACAAATAGATCAATTGATGCAATTGACTCCTGGTTTTTCAAATCCAAAACCAACATTACGTCAATTGATCAAACAACCAAATCATCCTTCGGTACCCTCCCCGCCATATCCGATATATTTTATGAAACCTAAGTTTGAATAATTTAAGGGAACTGAGGATCCCAAAGAACATGTGAGAACATTTGTTCATGCATGCTTTAGAATTCAAAATGATAATGCTCTCATGCTTCAAAATTTTCCTCAAATATTAGGAGGAGATGCCATAGAATGGTACAATCAATTGCCAAGCCATAGTATCTATACTTTTGATCAATTAATTGATCAATTATTTGATCGTTTCATCCTAAATGTTAAAAAGAAGATCTCATTATTTGATGTTTATGCCTTAAGACAACAGGATTATGAATATATCTATGATTTTGGAAACTGTTGGAGAATTATCATCACTAAGTTACCATTTACCCTACCAATGGACGAGCTAATTAAGCTATTCACCAAGAGTTTCTTAAAACCTATCTCTTGGATGCTCCAATTATGAACTTATCAATCATTTGAAGAAGCTTTAGCTTAGGATAGCATAATTGAGGATATCAAAATCTAAGAAGGCATACTAAAGCCTAAGAAGAAAGAATGGTAAAACAAGGGCCAATACAAACGTAATTATTCAAACCAACAAAAATCATCACAGGCTACCCTAACCACCCAATCCAATCAAGTCAATCAAGTGGTCATGAGCCAGTCGATAATGGATCAACAAAAACATGTACAAAAAAAATCGCAAAAAATTTCATATCATGCAATCCCCTCAATAACACAAGCTCCAATAGTTCAAAACATAGTGCCAACTATGGAAAACCATCCCCGAAGATAGTCTGTCTAACAAAATTTCCAATATACCCCATTAGATGAGTCTTATGCCTCTCTTTTTAGAAGGTTGTATGAGACAAATAAACTTGCTTTGCTTGATATCAGATTGGATGATCCTGTCAAGCATGGGAAACATTATCGAGAACACTTATTTTACCCTTATCATAGGCAAAACAGGCATGATATCAACAAATGCAATATGTTTAAATGTAGTCCAAGACCTCATTGACTTTGGGGTGATCAAGCTCGATAACCCCCTTGCTCAACAAAACTAAAACCTTGGTATATTCCAAACACCACTTCCTCATCACGAGGAGGTGCAACCAAACGTAGGGGGAGCTAACACTAAAAATCCTCCTAACCAAGTTAATCACATTCAATAATACCAAGGGTTTGTAGGGGCCATTCATGTGGTCACTAGAGGTCAAAGGAATAATCAACAATGGCAAAAACATCAAGCAAGTATGTCACAACCTTCTACATCGCCACCCATCCAAGTGTCCCCTAATCTATCATCACCCATTCATATACCTAGTCAATCGAACCCATCAAATCCACTTATCAATCATCCATCTCAACCTGTCATCTTATTGAGTAGTCATTTAACCACAAGTTTGAAAATGGCTTCCACCAAATTGTTTATTTATGAGATAATCCAAAAATATCCCCCACATCTGGGGGCAATAATGGAAATTTTGAAATCCATCGAATTGCAATCACAAGATCCCAATACATTTACCAACTTTGTGGGGAGTATCCAAAAATACATGGAGCCCTCCATCATATTTTATGTCTTTGAGATTAATCCAATCTCATCGGAATAAGTAGACCCTCCATTGCATATCATGGATCTAATTGACAAGAAGTCATTTAAAAGAGTTCTAATTGATACCGATTTCTCTATCAACATTATTACCATATTTCCATCATTTGAACCTTCATACATCTCACATCACCAAGTCATCCTTCACCCTTAAAGCATTCAATGATACTTTGTGTTCAACAGTTGGCACTATTGTTTTGCCCATAAAAGTAGGGATTAAAACATTGCACACAATGTTCCACATCTTGTAAATATCCATGGCGTATAATGTACTCCTTGGAAGATCTTGGATGAGGAAAATGAGATGTGTTCCTTCAATAATACATCAATGCTTGAAATATGTTCATGAATGATAAGTACATTGCATACTAGTGAATGTCAAGCCATTTAAGTATTGAAATTTCATCTCAAATTCTTATGCGTCCATGCTTCCTTCCACTCATATTTTTCTTTCACTATCATCCAATCCATCCACCACTTCATCGATCTCTCCATTAAAGGATCCCATGCCTGAAGAGTTCCCCATCACCAACAATCATCAAATCGCCATACCCCCATCATCATCATCAGTGATTACATGGACATGTGGTCACAGTTAGTCCACATCATCAACATCATTGCCATACACTTCGTCATCATCATCCACTCAACAATATTCCCAAGCCAATTCATTACCATAGCCTAATTTTTTACAAGTTGAATTAATGGATTATGAAATACCTCCATTTCCACCATTTATTGAACCATCACCTGACCATGATCCTCCCGTGTTAACCCAAGTTAAGGTCCATCTCACTCATATTAGTATTGGTGAATACGTGGTCCAAGACATCACCATTACACCCCTCACCATCCCTAGTGCTACGGATTTTGGTCACCCACATGAACCACCTTTAGCAATAGGATCAATCTATAACATGGGTTTAGCTCTAAATAACATAAATTTTGTATATGAGGGAATTGAATATTCATCAAGTCCAAAACCATAGAAGAGCCCAAAGAACCAAAAATTGCCAACATTTCAAACATGTCAGGATTTCCATCTCGATATTTCCACATTGTTAATTGGTAAGGCCATGACTTAGGATTTCATGAACAGGGAGTGGATCAATCTATCGATGTTTCATATCAAGAGGTGCACAACCATTCAGGCTTAGGCTACTACCCATTACCTACAACCTCTTATTTTGAACGGGCCTTCTAAAGGCTTAACCTTAATTTAGGAGAAGCCCTCCATATTGATTTTTATGATGATATCTATGAATAATTCAAGTTTATGTCGATTATTTTGAATAAATATGAAGAATAATCAGAGTCCATCATTCCCCATTCCAAACAAGATGAGTTTTATCTCAACATGTTCCCATTCATGAGCCCATATTTCACTTGCTTCTTCCACAAGAATGATCTGCACCTACCGGTGAACCACCACCTCCATTCCGTTAAGACATTCCATAAGCCAACTTGTAGATGTACATTATTCAAAATAGTGTTTTTCACCACTACAAAAAAAATCATAAATCAATTAAAAATAAAAAACATGTTTTCTTTTTCAGCATTACATATGTAAATATACCATTTAATAAAACATGTTTTGTGTTGCTTGCTGCTTTTTAGGTCAACCAAGACCCTAGCACCGATTCCTAGGTCCATACATTCCATCCAACCTTATCCGCATTGACCATAAATCAACATGAATCCTATTGATTTATTCATCCCGCTCTATAATCCGTATGATTCGGCCAATCCAATTCCAATTGACATAAGCCTTATCGGTATGGAAAAAATTTCCTCACATCCAACCTTTGCCAAATTTGTCTTGTCTGAGGAATTTTTAAGGGCTTCCGCCAACTACATTCCTCCATCCACTCTACTTTCGCCTTCACACTCACCTTCAGATATCGAGGTTTTCCAGGCAAAAATAAATGAGGATAAGGTAGAAGAGTTTGATGACATCTTAGATGATATTCATTTGATACCTATGCCCCATCAGCTTGAGGAAGGTTCCAACATGTCTATTGAAGATACCATCGATGTCGACCTTAGTTCTGAAAAAGACAATCCTCAAATTGCCAAGCTTGGTAAAAGTTTATCACCTAATGAACAAGAGCAATTTATTGCTCTCCTCAAGAGGAAAAAGGGTATATTTGCATGGTCCTATAAGGATATGTTTGGTCTTGACCCTACTTTGATTATCTACAATCTCACTTTACATCCTGATGCTAAGCCAGTCAAACAAAAACTTAGGAGAATGCATCCTACCGTAGCACTCTTGGTAAAAAAAGAGCTTAAAAACTCTTGGAACATGAAATTCATTGTTCCTATCAACTATTCTGAGTGGCTTTCAAACATGGTACCCATTCGTATGCCTAACGGGGCGATACATGTATGCATTGACTTTCGAGATCTTAACAAAGCGTGTCTTAAGGATGACTTCCCTCTACCAAACATTGATACTCTTGTTGATACTTACGTTGGCCATGAAATGCTTTCACTCATGGATGGTTTTTCAGGATACAACCAGATTCGAATAAATCCTGATGACCAACACAAAACATCATTAACTACACCTTGGGGAAATTTTTTTTACAAGGTGATGCCCTTTGACCTCAAAAAAATGTAGGTGCCACTTATCAATGTGCCATGACATACATTTTCCATGATTGCATGTATAAGATTATCAAAGATTATGTGGATGATCTCTTGGATAATTCTAAAACTCGACAAGAAGATATTGGTGTATTGGAGAAAGTTTTTGACTGACTCCTAGAATATAATGTAGGGTTAAATCCCAAGAAATGTGCCTTTGGTGTTACCTATAGGCTTATAGGCTTGCCAGTCTAGAGGGAGAGGAAGAATCTGAACCACTTAATGTTATCCACTTGAGAGCATTCTATGCATGATTTGATTACTATATATGTATATATATACATGGCTAATACACAAAAAAATTTACATACATTTCATTTATAACACTGAATTTCACTTGCATTCACATTCCAAAAACAATGCATTCACCCACATTTCACATTGCATTTCACATAATTGCATTTCACATTCACATCCATATAGGGATAATTTATTAAGTTCAAGGTCTTAATTGATCCAACAAAAGTCATGTTGCCTTAATCAAGGGCACCTTCACAATGTCATTCACACAATTCCACAAAGTCAAATTGCCATTAGCACAAACCATAGGTTCATAAATCCTAGATGTTTTTGGTCACTCAGCCACTCCTAGTGTTTTAAGAAACCTCCAAAATACATATCGAGTTATTCTTAGGACCATCACACATCTTCACTAAGAAAATATTGAGTTATAGGAATTGATTCCAACAATATTATTGAACCATGTACAATTTTCATATCTAAAAAATATCTTGTGTCAAAGAGCGATAACACCATACTTGGTATGAACCTTGAAGTGAAAAGAGTCATACTTGCTAGTCCCATCATGCAACATAGTCTATAAAAATAGTGGTTTTAACCACTACCACAAATCCAAAAATAAAAGAAAGAGTAGGGACAAACCCCTAACAAAAACTCTAAATATTTTACATCACACACTATTGATTAATTGGGTTGTAAGGATCATACTATATTTCCATTTAAACAATTAGGTAGTCATGCCCAAAACTTAAGAGATCAAAAACAAAAGTCATGGACTATGGAGTTAGCCTCCATCGGATCTATAGACGCTTGACTGGTAGTGGAGTACGCTCATGCGTGGTGACATGTCTCTTTTAAAAGATATCTATGACCGCTCATATGGACAAGCTAGCTTCTTGGTTTTATCCATAATAGGTTTACTCAATTTACTCAAGATGAGTTAATGAACTCACTTGCACACACAATGGTTCTTGATTGTCTTAGGTCATTACCATGCTCTTGATTCGGTAAATGAATTCACTGCACACACATTTGGTCTTATAAGGATTAGGTAATTTTAGTGGGTTTGTTTGATACCACTAGGATGTTTAAGTCTTTGCAAAACAAGCAGTCTTCCATATCAACATCCATATCTTCTTCCATATCTTCTTCCATGTCAACATCCATGTCAGTTCATAATCCATTCATCCCATACGCCACCAAGTCTGGTGCCCCTGATTAAAGAATAATGCTAGAAAAGGGTCAAGCAAAGATCTAAACTATAAATGATCATTAGCACATGCCATATTGCATTATTCATCCATATATTTCATCTTGCAATAATCATCCATAACATATCATATGGATTAATCATAAAAATAAACATGCATTCCACAAAAGCATTCACATAAAAATATAAATATGTATAAAATCCATGTATATATATATGTAAAAATATCGCATATACAATGAATGCCTAAAGACTACATACAATGAAGCACCAAGGATCATATACAAAAGTGAATCTAAGCACTAGCTACGTCCTCCAAGAAGACCCCTATGACCTAGAAGGAGCCTTTGACCTAGAAGGAGCCCTAGACCTAGAGCTATGCCTAGAATTACTACACCTTGTACCCTTAGATACATATGAGGTTGGAGGATTAGAAAGTGGAATATGATGTTCCATAAAACTATCCTCCAATACATTAATATATCTGTGTTGAGAGTGAAGGAAGACATGCTATATTGATATTATGTTGACGCTCTCTCTGCTATATCTACATGGAGCCTCAAAATCCTTGCATACCACTCTACCACCTACTACTCCAGCTATGCCCACTCCTCCTTGCTCTGTCCTAGGGGTACACCTGGAACATCCTATGCATCCTCCCCATCCCATCCATATCCCCTAATATTGGGAGCCTATGGTGTTGCACCCTTTGTCTTCTACCTCTGACTGTCAAATCGAAGGCACCACTACCTCTTATAGGTATTCTAGGTCCCCTCACACTGGGTCTCCTGGGCACCATCATCCACCACCTCTCCACCTCCATACCTATCAACCACTCCTCATGGTAGAATCCATGGTGGTTGATCTGTGAACCATACATCATAATCCATGGTCATCCCCACATATTCCATATTAGAGATATCCATATCCTTGTCATCTTCTAAAACTACCCTCCATGACTCTGTGCAAGGTAGCCCAGTCTCCTCCTGATGCCTCATGTAGCACACTAGCTCATCAAGCACATACTACCTCAACCTAAACTGGTGGAGAAATCATGAGAACTAAAAGTACTCCATCTAAATCCTATGCCTCCCAACCACCCATCAACCCTGTCGCATCCACCATAGATGCTCTCCATCATTGGTCCATCGGGCACCTCGCCATGGTCTCCACACAACTTGGGTGACTGTCAATATCACCCATAGATCCTTGTACCACTTAATCGGATGCACCTCCTCTTCTAGAGCCCCTCACCTAGCATAGGATTTCTCCCTACCAAAATCCTCTACAGACAAGCCCTCTGATTGAGCAACCCTAAAGTGCTCCCATCCCTAGCATTACAACAATAGGCTGAACCCCAATCCCTTTTGCCCTTGCCTGGTCACATTGTATAACTCTCAGTATACCTACATCAGTAAGGCAAGAGCCCATGCATACACCTACCTCATCATGAGCATATCGCTCACCACCCCTATTAGGTTCCAAGGGAAAATACACTCGATGCTGTTCGGGGCCATAATGTTGGCCAACACGAACATCACCAAAGACCGAAGGGGGTCCAACTCCTTGTCCATATACATGGAAAAATAGGGCATGTATCCACTCTCCATATTTATCCCTTGCCATGTGTCATCGAACATTCACATCATCTTCGTATTTTGGTTGAGCCCAACCTCAACCTAGCTTTCCTCCATCGGTACCTTGAGGATGTGATATACATCCCCCAAGGTAATGATCACCTCACCCATGGGGAGCTAAAATGTCCCCCTATCTGCATCCCACCTCTCTGTTAGGGTGGAGAGGTACCCCTTATTAGCCTTGACCACGTTGAGTTGGGCTACCTCTGCTAGCCCCACCTCCCCAAGAAACTCCCACTCATCCTCCATAATAGCCTTCCTCATCCTAGGGATGTAGGACAAAAATCAGTGTCGAGCCTCCAAAACTCTAAGTTGCAACACAACACAACACATTTGTTAATAATTTATTCATAATTTCAAAAAAAAAAACTTTGCACAATACATAATAAACAATGGGTTACCTTAGCAACTTGCATCCCAACCGCATCCCTGACCTCTGCACTAGCTCCCTCCACTGCCATAGCTTCCGCACTCCAAATGCCTAACCTCACTTCACTTCTCACTCACCATTCACTCCTCAGACACAACTTCTTGATCTCCTAAATATGCAAATGAGATTCAATATCACCCAGTAAGCTATTTATAGCTACTTCAGGTGCTTTGGGGCATCCATGGGCATTTCTTGGTGCACTGAAGTGCCCGCGAGCATTTCTGTAGACTACAATCCCTGCAAGTGTTTCACATCAACATTGAAAAAATATAAACCAACACAAAATAATAGTTACCCCTAACCAAATCACTCCAAATTTCATTCATCAATACATTTCACCATTCTATTAGGTTTTGTGAAGATTCTAATTTATTTGGATGCATAATTTTTGCTCGCAACCACAATTTACAAATTCACAAAACACACTATAAAAGCACCTCAAGAGGGTCCAAATCTTCACAAAACGATGATCATAAAATTTTTTCATCATCCATACATCATCTCCAACTAATTTAACATCATCATTTACATATTTTCCAAGTTCACATTACATTCAAGTGAACCTTGTATATAGTGGGTTGTTCTACATAATTGGCGATTACAACAATTTACCTCCATGCAATTCGATAATATGAATAGCCTAAAATAAGGACACTTGGCCATTTTCATCATCCACTATTTCCTTGTTTGAAAACAAAATCAATTTTGGTACCTCACCTTTAGAGTGAAACATTACCAAGAACAATTTCCACAACCGTTGTCATTGATGGCCTAGTTCGTGGGGCTTAAAACTTGAAAAAATCAAATTTCATCATTCAAAAACTCCCTAACACCATGGAGATAGGTACTAGCTAGGATGATTGGTTCCAATCATGGAAATTATTCAAACAATCACTAGCAGACCCTCCAAGGTTGATTCTTCTTTCTTTGCATTATCATATTTGCATATCAATGATGCCAGAAAGCATATTTTTCAACAACACTTAATCACCCCAAATTTGGGGAAACCATTTTTGGTTTTTACTTTCCCGCAATGGGATACATCTTACATGATCATGGCATCTACACTTGACAAAAATCCCTTTATATTTTGGGGAAAAAATAGACACATTTTCCATCACAAAACCCTTCATCTGTTGGGGTAAAAATAGACACATTTTTCACCAACCCCCTTCTCACTATTGGGGTAATAATGGTATCACATTTTACATCATTCATATCGTCCACATTTCATTTGCACATATTTTTCAATTGGCTCATGAGATTCATTCGTAACCTCATTTGCCAATTGAGGGGGTAAGCTACACAAAAATCAAAATTCTTTTATTCTTTTGTCTTCAAGCTTGTGCTTCACATCCCAAGAGAAGCTACTTCTACACCTGGAAAAATCATGTGTTTTGTATTTTTGCACTACATTGTGTTCCATGCAACATAGTACAAAAAGGGGCATATGTAGACACCAAAATATCGCCATTTGTCCTCCATCTATGCTTTCCTGCCTTTTCCACCACCAAAACATAGTCAATTTTTCCATCATCCCTATTTCTAGCCATTTTCGATTAATATTCACATTTATTTATGTATATTTATTTTATATATATTTAAATATAATATTTTATATTATATTATATTTTAATATATGTTTAATAAATATATATTTATTTAAGTGAATTAATCCCAACCATCCAATTCCATTTAATATTGATCACCCATTTACATCAATCCATGCCACACCCTAGATTTATTATCTACCCTTAGATGTGCTTTAATATCATCCACACGATTAGTGTCGTTGAAACCCTAGTGTGCCCTAGGTTGGATTATAAATAAGAGCTATTTTGATGGCTCAACACCTAAGTTCCCGAGTTTTTTGAGTTTTTGAATACCCTGATTCCCTGAGTACCTTAAGTATTTTACCAAGCCTTTTGTGCCCTAGTTCCATTCCATTTGTCATGCTCCGATCCCCTTGCTGACCATATCCACTGCTGCATCCAGTGCCCTCACCTAATTTTCTTCTAAAAAATTTCCCATCAACTGCCAGGCACCTTCGGGTGCTTTCTATCAATACTAGGTGTCTTTGGGCACCTCCCTACCAACACCAAGTGCCCACGAGCGTTTCCTGCAGCCTCCAGGTGCCCATGGAAATTTTATGCCATCACTCCTGAAGACCTCCTAGCCTTCAAGAAATGCTAGGGCATCACCACACCAGCAACCTACATTAAACATCTCACATCAAAGCACAATAAGTAAAATATATCCATAATTTGTTTATTTTATGCATGTGCTTCCGTTTCTATTCACTCTATTTGCAACATTTAGTTAGGGTTTATTATTGCTTATAGAGGGCCTCACACTATGGAGCCCTCGCATGTATTACTAACTATTTTGTTGTGTCCTTGTGTGCAAATCTAAAAGCACTACATAAAAATCTAGAGTGGCCCAGCCTTGGATATCAAAAAGCCCAATCAACCCTGTTGGGATCAAGACGTGCTTGAAGACATCATAACTTTGCTTGTTAGCATTTTGGAGAACCCTAACCTCTTGTAATATTGTATCAAAAGGATTCAAGGATCCAAGCTTGTAAACAATGGAGTTTCTAGGCTCCCCACACTAATGAAAATTATTTTATTGTGCAATCTTGTATTTCCCTGTATTTTATTTGTTCAAGCATTGTTTGGGTGTTGCGTTTTGCATCTTTCATTACCCTACACTGTTCCATTAAAACCAATAAATAATCCTTCACTATATCCCAATAATATTGATAGAATGTTGTAGAGAGCTCATATGAACCTAGGTATTTATCATTATTAAAAGAGAAAATACCTAAATAGGCTTATTTCAGAGTAATAGGCTCCATCAGTTTCCTATTGTCTTCATCTTTTAAAACTGAAGGTACTTCTTGTAGAAGTTTATCATTAAGAACTTCAAACTCCTTTGCTCCTAGAATATTATGATAAAAAGACCTTGTCTCCTTTCAAATTTCACTCTGGTCTTCAATATAGACCCCTTCTACTGATTTAATTCTACTAATTCTAGATGTTGATCTCTATACTATAGCCATCCTATAATTTTTTTTTGTATTTTTATCTCCTTTTAACCAAGTTTATCTCGATTTTAATCTCCAAAATTTCTCTTTCTTACTCAAAATACTATGAAATTCACTAAGTAACTCTCTTTTATCTGAGCTTGTATTATTATGATCACCTTTTTTGGAATTTTAAAAGTTTATCTTTGTAGACACCTAAAAATACCTCAATCAACCTCTTGCAACAACATTTAACGAGCAAAGAATGAAACATTCAAAAATCAACTCAACTACCCTAAAACCTAGGTAAATCTAACCTAAGCCCTAGGTTATCCTAAAACCTAGGTGGGGTCCACCTCATCCCCCACTCACACCCCTCTACACACTTTTCTAAGCACTCATCCCCCTCACATAACATTCACCCCTTTCCCCCCTTTAAAGCTTTTAATGAAAATTAAAATAAAGGTGGAATTTATTTTCCTTAGGTAATTTGGTCTTCCCTAGGTGATTAAGGGGTATGGAACATACATCACTCATAGGAGGTAAGACTTACCCATCTACCTAACACATTAAACATACCTTCTCTCTCCTTCATCTTCTCCTACTACATCATGTGCCCATTTTTATTCCTAGGATGTCTATAAATAAACCATGTTGCCTATGGTTTCATAAGGAGAATATATGCATCGTTATGCTACCAAATTTCACTCTTACTCATGCACAACATCTTCTAAACAACTAATACTCGTCCCGCCTAGTTTTCTTATAGTTTTTTGGTTATTGTAGGGATAGAACAGGTACTAATAGCTTCCATATCGACGTCAAACTCCATCGGTGGACTCTATAGTCAAAGGGAAGACCAATCCAAGTTAAGAACTAGAAGATGTATGAATCCATCCATCCATACAAAAATGTATGGACAGGTATGCTTTCCACTTTCAAGCTACCAAATAAGACCACTAGGTAACCCCTTTCTTCCACATTAGTTTCAGCTCATTTTAATATTTTCTTAATGTATTTATGTTCAATTTTTATCATTATGTTTGTATTTGCAGAGGCTTGATTGAGATAGACCTCCAAATGATCTAATACCTTTTTGTAGGGTTACACAAAATCAAGGATCGGTGTAGCTCATGGTCACATGCACCATAATCCCACTCCAACTTTGAGGATCTAAAGGAAGACACCTACAGTGCTACAAAGACATTCAATGCTAGGGCCCCTCCTTTGTAGCCCTTAGGGTATATTGTAAAAGGATATTAAAATACATATTATAACACTTTTACAAATTATCAATGAAATACGACATGTTTTTCTTTATTTCATTTTGGCAATCACGATTAATTTACTTTTGTTAGTTAATATATAGCTAACCACTTTGTGTGGTTTAACTATCATTGTAGGTACTACACAATGAGCATGGAGTTTTCCAAAGCCCTGAAACACACCTTAGGCATAATATAGACAACTTCATGACTTACCTCTTTTGATTTTTTGTTATTATTGTTCGTTAGTTTAGATGTCACTTCAAATTTTTATGCTAAAACATGCACAATTTCAATTTAGCAAGGCTCTAATATTTTACTTCCAAAATCATAGGTACTACCCCAAAATTGTTGAATTATTTCCTCCAAACCTGAGATAGGTCCAAACCTGCCCCAAAAAGTACTTTTGGAGGAAAATATATGGATAGGTACATTATTCCTAGGAAAATGTATGGACCCATACATTTTACCCATAAAATGTATGGACCAATATGTTTTCAATTTTAGAACATGCGACGAACTCTATCAGACCCTAGGAGGCATCCAAAAGCTAGAAAACATAGGTATATAATTGTAAACCATGAATTTCACCTATTTTTGTTCTATTTTTGCTTTCTTTTGAAAACCAAATAGTAATTTACATTTTTCTTTACAAAAGGCACCTAGCTCGTAGGTCATTTCTCAAAATGCACTTTTGTTTTATAAAATTTCTTTATCTTACATGTTGGAATTCCAAAAGGCACCTAGCTCACTAGATAAACTCTTAAACCACATTTTTTGCTTTACAAAATATCTTTATTTCATTTTTTTCTTTTCAAAAGGCACCTAGAACATTAGGTCACTTGCAACATAGCTTAAGC
The DNA here is from genome assembly GCA_028583015.1 of Wollemia nobilis. Classification (NCBI taxonomy): domain Eukaryota; kingdom Viridiplantae; phylum Streptophyta; class Pinopsida; order Araucariales; family Araucariaceae; genus Wollemia; species Wollemia nobilis. The sequence goes on along the minus strand of JAQPPZ010001274.1, from coordinate 3,454,501 downwards.
TTACTTTCAAAATGCACCAAAATTGCTTGGTCAATTTTACAATTAGTGTAGCTTTCTTTTCAAAAAGGTAATTTCTTTTGAATAGCACATTTGAAAATGTTGTCTTTCTATTTTTCTCTAGCATAGTTTCCTTTTAGTGTTTCCATTTCTAAAAAGAAAACAAAAATAACAAAAACAAACACACATGCACACAAGTCATAACATTGGTTTGTGTTGGATTTCATCACCAAATTCCAATAGAGATTAATGGCTCTAGCTCTCAATAGCAATTTTTGACTCACCTCGTAGACACATTAGTAGCCCCCATGAGTGGTTTTCTAGACTTCATCTCCAAAAATCCCCTACTCTTGATATTAACTCAAAGTAGGATTAGGCTAGATACCTCTACTTATAGGGCTTACATAATAAATGAGTGTGCAGTTATCGTTCTTGACTAAGCCCATCCAAGGGTGAAGAAAAATCCTAGGTAGGACAATAGCAAGTCTTAGAAAATACCACCTCTTTCATAAGAGGAATTTTATATCCCCCTTCTAGTCACCTTGAGCCTTCCTCCATCATAGGAAGTTCATCGCCTATTTTTTTATCACCATTTCTTGTATACCTTTGGGTATAGTGGGAAGGGTGTGCATTAACATACCGTTTCAGATATCATTCACATGTCTTGTGTTTGTAGTGGTATTATTACATAAAAACACTCAAAACACAAAACAAAACAATTCAAACATAAAATTCAACATGAACCACACACCTCTGTTTGTTGTTTACAATTGGTGAAACTCATTCAAACACACTATTACAAAATCATTTAAATCACTTCCAAAACTGCTAAAAAAATCATAAAATTGGTCCTAGAGACCTCTAAAATCAATTTGGTAACTTTTGAGCATCAAACACTTCTTTCTCTAGAAAACATACTGACAAGTATGTTTTTCTTCATAAAATGCATGGACATATATGTTTACCCAAAAAATGTATGGATAGGTACATATTGCACAAAATCACTTTTGCTTGACAAATCCAGGCTTCATACAACTTAGACTACTAAAATTTGTTTGTAATTCCCTGACAGAACCTATGCATTTTCCAATTTCTACCCAAAATGGTCTCTACCCAAAGCAAAAAACATAGTCAAGAGTGCACAATGTTGAACAATGCAAGAGTAAATCCTTTGTTTTAACAACAAGGAGAATCATCATCTCCTTCCCCTCAAAATTCATATTCACCATCCCAACAAGAGCAATTTATTTCACCACAAACTTCATTGCCTTCCCTAAATATTTCTCAAAATCACCTCCTCTTCCACAAGAATCTCCTTCAAATCGAACCACCAGTCGTATCTCAAATCGGGATGCCAAATTTTAGCACTAGTTTACCACCATAATCAACCTACATCACATCATATTCCATCTACTTAGATTATGATCTAACTGGTGCCACACCTAGATTATCCACCTTTCTCTTCTCTAGTCTACCATTGATTGGGTCATAGAAAGCCTCTTCTTCCAGTAATCTAACTTCCATTCCCCCATCCACTAGCCTTCCATTTTGAACAAACTTGGTATTTACATATCACTTTCCATATTCTCACCAACAACAACATCAAATTTATCTCCTTTCTCATCCACCCACACAAGCTGACATCGCCCCCCTTGTCCTCAATCACAAACTCAACTTAACACATTCACATCACTCACTCCTAATCATTCCCTTATACATCAACACTCTTCTTAAAATGTCATAACAAGATTTAACATCGCTCCACCCTGTTGGACATCCACTCATCCTACTATATCATCTCCCAAACCACCTACCTAGTCTTAAATCAAAATCATAAGGGTATACAAAAATACCCCAACAACAACATGTGCTTAATCAAGGGCCTAATCAACAAGGGTATGCACAAATACCCCAACAAAAATAGGCGCCCAATCAAGGGCCTAGTCCATAAGGGTATACACAAATACCCCAACAAAAATAGGTTCCCAATCATGGGCCTAATCAACAAGGGTATGCAAATACCTCAACAACAACATGTGTCCAATTAGGGGCCTAATCAACAAGGGTATGCACAAATACCCCAGTAACAACATGTACCCAATCAGGGGCCTAGTCAATAAGGTCATGTACAAACACCCCAACAAAAATAGGTGTACAATTAGGGGCCTAATCAATAAGGGTATACACAAATACCTCAACAACAACAATTTCCCAATCAAAGGCCTAGTCAACAAGGGTATACACAAATACCTCAACAAAAATAGGTGCCCAATCATGTGCCTAGTCAACAAGGGTATACACAAATAACCCAAAAATAAAAGGTTCCCAATCAAGGGCCTTATCAACAAGGGTATGCAAAAATACCTTAATAACAACAGGTGCCCAATCAGGGGCCTAATCAACAAGGGTATGCATAAATACCTTAACAACAATAGGTGCCCAATCGGGGGCCTAATAAACAAGGGTATGCACAAATACCCCAACAAAAACAAGTACCCAATTAGGGGCCTAGTCAAAAAGGGTATGCATAAATACCCCAACAATAATAGACATCCAAACAAGGGCCTAATCAACAAGGGTATACACAAATACTTCAATAATAATAGGTTCCCAATCAGGGGCCTAGTCAACAAGGGTATGCACAAATACCCAAACAACAAGTACCCAATTAGGGGCCTAGTCAATAAGGGTATGCACAAATACCCCAATAACAACAAGTGCCCAATCAGGGGACTAGTCAACAAGGGTATAGATAAATACCTCAACAATAACAAGTACCCAATCAGGGGACTAATCAACAAGGGTATACATAAATAACTCAACAACAATAGGTGTTAAATTATGGGCCTAATCAACAAGGGTATGCATAAATACCTCAAAAACAACAGGTGCACAATCAGGTGCCCTCCCAACAAGGGTACGCATAAATACCCCAAAAACAACATGCAAACAATCCAGTGCTCTCCAAACAAGGGTATGCACAAATAACCCAATAATAGTAGGTGCACAATCATGTGCCCTCCCAACAATGGTATAAACAAAAACTCCAACAACAAAAAGGGCCCACTCAAGCACCCATACAACAAGGGTATACACAAATAACCCAACAAACTCAGGCACATAATTAGGTATTGCTTCAACAAAGGTACACATAGGTGCCCCACCAATAACAAATGCACACCATAAAAGTGTAGGTGCAAGGATTACCACACCAATAGGTGTACACACAAACACCCTTCCAAAAGGTGGTCATCCAAGGGCTACCTTAGCAAGGGTATACCCAATTACCCCTCCAATAGGCCCTAAATCAAACATCATTTTATCACATGAATAATGAATAGATGCTTGATAATGATTGGTATACACAAACACCTCCACAACACACATAAATTTAGGTGCCTACACAAAAACAATATTATGAGGGGCCTGATCTAATTTATTCAGTAATAAACTATTTTTATGGTCAATCAAGTGCAACATTAGAATATGAACACACGATTGAACCAAAACCAATTCATCCATAACCCAACCCCACCCTCCCATTACCACACTCCCAACCATCACTACCTTGAGCACTCTCTGATTAACAACCTGATCGATTCCAACCAGATAATGCCAGTCTTACCACATATAATTCAGATTATGCAAGACCATATCAAAAAATTGTAGACATGCTCAAATAGCTATGGGTATAACAAACCCACTTATAGTGAGTTGTGCTTCGAGCAGTTGTGCTTCGAGCACATTCATCCTTCCATTCACATGCCATATTACCCTTCCAAGTTTGATCCCAAATTTAACAAATTTAGAGGTAAAGAGGACCCTTAGGAACATCTGAGAAACTATCGGTTTGCTTGTTATCGCATCAACGAGTCTGATGCCTTAATGCTCAAAACCCTTCCTATAGTCCCTTGGAGAGCAAATTTGAATTGGTATGATAACTTACCCAGGCATAGTTTATATACATTTGAACAACTGACTGTAGCACCCTAAAATTGGCGCAGTAAAATTGTAATAATTACATTCACCTTAGTAAATAATTTAAATTCAAAATTTAACCTCCCAAACCACCCGTTAATCGTCGGGTAATCCGTTTCCCCCTTTTCCGCGCCATTTTTAGAGGTTGTTTTGACCGTTTGATGATATCGTCGCCGATCAGACGATATCGCCCCAGATCTGACGATTTTGTCTGGGCTAGGACGTCCAGACGATCTTGTTGCAAAACTGATTGTTCACAATTAGCTTCTGTTCCAACGGGCCTCTAATCCGGGCAGAAGCATGTCTGCATCATTAGAGACCCTCCCCCATTGGAGATCTCCCAAATAGGGATGATCTCCAACCTCCTAACTACTCCCCTAAGCCTATTTAATCATTAGGACCTTCCCTTCCCAACCCCTGGCTGAATTTCTCTATGACTTGATTTTGCGTGCATTAGAATACCCAGAGCATTATTTTGCCTTTGTTATTTTGAAGTTTTCTTGTAGGGACCTCATTGATCTTCAGCCGGAGCAAGCTCAGATCGTCTCAGATGATCTCGTTCAAATCTCGGACGATCCTGTCGTAATTCGAGACGATTTCATCACTTCCAGACGATTTTGACTGCAATTTGCATTGGGGGCAATCAGTGCCTAGAGTTTGCGCTTTCTCTTATTCCTTTCACTGTTTTATTTTGCATTTTAGTTAGTTTATCCTTATTTCTTACTATTTTGCATTTGGAGTTCACCCATATAGCTTAACTTGCATGATAAGATCATAATTTATCATTAGAACATCATAATTTGTTTGAATTTTTGTTCATAATTATTGTTTAGTATTCATACTGTCATTTTGTGTTGTTTCCCCCTATTAGCACAGTAGTATTCTCTGTATTTTGCATCTGTTCTTCTGTTTGCAGGTCTCTGACGAATTCGTCAGATCTCAGACGATCTTGTCTGATCTCAGACGATTATGTTGAATTCCAGATGATCCTAACTGCTTCAAACATCAGAATCTCCATCAGACATCCGGATCAGGTATTCTTCTTATTCTTCCTTAATTTCTTTGTTTTTCTATCTTAAATTTGTTCTCTATATTCATTAAATCTGCATTTTCATATAGATTAATTTAGATTCATTTGGCCAAACCTAGGATTTTGAATGCTTAAGGCTAAAAATGAACACATAAAAACACATTCCAAACCTAGGCATGGAAACTGCCATTAAATGTTTCCTGGTGAACCCACCATCCGTCGAAAAATCATCAAAATACACCTCCCTTGAGAGGCGGGACCTTCGCAAAGTCCTCTCAATCCGAGGTACCACGACATCCTTTTCCCATCCTCCTTTCGGGCACGGATCCTATAGCCTGAAGGTAAGGATGCGAAAAATTTGGAGCGATACATTTTGGTGAACCCGACGTGAATGCATTATAAACCTTTTGAAAACAAAAACAAAAAAAAACAAAAAAAAATAGAACAACTAAAACATAGATGCATTTTAAATCATTTAAGTTTAATATCATGTTTAGATGGTAGCTCCTAAGAAAAGATTAGCAGTTACTATAAATGTAGAAAACCAATTGGCAGCCATAGAAATCAACTCTATGCTTAATGTGCCTGAAACAAGTAGAAATCAATTCTTGTGGAACGAACTTGATAGGAGACTTAGTGTCATCTCATCTAGGTCAACACAACTTAAGCAAATCAAGAGGCTAGTCCTAGATAGAATCCTGGATCCTCATCAACTTGTCTTTTATCATGAACTTCAGAGAGCCTGCCATAGATGGTTAGCTTATAGGAGAGCTCTAGTATCTTCAAAATTATTCACCTTCGAGGAATACCTCGAGAACGCGAGCCTGTGGTACACCAGTTCCTAGGTCTTGTAGAAGACCAAGAGGTTGTTCTTATGATTAGAAGATGGAATAGAGTCCCTAGAGCTGTGTTATATCGAGAGTATTGCCACGAGCATTACTTCTATCAACCGGAATATCGAGATACATAATATCACTATAGCTCTTTTCATTAAATTTTTAAAAGAAAACTTTCAATTTGAAGAAGAGCACTTCATGACTCCTGAACAACTTGAGCCCATTAATGATATTTACAAATTGTTTATAGAAAACTAGATTGTTACTTTCAGTCTTATTATTTCTTGCATTTATTGTGTTATTTGTTGTCTTTACTATATTACTTCAAAAAAAAAAAAAACAAAGAAAAACAAACAAAAATTAAAAAACTAAAAAAAACATAGCAAAAACCAAAAACATTTCATTTTAAATATTGTAGTAGGTATATAATTAATATATACCTCTTAAACTTGTTGCTATATATTATATATATATATATATATATATATATATATATATTTATATATATATATTTGCTGAAATCAAAATTAAAGCACCATGCCTAAACTTAGGAATGGTAAAGAAACTTTAGGAGAAGAAGAAGATTGGTTACAAGATACAACTAGAGACCCAAATGTCCTTCTTGGAGATCCAAATCCGGAAGGAGAAACTCTAGGTCAATCAGAAGAAGACTTAGGTGAAGATAAGGAACAAGAAGGAAGTGTTAAAGAGGATGGATCCTCATCCCCTAGAGTAGCTCCAGATGGAACTATTGCTTTTGACAATGCAGAGCATTTTCAAAAATTTCTCAATGATAACATTGACATCCTTAATGTGGCAGTTCGTATTGATAAAGGGCAAATTAGTGATACTCAAGCAACCATGGAATATATGTGTAATATGCGCACTAATCCCTTGTCTTTCATTGATCAAGAAAGTGACAAGGTTGGGCCATCCAATACGGACATGGTCACTATGGCTCAAAACATGTCAAAACAACAGGTTACCCAACCTCCTAAGGAACCTGTTATTCAACCTAAAATCATTCCCACACAAAAGAAAATTCCCTTCACTACTTTATTTTGCCAAACTATTGAGCAATATGCTTCAAGTAAACAAAAACCTAAAATGAAGTCAAACACCAATTTTCAACAATCTGGAATACAACATAATACAACTTCAAAATTCCTTCATAACACTTTTCCTACCAATAATTTACACAATAGTAACATGGCATCTAATCTTCATGTTCCTCCATCATATGCTCACAAAACCCATGTCAATGCCCTACCAAACCAATATGGGGGGCAAACTAGTAATCTGGAAGCCATGGTGAAACAGTTAGCTTCACGTATGGACCAGATAGATCCCTACCATCCCTCGTATAATTATCGAGAGATATGTAGTCAACCTTTGGATCCCATAGTTGTAGCTCAACCATACCCTAAGCATTTTCCCATGCCTATCTTGCCTATATATAAAGGAACCGAAGATCCCATAGAGCATCTTCGCATGTTTAGGATAGCATGTCATGACATATCACATGATGACTTGCTATTGCTAAAAATGTTCCCGAAAAGTTTAGGTGGAATGGCATTAGAGTGGTACTATCAATTGCCCACTCATTCTTTGAGAAACTTCGAAGAAACAGCTAAATCATTTGTCCATCAATTTAGTGCCTACATCGAGAGGCATGTAACCATTAAAGATCTATACAACTTAAAACAAGACAAAGATGAATGTTTTGCTGATTTCTTAGCTAGATGGAGGCAATTGATAGGAAAACTGCACTTTGTGCTACCTTATAGGGAAATGTTGGACATTTTTATCAATAATTTGCAAGAACAAATATCTTATGAGCTATCAATAGCTACTTTAACTACCTTCGATCAAGCTATAGATTTAGCTCGAAGAGTAGAAGATGCCCTCATTAGGAGAGGCCAACTTAGGAAGAAGGATGATGAGAAAACATCCAGAAATCAATATAAAAACAAACAAGTTGTTGGTGACGGAGTCACTGACAACAGAAATGTTGCTAATATCAATGCAACGAAGACAACAAAAAAATTTATATTGAAACCTCCTGATAAACCTCCTCGAGAATTTACTAGATTAAACCAACCCTTATCAACTATTTTACCTCAATTACTCGAAAGAGGTTTGATCCAATTACCAACTATCTAGGAACCTGATCCAACTATACCCGGATACAGAGTTGACTTACACTTGTGATTTCCATAGAGGACCTGGACATTCTACCAATGCTTGTAAAAGGTTGAAACATAAAATACAAGATTTGATTGATAATAATGAAATGGAGGTGCAAGCCTTCCAACCTAAACAAAACCCTCCTAATAATACTCAAAAGACCGTTCCCCAAAATCAAAATCAAAATGCTAATCAAACTTTAGACATATTCCAACACCCTTTACCAAGACATGGTAAAGAGGTAGCCAATCAAATCGAACATCATAATGTTCCCCCTCCTACCCGATATGTAGGAACCATTAGCGGACAATTACCTGTTCAGGATCCTCAAATATTTGACACAACCTTATCCTTGGTTACGACCAGGCCCTTACATAATTTTCAAACTTCTGATTCTAGTGATATAGAATCAGATAGTGAAAGTGAAGTAGACATTACTTCAAACCAATCGAATAGTTCTGAAAACGAATCAGATCCTATTCAACCCATCACAGATGCTATGGTTCCAGAAGAACCATTTCCTAGAAGAATTACTACTCGACCTTCTTCTAATATATTCCTTTCTAATGAACAAGCCATAAATGCTCAACCGAGACCAGTTCAACATCTTCACTATAACATTGTAGGTACCATTGGAGTCGTCACCCGACAACAAGCTCAAAATTCCCAACAAGAACCAAATCAGAATGATGGATCGGCTCCATTCGTTTTGAAAAATCCCAATAAAGGGAATCATGCTCCTAATGTTCAACCTAAACCCCCTTACAATATTAATGAGCAATTGTCCAATACTACGGCCAGAATTTCCCTTTTAGATTTATTAAGATCCTCTCCCACCCATAGGGATGAGTTGATGCTTACATTAAGCCAAATGATGGTACCTCAAAACATTCAACCTGAAGCTATGGCCAATACTATCATCACTCGAGAGATTGATTGTATTGACTTCCGGGATAAAGATATCCCACAACACAGTTTACATAAGGACAATCCCTTATACATTACTGCTCTAATTGGAGATGTAGCTGTCAAACGAGTCTTGATTGATAATGGCTCATCTCTAAACATTTGCACTTTTGACTTCTACCAACGATTTGGCTTTAGAAGTGATGAAATGAAGAAAACTGATATGATTATCAAAGCTTTTAATGACGAAACACAAGAAACGTGTGGAGTTATTACCCTCCCATTGCAAGTTGGTCCTAGAACCCTAGAAACAACCGTGTTTATTGTACATTGCCCAACATCGTACAATATACTTTTGGGTCACCCTTGGATCAATGCGATGCGAGCGGTCCCATCAACTTTACACCAATGTGTTAAATTTGAATTTAAAAATCAGTTGGTCACTATCCATGGTGACCCTAGACCCTTTGATATGTGTGCTTTGGCAGAACCCGTTGGAGTGCAATTTTGCCCTGCTCTGTCATCCACACATCCTAGTTCTTATTTTTCATCTAAAACTGTGAAACACACACCCATAACTTCACCTCTTTCCCCTCCATTAATTTCATCCTCCTATATAGATCAACAACCCTCTAAACAAATCACTTTAGAACCTCAAAAAGATCTTAAATCTACAACCAATCCTTCATGTTCTATCCCTATGAATTCAAAACCTACAGAGACATCAATCATACCTTCCACATCTCAAGATATAGGTAATAAGCCTTCTACATCTTATGCCCTTTCTGATGAACTTTTACCAGATTTATCCACAACCTTAATATCAGAAAAAACAAATGCTTTCATGCAAGATTCAATTCTTTTAAATAACTTACCGCCATCTCCTCGTACTTTGGGCCTCCCACAACCTATGGGAAGTACTTACCAAGTCGGGAGTTGCGCCTTCATTTATAAAGGATATGACTGGGGAAGAATCCCTCGAAATATCAAAACTCATCATGAGGGATACGCTCGGTGTTATTTTACCAATGATTATATTAAAGCTAAACCCATGATGCTTAAAATGGGATATAAAGGGAAAGGCTTGGGACCTTTCCAAAATGGCATGAAAGAACCTTTCGAGGTAGAACCGTGGCCTACCCGCTGTGGTGTGGGCCTATTTCCTAGTAAGGGTCAACCCTTTCCTTTTGAATATGATGATCAACTCATATGTTATCAAGATTATTTGGATAGGTGTGATGATTTGCCTCTTAAAAATCAGTCATTTTCATGTAACATGCTATCCATAGCTTACCCTAAAATGATTGCCGACCCCGATGAAGAGTTGGAAGGAGATATCTTCCATGATGTCTCTGTTGAAGAGATGTTACACAATGGATTTTATTTTGATGGTTCTATACCAACTATAGCCCAACTTGAGGCCACTAATCCTCAAGATGAATTATCTAAATTAACCTTACAAGAATTACAAGAATTGGGTGTTTCACCCGCCCCACCTAATTTTGAAAGAGATCTACACATGGAGGTAGAAAACGTCATTAAAATTAATATTGGAACTGAAGATAATCCTCACATAATCAATATTGGATCAGAATTAAGCCAAGAAAAACAAGAACAATACATTGCATTCCTTAAAGAGTATGAAGATGTCTTCGCTTGGACATATGAAGATATGCCAGGTCTAGACCCTTCTGTAGTCATGCATCACCTAGTGGTCCATCCGGATGCTAAACCTGTTAAACAAAAACTTAGAAAAATGCATCCCAAAGTGGCTCTGCTAGTCAAAGGGGAGTTAGAAAAACTCCTGAATGTTGTCTTTATACAAGCTATTGATTATGTTGAATGGATCTCAAATGTAGTTCCAGTCACCAAGAAAGAAGCTACCAAAGTTAGGGTTTGCACAGATTTTAGAGATATTAACGTCGCATGCCCTAAAGATGACTTTCCTCTTCCAAACATGGATCAAATCATTGACTTTACTGTCGAAAGTGGGATGATGTCCTTAATGGATGGATTCTCCGGTTATAATCAGATCAGGATAGCTCCTGAAGATCAGGCTAAAACAGCCTTTATTACCCCTTGGGGTACTTTTTGTTGGAAAGTGATGCCATTTGGCTTAAAGAACGCAGGTGCAACTTATCAACGAGCTATGACCTACATTTTTCATGATATGATGCATGATATCCTACATGATTATGTAGATGATATTATAGCTCACTCTATTTTGGAAGATAATCATTTAGATGATTTGAGAAAAGTTTTTAATCGATTACGAGAATATCTTATTCGATTAAATCCAACAAAATGTATATTCGGAGTTAAGTCCGGTAAACTATTAGGGGTTTTAGTTTCTTTACGTGGTATCGAAATCGACCCTCTCAAGATTGCGGCTATCACTGATATGCCCGCACCTACTAATATATCTGAATTACGAAGTTTACAAGGTAAACTTCAAGCTATCCGTCGCTTCATCGATAAGCTGGCGAACAAAACCGGTCCCTTTCTTAAACTCCTTAAGAAGGATGTCCCTTTTAATTGGGACGACGAATGTAGAGAAGCTTTTGAACTTCTCAAACAATACCTCCTTAATCCACCTATGCTTTCACCGCCTAAACCTGATCGCCCATTCCTCCTATATATTTCAGCTTCAGATTCTGCCTTAGGAGCTATGTTAGCTCAACTTGATGATGAAAAGAGAGAACATGCTAATTATTACATTAGCCGAACCTTCATCAGTTATGAAACCCGCTATACAACATTAGAGAAACTATGTCTAGCAGTCGTGTTTGCTACGCAAAAATTATGACATTATATGCTTAGTCAAAAAACGTATGTCATTGCCAAATACGATCCCTTAAGGTATCTCATGAGTCGACCTTATTTATCGGGTCGCACAGCCAAGTGGGTTCTTGCTCTAAGCGAGTTTGATCTCACATTCATAGGAAAGAAGTCTGTTAAGGGTCAAATCATAGCAGATCAATTAGCTGCTGCACCCTTAGAGTCTACCCATCCCCTCATTATCGAGTTTCCTGATGAATGCCTTCAATTAGAGGCAGACCATATTGAACAATGGTCCTTATACTTTGATGGAGCCCGATGCATGAGTGGGGCTGGTGCGGGTATTATTTTAATATCCCCACAAAAACATCTTATTCCTCTATCCTTCAAATTGACATTTGCTTGCACCAACAATACTGCTGAGTATGAAGCTCTAATCCTTGGATTACGAGCTGCCTTGGCGCTAAAAATTAAACATCTGTTAGTTTTTGGTGATTCTCAACTGGTTATAAACCAAATTAATGAAGTTTATCAGACTAGAGATGATAAACTATGCCCATATAAGGCCTATGTTTTACAACTAATGTCCTTATTTGATCAAGTTACCTTGGAAGCTATTCCTCGAACTAGCAACCATGCAGCTGATGCCATGGCCGCAGCTGCATCTCTCCTACCCTTGGAGTTAGATGACGAATATGCCACTATCATTATTCGTCGACTTCAGGAACCCGCTTCAAATAAGTCATGCTTAGAGCCTTTGGATGTGTTTCTAATCAATGAAACTACTCCAAAACCTTGGTATACGGACATATTTGATTTTCTCCAAAATGGGACTTTCCCTGCCAATTCTAATAGAAACCAACGTCGGTTATTACGTCGACGAGCAAGTCGATTTGTAATAATTGGCAATACTTTATATAGGAGATCTTTTGAAGGTATCCTATTAAGATGTTTAAACTTAGAAGAGTCTAAATCAGCCTTGAGTGAAGCCCACGATGGATCTTGTGGAGGACACTTTAGTGGTAGCGTCATTGCTAAAAAGCTCCTTCGGATAGGATACTTTTGGCCTACCATGGAAATGGATGCACATGAGTATGTGCGCCATTGCGACAAGTGCCAAAAACATGCTGACCTTGTCCATGCGCCTGCACAAGAGCTGCAGGCTATTTCATCTCCTTGGCCCTTTTCTAAATGGGGCTTAGATATTATTGGCAAAATCAATCCTGTGTCATCTGATGGACACAAGTTCATCATAACCGCCACTGAGTATTTCACGAAGTGGGTCGAAGCTATGCCTTTAGCTTCCTGCACTGGCACACAAGTCTCTAAATTTATTTTTAATCAAATCATTTGTAGGTTCGAAATTCCTGCAAATCTCATCTCTGACAATGGAACTTGTTTCAAAAATAAAGATGTTAAAAAATTATGCCAAAAATATAAGATTCAACATCGCTGGTCCACTCCCTATTATCCTCAGGGTAATGGTCAAGCAGAAGCATCTAACAAAACCTTAATCAAAATTCTCAAAATATTGGTCAATAAAACTGGCCGTGACTGGCACATCCAGTTATATCCAGCCTTGTGGGCCTATCGAACTAGTGTTCGAACCCCCACTGGAACTTCACCATTTGTTTTGGTTTACGGTGCTGAAGCAGTTTTTCCATTTGAATTGGAAGTTCCTTCTTTGGCTCTGCTACTTCAAGATACCGAAGTAGGAGATGAATATCGTGCTGGCAGACTCAATCAACTGGAACTCCTAGATGAAAAATGCATCAATGCTTTGGAACATCTCCGTGCCTACCAAAACAAGCTTAAAAGATCATATGCTAAGAAAGTTCGTCATCGATCCTTTGAGATCGGCGACCTTGTTTTAAAAGAAAATCAAAAAAATACAAATGCAACTAAGGACCTTAAAGGTAAATTTGAGCCCAACTGGCTCGGACCATACATTATTACTTGCTAAATTTGAATCAGGAGCATACAAATTGTCTACCTTAGATGGTAAAGAACTTAAAGAACCCATGAATATTTTGCATCTTAAACGTTACTATGTATAAATTTGGTCATTTCATCCTTGTATATATTTGTTTGTTTACAATCACTATCTTGTATTTCTTTCAAATTTATAAATTCAAAAACACCCAAAAAAAAACATTCATAATCATCAAAATCTTCAAAACTATTTGTTGTATTTATTTATGGCACTTGTTAATTTTTTTTGTTCAAAAACAAAAATCAAAACAAAATAATGATAAAAATATAAAAACAACAATATGCTTGACTCTTTCGAAACCAAAACAAAATAAAGAAGAAAGAGAGAGTCAAACATTCTCAAAAACTTCTCAAAAGTATTCATATATATTCTCTTACAATTATTGCAGTTATATGTTTCAAATTATTTTGGATAAATTAGCATTTATTTTGAATCCCTCACTTGCACACTTACAAAAATAAATATCTTGATTTTATCTGGCATGATTACTAATCTCTCTTATATCAAAGTTCACAAAATTCAATTAAATAAAGTTTGAGCATAGAGAATTGATCTTGTTATTTACTTAAACCAAGCACATCTTTTCACAATAAAATGATTATATTTGTAATTTCCATGTTTTGCTACATAGTAGACGTGGTTTCTTGAGCGAAAAGTTTCCCCTGCTATCCTATCATGCACATGGTCTAGAATCTTTGAGAATTGGCAAAAGGACAAGCTCACCCCTACCCGGAATAAAAATCCCTTGCTCTACAGCTAATCCGAGCAAGTATCCCTAGCATAGAAAGAAAAGAAAAGTTCAAGAAAAAGAGAAAAGAAAAATGTTATTTTGTATCATTACAGCAATATTTCAAGCATTATCTCAAAAATCAAGCAAAAATACAAAAAAAAAAAAAGAAAAGAAAGCAAAAGAAAGCAAAAGAAAAGCAAAAGAAAGCAGAAAGCAAGAATGCAATAAAATCCCTCTCCCTACCCATTGAAAAGAAAAGAAGGGTTGATGAGCTTGAATCCCTGGAATTCTCAATTATTCAAAAACTGTGAGGTAAGCCCCATAACAGGTGGTTTGTGCCCAACCTGCTTGGCCTTGGGTAACTCCTAGCGTGGCGATATGTCTGTCACATTAGCGACCTTCTTTTGTACAGACCTATGTCTGCTTATGGATTAGCTAGCTCTTGATAATCCGACCTACATAGTAGTCTAATATGGTTATATGCATCTACATCATGGTTAATGAACACTTATTTGGTTTCTTCAAATCACTTGTATCATATTATCTTGCTCAAAACTGGTAAATGCACAAAACAATTGCACACACATTTGTATTTGAGAGATTTTGTGTATCATTATGATAAATCAAGATTGGAAATGAATTCACATATGCACATGGGATTCCTTATAAATCTAACCTTTGTCTTCAAAATACTTTGAAATATTATTTTTGCAACTTGTTTGGAATAATTCAAGTACAGTTGTTTAGCATAAAGACAACTATATAATAGAAAAATCAAAAATTTCTTTCAAAAATATACAATCAAAACATATATATCTGGTTGACTTTCGCGACGATGGTATAGTTCCAAAACCAAAATTGGAATTTTATGCCTAGCGCAAGTCCTCATTTTCATATTTTCTGTTTATTAAAAAATCAACCATGCAATAAAACTATCTCTTTTTGGATTTTCGCGATGATGGTATAAGTCTATACCTACATATTCTATGCCTAGCGCAAACCATTGTAACAATTTTTATTCCCCATTTATTTAAAAATCATGAAAACCATATGACTTAAATCATTTTATTACACAAATTTTGCTTTTCAAAAGAATGCACATTTTCATTATTTCATGTCATTATGTCAACCTTCAATTTTGCAATGATGGTATAATTCCTAAGGAATTATTCAAAAAATTTATCACACTTAGGAATTTATGCCTAGCTAAAATCATTTTAACATTGTTTCATGCATACTATTTTCATGGAAATCTGAAAACAAACCATCATCATCATCATTTTTGCACCATTGCAGCAAAGTCTTAAGACAGTCTCTTAAGCACTCTTTTACTTTTAACAATATTTCTATACTGGGATTAGCTTGACGACCGAGTGAGCAGCGACTCCATGAGATGGTCTATAATAGCGACAATGTCCTTTGAACTTATTGTTAGAAGTCTCCTTTTATTTTTTTATCACATTACATCACAAACAAACAATTTGTTACATCAGATTATTTCATTTAAAATATTACAGCATGACATCAAAATTATAAATTTTCAAAATGACATAATTTCATGAATCCTCAATCCAATCATCAAATTAATCAATCAAACATAAAAGCATCATAAACATACACAAGACACAAGTCATATGATCA
This sequence comes from Wollemia nobilis, assembly GCA_028583015.1. NCBI lineage: Eukaryota > Viridiplantae > Streptophyta > Pinopsida > Araucariales > Araucariaceae > Wollemia > Wollemia nobilis. Next base: position 3,438,425 of record JAQPPZ010001274.1, on the reverse strand, counting down.
AAAATATCTCATCTTATATATCTCAAAAATATATGTACATCATATCAGCTAGATTGGTATGCCACAATCTATATCTTGGCATACTCAATCAAATGTCCTCCGAGCAGTGTCTCGAGAGCCCCTTGAGCTCTCAGCCTCATCTCCTCCCCCACCCTGTGGAGGACGAGGTGGCCCCATCGTAGTATGTGTGGTACTGCGAGTCCTCATCGTCGATCGAGATGAGCTCCTCGATGACCCCGTCCTGATCGGATCTGCAATGGCAGCCGACAGCTGTACCCTCTAGCCCTCTGGCACCATCTAAAAATAGATACCCTAGTAGAATGCGGTCTGAGCAACTGACCGCATCAGCTCCTGAGTGCTCGCCCCTCCGCCCCGTGCTCTGAGGCGTGCAACCTCATCTCTGAGCTGTGTAGACTCAGCTCGATGGCATGCAGCCTCATCCTGTAGAGTCTGCACCTGTGCCTGGAGATGGATGTTCTCCACCCAGAGAGTAGCCATCTCGCTACTCTCCCCTATGTCGACACCCTTGCCCTTATCGGGTGATGGTGGCCTCTCTCTCTATGGAGAAGGGGGTCTCGCCTCCCTCCTCTCCCACTGTCGTGGCCTCTCCTGTGCCTGTGGCCTCCTCTGCTCTCTCCCGTTGTGACCCTGGGCCACCTCCATCGTCGCCTGGCGCCGCCTCCCTATCCGATGCACAACTATGTGTATCGGACCCTACGCCCTCGTCATCCGAGGAGGGCGGATGCCTGCATACCAGGCATCGTAGCCATCGGCTACCCCTGCATCATCACCATCCACTAGCTGGATGGGGGCATCATCCGAGTCCTGACTCCAGAAGCGCTGCATGTCTGGAGCCCCGCTGACTGTGGTGTTATCCCGGACAGTCCAGGAAAACTCATAATCCCTGAGAGATGGGATCCCCTGCTATAGACCAAACTGCCACAAAACTCGGTCATAGCGATGGAGCTCCACCTCTCCCCTCTCCATCCGAAGCCAGCAAACTCGCCTGACGCGAGCCAACTCCTGTCCATCCTCGGCCCACCCTGGGTGCCCTCGCCATGGCCTCCAGGTGATCTGGTCCGGGACTAAGTCATCCAATAGTCTCCGGGACATCGAAAGGTCGATCCGTCGTTGTGACCCTCTCCGAAGCCACCAGTAGAAGACTCGGGGCCTCTCCCCATCAACCCCTGTCAGAGGAAGCCCTACCGGCCTCCGCACTACAATGTGCTCCCAGCACCAAACCTGTAGGAGCGATGTCATCACCAGACATCGGCCGCCCTTGTACACGACCCCATATAGGATCCTGTACAATCGGCATAGAACATAGCTACCCCAAGAGAACCTGTACCCGTGGTCCCGCATATCGCAGATCACATCTACGAGCATCCATGGCACCCTGCACCCACTCTGGTGGCACAGCAAAAGTCCACCAACTACTCCAGCTAGAACCCGTGTGAGTCTAGATGCCCCAGGCATCTGGCGTAGTGCCTCGATGTTAACTCTGCCCTTCTCCAGGGTGAAGCTCGGGTCACCACACAATCGTCCCATAGCGTGGCCCTGATTGGCCGTAGGAGTGATCAATCATCCTTGTATGGGGATTCTTAGAATCCTCCATACATCCTCTAGAGTGGGAGTCATCTCCCCTGTCGATAGCCAAAAATAGGAAGAACCCGGATACCATCTCTCTGCTAGGGCCGTCAGTAGCCCCATGTCCGTAGACACTTGTGGCATCTCTGCCACATGCTGCAAGTCGGCCTATGCCAGCTGATCCTGCTCTGCCTGTGTAAGAGCGGCCAAGTCATCCCTCAAACCTCCATACTTCCATTCCCTGCTTTTTAGCAAACCTCTCTGCAACATAAACAACAAAACAACAAACAATCATTAATAAACAATTCAAGTAATTAATAATGCAAGTTAAAGTTCAATTTTTTTGCAATTGATGATATCGCCCACTATTGGACGATATCGTCCCAAATTTGAGCAGAATCGTCTCCGATTTTGCAAGCCGAAATCGTCTCTAATTTGACGAAATCGTCCCCCTTTCGCCGATTTCGCCCTTGGATGAAATTGACGAAATTGAGATGATTTCGTCGAAATCGGGACGATTTCATCCCGACGATGTCGACGGCCCAAAAATGGCCGTGATGCTCAAAATTCATCTAAAATCTACCTAAAAAGCATGTAAAATCAAATTAAATCATTCTAGTTAAGTCTAGACTCTTACCCGTAGACCGCGTCGGACCTCTGTGGATTTGTGCGTCGTCTCCACCATTTTTGCTTCAGAGCTCTAAAAACCAGTAAAATGAACAGTAAAAATGAATTAGGGTTTTACCCTATTTTTCTTAATTTTATTCAAAAATGTTTCAAAAATAATTTTGCTTTTTCGTGTTTTTACCTCAAACGTTCGATTTGGGTAAAAACACGGAGGGGGCACCATAGTAAGCTATCGTACGATTCGACCAAGAATCGTCGCCTAAAAATGGGAATAATTTTTGCTTTCTCGTAGATCGAGAAGAACTCATCTTTAACGCATTTTCTTTGGAAAATTCGCTAAAGAGGGGGCAAAATGTAGCACCCTAAAATTGGCGTAGTAAAATTGTAATAATTACATTCACCTTAGTAAATAATTTAAATTCAAAATTTAACCTCCCAAACCACCCGTTAACCGTCGGGTAATCCGTTTCCCCCTTTTTCGTGCCATTTTTAGAGGTTGTTTTGACCGTTTGATGATATCATCGTCGATCAGATGATATCGCCCCAGATCTAACGATTTCGTCTGGGCTAGGACGTCCAGACGATCTTGTCGCAAAACTGATTGTTCACAATTAGCTTCTGTTCCAACGGGCCTCTAATCCGGGCAGAAGCGTGTCTGCGTCGTTAGAGACCCTCCCCCATTGGAGATCTCCCAAATAGGGATGATCTCCAACCTCCTAACTACTCCCCTAAGCCTATTTAATCATTAGGACCTTCCCTTCCCAACCCCTGGCTGAATTTCTCTATGACTTGATTTTGCATGCATTAGAATAATCCTGAGCATTATTTTGCCTTTGTCTATTTCGAATTTTCTTGTAGGGACCTCATTGATCTTCAGTCGGAGCAAGCTCGGATCGTCTTAGACGATCTCGTTCAGATCTCGAGGCAATCCTATCGTAATTCGAGACGATTTCATCGCTTCCGAGACGATTTTGACTGCAGTCTGCATTGGGGGCAATCAGTGCCATAAGTTTGCACTTTCTCTTATTCCTTTCACTATTTTATTCTACATTTTAGTTAGTTTATCCTTATTTCTTATTATTTTGCATTTGGAGTTCACCCATATAGCTCAAATTGCATGATAAGATCATAATTTATCATTAGAACATCATAATTTGTTTGAATTTCTATTCATAATTATTATTTAGTATTCATACTATCATTTTGTGTTGTTTCCCTCTACTAGAACAGTAGTATTCTCTGTATTTTGCATCTGTTCTTCTGTTTGCAGGTCTCTGACGAATTCGTCAGATCTCAGACGATCTTGTCTGATCTCAGATGATTCTGTCGAATTCCAGACGATCCTGACTGCTTCAAACATCAGAATCTCCATCAGACATCCGGATCAGGTATTCTTCTTATTCTTCCTTAATTTCTCTATTTTTTTGTCTTAAATTTGTTCTCTGTATTCATTAAATCTGCATTTTCATATAGATTAATTTAGACTCATTTGGCCAAACCTAGGATTTTGAATGTTTAAGGCTAAAAACGAACACATAAAAACACATTCCAAACCTAGGCATGGAAACTGCCATTAAATGTTTCCTGGTGAACCCACCATCCATCAAAAAATCATCAAAATACACCTCCCTTGAGAGGCGGGACCTTCGCAAAGTCCTCTCAGTCCGAGGTACCACGACATCCTTTTCCCATCCTCCTTCCGGGCACGGATCCTATAGCCTGAAGGTAAGGATGCGAAAAATTTGGAGCGATACACTAACAAATGTTTTCTTAGAGCATTTTGTGCTCAACATAAAAAATCGAACCTCATTGCTAGACCTCTATAGTCTATGATAGTTTGAGGATGAGCCCATCAATGAATATGTTGCATGATGGTGGATTGTTATCAATGATCTACCTTTCTTTCTTCCTAAAAAAAAATTGATTAAGGTATTTCCCTGAAGTTGTATTAAGGCCATATATGAAAATTTGCAAATGCAACAACATAGCTCCTTTGAAGAAGCTTCCACTCATGCCAAGCTTATCAGAGAAATTAAAATTTAAAAGGGAAATTTTAAACCCCATAAAAGATCTAAATACACTGATAACAAATTTAATAGATGTAATTTAAATCAAAACCAACCCAAACCTCCTTAGAAGTCCAATTTAGTGATCAACGCAATAGCCATCCTTGCAACAACAAGGTCATCCACATCCTAGGAATTCCTTCCCCCCACCTTAGCAACCTCACCTGCATACTACCCAATGTATTATAGATTGTTCACCATGCACATGAACTCCTCTAACTAAACCCATGATTAATATTTTTCAAAGGTTGCTCGATGCAGGTCATCTTGTTTTACCCCAAATCCTAATAGAGGATCCCACCCTACCAAAGTTGAGAGTATATAACAAATATGCTTATTGTGACTATCATCACCACAAAGTGTATAATATTAATAACTGTCAATGGTTATGGCACCTTGTCCAATATCTAATCAATAATGGATCCATTCGAGTTGATATCCCCATAGCACTCTCTAACCAAAACTTGGATATTTTTTGGAACCTCCTACTACAACACAACATACCCCAAATGCAAGCTATAATGTCAACTGTACAAACACAGACCCATTAGGTTAATCAAATCCATCATACTCTTGAATAACATGGTTTTGTAGGGATGATTAACATTGTCACAAGAAATAACAAATATTCTTATCGACCCAATCAACGATAGGTATAAGTTCCTACCCCATCATCTTCTACACCTTTGTAGACCTAAGGTCTACCTCCACCACCAATACCAATCATCACCATCAGAAGTAGTCTTACCCATCAGCTTCAAACAACGCCTTCTAAGTTATCAATGTATGAACTCCTACAATAATCTCAACCTCATCGTAAGGCATTAAATGGTATATTTAGGTCCATAAATATTTGAACATATGATAGCAAAAAGTTTTCTAGCTTTGTAGGCAATGTGTGTACCAACATGCAATCGTCCATCATGTTCTACGATCATGAGATAACAACTATCATAGGCCCTAGGTCATACCATCCTATGCACATAATGGAAGATGTAGATGAAATCACCTATAAATATGTGTTGATTGACATTAGATGGTTGATAAATATCATTACATCACCCACCCTTAGTCATCTCAATATTCCACCTAAATATTAAGCCAACCCCACCATAGACTTGTGGGCCTTCAATGGTATGTTATGTCAAAAATTGGGTACAATCATCCTACCAATCAAGGTAGGCATCAAAACCATACCCACTATTTGCCATATCATTGAAGGAGAAATGTAATACAATCTCCTCCTCAAGAGACCTTAGATTCATGACATGCAATGTGTTCCATCCACCATTCATCATTGCATTAAATATCTACATGAGGAATATGTGCATCGAATCCAAGTTGATGATAATACATTTTAATTTTAAAATTTTATTACATTACCACTTGCTATCACCCTTCCATCCATCCACCTCAAAACAACACCCATTACACCTCCCATCACAACCCAAATAGCAACAACTTCCACAACCATAACGACAACCACAACCACCCCACTAGTCACCCAATATCATTCCCCCTTGCGATTGCATATTCAATAATCCATTAAAATTTTCCCACCCCCTTCTTACACAACTCATAGGACACCCCATCCTTTGACTTTTAATACATTCTCTTCTCATCCTACTCCTAGAGTAAGCACTCTACCACCACTTATGTCTTCCCCACCCAAAAATCTTCCACCTGAATCACATGCATCAACATATTCCTCACCTTCAACAAATTTTGGATCCTTGATATCCCAAACTTGTCTTGAGACACCACATATCTCAATACTCATGACAATACATAGACCTAGAAAACATATAGTGCATAATGCTTGTGTCACCCCACCTATCATTCAAATAGCATACCATTTTTTTCTATCTCAAAATGCACCTTTGACTATCGATACTATCATACCAATGGAGTTTCCCATGAATCAAACAAAATTTGTATATGTAGGCATCGATACATTCTAAAAATCAATAGAACCCCCTAAATCTAAGACCCCATTCTGTGTGAGCCTCGATCATATATTTAATCATACCTTTGCATTAAATTATTTTTAGTGGTACAACTGGGATGGGTATGGTTTGGATCACCATGAAAAGGGACAACATAACATCATCACTCCTTAACACGTCCAACACAAGGATAAATCTAGTTTAGGATATCATGGCCAAACTTAGGATGTATTGACATACCAATTCAAATAATTTAACATCACAATCATAGGATACCAAAGAGGATGACTCTACAAATTCAAAATTCCCTTATTCAATAGGAATTTGATCTTCTCAGTCACCCATCGATATTCCTCCTTTCTTTTAGGTGGTTGTGGTTCACCTATAATCTTCTAACATCTTCAATGATGAGTTGGATGTACAATTCGACAATCTCTCTATCAATTCAAATAGCTATGGGGAAATGTCTACCCTGTTTTCCCCATCACTAAGCTACCTAAATGAGACAATTATTTTCTTTGTATGTCTTCCATTCCCTTGCCAAATTTTCCTTTTCTTCTTCCATGTGAACACCCACAACAACACCTTCCTCCACCTACTTATCCTCACATAATTCTTTGCCAAATATTTCCACCACCTCAAATCTCAACTCAAACTAATGAATCTGCTAATATAGTGCAACACGTGCCATAAATGCACCACATGGTCAACATGATATCAGTCAACTTATTCACTCTCCTTCGATACATAGTGCATCTTGATCACATACCATGAATCTTGAGTATATTAATTTTGATCACCTTCCACCTAATATATCCCCACATTATTTTCTTTCCACCACATAAATCCTACATCATGCCAATACATATATTCCTCCATCCCATCAACCCTTTGTTGTACACCACATGGACGTAGATAATAATGACAAAAATCTTGTAGAAAATACAATCGATGATTTACATCTCATTCCCATACCCACCCAATTTGAGGATGGATCCCACATGCTGGTGGAAGATACCATAAACATTAATATTGGCAATGATGTTTAGAATCCCCATATTCTCTAGCTAGGGGTAACTTTATACATCGAAGAATACCAATAAAAAATTGCACTCCTTAAGTTTTATTGGTAATACACTGATATACCGAGACTCAATCCCAATATGGTGGTTCATAACATAACGCTAGATAAAGATGCTAAACCCATCAAACAAAAAATTAAAAAAATGCATCCCACCATAGCTTTGATAGTAAAATATGAATTGCAAAAACTTTTGGATACTGGTTTTATTCAACCAATTGACTACCTTGAATGGGTATAAAATGTCATTCCTGTAGAAAATACAAAAGGAGAAATCCGCATTTCCATAAAATTTTGTGACCTCTATATTGCATGCCCTAAAGATAACTTTCCTCTTCCAAACATCAATACACTAGTAGACTCCTATGCTGGTCATGAAATGCTATCCATGATGGATGGTTTCTTAGATTAGAATCAAATTTTGGTTAACCCTGATGATCAACATAAGACATCCTTCACATCTCCCTAGGGGACATTTTGCTAAAAAGTCATGCCATTTGGACTAAAATATTCAGGCGTTACATATTAGCACGCCTACATGCATAAAATTATGGAAGATTATATGGATGAAATTTTGGCAAAATCTAAACAATGAATAGCATATCAATGTCTTAAGAAAAATATTTGATCGCCTCCTTTAACATAATGTCAGACTGAACCTAAAGAAATGTGTCTTCGAAGTACTATCCAAAAAATTGTTAGGATTCATTGTCTCTCAATGGGGAATCGAAGTAGACCCTAACAAGGTCAAATCCATCACTAAAATGCCAACCTCAACAAATTTGAAACAATTACGTAGCTTACAAGGCAAGATTCAAGTGATTCATCACTTTATTGCACAATTGTCAGACACGTGTAGACTTTTTAACCATTTGTTACAAAAGGGGATGCATTTCAAATGGGATCAAGTATATCAATATTCCTTCAAGGATATCAAATAGTATGTCACATCCCCACCCATATTAACCCCACCTCACCTAAACCTACTATAAACAAAAAATTAACAACACCAATACAAAACAAAAAAGTACAATAACACCATAAAATACACAAAATGAATAATATTTATTGATATAGGCAAATCTCCTAGTTGTATAATGAATGTGTTCCAATATGGGGTTACAAATGCTTTTGATACAATGATTATAGATAATAGGGTTTTTGAAACACTAGTTTAATGAACAACTGGTGTCTTCTTGTTTGTCCTTGATCCAAATAAGTGTGCGGGTGGGTTTGTGTATCCCTGCGGGATCACCCAAGCTAAAAAAACATCTAGAAAGATGATTCCTACACCTACAAACAACAAATAAAATAAAAGGGGTTAAAAGAACCAGTGAGGGCTCCACAAACCATAGATGCTACAATATGTAACTATAAACAAAAATGCAAGAATATAAATAAAATGCAACAAATACTTTACCTTATCAATATTGATCTCTACTCCTGTGTCTATGTTCGATGGTCGTGCAAATGCCCAAAATCATTCAAGGGCTTATGAATTGAAAATATGCTGTAAGAAATACCTAGAGGCATTTGGTGATGGTTGTGAATGCCCAAAAATATTCTAAAAATGCTCAGTAGCATTCTATAAACTCTGGGTGGCATTTTGGGGTTGATGGGGATGAAGCAAAACCAGATTTGATTCGTAAGGGTTTTGCAGCGATGAAAATGATATGGATGATGGTAGTTAGATGAATATGATGGTGAGAGGGCTAGGGAAAATTTGAATGGATATGTATTCAAATTTGTGAACCTTCCCAAACTTTCTAGGGGAGCTTGATTCATAAAAATGACTCATTTTTATAATCTACCCTTGAACATGTTAGGGTTTCGACGACACAAAAATGGGTGGCTGAGATAAAAACATGAGGAAGGGTGGAGATTAAGCTTAGGCAAGTGACATTGATTGAGATGGATGGATGGCTAAGATTTAGTCATGGTGTATGGTTAGGATTTATTCATATAAATATAACTATATATGTATTTATTTATTTATTAAATATATATAAATATAAATATAAAATATTAATATTTATGTATATATTAAATAAATACATACATATATATATATACATATAAATAATGAATAACTATTACTGGAGGACAAGGATGGATGACAAGTGGCTATATTTTGGTATCTACATATGCCCCTTTTTGTATCGCGTTGCATGAAACACAATGCGGTGCAAAAATATGAGACACCTGATTTGACGTGATGAAGCAGCTTTGTTTCCTTGGAACACAAAGAAGATTTTGAAGATAAAAGAATTTGTTAGTGTAGATTACCCCCTCAATTGGTGAATGAGTTAAAAATGAGTCTCATGAGCCAATTGATAGAATTATGGGTAATGATGCGGGTGAATGATGTAAGTGCAAGTGTATGATGTAAATGCGGATGATATGAATGATGTAAATGCGGATGATATGAATGATGTAACTTGATGTAATTTTTGCCCCAACAAAGAAAGGGGTTTTTTTCCAAGTGTAGATGCCATGATCATGTAAGATGTATTCCATTTTGGGAAATCAAAATAAAATTTTGTTGCCCCAAGTTTGGGGTGATTCCATGCTATTGAAGAAAGTGTCTTTTGGTGTCATTGAAATGAAAAGATGCAAATGCATTAAAAAATAGTTTATCCTTGGGACCACTCATGATTGTAGATAATTCCCACAAAAAAATTCCTAAATGATTGCTCAATCACTTAAACATGTTTGCATCCTCGAAAACTGGTGTAATTACAAGGGAAATTATGAAAGTTATCCATGTTGGGAGCCCCATGAAAAAGGGCATCAATGAAAATTGTTGAGCAAATTGGTCTTGGCATAGTCTCACTCAAAATATGAGTGATACAAAATGATTTTGTGTTCTAACAAGAGGATGTTGAATGATGATGGGCAAGTGTCCTTATGGTGGTTTACTCATCTTATTGAATTGCATGGATAACCAATCGCTGCAATCGCCCAATAGATAGAATAAACCATTAGCTATGAGGTTCACTTCAAATTGTAGGTGAATTTAGAAAAAAATGCAAATACAATGATTGATGGATGATAATGGTGTTGAAATTAATATGTGATGATGGAAAAATGCATTGATGACTGAATTGCATGATTTTATGAAACTTTTGTATTATTTTGGAGCATTTTGTAAAAGCAAATTTGGATAATTTTATGACTTTTTGGTCATAAACAAAATTTAACCACCCAAATCAATCCATGTTATCACAAATAATGATGAAATTATGGAATGAATTATTGGAATGATGAATGTGGTCATTTTGTGAAAATTTAGACCGTTTTGATACGTTTTGAAGTTTGTAAGGTGATTTTATGACTTTTTGTCGTAAGCAAAAATTAAGCGCCCAAATTGATTTTTGGTCTCACAAGATAGGATATGATGATGGAATGAATGCATGGATGTAATATGGAGTGATTTTATAGAGGTAAGGTATATTTTTGAGGCCTTTTGGTCTTTCTATAAATTTCAAAGCCAAACGCCAGCTCGCATCCACATCATGCATAGACGTCGGTAAGCATTTGCCACTCTATAGATATTGGTCAAAATTTCAATGCACCTATGAATGCCCATGGACATTTTAGCACACCAAAAACAATTGTAAATAGTCTACAAAAGGAAAAATCAGATTCATTCTTACATTCACAAGTTCTAGAAGCTGCGTTTGAATAAGTGAATGAGTGAAGAAGTGAGGTGGAGTGAAGGAGTGTGGTGAAGTGAAGGTTATGGTGATGGAGGGTGTGGATGCAGTAGTAGGAGCAGTGGTGTAGGTGGTTTAGGTAAGTACCCTTGACACTCTTATTTGGAATTTATGTAATTTTTTTTGAAGTATGCAATGAATGTGATATTAATGTGTTTGCATTGTACATGTGTTGCACTACAGTTGAGGATTTTGGAAGCTCGATATTGGTTCTCGCATCTCATACCAGGGGTGAGAAAGATATTACATGATGAGTAGTGGAAGTGGTTGGAGGCTATAGGGTTGGATGGGATAGCCTGAATTGATGTGGTGAGGATAAATGATGGGTATCTCTTTACCTTGGCAAAGAGATGGGATCTAAATAGGAGGACCTTTTAGTTCCCTACTAGTGAGGTGAAAGTGATACTTGAGGATTTATACCACATTATTCGAGTACTAGTGGAGGGGTTATGTGTCAAGGTTGGACATGATAAGGGGTATGAGATGAGCTAGATATTTGGAGATCAATGGTATAATGTGAGTGTGAGGGGTGGAGGGATCAAGTACTTGGTGATGTATGCTAAGAAGAAGTTGGAGGCTTTTCCTACCTTGGTCATGTTCTTGTTAGTCAACATAGTTGTGCCTAACAATAATGGTTGTCGATTCCCATGGAATATGATTAGGTTGGTGTATGATATGATCGACAAGCCTCTGGTGTATGCATGGGTTATTGCTTTGCTAGCTTAGTTGTACTAGGAGCTGTATGAGTTGATGACATAAGAGTAGAAGGGGTTGGGATGCAGTTTACTACTACAGTGATGGGGCTAGGAACACTTTAGTGTGGCTCAAACTATGGGATTGCCTAATAAGGAATGGAGGGTGAGTATCCCTATGCTTTGAGGTGGTTAGTGGCTGAGGATATGTAGTTGAGTCATCCTAGCTAGACTGGCCAGGAGTACAAAGATCTGTGGGTAAGGTTGACACTTGATCAGGTACTTTGGAGACCATGGAAGGGTTCTACATGGAATAATGATGGGGATCAGCTGTGGAGAGTTTGATAGGCTAGATGGGTGGTTGGGTGGCACAAGAGTGAGGTAGAGCTGATCTACTTCTCACCAGTTCTATGGTAGTTTGGGCTATAATAGGGGATTCTTGAGGCACCAATGCTATATATGTGCCATTGGGATGAGATGGATTCGACTTGTATAGAGGCATGGCGGGTGACCTATGATAATGATGTGGATCTTCTCAATGTGGATGATGCAGGGACTACCATTGAGTATGATGTATAGTTCACTACACAACCACCATGGGTACCTAGCCAAGGGGTGGATGAGAATAATGGGGATGATGCTGAGATAGAGAATAAGGTGGAGGAGATAGATGAGAATCCCATACATCAGAGATATGGTTGATCTAGCATTTGAGGGAGGTGGATGAGAGATGCAATAGAGAAGCCTCTAAATATTAGAGGTGATGGTGATGGCATGGGTTGCATGGAGGAGGTTTTAGAGAGACATCCAAGTCAGAGTGAGGAGGAGTGGATGAGGCTTGAGAAGATGGTGGTGGATTGAGATGTAGAGATAGCATCTCGATACACAGAGATAGCTTGACTACAGGTAGATCTAGAGATATAGACAACTATAGGTGGAGATAAGGATATGATCATGAGGCTCTAGGTAGAGCTAGCATAGAGGGATTGTTACCAGAGGTAGGATGTACTACAACTTTGATATCAAGATGGATACATCTAGGATTTGGAGGATCTATTTATGTAGAACCACATTGGGCTACTAGATTGACCTTCATCCTTTGTATCTAGGACTATTAGGTATAGTGACTCTAGGCATAGTGATTCTAGATCTAGGGATTCTTCAAGGTCACAAGGGTTCTCCTATAGGCGTTAGCTAGTGCTTGGATGCACTTTTTGTATATGAGCCTTTGCGCTTCATTGTATATGAGCCTTGGTGCTCCATTGTATATATATACATGGCATTTACTTTTGTATTATGCTTTTGTGTGAATACATGTGTATATGTATGAATTCAAATGAATGAATGCACTGATTATCATTCGTAGTTTAGATTTTACTTGACCATGTATGGCATTGTTTTTTAATTAGGGGCACCAAAATTATGGCATGTAAAATGGAAGAATCATGTAATGATACAGATGTTGATATGGAAAATTGATATGGATGTTGATATGGAAAACTGATTGTTTTGAAGAGACTTAGACATACTAGTGCTATAAAAAAAAATCACTAAATTCTATCTAATTTCTCTAAGACCGAATGTGTGTGCTATGAATTCATTTACTGAATCATGAGTTTGGTCATGACTTGAGGTAATCAAGAACCAATGTGTGTGCAAGTGAGTTCATTAATCCATATTGAGTAAATTAGGATAAAACCTGTTATGAAAGAGACCAAGAAGCTAGCCTATACGTATGTGTAGTTAGAGGTCTCTTCAAGAGAGATGTGTTGCCATGCATGAGTGTACTCCATTGCTAGTCAAGAATCTATAGTCTTGATGGAGATTAGCTCCATAGTCCAAGAATCTGATCTCTAAGCTTTGGGTATTCAAAATACCTAACCATCTAACTGGAAATGTAATTCTATCCTTGCAACTTGAGGATCTGTGGTGTGTGATTTGTAAAATATTTAGAGCTTTGGGGAATTAGAATCTCAACCAAAGTGTGATAAGAATTTTACCCTAGCCTTACTACTCGTTATTTTGTTTGAAGTAATTTTGATAATGGTGAAAACCTCTATTTTTTATTTTTAGACTATGTGCATAATGGGACAAGCAAGAAATACCTTTTTTGCTTTGAGGTTCAACCCAAACATGGTGTTGTCCTTCTTTGATACAAGATGTTTTTAAGATGTGTGATTGTGTTTGGTTCAAGAGTGTTAAAGCCAATTCCCAGAACTCAATATTTTATTAGTGAAAATATGTCTTGGTCCTAAAGAAAACATGACATGTATTAGAGGTTGCTAGAAAGACTAGGAGTTGCTGAGTGACCAAAAACACCTAGGAATTATGGAAATGTGGCTTTGCAAATGATAATTTAACTTTATGTAATGGTGCAATGAAATGGATGATGATTTTGAGGTTCCCCTAATTAAGGCAACATGACTTTATTGGGCCAATTAATATCTGAAATAAATAAAGGAACCTCTAATATGAAATGAAATGTGTGAAGATGATAGTGCTCAATGAATATGTGAATGCAATGTGTGAAATGCAATGTGTAATGTAATGTGTGAAATGCAATGTGTGAAATAAAATGTTGTTTTTGTGTATTAGCCATGTATATATACATATAGATAAATCACATTAAGCATACTATGCTCTCAAATGGATGATGTTAAGTGGTTCAAGCTCTTCGAATCCCCCTATATTGGCAAGCCTATATGTTCCTCCGGATAGTAACAAACAACACATATAAATGCAAATGATAAAATCCATGCACATGCATTGCAATGATGATTTTTTTATGTTATGTACATATATTAAAAGAAAAATGTTCGATGAGGTGGATTACTGAAATGGAGGTGGTTCACCGGTTGGTTCAACTCGCTATTGTGGAAGAAGAAAGTGAAATATGGGTTGATGGATGGAAATTTTTTTGAGGTAATACTTATCCTATTCTATGAATGGAATGATGGGTGTCGATTCCTCATTAAATTCATCAAAAGCTATCGATATAACACCATATCTTCATATATTCCTCATCAAAGTCATCGAGGTGATGGGTTTCTTCTTCTAAATTCAAATGTATATTTTGAAAAGCTTGTTCAAAAGAATATGTGGAAGAATGATAATGATAGCCTAAACATAAATGATCATGTGCTTCTTGATATGGAGTATCAATGAGCTCATGAATTCCTTGTTCATGTCGTCTTAGGCCATATCCTTACCAATTGACTCGATGAAAGTATCGATATGGAAAACCTGACATGTGTTGTATGTTGGCAAGTTTTGGTTGTTTGGGTTCATCTTGGGAAGATGGATTGGATGATGAATCAATCCTCCCATACAAAAAATTGATGTTATTGGGTATTGAAACCATGTTGTACACCGCTCCTATGGATAAGGATGTATCACATGGGTGATCATAATCCCTAACAGTTTGAATGCTAAGTGGTGTAACAATAATATATTGGACCACGTATTCACCAATACCAGGATTAGTGAGGTGGACCGCAACTTGGGATGATGTGGAAATGGATGTGGAGGTGGATGGCATCTCACAATCCATTAATTCAACTTGTGAGACATCAAATGATGTGGATGAAAGTGTATTTGGCTAATGTATTTGATGAATGGATGATGATGTGGATAGAACAATGATGGAAGATGTTGATGTTGATGATGTGATTGATGTGGATTGGGCTTGACCACATGTGCATGTAGTCAATGATGATGAGGATGGGGGCATGGAGGTGGAAGCTTGAGGTGGAGTAGTAATGGGGAGCTCCTCAGGAATAGGAGTTTTGGATGAAGAAATGAATGTCATGGTTGATGGGATGGCTGATAGAGTTAAGAAAATATGAGTGGATGGAAGAGTAGATTCATAAGGATTTGAGATGAAATTGTAGTACTTAAATGGTTCGATGTTCATTGGTATAAAATGAAACTGTCCCTCGTGTACATATTTTATATATTGATGGATTACAGAGGGTACACATATCATTTCCCTCATTCAAGGATATCTAAGAAGTATATTGTATGCCATGGATCCTTCCAAGATGTGGAACATTGTGTACAATATTTTTACCCCCATTTTGATGGGTAAAATAATAGTGCCAACTATGGAATAGAGAGCATCAATGAATGATTTCAAGGTGAAGGTGGATTTGGTGATATGAGATGGTGGAATATTAAGATGTTGAAGAGCGAAGGTGGTGATGATATTTATGGAGGAGCTGATATCAATCAAAACTCATTTGAATGACTTCCTATCAATTTGAACCATCATGTGTAATGGAGGATCCACCAATTTTGATGATATTGGTTTGATTTCAAAATCATAGAATGTGATGGAAGGCTCCATACATGTTCAAATGCTCCCCATAATTTTTTTGAAAGCATTAGCATCCTAATATTGGAGTTCAATGGATTTTAGAATCTCTATTAATGCCTCACAGTGTGGAGGAGATTGTTGAATTAGATCATAAATGGATAGTTTAGCTGAAGCTATTTTAAGGCTAGTGGTCAACTGACTGCTTAGAGAGATGATTGGCCTTGGTGGATGATTGGGAGGATGAGTGGGTAGATATGGATGAATTGGAATATGAATGGGTTGGGAAGATTTGGCAGAGAACTGTGTGGGTGATGAAGAAATGGAAGGTTGAGGAGACACACTTACCTGAGGTGCTATGGGAGGCTGAACGGTCTACTATTGTGCATTTTGTTGATTGGTATGTTGTTGACCTCAAGTGACTGCATGGACAACATCCACAAAATATTGGTATTGTTGAATATGGTTAACCTGATTAGGAGAAGTCTTGGTGTTTAATCCTCCTGTTATTGATTTCACTTCTTCATGATGAGAAAGTGGTGTTTGATAGCTGCTAAGGTTCTAATTTTGTTGAGCTAAGGGTCTATCAACCTTGATGGCCCCTAAGTCAATTAGGTCTTGCACTATATCTTTGAATGTGTAGCAGTCATTAATATCATACCCATTTTATCGATGATAAGGATAAAATAAATATTTTCTATAGCTTTTGCTACGCTTGGTAGGATCATATGGTTTGAAATCAGGTAAGGGAAGCTGATTTGTGTCATACAACCTACAAAATATGGAAGCATATGATTTGGATAAAGGCATGTAATGATGGGTTTATCAAACATATTATCGATGTTGGTGATTATCTATAGTTGGTACTACATTTTGAACTTGTTGTGGTGGGGCAACCACTTGATATGCAATTTTTTGTGATTGTTATTGCATTGGTTGTTGTTGTTGAGCCACTACTAGCTAGATCATGGCCACTTGATTCAATTGATTTGCTTGATTAGCCTGATTTGGCTTATATTGGCTAGAATAAATTCCTTTGGATTGGTCCTTATTATGCCATTCTTTCTTTTCAGGTTTTAGCACAACTTATTGGATTTTTATCTCCTCAATTATGTTAGATTGGGCAAGATCCTCTTCGAGTGAGTTGTATTGTTGTAATTGTAATAACTAGGAGATGGTTTTTAAGCAAATATTGGTGAACAATCGAGTTAACTCTTCCATTGGTATGGAGAATGATATTTTATTGATAATGACCCTCTAATGGTTGCCAAAATGATAGACTGAATCATTGTCGAACTGCTTCAGATTATATAAGTAAAAAAATATGATTATTTTTATGAACATTGAGGAAAAATATCTTGAGGAATTGGTTTACCAACTGTTCAAAAGTATAAATACTGTGATTAGGTAGATGGTTATACCACTCCATGACATCTACTCCCAATATCTGAGAAAATATTCAGAGTATTAGAGCATCTTGAGTTTGTATTCTAAAGCATGAATGAATGAATGTGCTTACATGCTCTCTAGGGTCCTTAGTCTCTTTGAATTTATTAATTTTTGGTACTATAAAATCTATCGAATATGGAAGTGATTATACCAAAAAGTTAATTGGTTGATTGATTAGCTGTATTAAAGTTGGCTTCTGGTTCATCATACAAGGGGTATGTTGTATCAAGCTATCAATATACTGTTGCAATACCTAAATTCTAGGGTCTTCTCCAAGTATGTGGAAACCCTAAATTACTTGATGATGGTGTGGAGATGAAGTGGTGAAATGTTGAGGTGTGATGGGATTTTGATGATTTTATGGATTGGATTGCATCTGATGATGTTAGGCTTGATGAAGGAATGATTGCAGGTGATGAAATGGAGATGAAGTTTGAGGACTATGAATGAGATAACTTGTGGGAATGGAATGGGTGTGGATTAAGGGATGTGTGGGAATGGAAACTGTAGAATATTGTGATACCCATGATGGATTTGAGGTGAAGAAAGTAGGTTGTATAGAAATATGTTGAGACTTAATATCTGCCACCTATTGTTGGGAGTAAGAATGAGCATTTTGCTGAGCCATTAATAATTTTTTGAGGTGTTTCCAAGGTTGCTATATGGAAATATCTAAGGTAGATTGTGTGGATGTGGTGGAAATGGATGAGGTAGGTGGAGGATAGGTTGCAATAGGGATTGCAACTGAATGGGAGACATTGGATTTAGTGGAAGCTGACATTTGTGAAACATCATTAACATGTACTTCATACAATGGATTACCATATGTGATGGTATAGGAAGATGGAATGACAATGTCTTGGACACATTATTATTGTGGTAAAGACAAGTGATGGGAAGATGAATAGGACACATCAAAAAGAGGGTTGGTATATACCTGGGTGAAACTGGAAGGCTATGAGTGGGCAAGTTCCTACTGAGAAGAAGGATCATGCCTATGTGGGATATTGATTTGCTCTAGAACATGGTTAGTGGATCTTATAAAAGTTTCAACTTTAGCCATATTTGTGTAGGTGATATTATGGTTGGTGGGAGATGATGGCTTGGTTTTTGGAATGGAGGTATGGATGGCTCTGTACAACACATCAAAATTTGAGGTATACACAACATGTGAGGGTATCGTAGATAAAACAAAACAACTTATCTGTATCACAGTTGTAGTATTAACCATAGAAGTGGCAGAGAAAGATGTGGAACACTCCATGGATGAAGTGGCTTGGCTAGCAGAAGCTTGACTCAATTTTTTTTGCTTTGTCTTAGGGTTGAAAACATAAGCTAACAAACTAGATGGAGGTGGTGAATGTATGAAATATGCATAAAAGGTGCAATGGAGATCACATAGAACCAAACATGAAATTCAATCCTATGTTTTACAACATTTTTTTTTATGTGGGGTTTGTGTGTTTTAGATGTGCTAAACTAAACTATTATGTAAGGTAGAATCTAAGGCTGGATGGTAAATGGGATTCTTCTTGATGATGAAATCTAGAAAGTTTGCTCATGGATGACTATGGTTTCTATAGGTGAGATGACCAATGGATATGAAGCCCATCGTCACCAATATCGAACAATGGTTGGTGATGAAATCCAACTCACTATTGTTTAGTGTGTGATGTGTAAAGTGTGTGATTTATTTTAATATTTATGTTTTCTATTGTGTTCACTCAATGTTGGAAACACCCTATTTCACTTATGTAGGCTATAAGAGAAGAAAATTAACACTAAGCTCCTCAAAATAATTTAGAGGCACACCAATTAAGAGCCACCCTAAATCATCAAGTGATTCCAATAGTGGAGGGTTTACCCAGTTCTTCCACCCTGAATCATCAAGTGATTCCAATAGCAGGAGTATACTTAAGTATTACAATCTTGTTCCGACTTAGAAAAATAAAAAAAATGGAATATTTTAACCTTACTATGCAACTATTTATGCTTTTGTAATTTCAAATGTAAAAAAAATACAAAATAGTGAATGAATACACCATAAAGCAACATAAATCTAAATTAAATGTGATCTACAGTGAATGCATGAATACAATTCTACTCTATATGTTATCTATATGAATGATATAAATTCCTAGGATGGAAATAAAAATGCATCTGCTTTAAACAAAAAAGGAATGATTTTCTTTTGTTAGTTTCATTGTTAGAAGCAGGACAATGAAAATAAAAATGAGTCAGGGTTTAAACCAGGCTTACCAAGAATCCTACGTAATTCTTCCCCACTGTATTAAACGTCACCTAAAGTCTCTTGAACATTGTAGAGCATTTCATGAATGCTATAGGGTATCCCTCGAACATTGTAGGGCATCCACACGACCTCTAATTGAATTTTGCAACTTCAAAAACCTTTATTTTTATGATTTTTGTGTGATCAAACTTCTAAAACTTGCAATATAGAAACAAAAACAAAAATTAGTGATAATATAAATCAAAATAAAGAACCCTTTGGGGGTCCCATCGTGATCGCCATTTTGTAAACCAAAAATGAACCACACCAATAGAAAATAAAGGTACAAAAAGCATAATAACACCACATAATACACAAAATTAATAATCTTTATTGATATAGGTATATATTTGAGTTGTACAATGAATGTGCCCCAATATGGGGTTACAAATGCTTTTGATACAATTATTACAGGTAATAGGGTTTTTGAAACCCTAGTTCAATGAACAACTGGTGTCTTTTCATTTTTTCTTGATTCAAACAAGTGCGTGGGTGGGTTTGTGTATCCCTAAGGGACCACCCTAGATGCAACAACTACCAAAAAGATGATTCCTACTCTTGAAAACAACAAAAAACATAAAAGGGGTTAAAAGCACCTATGAGGGCTCCATTGTGTGAGGCCCTCTAAAAGATAAAATATAAACCCTAGATGCTACAATATGTAACTATAAACAAAAATGCAAGAATGTAAATAAAATGCAACAAATACTTTACCTTGTCAATGTTTATATCTGCTCCTATATTTATGTTTGATGATCGTGCAGATGCTCGAAAGCATCTGAGAGCTTAAAAATTATAAATCTGCTATAGAAAATATCCATAGGTGTTTGGTGATGGCTATGAACACCCAAAATCATTCCAAAAATACTCAATAACATACTGTGAACTCTAGGTGGCATTTGGAGGTTGATGGGGATGAAGCAAAACCATATTTGGTTTGCAAGGGTTTGGTGGCCATGAAAATGGGATGGAAAATGGCGGTGACTAGGGATGAATATGATAGTGAGAAGGATAGGGAAAATGTGAGTGGATAAATATTCAAATTTTTGAACCTTACCAGGGTTTCTAAGGGGGCTTGATTCATAAAAATGACTCATATTTTATAATCTACCCTTGAACATGTTAGGGTTTTGATGACACAAAAATGGGCAACCAAGATAAAAACATGAGGAAGGGTGGAGATTAAGCTTAGGCAAGTGACATTTATTGAGATGGATGGATAGCTGAGATTAAGTCATGGTGGATGGATAGGATTTATTCATATAAATACATATATATATATATATATATATATATATATATATATATATATAGATAGATATAAATAATGAACTATTATGATTGGAGGACACGAATGGATGACAAGTGGCTAGATTTTGGTGTCTACACCTACCATTTCACCTATACATATCAACCACCAATTTTGCTCTAGGTACCCTGTTGACCTAGAAGAATTAATCTCACAAAGAACAAGCTATATATTATATTAGTCAAACATTGGTCAGTTACAAAACTTGATATGAATATATTAAAAAAGTTTACTTAGCACTTGTCTTTTCTACCAAGAAAATTTGACATTACCTAATTAATCACACCACTTATGTGGTTGCAAGAGAATCCATTATGATATATGATGGGCCAATCATATCAAAATGCTAGAACTATCAAATGGTTAATTTTACTCTCAAAATTTGATCTTGAGTTTATACATCAAAATTTCATCAAGGGGTAAGTCATTGTAGATCAATTTGTGGAACCTCCACTTCCTGATGATAAACTCTTCTTATTGAACTTCTTGATGATTCCATCTTCAATGTTACTGAGTAGGAATAATATGTTGACATAGAAGATAAAGTGGACCTAACACTATTCTTGTTGGAATATATTACATTATTTGGTACATGCTAATGTACCACCTTGGGTACATCTTTAGATTAGGAGAGTGTCCTAGATTAGAGTGTGAGTATTTACTTTATTCAATGTAATAAATGCACAAGTATTATTAAAGTGTGCAAAGTATTTTGGTAATGTAAATGTGCATAATAGTCCATGTGCACATGAGTCCATAGAGTAGGAAGATGAAGAGTCTCTAGAAGAGTGAAGGCCAAGAGTGCTCCATATGAAGAGTCACATTCCATTATATATGTCTATGTGTGTGTGTGGGAGATATATATTGTAGAATGAGAGTGTGTGGAAGTATGGATTATTCAATGGAGATACAATTTTTGTGAGCATTTGTTAATGGTAATTCTATGAGTTATTTCTGAATTTATTTATGAGTTTTATATGTTTAGAATATTTCCATTATCATATATTTCATATTGTAACTTTATTTTAGATCTTGTGGTTATTTTATCTTAAGTACTTAGCTTCAAAATCTAATAGTGGTATCAGAGCCACAACAAGGTTTTATCTTGCACATGTTTTTAAGTTGCAAAGGAGGATTCCATTGGTTAAGGAGAAACTAGTGAAGTTGAAGAAATTACCTCTGGAAAAGAAAACTAGGGAAGATAGTATTTTTCCACTATGTTGAAGGAAAACCAGTGAAGATTGAAGATTTACCTATTCCAAGAGAAAATTTGGAATAGAAGGAAATTTATAGGTCTTGAAGATAGACCTTGATATTAATGAGATTAAGAGACCCAAGAAGGAGGTCCTATTGAAAATTTTGATAGAGAGAAGAATATTCCATATTACTATTTGGCTAGAGTCTTTCCACAGGGTTGAAGGAAAACTCGTGAAGACTAGGACTCAACATAGATTTCTTTCCACTAGTTTTGAGAATAACTAGTGAAGTTTATTGTTTTTAGAATTCTAGAAATTTGAATGTATTTGGTTGCTACTATCTAAGTTTTTGTTGCTGAAAAATAGTTCTCAGAAGTTGAGAAGCTTCCTACAATATATAGAGAAGAATTTCACCTTTGGTTGCCTAAAAGTCTATGTGCTTTCCTTGTGCAGGGATTAGTTTTGAGTTGCAAAAAAATAGCAGACATTGTAGATTAAGGAGGTCCAAGAAAGAGTCCAAGAGAAACCAAGAGAAACCTTATTTAAGAGTTAATATTGAAGATAGAGGAGGACTACAAAAATGTCCTATTGCATATTTGAGAAGCAGCAGAATTTGGAGATCCAAGAAAGAGATCTCATTGCAGAATTTCCATAGTTGGAAGATTGGAGAGACCAAGGAAAGGTCTCATTGAAGTTTTGAGGAAAATAATTGAGAAGCTACTAAATTAGAAGACCCAAGAGAAGAGGTCTTAAGAGAATTTGGAGAAGAAGAAGAAGGCTAGAAAAGCCCTATTGAAGAAGTTGAAGAAGTGGCTATTGGAGGATATTTGAAGAAAGTTTGTGATAGAATATTGCAAGTAGGAGAAGCTCTTGGAAATAAGAGTTTGGGATAATTGTCTCCATATGACAACAAGCCCAAAAGAAATAAGGATTTGGCAAGAAGTTTGTCAAATTTTGAAAAGGATTTTTGAAGATCTCAAGACATTCAGATTCTTGAGAAAGAGGCCAACTAAAGAGGCCAAATTTGAAGTTAGAATTGACAAGAATATTGAAGGAGAAAGAAGAATTGAAGAGGCCATAGTTTTGAGAAGGTTGAGGACAACCACGAATATTTTGAAATTTGATTTGCAAAGGAGAAGATTGCTGATTTTTGAGACAACAAATTGAAGAAGGCATAAAGCTGCAAATTGGAGAAGATTTGGGCAGATTTTGAAGTGCCTTGGAATAGCCAATTGAAGGAAGGCTTGACAGCAAAATAAGGCAATAATTTGAAGGAGATAGAGGAGATTATTGGACAACAAGATATAGGAGGAGTAATCAGAATTTTGGAGCAGCAATTTGAGATATTTGGGTTAAAAAATTAGGGAGCATTAAAATAAGAAATGAGAGCTACAAAATTTACAAATTTAAGATAGCAAAAGGGTGAATCAAATCACCAAGGAGCTAGCTACAAAGGAGGTCAAAGAGGTTAGAAATATTGGTGCAATAAAAATATTTTTATCCAAGTATTAAAGCTGGTTTATTCTAAGTTTTTGTAAGCACCACATTTGAGTTTTTAAAGTAGCAAAAAGAAGACTTCAAAGTTGAAAAATATTGCATCATTGCTATCTTAGGATCTACAAAATACAACAACAAATAGAGGAGTTAAATATTGTTTGAAAAAGGAGTAATAAGGAGAAAGAAAAAGAATAATGTATATGTTATTTTATAATCCAAAGTAGTGCAGATTTTTATAAATATTATTGAAGGAAAGAGAAGACCGAATAGTGCAAAAAGTAAGACAAGGATTAAAGGTGTCTAAAGACACCAAAAGGGGTCAATAAAGTTGCAGGAAAATTTGGTGAAGAAGAGCCACCAAAGAAGTGGAAAAACCATCAAGCCAACGTAGAGGTGCCACCATATTGAAGAAGAAGCCACCATTGGTTGAGAACAGAGTCAAGGAAGAGAGCCATCGATGGAGAAGCACTAGCCACCATTTTAGCTGAAGCAAAGCTACCTACTATTGAAAGCTATAACGTCACATCCATTGGAGAAGCTAAAGAGTTTTTTGGGATGTCAAAAGAGAAGCATTTTTTGTGAGAAAGTGAAGAGCCATTTGAGGAAGTTACAATGTTGGCAAAGAATATTTTTGGTGAGCCAAATAGACTTCATACAAAGTCCAATAGTTTGTTGAAGGAGAAGTAGTGAAGGGACATCCATAATTTGTGCCACTTGGAGGAGAGTCTAGTTGAAATGTTTGGGAGAAGTGAATCTGAGAAGATAAGGTATGTAATGTACCATTTGCAATGTGTAGGAGCTAAGAAGATACTTGAAATTATGGAAAGAGAAGCACCGATCACTCAAACAAATTTGAAACATTTGAAGATTGAGTGGTGAAGAGTTGGAGAATGAAGGGTCATAGTTTGAGCACCAAGCCATCACCGTAGAGGAGACAGATAAGTCTAGCATGGTAGAATTTTAAATGTTACCAAGGAGGAAGGAGTTTGTAACATCCATCACCAAGTGCTACATATGGTAAAGAAGTTGAAGGGTGTTAGAGACACTTGTCACCCAGGAAAGGAAGCACCAACCACCTAGGAGCATTCAAATGTTCTAGAGGAGCTCCATAAAGTGCATGGGAGTTGAACTCCATAAGAGAAATATTTGTATAGCAAAATATGAATGCGGCAGAAAGAGGAGTTAATGCACCTGAGTTTGGTAGAGTTGAGAACGTTGGAGTTCGCATAGCAAAAGGGAGTTACTTTGAAGAGCAGCACCATTTCAGGGTAAGTCAAACACCCTTGACCAAATATTGCACGCCTATTTTGGAGGTAAGATTAAAATTAATTATTTGCTTAAAGGTTGGAGTTATAAGGTTCAAGATTGAATATTATTTTCTAAGGTTAAGATATAGATTAATTTAATTTCTGGAGAGATAAGGCTTTAAATCAAAATTGAATACCTTAGAAAGAAATTAACTATTTTTGGAAAGTTTTTGAGAAGTTATTTTTGAAAAATTTCAAGAGTTATTTTTTCAAGTTTTGGAAAGCTTTGAAATTGAATTATAAAGTTTTGATATTTGCAAATATTGCTATTTTGGAGAAATAAGGTTTTCAACATCAAATTAGGAATACAAAACTTGCAAATATATTTTTATAGAATTTCTAAATTTCTAAATTTGGAGTTATAAGGAATTCAACACCAACATAGGATTGGGAAATTTAGAAATTATATTATTGAGATTTGGGAGATAAAAGGAATTCAACATAGTTTTTGAAAACTAAAAATTGCATTGATATTTAGTCTCTCATTCAAAAATTAAAGAGACATAAATATTGAAGTTTTGAAAACTGAAATTACCTCAAAGATATTATTTGACAAGCCTAACTAGGGAGATAAAAGGTTGTCAACATTAATATTAACAATTGAGAATTGTCCTTAGCCTATTATTCAAAATTTGGAGAATTGAAAATAGTACTTGATAATCTAAACTAGGGAGCCATAAGGTAGTCAACCTCAAAGTTTTAGAGATTTAGAAAGATCTTATCAAAAGTTATCTTTCATTTTTTGAGACTAGGGAGTTACAAGGAAGTCTACATCAAAAGAAATATGGATGAATTAGTAAAGAAAGTATTTAATGAAAATAGTGAAGAAATGTTACATGCACTCAGGTTTTATTCACATGGCTTAATACCCAACATTGATGGAGATCGAATATTTGATGTTCTAAAAGATAAATTGATTTTATTTTTCAAAGAAGCTAAGAAGGAAAATTTACTACCTTTATGGGATATCTTCATGAATTTTTTTTTAGATCTTGTTGGGAATCTCAAGACATTATTGTACTTACTTTAGAAGAGTGTCTAATGATGTATCTTTCATTAATTGTTTTTGAACTCTTTCAAGGAAAGATACAAGTTGAAAGAAATAATTCATATGATTATCTCACTTGACCAATAGATGAGTTTGATGATTAAAATTGGATGTTTAACTCTTTATAAATCCCTTCTACCATCTAAAATACCTTAGCAAAAGAAACAAACAACCATCATGCTTAGTTGTACAACTAGAAAACTATCAAGATAAATAGGCCTTATTTATAAGTCAGTCAGTCAAGCATCATCATAAATATTTACACATACTTCATGATTAGATTTGCATTGTCATACATATTACATATTCATGGTCTCATTGTATACTCATATGTCAAAGGCGACTGTCACTATGTCAAGTATTAATTTTACCATAAATGATTGTATAAATCAAGTACACACATCCAAAAAGGTTGATTATACATGCAATTACAAGTCTTATAATACATAGCATTCACAATAACATCTCATACATATAAAATCAAACACATCCATCATTACTATAATCAAACATACATAACACAATTACATAAACATGAATATATATTGCTCAACATCTCGTACACAATAATTAATACAAATAATACATCAACATGACTACACATCAACATAATTTATGTACATCATACACAAAAATTATGGTATATCTACCATGATATGAATAACATGAACCCTACTGACCATACGATGACTTGTCGTTCCCCTCACATCTCCCAAATCCATCCCCATATCTCCTCCATGAACCCTCAGATCTCTACATTGAGGTTGATCCTTCTATAGAGGATACCCTTGAATCTCTACTCATGGCACTAGAGGGCTCACCGAGGCCACACTCCTATGGCTATGATTATAATGTGAAACTTTATCATGATGGCAGTGGTATTTGATGAGCACCCAATAATTTCATATATACCACTACAAAGACCTACTTTCATAGATAATCTCTACTATTTGCATCCATTATTCATTGTATCTCAATGATCTTAGATTGAAGAATTGAATTGGCTCCCTTGGCTCTCAGGAACTCTACCTCATATTGTAGTTAGGCTCTCTATACCTCAATGCCATCCAATCCACACTTTAGCTCAACCACCTGCACTCTCAACTGCTCTAGCTCTACTATATCATATATGCTCACCTTTGTTGCATCTTGTACTATGATAAGCACATCTCATTCACTCTATATCATGATAACATATGCCCTCAACTGATCCATATCTCTTTCCATATCCCCCCTCACAGCCACTATGACATCCTTCTCTGTGGTGATTGCATTCCACTCTCATTGAAACCCCTTCATATTTACCCTGAGTTGCCCTAGCTCATCAATATACCTCCTCAATCATACCATATATAGTCTAAACTACTCCAAATATGACCTTAGGGGATATATCTCTACCTCTACCTACTTTTCTTGGTCTCATTAAGCATCAACATCATGCATATGATCCCACATCTCCTATACATACATCTCAACTATATCATCCTACCTTCCATCATCTGGTCCTAACTCTATCTCATCTACTCATGAGGGACCAAATTTGCTATCATGGCTACACATGTCATATCAAAGGTGATCCCTCTTGAGAGGTACCCTCATCCTCCTAACCTATGGCAACCGTTTATCCACCAGTGCTAACTATAGTTCCTTAATCACCAATCATTGTTATAGCCCCACTTGTACTACCTTCTAGCCTATCCACTATCATAAATCACCTCCTAGGTGCTACCTTAGATCCTACACATCCAACCATATAAATAAACCCTAACCTAGACTCTCATATTTGTGTGTCCCACCAACCATCATAATCCAACATCATGCCATCATCCACATTAGGTAGAGCTAACACCTCATCTAGGGACATATAAAAAGCCACTCCTCATGACCATGTCCTATGATCTCCATGGTAGCACCAAATCACCACAGGTGGATATGGAATACCCTATCATAGTTTCAACTCTCTTTACGTGACTAAATGGAAAGAAATCCAACTAAAATGCATACCATCCCATCATCCATCTACCTCATATAAATTGCACCATATCTAGACCATCCTCTTGCCAAATTGAAGCTCCTCTATATGGATGCCACACAATATCACTAGGTCTTAGATATTCAAACTATCCTTGATAATAGAGGACATGCCCCTCATGATACCTCCTTGTATGATCCTCTATATCACATCATTACTACATGGCATATGGTACCTTTGATCCCAATAATACATGAACTTCAAATGGTAGTCCCTCTAGCCTCATCACTACTATGTGCTTCTAGGACCATAATTAAACTAGAAAACCACTACACAAGGAACTCTTAGTCATAATTTGCACTCCATACAACTCATGATAGATATGGGTCAATAAGGTAGGTGCCCATGCAAAAAACCTTCCATGCTAATTCCTGATGCATATGGCAACACATAACTACTGATACAAACCATCAACAATGCATGTTTCTAGGACAACTACCTAGATGTATAGTGCTCTACATACTTAATACCTCCATTGACAATATGCACATCCCTCTAAGCATCACCAAAGGTCCTTTGCAATGATCTATTTCATGCCTCCTTACCCTATGCAACCATCATAGATAATCCATCCGTTGGAATCTAGTAAATGCAATAAACATCCTCTATGGTAATCATCATTTTTCTTATCAAAAAATTAAATATGTTCTCGTTAGCATCCCACCACTCACAAATCACATTCAAATATGCATGTTCACATCAAACCACATCCATCCATGAGACCCCATAGAACCCAATCTTCTTGAGCCATTGACTTGCCACTCTACCTCATCCAAAAATACCTTCAGATCACCCACCAAAGGCAAAAATCAATGTTGCAACCTCAACTTTTTGACCTACAAAAACAACAAAAGCAAACACGTCAATGCACATCCATCACATGCTTTCTATAAAAAAAGCATATAGATCCATACGACCATATGTATTGGGTGTAGCCATCCATACGATTTTGTACTTTTGAGAAAAGGGTATTTTTGGATACCCTTTTACCCCAAACATGCAAAAATATGATAATTTCTCAAAAAAATTGACTAAAACATATAAAATCCTATACCTAGGTTTTACTCTATTCCAAACACATAAATTTTAATAAAAATTCCACTTACTGACACTACACACCCTCCAACGCTCATTACAACACTACTTTGGGCCATCTTATCACTCGAGTTCCAAAATATGATAATGCTTCACGTCACATACTTACCCTCCCTCACCCATCTCCTTCCAATTTTTGAACTCACATGATGAAAATGAGGTGCACTTGTCCCTATATTTTATACAAAATCTGTCACATAATTGCCCTCCCTAGAAAATGTACAAATATATACATTTCTATACAATCATACAAAATGGGTGCACCTATCTGTATAGTTTCATACAACTGTACAAAATGAGTGCACACAAACGAGCACACCCATCCATACATTTTTTGAGAAAAGGATAATTTTGGATACACTTTTTCCCCAAACATGCAAAAATGCAAAAAAAATTCAAAAACATCTTAACAAAATTATTCAAAATCTTACAATTAAGGTGCACCTATCTCTATATTTTCAAAAATCCAGGCATCAAATCCATGCAACACACCAAAATTTAGCCTCTCCAAACTTTTGGTGCATCTAAAATTCATTTTATCAAGCGATTTGCCACCATCTTCACATTCTTCACCAGTCAACTCATCGCTTGAGGGGGTAGATATTATATAAAAAAGTCACCTTGCACATGATTAATATTAAAACACTCAATCTTGGATTTTGCTTGCCAAAAATTATCATACACCCTCATTTAATGGGATAAAAAAAAATGCAAAATTTCTCTTCTCAACAAAATTTCAATTCTCTTCTCAACAAAAACTCTAGTTCATTTCTCAACATAATTCTAATTCTCTTCTCAATAGAAATTCTAATTCTCTTCTCAACAAAACTCTAATTCTCTTCGATCTCATCAATCTTTCAAAGGTAAAGTTTCAAAGAACATGCATCCCTTCCATAATTGGGGTATATTACATTGATTATGACTTA
Source organism: Wollemia nobilis (assembly GCA_028583015.1). Classification (NCBI taxonomy): domain Eukaryota; kingdom Viridiplantae; phylum Streptophyta; class Pinopsida; order Araucariales; family Araucariaceae; genus Wollemia; species Wollemia nobilis. Next base: position 3,408,249 of record JAQPPZ010001274.1, on the reverse strand, counting down.
GGATAATATTACATATAATCCTCTCAAAACAATCATTTATCATCAACCACCAATCCATGTTCTCCCACAATCAACCATCAAATGAGTGTCATAAGTTTTTGCACTGCATCGTGTCTTCACACAACACAGTAAAAAGGGGTAAAATGTAGACACCTAAAAATACCTCAACCAACCTCTTGCAACAACATTTAACAAGCAAAGAATGACACATTCAAAATTCAACTCAACTACCTTAAACCCTAGGTAAAGCTAACCTAAACCCTAGGTTATACTAAATCCTAGGTGGGTTCGACCTTATCCCCCACTCTCACCCCTCTACACTCTTTTCTAAGCACTCATCTCCCTCACGTAACATTCAACCCTTTTTCCCCTTTAAATATTTTAATGAAAATTAAATAAAAAGATGGAATTTCTCTTCCCTAGGTAATTTGGTCTTCCCTAGGTGATTAAGAGGTATGGAACACCCATCACCCATAGGAGGTAAGCCTTACCCATCCACCTAATGTATTAAATAATCATTCTCTCTCCTCCCTCTTCTCCTGCCACATCGCGTGCCCCTTTTTCTTCATAGAAGGCCTATAAATAAACCATGTTGCCTATGGTTTCATGAGGAGAATATATGCATTGTTATACTACCAAATTGCACCCTAACTCATGCACAAGATCTTATGAATAATTGAAACTCCTCCTATTAATTTTTCTTGTAGGTTTTTGGTGATTTTAAGGACATAATAGGTACTAACAACTTTTGGATCGATGCCAAACTTCACTAATGGAATCTACGATTGAAGGGAAGATTAATCCAAGTCAAAAAATAGAAAACATATGGACCCATCCACCCACCTAGAAAACATACAAATAGGTACATTTTCCACTTCCAGGCTACCAAATCAACTTTTTAGGTAACCCCTTTATCCCACATAAATTTCAAATTATTTTGATATTTTCTTGATGCATTTCTATTTACTTTTTGTCACTATGTCTATATTTGTAGGAGGTATGGTTGAGATAGGCCTCCAAATGTTTTGACACCTTTTTATAGAGTTACACAGGATTGAGGACTAGTGTAGCTCATGGTGGTATGCATCATAAGACCACTCCAACCATGAGGATCTAAAGGAAGAAACCTGTGGTGCTGCAAAGACATTCAATGCTAGGGTCTCTTCTTATGGAGTCTCTCTTTTGTAGCCCTCAAGGCATATTATAAAAGGATATAAAAACACATATGTAACACTTTTGAAAATTATCAATGAAATTTGGCATGATTTTCTTTTTTTTTTCAATATTTCAGTTCTTTCTTCTTAAAACTATTTCCAAAAGCGTTCTTGTTCCATTCTTTTAATCTATACATCATTGATTTAATTTGTTTTGGAAGTGTATATAGCCCATTGTTTCTTGAATAATTCCATATTTGTGTTATCATATCAACAATGGTCTTCCCACATCTACTCATATTTAAAATATGATATTTTTTGATTTCAATTACTACCATTTTAACTCTTATTGGCCAATGATCTAAATCAATCCTTGTCAAGGTATAAATTTTAGCACAAGTCCCTTCATCTATCTAATGATATGAGAGTATGCATCTATCTATTTTTTTTCTATTAGGTTTTGGCCTCTCTTGTTGTTGGTCCATGTATAGTTATCTTTTTCAAAATCAACCTCCCATTGATTATTGTTTTGAATAAAGGCTGAGAAATATCCCACACTTTAGATTAATTTTCTAATTCCTCCAAATTTTTCATCCTACTTGGTTATGGAATTAAAATATCCTATGATCATGAATCGGGTTTCTTGGTATTTACTTCTCATAAAGTCTTCAATACCATCCCAAACTTCTAATCTACCTTACTGAGTTGTAGGTCCATACACATTGATAAGGATGATTAATATCTGCAAAGTAGCATGTGACTAAAGAGGCTATACAATTCCTAGTTTTAAGAATGGTTACATAGGAGGTTCTAGTAGGATCCCAACAAGTTATAGTTCCCCTACCATTCCTTCAAAATCCATAGCATCCCATTCACATCTTGCCCATACTATTTTCATAGTTTTAGAAGACTCTTATTTTATTATTTTAGTTTTATGGATGTAAAGAATATCAGGCTTATTACTTAAACAAAGGTCCTTGATACACCTCTACTTTGAGGGGGGATTACCACCCCTTATATTCAATGAGATTATAGTCATGTCTTATTAGGGGCTACTAGCCCTACCTGCGAATTAACAATATCATTTTGTTGTTTTGTAAAAAGAAGTTAAACCAACTTAATTTGTGTTCCTTTCTCTATGTTTGCTCTTACTTCCCTGGATCTTGCATAATTTGAGGATTTTCCTCTTTTTTCCTTCCCTGTATTAGGAGTAGGTATTATTATTCTATTCCTCAATATTCTTTCACAACTTTCTTTTTCATTAGATTTATCTTCTCTTGGCTCTACTATAGAAGCTTTTGACTTGTCCTACTCATTTTTTGATATTTCCTCATTAATGGTAAAGTTATAACATCTAACATTGCATTTTCTGTACCAATTTTTTTTCTCTTGAATGGTGCATGGTACTTCAAGAGAGTCTTCAAAACTTTATGAGACATATCCCTTAGGTTCATTGCAAATGTTCGTCCCTAAATCAAGATCATACTAAATAGATGGTTCCTTGTTAATATGTTGAACCTATTGTGCTGTGTTCTCTAATATTTGATCTACTTTTACTTCATAGGCTAAAGCCTCAAAAGATTTTGTATTTATTCCAATATCCTTCCTTATTGGTCTCCACTATTTGTTTTATTTTATTTATCTAGACCTATTTTTTGGAAGTTGAAAACCATCTTCATCCTTATCCATTTGTAAGTTTCTATTGTAGTTTTCTACATATGATTTTGTTGGGCTCTTCTTAGGGCATGATATCTCAATATGCCCTACCTCATGACATATTATAAATTCAAAAGATATGTTTTCATAATATATGGTTTGGGTCCACATGTTATCCCTTACTTAAGATTGATTGATTCTAGTAAAGCTTTACTTATATCGATCATGATCAATATCCAAGCATAAATAGCGAAGAATTCATATTTTGTAGTTTCTAAAATCTCAAGGAATTATCTTAGAGTGTTTTGATGAGTGTTGTTATTATCATAATTTAATTTTTAATATTTTTCAAATCCAAGGTAGTGTCGAAGGTTGTCTGTGATAGAAGGCTTTGGCAAGTTACAGTTCAGGAAATTAGTTCACAAGATTTATTCAGTAAAATAGATGTTTGTTTGGTTTTTCAAGGTCACACTATTTTAATTTGTAAAATTTGAAACTAATTACCTTGCAAAATTTAAAATCGCTCCTAAGTTGTAAAATTAACAATTAATCTATAGTTGCAAGAATTGATAATTTGTAAAATTGAAATTTCTGAAATAGGAACTATTTTACGCTTGGTCAATTAAAAAAAAAAAAATGGAAAGTGCTAAATTGAAACCAACTAAGTTTAACCATGCTAAATTTGAAATTACTGAAATAGGAAAAATGCTAAAATTGTCAAAATTGCTGAAAACTATTAAAAAGTTGCTAAAGCTGAAATTATAAAAAATGCAAGTAATAAATGCACACACAAACAGGGGTCAGCTAGCTGCAAATCCACACACATATATCACATTTAAAACACATGCAAAAACATGCTAAAAATAGTGGAAATTATGCTTATAAGAAATAAGTAAGAAATCAACAAAAACTGCAGTAATAAAAAACTATCAAAAATCTATAAAAATGCTCCTTCCTCCAGCCCTGAGAGTGGGCCCTTGATACTTGGTCTATAAGAAGGTAACTTCACACAAAATACCAAATTACAAATGCTCTCACACTCATAAATTCACACATTTTGAACAAAAACTGCACTTTATTTGAAAATTGGCTATTACAAAAGTGATTGTTAAATTTAAACTTGCTAACTTTTGTCTATTATGACTACTTTATACCTAATTCCTATTCTATTATATGTTGGTAGGTGGAGGAATTTATACTAAGTCCTCCACACTCCCAACATAGGTGGAAAATTACAAAATAAATTCTCTTATGCTGTTGCTTCCTAATTTTCTACTTGGCTGCAACTGACTTAGTCCTGATTTAGGATAAAATATAGTTGTGTGCTTATCATCGCTTACCACTTGATGAAAAATTGGCCAAAAATATATTAATACCATTGACCACATATTCCCACATGCCATATTGCTAAATATTCGCTAAAAATCTACCAAAAGGCTGTTTTTAGAAGATGCTGAAGTTTTATTGACTTTTTTCCCAGCTTTTGGACAGTAAGCTAAAAATGCAATATTTTCTCCTTTGTGCATGTTTATTCTATTGGGGGATGCTTGGGTATGATTTTAGGAATGTGTGTGCAATATTTATCCTTTCTATATTTTTATTTGCACATGTCAAAAAGATCAATTGATTGTTGTTTTTATGCAGGAAAAATTGTAGTTTTCTTGTTGCAATAGGCTGCATACTTGTCAAAAGTTGTTGGCACCAATTAATCACATGGGGATACGTCAAGTGGATCAGAGGTCTTTTTTGGTCTCTGTGAACACATTCCGATCATTTTTTATTACCATTTTTTGAATATTTCAATGCTTCCCTTAAATATGTCAGCTGGCTAGAATTTGTATGTTGCACAAAATCTATCAATGCCCTATTTTACAATAGAGACTGTTTTGGCACCAAAATTAACTTAAAAATTTGGTTTAAAGGTGGTATGACACTTGAAATATGCTAGAGTTAACCCTAAACCATAACATGTTTATTTGATTTATTTTTCTATGTTACTTTTACCAACAAAAATTCATGCAAAACAATCATAAAATGCTAAAAATAGTCAAAAGCAAGGGTACAATGTTCTACATATTAAATCATGCAAAAAATAACAAATAATGCATTCTAATCACACATTTGGCATAAAATAATATTATAATTGGTTTTTATGGTAGTATTTTAATGTTCAAAATATAACAAAAATGAGGTATTTATAGGCCTCATCATGTTTTTATTGTCTTGAAGGTATCCATTTCCAAAAAACTAATGGGAAACCCATACAACCCAAACTGGTACTAGGGATAGATTTATATTTTTAGGTGAAAAGCCTTCATAGCAGTGGGTAATGAAGAGTCTTGCTCTTCCCATAAAACAAGGACCCACTTTTAGGATTCTATCTCTTTCTTCCTTAGAACAAAAAATTTATAGGAAGAAACCTTTGGGAAGAAAGGATAGAATCACTCTTGGAGAATTCCAACTCCTATCAATCCATTTTATCAAGGTTGAAGCCCTTGACCAATATCCATTAAATTTATCAAAAATTGCCCTATATTGGAGCAATGAGGATCGATCCTCTATGGTGTGCTCACTAAAATATTCTACTAGAGATGATTCTAAGGATTTAAATATAAATCAGCCAATGGGAAGGAAACTAAAACATAAAATCTACTAAATTTTACCAAAATATCCTATAGCAAATATAATATTTGATAAAAAAATATAATAATTTGCATGTTAAATTTCTAAGATAAAAGAAGGGAAAAAGAAATTTGGCTGAAAAATTCTATGCCCAAAGAGAATGTCTAGCCTTACTAAAGCTCTATCCCTCCATTTCTCCTTCCATCATCCAAATCATAACTAAAAACTATTTGCAATTTTGTTTTTTGCAACTTGAAAAATCATCACCATCCTTATTTCGTATGGCTGACTTCACAGGGTCGTATCCCACTCAATATTGATTGGATTCCTTCATATGATAACTCATTTTAAATCTATTCAAATTCTGCACAAATTGGTCCAAGAATTAGATGAATCAGATAACCCTTCATGAATATATGGCTCCTAAAATATGAGATATTTTTTAGAAAAAAATATCCTATAATTGGATGCATGCCTCATATTTTTGTTCCTAAAGAACATTAAGTATTACATTCTAGGATATGGAGTTGTAAAGAGCAATTGGATTTTTTTTGACAAGATGACCCCCATAGTTTGCAATTGACAATACTTGGGACATATTTGCCTTTTGTGAAGCCTCATAGTTTATATTTTATAGATATTTTTTATCTCAATAGGTTCCTTCTATGCAGTTGATATTTTTAGCTTGGTTTTTTATCAATTGAAATTGTACCATATATTATTATACAACCATTGGTCTAACCATAGTAATTGATCAAAATTAAGTGAGAACTTATCCTTATTGTTCATTGAATTGATTCATATTGTATTGTTATTTGTTTCAATGCATGCACTAGTTTCTTCATACATATCATAATGGTGGCTGAGCATCCAAGGAAATCATTTGCAAAGACATGTAGTTCATGTTTTTAATATCATTTGAACAATTATTCATTTTCTATCACCTATAGTTGTTTATAATTAACTCTAATTCTTGATTTTTATAAGTTCAAATTGATCTAGATTTGTTTTTTGGTTCCTTTGTTTTTACCTTTTTCAGAGAGAGAGAGATGCATGCATTAACCTAGATTAGAAAATTTTCTTTATATGTATGAAGTGTGTTTTGAATATAAACATTTGTGTTGGAAGGGGGTTTGTTAGAGGTGTGAATATTAAAGTTAGCAATGACATTTATGAATATGGATGCTCAATGTATCTTTTTATCATGTGGTATTATCCCTTTTGGTTAGTCAGTGTGTGAATTTTGTATAATTTTGCATTTAAAGGAATTGGACTATGGTGAAGTGGGCAATGCAAATTATTAAATTTTGAGCCCATATTGTTTTTTTTAAACTTAGATTTGTAATGATTTTTCATACATAGTGAAATTTTATATTGTAACTACAAATATTTTTCCTTCTAATAGTTGTAGTTTTGCATGATGTTTAGAGGTCTTTTTTTAATTAACAAGGGATTGAATATGATCTAATTTAGTAGGCTTGAACTAATCGTTTTGGTCTCTTCCTTTTGGATTCTTAGATTTAATTTAATTTTTTTTTTAAATATTTATGGTCATATTTAATTTATTTAAAGGTGATTACACTTGTATGCTTTATTTCAATTTTTAGTTTTAACTTTTTTTGGGTTATTTGCAGGAGAACTTGTATTTTGGCAACTTGTCAGCTTGTTGCATTGTGTTGATGATTATTTTATATAGGGATTTTCATGCACAAGGTATCGAGGAGTACATAATGAAGATGAAATAAGTTCAAAATGGAGAATTTGGATTTATTGATGATTACAAAGTTATAATTTCTAAAGGACATAAGGACAAGACTGGTGAAAATAAGTTTGTAATTGAATAGTTGACATATTGCTTTGACTACATTTTTTAAAGGATTATCTTTACTTGCATTTTTTTATTCATTTGGAAGTATTTTTAAATTTATTTAATAGAGAGATTATTTCATGCCCAAGTCATTAGTTTTCTATAGAAAATAATTTGATGTGGCTATTGACCTTAATATTTAGATGGGATTTTTTAAAGACTTAATTTGAAGGATATTTATGCATTTAGTATGTGTAATTGAATCACAAGTACCTATTGAAATTATTTGCTTTAATCTAAGAGATTGTAAGTACATTTTTTTTTTGGTAAGTTAATAATTTTTCATTAAGGGGGCATTTGAAAGGTGCCCCAATGCCTTGATACAACCAAAAGGAAAGGGATGTAGAAGAAGCAAAAGTGCATCCTAGTGAAGCAGAAGAAAGGGAAGAGGATGCAAGGAAAACTCAAAATACATCCTAAGTAGAGAGGAAAATATAGAAAAACAAACAAAGGAAAACCAGTAGGACATGAAACCCCACAGGATCAAAAAATAGAAAACAGAGAGAAAATTACTTCAAGGGAAGAGAGACAACGATTTCCTTTTCGCTTTTCTTGATTTAATCCTTAGGTACCTCCTTTAAGACCTCGTTAGTGATTTTAATAGCATCATCCTCCTTTAATTTTAGAAATACGAGGGGCAACAGAGTTAGCGGGGACCTCTTCATCAAAGGTGTTGTAGAAAAACAACAGGTTCAATGTATTCCTCTGATCCTTTAATTATGAAATGGCCTTCCCAAGAGCATCCCAAGTAGTTTCCATGTGATAAATGGTTGCAGAGGTGGATTGGATGACCAGTTTATGCAGGTATTTCTCTACGGTGTCACTGGAGTCATCCTCATCACCTTTTTTGGCCTTCTAAGGGTTTAGAGATGCTTTTTCCTTAATCCTTTGGGAACTCCTAGTGGGAGTAAAGTCCACCTTGGCCTTTTTATTTGCACTAAGAGATCCCTGAGATTTTTCAACCTTACCTTTCCTTTTGGCCCCTCTCATCTTGGGCCTAGGTGTGGATGACGTATCATCCTCTGTGTTTTCCTGAGTGATAATATTTCCTTTGGGAAAATTTTGTAGCAGATAAGCATACAAAATTTTGAACAGACCTTGATGGTAAGGCCAATCCTGCTCCTTCTTGGCATGGGTGGAAGTTATAGAGTAATCCATGGACCAATAAAGGAATTTTGGTATGTTGAGGAATTTTACGTCTCTGAAGTGATTCACAAAGGAAATATGGAAACTACAAAGTTGGGACTCGGGATCATCAATAGTTATATATTGCATTATGGGTTTCATTACCTCCTTCCAAGGAGTAGGTAGGTCCTTGCGAAACAAACCTTTCTTGTGGAGCTTCCTCAGTGGTGATGTGTCTTCAAATTGACTACGCTCCACCTCCTAATGGTGTTTTTTCCTCCTCACAGTTTGGCCTTCAGCACTATGCCCAGTCAACTCTGCAAGTAACTCAATAGAAATTTGAAAATTTACTCCATGGATTATGATGACTCCATTATCCCAAGTTGAGGTAAATGCCATACTAGCATCCCAATTGGTCCCAAAAAACATCTTGAAAAAGGGGATCAATTTTCTATCTTGGAGGATAGCTTCAATGATGGGATCAATGGGATTGTAAGTACATTGTTATTCAATATAAAACATGAGACTTTTTACATAATTTGTAAAAGTATTCAAAATATAATTAGTTTTTGTTTTTTGTATGTTATTGAAATAGAGTTTGGATAGTTCACTAATGCAATTCATTTAAAATTAGTATCTAGACTCATCATTGGAAACATGAAATCATTAAAGTGGGGGAAACTCTAATTTTAAGGTAAAATGCTATAGTTTACCTTCTCATTTATTAGTTATTGATGTTGTTTGATTGGGCCATATTGTTAAATATAAAATCTCATTGTATTTTTTGGTTAGTAAAATATGTTCTTTTGTATGAAACTAGATGATGTATGCAATTAAATGAGTATAGGGTAGCATGGATTATTTTAAATATTGAGCAAAAACTAATTATAAAGGTTATTTCTATATTCCCTCTAGCCAAACACTTCTAGTTCTTAGAGTATGATGGAAGTATATTTTAAGTTTTAAATAACTCATTGCCATTTAAAATTGTAATGTATGAATTAATGAGGGTGTCAACATTTGGATAGCAATATTTTGGGGAATTGTATAATAGGTTGGATATATTGTTTATTATTTGTGATAAAATTAAAAAAATCTATGAAGTTAATCTCTATATCTAAAATTCAAATGGCATTAGTTCAACTAGTTGAGTTTATCTACTTTTAAGGAGGAGACATAGGTTTTAATCTTACCAAGTGATACATGCATACTAGCCAAGCTATTGTAATATGACTATGAGGTCATGATGTAATAGGGGTGGGACCCATTTCAATCCCATATAACTAGATTAAAAAAATATGTATATTTAAGTAGGTTTTGGGAAAGTGTATTTATAAAAGATCAAACTGAACCTTATTCAAATGCAACGTTAGAGGAATTTATCAATTCTTACAATGGGACATGTATGTTGTCTCAAAATGTTGAGCAAAACATCCTATTTTGCAATGGATCCAAAATATTTAAAAATAATATAACATTCTTCCAAGCATTGAGTATTTTGGAAAACTATATTCTTTGGATATTCTATAATACCTAGTTGTAAGAATAAGATTGAGAGAATTTATAATGACTGTGTTAGTACATAATCCTATAGTGTTTGTGCTCATGTAATAAAGGGAATTGTGGAAATGACATGTGTTTTGTAAATGATTTTATAAGCTTACTTGTCATGTATCTATATATGGTATAAACATAAGTTTGATTCTTTGTATTATTATTGCACTTGCACAACACGTCCTAATCTGCATGGGTTGGGAAACCCTTTAAAAAAAATATTTGGTAAGCATTTTCTTGGTTTATTAGGTTTGCTTATGGTTTTTAATCATCCAAAAAACCTAGTTTGTTAGTTGAAATATTTTAATTATAAGTACCTAATTTTTGCTTACCTTGAGTTTGTTATGATCTTTATTACCATTGTTGTGTCTAGTGATTTTTTTTAAAATAGGGGAATAGGAGGCTCCCACCCTGGTGGGATACCCCCATTCAATTTGACCACTCCCTGATCCTCTCCCATTCTTCCAGGATTCACATGGATTCTTCTAGGCTGGTTTTCTAGTGTTTTACTATTTATACATAGCTATTTGGACCATCCCAGTGATCCTGCCCCAACTATCTCAGGATGGTTTGGTTGGTTTTCGGTTTGTACAGTTGGGGGGCTATGGATTTTTGAAGAGGGTTCAATATTTGTTTCCTATTTTTGGTTCTTGATATCCAAGTTTGTGGTTTTTTTATGGCTTTGGGGGAGCCCTATTTTTATCATCCACAAATTGTCATCTCGTCTTGCTCCAAATCAGGATTTGCAGTTTTTGGTGGGACTGTGTATTTTTATGATATGGATGATTATTTGGCTTGACTCTATAGTTTTTTACGGTCCTTAGGAGGGGACCTCAAGTTTTATCATTACTGTAACTTTCGGGCCTTGTTGACAATCCTTGTATATAGGATTGCTCCAGTCGTGGGTCTTCTTGGTGGTAGTTGTCTCTAGAATCTCTGTTTAGCTTGCATATTCAGTCTCCTTTGTAGAGATATCTCATGGCCTATCGAGATATCTGGCATCTACTGATCCACTTTTTAGGTCATGTTTTCTCCTTCAACTATTCACAGGTTTCTCCTTGCTATAGTCGAGGTTTTAGATTTACTCATTTGGATGGGTTTTGGTTTTTTCATGTCTTCTTGGATGGGTTTTCATTGCTTTTCTAGTTTGTGATGGTATCATGACTCTTTAATCAGGATCCTCCTTGTTGTGACAATTTCTATTGGTCCCATGGCTCTCTGGTTAGGATATTCCTTGCTGAGATTGTTTTTTTTGATCCCATGGCTTCTTGGTCAAGATCTTCTCTGCTAAGATAGTTTCTGTTGGTCTTGTGGCTTTTTGGTTGGGATATTCCTTGCTGAGACATTTTCTGGTCGTCCCATGGTTTTTTTGTCGGGATATTATCTGTTGGGGTAGTTTTTGTTGTTCTCGTGCCCTAATGGATGGGTTTATCCTTCATTGTTGCATTTTATATTCTTGTCTAGTTTCAGTTTCTTAGTTTGGGAGGGATTTTCCAACATGGGTGGGATTATTTGTTTTGATTTTTGGGCTCCTTTGGAGGGAATTTTTAAAATTATTTTTGTATAGGTCTATCTCATATCCATATTTGATCCCAGGTACAGGTTGATCCTGCATCCCAATTTGATCCCACATATAGGATGATCCTGCATCCTAGTTTGATCCCACGTACGTGATGATCCTGCATCCTAGTTTGTTTAGTCAGTTGGTGATGGTCCCTCCGGGACCGTTCCCTTGTGCTCCTTTTGATTTTCTTAAGGCCTGCCCTTTGGCCCTCTGGATGGTCTATTGACATTTTGTAAAAAGGTTTTGGGGCCCCTTTCAAAACCCACTTTTAATAAAAACATTTTACCGATCTATATATATTTTTTAAATAAAAAATAACCTCTCCTATTAGATTAGTCTCAAAATAAGCTTTCCAACAGGCACCTGCATGCCAATGTTCCCATAGCCTTAGCACTCTAAAATTGCTTAAAATCAGGCATTGGAAACTTGAATTTCCTCTAGGTAACATAGATGGCCTCACTTTCAGGTCTTTGTATCTCTTGTAATATTCAATGGAATTTCGTGAATCTAGTTCCATTAGGTAAATCTCAAAAAAGGCTTTTCAAAAAATATAATTTTACCTATGTTTCAAGGATATTTGAGGCTTAATAATGCTTGTTTTATATAGGCTATCCAAGCTACCATGATAAATTTGAGGGCATAAAATAAAGTGGTTGTAAGCCCGATAATTGGAAATCACCCTAACCAATGGAAAAATTACCCTGGCCAATGAAAATTACCCAATAATGGAAAGCTAACTTGCCTAAAAACCTTGATCACTTGTGGTCAAAAGCATAGGGAAATAAAAATAAAGCATACCCAACTGAAACCCTAGGCTACTTGTTGAGAAGCTATAAGAAGAAAATTAAAGCCAAATCAAAACTTAGACTAAAAGCTAAAGCAAATGGAAATATCGGACTAGCTGCAAGCTTACTTTAGTGATAAGGGTATTGGTCTCTCTTTGAGAGTTCCAAGGTTTAAACCTCACTCAGTATGAGGGGATCGAGACCCATCATAAAAAAATGTGTAAACTCATTGAAAAAATGAAAATATAAATTTGTTTAAGCTTGGTAACAAAAAAGGCTACGTAAAAAATTATAGGATGTTGGACTCTTTTCACAATGATGTCAGCATTAATCTAAGTGGAAAATTGCTCGACAATTTGAAATAACCCTAACTAGCGAAAAAATAACCTTAAGAAAATGGAAATACCATACTTTTTAATTGCTGATGTAAGTAGAAGTATTGAAAAAGTATGCCAAAGTAGAAGTTCAAGCATTCATGAGAAAGCTCAAGTGGAAATTAGCCCACTCACTGGAAATTACCCCATTTTCAATAAATTATGTTTTAGCAGTTTGAAAGAGAGGGAAAATGAAAATCTTAGCCTGAAGCCTTTGGATGCTTGCAAAAAAAATTAAGAAAGGAAGCTCATGCATGCAAGTGAAGAGCCTATTTGAAAAGGAACATTAAAAAAAAAAGAAAAAACATGTTAACATTTAAGGAAAAATAAATAATAATAAAATTAAAAAGTAAAGAAAATGTTATATGTATAATGTATAATAAAAAATAATAAAAAAACAAAAAAATAAATTTAGTAATTACAAAAATATTTTCTAATGTTTGCATTTTTGCTTTCTTTTGCAAGATATCTGCTAGGGCTGCTTTAAATTTAAAATATGACGAACATGATGGCAGATGTGGGATTTTAATGTTGATTAGGAAAACATTAGATTACTAGAATCAAGGTTCTCAATGCAAATGACACTTAACACTCTAGGAATGAAAAGCTATGCCACACAATATTTGTTAGAGCTAGAAAGTGACTACCATCTCTATGAAACATGATGAGCATGTTAAGAATTATAACGACCTGACAAAGAATGTGCAGAGCAAAATGAAGAGGGCAATTGGTGCCAACTTAGCCTAGGATCGTGTCCAATTAATTTTAGCCAATATTTTATGTAATAGGTTATTTCATTCTAGGTTAAGCAAAATTTATATAAAGGATGACAATCTTCATTTGTAGGGATAGAAATCCATCCTGTAGTATGCTCTTTTAGCTTTCTAATTTCGTTGATTGTTTGTAGTTGGACGAGTTTTCTAAATCAAGCTGCTATTATTTTTGAGCTCTGCTCATGTAATCCATCGAAGTGAGCAAATATAAAAGAAATGTATTCAATGAGATATCTTTATAATACAAGACTTCTAAAATTTTTGTGTTCAATATGCGGCATGCGCATGCTGATGGTGGTTGCATTTAGTATATTTCATAGTCTTATCTACTTTGAATATTGCATCATCTTATATCTCAAGCTGTGTGAATAATGGTCATGCTAGGGCTGGTTTTAAATTATAATTGTTGTTTAAATTAGACTAGAGTTGGAGTTTAGGGTAATATTAGCTTATTTTATTTTATTTTATCTCAACCCTAAACCTTTTATATTTCTTTAGATCTCATTTATATTAGTAGATTAAATAAATCTTTGAAGTTGGTTTTTTGTTCTATCAATTTTAAATTTCATTTAAGTTGTAAGACAATAAATATGAATGCAATGAATGATAATTTCTAGTTTGCATTTGTTTACATTTCACTAAGCTTGTATACATTATAATATCAATGTAGTGGAATTTTTTAAGGTAGTTAGGCATTTTAATTTTAAAGCATTGTGTGTAGGCAACATATCTTTTAGAGTCATAACCAACAAAGGCCCCTTGAAGGAACAATAAGCAATGACCTTTGAGTCTATCCGCACTGGCCAAAACCTAGCATACTGAAACCTTGGAGGAAAAACAAATTCACTTTCAAGAGAGAACATACTCTATTTCAAGTATGTTGGCTTACCCTTGATAATGTGTCATTTGCATGCTCAATATGTATATTGTTGCATTTCTTAGTTTTGATTTAATGTTGGATATCTCACTCAATAAATTTTAAATTTAAAATAACACATGATCGTACACTATATTTTAAAATTTATACAAAATTCAACTTTGTAGTGGAAATTTCCTTTTTGAAAAAACATGTAAAGTGCAATTTGTCGGAATTAATTTCTTTAAAGATAGTGAAAGAAGTTCAACACTAAACAACTTTTACTGCACCCCCATAAATTCACATATCACCAACTAATGCAATAGATCATTCATTGGGGGTGTTTATAGTGATACCTAACCCCCAATTAATTTCTAACCTCAAACCAACATAACCTAACTTGAAGGTCAAATTACAATACATTAAATGTATTAAACTATTTAATCAAGGTTAATCCTAGAGGTGGTTTAACCAATTATTGATAAGGGTGAATACATAAAAATTCCTTGTATGCTTACATGAAGATGCTCGTAGGCTTACATAGAAGAATGCCTATAGGCTTACATAGAACTTGCCCATAGGCTACATCAAGAGCGATCATAGGCACTTCATCACTATTGATGATCTTGGCCTAATAAGGTTAGATTACAAATATTTCAATAAAAATAATTTTTTAGAAAGGTCTTTTGATTCTATAATTATTATAACATTGGAGTTTTAGATTGAAGGCAATGGGTGTCACTGAAATAGGATAGCTAATAAATTTTAGCTTGAAATTCTAAGGGTTGGTCTCTTTTATTGTGTTGAGATGAGCAAGTAGAAGTTCTTACTACTAGTATATTTTATTGAGGTGGAAGGAAAAGTCAAAAGTTTTCAATTCTAAGTTATCATTTTTTTGTGTCATTATGATATGTGGGATTTTTTTTGTCATTTAGTCTAGTTTATTTATAGAAGAGGAAACATGTATTTTTCTTCCTTAATGGTTTGCTTGTTTTGTAATGTGTGGGTATGTACTGATATTTCAATAGGATAAAAATGGAAAAATGATTTTATAGTGAATGGATAATAAAGACTCACAAGTCACACAATTCATAGAGTTTTTAAAATTATTTAATGAATTTATTTACAATCTTATTATGATGATATAAAAATAATACTATATATATATTTAATGAGTTAATAATACTATATAATTTTAATCATTATTATATTCAAGAATATTTTACAAAATAATAATTAAATTGAAAAAATTCATTTTATCCATTTCTTCAAGTTGTCTTATACATGATCATTTGTTGCTTCTTTTTAAAAACTTAAATTATATCTTATTAGGGTTTTCTTGCACCATCAAATGTAATTTCTAGTTACACATACTTATTGACCATTTAATCTCTTATCAACCACATAAAGCACTCCTTGTCTTGTAGTTTATTATTGAGTATCTTTCTACAAAATTTATCTTTTCATGGGCCATGGAACAAAATCTACAAATATCCAAATGTGTTTATTCTTATCACCCATCATATCACATTCTATAGCTTGTCATTACTAGTGTATATAGTTTTACTTTTTTTTTTTTCTATCATATTATCAAATTTGATAACTTATGGACCATGGACCTGCACTTCTCCCTTGTAGACCTATTTTACTATTGCCAACTTTAGTTCATATCCTAAACTCTATGAAGAATACTTTCAGAAATTTCAATTTTCCTATTCTATGGATTGTTGAGAAATCATTATTATTTATAGATATTGTTATTCCATTCCATCCTTCATATCCAACATGTATTCACCATGAAAAATTCAAAAAATTCTATGAACTTTCCTTTGCTATGAGTCATGAGTGAAATATTACAAGTATCATGGCATTTTGCCTCTAATTGTTTATCATCCATAGCTTATAGCCTATAAACGCTTATCCATATTAACTATATGTTCAAAGTTTTCATGTATGAATATGTATCTTGTATTAATTGGTACTTCATATAGAATATGATGATTTCAATATTTATTGATATTCCATCCTCCTCAAAAAGTAAAGAGGAGAAAATGAAGTACAAGTATAGTCCCAAAAAATCAATCAAAATCCACTCTAGGTTATCAAAAATCTCCAACATAATAATGTGATAGGAGATTAGGAAGCATTGACACGTGTATTTAGAAAGAAAATATCTAAAACTAAAGAATTTTGAGATATTTAACATTTCTATTTTTGAAGATATATATTTTTTTCCAAATTGGTCCTTCATTGTGTTGAGTATGTTGACCTTGAAATGAGAAATGTCTTCTCTAAAAATACGATATTATACACCAAAATGTGACCAGCTAGAATTTTAGTTGTATATAATCTTATCTCTTGCATAAATGATATAATTATTGTAAGTAAATATTGACCCTATGAATTATGGTAGAATAAGAAAAATATATATTTAAAGTATGTTCATGTTGTTTTTCACAATACTTCCATAAACATATAGAATCAATATAATACTTAGATAAATAAAAATAATTCACATAAAAATAATATTCATGATATAGAGGGTGCCCTTAAAAACCAAAAATAACTCACTAAAGGAAATAAAATTTAACTCTAACCAATGAAGAAATGATCAGTAGAAAGGGGTGTAAATACCCATTTAAAAACAAACCTTTAGGTCAAGGTTACATAACTGACATTTATGCTAAATAAGTAAAATATTATTATAAATTTACCTATACATGGTGTATAAAGGCTCAAAGAGGTCATACAAGGAATATAATACAAAAGTTAGTCATGACCTCAAGTGAAGCTTAACTCCACATATTTCAACATCCCCTTTTAAGCTAAATGACAGACATGAAAAGAGACCCTTATCCATCATCCCTTATTAGGGGACACTCTCCTATGTTCGTATGCTCTTGCATGTGCATAAATGGCACCTTAGGTATGGTCTTGGTAAATATATCCACTACTTGTGTTTGTTGTTTATTGTACCAATGTTGATATGAATTGAGAAATGAGATGTCAAAATTTGATTAGTTGATTTTATTTATATATAAAAGCTTTGGGGTCAACTTTGCCACATTGGTTGATGTCATGTTGTCCACATCACCATACCAACTGTCAAGTACCAAATAATCATGCCAAATATCAAGTGCCATGTCATCATACCGGTTTTTAAGTGCCATGCCATTGCAACCTTTACCAAAATAATGGGAGTGAGGTTCAAAGATCAAACCTCTAATAGTAAGTGCCTTAACATGGTGTGCACTAGCCACTATGGCCAATGCTATCCATGTCAATATCAATAGGGACCCATACAATATGAAGCAAGACCTTGGCATGAAGCACCTCAGAACCTAGTGCCTTAGTATAACACAACCATGCCAAAGGATCCTATTTGAGCTAAATACATGACATTTTGATGGGAACAATCTCATAGGCAATATGTTGACCATTTCATCATCTCCAATGTTGCATGGAGGGTGATGCCTAGTCCTCCCATATCCCATAAATTCTAGATTGGGTCATACCAACCATGTCTACCCCAATGTATTTCGGTCTTGAAGCTTGTCAAGCCATGTAGATGACCCCACCTCTCTAGCTATCAATATTGATGGATCTCCTAGAGGATCCCCAAAGGGTATCATGGCTTACTATAAAGTTGACCCTTAGGGAGCAAAATGACATGGGTATTCTCAATAGTAATACTCTCTAGAAATAATATCTTATATGCATTTTTCTTAGTAGTAAAGTCGTTCTAAAATCATCTCTCACGTATATTTTCTATGATAGTAAAACTTTACCAACATCATCTCTTATCCGCACTTTTGGATAGTAAAGCCTTTCTAGAATCATCATATAACAACAAATATTTATTATATTCAAGGGGTAACTACTTGTGCTTTATGGTTTCCATTGGTGGTCATATCTTAAGCAAAATGAGCTTTCATCCTCTCTTTGCAATGTAGGGCATCTACCAAGGATCTCAGGTTGTAAAATTATTGATAGCTATTTGGTTATGCCCTTTCATATCTAGGTTTATAGTCATATTTATTTTACTATTTTTCATGATCATTTTATCATTGTGTATTAATCTCATTTTTGTATAATAATTAGTTTATCTTTCATCCTCATATTATCAATTTTTAGGATTAATAATTTAAAAATATAGGTGAGCGAGAATCAGAGTGGTCTCTCAGCTACTATTGTGGAGTTTGATGGTGTAGTCCAACTTGCTAGGTTTGGATATTCTCCTCTCTAAGAGCATCATGTACCTTTTGTCCCAGGTGCTTCATCATTTTCCAAGGCAGTTGAGGGTCATGGTCTTAATTCCCTCTATCCTTATGATTTAGAAATTCATCCAAAACATTTCTCTCTATCTATTATGATGGATTTGATTTACCCCTCCTTGGATGAAGCAGTGTTTAATATTATTGGAAAATTTGTGGGACATCATACAAATATGGTTTTAATTAGAAAATGGTCTCTTATACGGTGGACTCCTTATGGTAGTTTGGAGATTGTTGCCCTTTTGAATGAATTTTTCCATATCAAATTATCTAAGGAATCATACATGCTTCATATTTTAAGTGGAGGCCCTTGGTTCTTTGGTAGAAGGAGCCTATTTTTGATAAGGTGGAGAATGAACTTTGATCTTGATTTACAAACAATAAATTCTGCTCTTGTGTGGATAAAGCTTCCTAGCTTATCCCTTCATTTTTGTATATGGATATTTTAAGAGGGATAGCTAAAATTTTTGGAGAACTAATCATGATAGATGGACCAACATGCTCCAAATATAGAATGGTGGTAGCTAGAATGTGTGTAATTGTCATTATTAATTTGGATTTGTTGGAATCTATTGATTTAATCTAAAAATTGAGTGTCAAGAAGCATCCAATGGAATTAAAAAATCTTCCTTTATTTTCTTTGAGTTCTAGTTATCCAAAATAGGTTGGAATCTCCTTAAATAAGAATGTTTCTAAAAATAAATGGGTTCACAAGGAGGGGTCTATGGATCCCACTTTAGTTAAATATCTTGGAATCTTGAAACCAATTCCTATGAAAGATAACAGATTGGGTGTTGGTACTAATGTTGTTCTCTTTTGAAAGAAGGAGAAAGACCAAATAGTGATAGATTTCATAATAAGACTGTGAATTCCTAGGTATGCTCTAAATCGAAGCTTTTTGATTTTATTTTAGTAAAATTTTTGAGTCCTATATAAAAAAACAATTAAGCCACTCGATACTAGTGAATCTCCTAAGCCTATTGGTAAGAGAGTATTGAGGGATCTAAACTCTTCTAGCTCCTTGAAATCTAGTAATAAAACTACTGATGGACCTAGCCCTCAAAAGAAATCTAATACAATACCAGATGTGGGGAAAAGAAAATTAGAAAGACCAAAAAAAGCAAGAGACTTTGTAATGCATCACAAATGATGATATTCCTAAAGTGAAATAATCTACACTAGATAATCTATGAAAATCTTGATGGATTTCTCCTTGAGTCCTAAAACACACAATCCCATTACCATGGGAACATTGATGACTTCCACTTCAAATATTGTTAGATGAAGTTATTTTCCTAGAATGTAAGAGGTCTTAGTGACTATCCCAAGCAGATATTTCTAGAATATCTAAGGAAATATATATCCCCTTCAATTGTTTTACTTCAAGAAACAAAGGTAGATTTAGTCAATATCTTTAAGATCAAAAATGTTATTTGTAAAGATGCTAATTTTACAATTTGTCATATTATGGGATATTTTTGGGGGCTTCTTTGTTCATGGGATCCTTCTAAATTGGAAGGGTCTTTGCTTTTTGTCTTGGATAGGATTTTGAATATTCAATTTCATTGCAAGTCTTCAAAACAAACTGGGTTTTATCTATTGTCTACGCTTCAAACTCTATCCTTTATAGGAAAAATATTTAGAATATCCTAAGTCAAATTAGAGAATAGTTTAATAAGAAATTTTGAGTGCTTATTGGAGATTTCAACACTCCCCTGTACCACTTTGATAAAAAGGGAGGTAGTAATATTTGATCTAAAGGAATGGTGAAATTTGCCAACTTTTTGAATCATAATGAACTTTTGGATCTTGATCTTAGAGGTGACAAATTTACTTGGAGTAATAGAAGAAAGGGAGATCAGTTAATACAAGTCAAGCTTGATAGATTTTTGATATCAAAAGAAGGAATGGATGTTCTAGGAAATATTATTTGAGTTCTCTTCCTAGAATTGGGTTAGATTATAACTCTTTGCTTCTTGAAGTCTCAAGAAAATTAGTGTTCAATAAGCCTTTCTATTTTGAATCCATGTGGTTGAAATATTGTAATATTAAGGGTAAAATTGAAGGATGGTGGACTAAAAATTCTTTGGTCCTCTTTTATCCCAAATAGCTAAAAAGCTGAGACTTATAAAAAAAAATTAAAATTTTGGAACAAGGAGGTTTTTGGTAATATTTTTAAGCAAAATATGGAAATTAAATCTCGATTGAAAGAAGTTGAAATGACCCTAGAATTTAGATCTAGCAGTATTTATTAGAGAGATAAAGAAAAATCTCTTTTGGCCAAATTTCACAATATTCGGGCTAAGGTAGAAATATTTTGGAGATAGAGATCTAGAGTTGTCTTGTGGAAAGGATATAGAAACACTAAATTTTTCCATGTAACAACACTAAGGCACAAATGCAACAACAAAATCAAGAAATTAATTAGAGAAGATGGTTCAAAAATTGATGACTTCGAAGAAAGTCGGTTGGAAGCTATTCATTTTTTTGAGAATATCCTTTGTACCATACACCAAGGAGATGAATATGCCAAATATCAACTTTTAAATTGCATCCCTCCTCTCATATTCCAAGAAGTTAATGATTTTCTTACTTCTTCCTTTAATAATCAAGAAATTAAAGATGCTATTTTTTCTTTAGCAAAGGATAAATCTCCAGGTCCTAATGGATTCCTTGCTACATTTTTTTAAATATTTTGATATATAGTTGGTAAAGATATGGAGGAAGTTGTATGCGAAGCTCAACTGAGATTATTTTTACCTTCTAATGTGAACTCCATGCTTATTACCCTCATTCCTAAGATTATGGGGGCCACTGAGCTCAAAAAATTCATACCTATAAGTTTGTGTAACACTATATATAATATCTTCTCAAAAGTTATGGCTAATAGAATTAAAAAGACCTTGCCTAGTATAATTGGTCTAAATCAAGGTGGTTTTGTTTTGGGGAGGGATATCCTTGATGAAATTATTACTATGCATGAGCTTATTCATTCAACTAAAAAAGTGGTAATTCAAGCATGTTTATCAAGTTGGATATGAACAAGACCTATGACAAAGTCTATTAGAATTTAAAAAAATATATTATGATCAAATTTAGATTTCATTTAAGTTGGGTGAATCTTCTGAAACAATGTCTCTCCACTCCAAGATTTTTAGTCATGGTAAATGGATCCCTTGTTGACTACTTCAAAAGCTCAAGAGATTTGAGATAGGGAGACCCCTTGTCTCCTTATTTGTTTATCATTTTGACTAAGGCCCTTGGAAGAACTCTCATTATGGTCTCTAATTCTTATTTTTTTAAAGGTATTAGGCCTGTTGCTCATTTAAATACTATTTATTTTCAATAGTTATGGATGATACACTTTTAATGATAGTAGCTTTAGTTCTTCAAGCCAGAGTGCTTAAGCATATCCTGAATTTATACGAGCTTGTTGCAGGGTAGAAAATTAATCTAAAAAAAAAGTAAGATATTTTTTTAAATACCCTCTTGAGGCAAAAAAGAGCTATTGCTTGTTTTCTTGGTTGCTCCATTACTTATTTTCCTACTCCTTATTTGGGAATGCCTTTATTCAACGACTATGCTAAATATGATTTATGGTTTCCTATTTTAGAAAGGATGCACAAGAAACTTGTTTGGTGGAAGGGTGCTCTATTAAGTCAAGTTGGTAAAGATATTTTAGTTATGGCCACTCTCCAAAGCATTCCTATTTATTTTATGTTTGTGTTTAAAATATCAGCTAAATTTGCTCATAAAATTGAACAAATCCAAAATTTGTTTTTGTGGATTGGCCCTGAAAATAAACATAGATTCCATTTAGTCTCATGGGATCAAGTTTGTTCTAGCAAAAAGAAAGATGGTATTGGGTTGAAGAGATAACACTCTATGAATATTGCCCTCTTAGACAAGCAAATATGGAGACTTATCTCATCTAAGAGCACTACCTAGACTAAAATTATTCAGGTTAGATATCTTAATAGAGGTCTTTCTTTTTTGGAATATCAGGACCTCCTTTTAGATTCGACCTTTTGGAAAATCATAGCTGCAACTAAAGATATAATTAAAAAATGGTTAATATGGAAGTTGGGAAATGGATGAATAATTGATTTCTAGAATTATGCTTGGATTTTAGATTCTCCTATCTCCATAATTCTTACCTATGTCCCACTTAAAATGGTGATGGAGTCTATAGTAGGTCCTAAAGTTGTAGAATTTATTGAAGAGGTGAATGGAAGGAATTGCTGGAAGGAGCTGATTCTTTCTAATATTAATGAGGATCTTAGAGATACTCTTAAAAACTTATGGAACAAGCTGAAGGTTCAAGTTATCTCTCAGGGAGATGGTAGAGATTCTATGCTTTGGGTTCTAGAAAGCAATGGTGAATTTTTAGTTAAATCAACCTATAGATCAATAGATTTAGAGAAAAATTTTCAGGTTCCCAAAAAGTAGGTCAAGCTTATGGCCCTGACTCCTAAGATAAAATTTTTTCTTTGGTTAGCTATTCAGAATAAAATTTTAACCATTGAGAACCTCAAGAAGAGAGGCTTAATTTTGGTTAACAAATGCTATCTTTGTGGTCAAAATGAGGAAAATTCAAAGCATTATTTTAGATTATCCCTTTTCTTGTGAAGTCCTTCAAATTATTCTGAAGTTGATTGGAATTTTTTGGGTCTTCCTGAATTATTTGGTTAAATTCTTTGAATAATGGCCAACTCTTTTTTTTAGTAGAAGATGCAAGCTTTTTTGGACCTTTCTTCTCCCTCATTTTTTGTGGGGTATTTGGAAAGAGAGGAATATCCAAGCTTTTAAGAATGCTTCTAAGGATGCCACCTCAATTATTAATAACATTCGCTGTTCTCTAAAATAAAATTGTAAACAAAAAAAAAAAAAAAACCAATACAAAAGATAAAGTAACAAAAGCACAATAATAACACAAGATTGCACAAAATGAATAAGCTTTTATTAACATGGGTAGATCTCCGAGTTATACAATAAATGTGCCCTAATATGGGGTTTTACAATACTTTTGTGATACAAATTTTACAAATACTAGGGTTCTTTGAAACCCTAGGTCAATACATAGTTGGTGTCTTCTCGCTCATCTTCGATCCAAACAAGAGTTGTGGGTGGGCTTGTTTATCCCTACAAGACCATCCTAGCTTCAACAAATTCCAAAAATATGATTCTTGCACCTACAAATAGCAAAAAACATAAAGGTATTAGAAGCACCTTCGAGGGCTCCACTACATGAGACCCTTAGAAATATTAAAAATAACTAAAACCCTAGATGCTGCAAAATATAGCTAAAAATAGAAATGCAAGAATGTAAACAAAGTAAACCAAATATATTTACCTTATCAAATGTTTTTTGTTTTTGTTTTTGTCATTGATGGTTATGAGGATATCCAAATGATGCTCAAGGGTTAGGGGACTATAGATATGATGTGGGAAATATTAAAAGGTATTCGGTCATAATTATAAATACCCACCAGTGTTCCAAGAATGCTCAATAAGTTTTGGTGAACTCTAGGGGGCGTTTGGGGGTTGAGGGAAGGGTTGCAAATCTAGATTTGGTTTGTGAGGGTTTGGTGGTGGTGAAAATAGGTGATGTGACGAAATAATGGCTAGGGTAGAAGGGCTTAAGGATTTATCTCCAGATTCAAAAGAACTTTAGATATTAAGGGGAGCTTAAGGGTTTGATTCATAAAAATGACTCATCTTTTATAATCTTCCTTTGAACATATTAGGATTTCGATAACACAAAATGGGTGGTTAAGATTAAAACATGAGTAAGGGTAGAGATTAAGCTTGGGCAAGTGACATGGATTGAGATGGATGGATGGATAAGATTAAAAAATGGTGGATGGATAGGATTAATTTATATAAATACATACATATATATATATATATATATATATATATATATATATATATATATATATATATATATATATATATAAATGGATGGTTGTGATTGAGGACATGGATAGATGACAAGTGGCTAGATTTTGGTGTCTAAAAATGTTTCTTTTTGTATCGTGTTGTGTAAAACACAATGCTGTGTAAAAATACAAGACACCTGGTTTGGCATGATGAAGCAATTTTCTTTCCTTGAAACACAAAGACAATTTTGAGGATAAAATAATTTGTATGTGTAGCTTACCCCTCAATTGGTGAATGAGTGAAAAATGATTCTCATGAGCCAATTGATAGAATTGTATGGAATGATTTAGGTGAATGGTTTAAGTGCAAATGTATGATGTAAATGCAGATGATATGAATTATGTAAATGCGGATGATATAAATGATGTAAATTAATGTCATTATTGCCCCAACAGATTAAAGGAATTTTTTTTCCAAGTGTAGATGCCATGATCATGTAATATGTATCCTGCAGTGAGAATTCAAAATCAAATTTGGTTGCCCCAAGTTTGGGGTGATTCCATGCTATTGAAGAAAGTGCCTTTTGGCATCATTGAAATGCAAAGATGAAAATGCAAAAAAAAAAAAAATAGTCTATCCTCGAGGCCACTCATGATTGTAGCTAATTCCCACATGAAATTCCTAAATGATTTCTCAATCACTTTAACTAGCCTACATCCTAGGATAATAGTGCAATTGTAAAATAAATGATGAAATTTATCCATGTTGGGAACCCCATGGAAAAGGGCATCAATGACAGTTGTTGAGCAAATTGGTCTTGGCATAGTCTCACTCAAAATATGAGGGAAAAAAAATGATTTTGTTTTTGAAAAAGGAGATATTGGATAATGAAGATGGCCTAGTATCCTTATGGTTATTTAATCATCTTATCGAATTGCATGGATGACCAATCGCTGCAATCGCCAAGGATATAGAATAGACCACTAGATATGAGATTTACTTGAAATTGTATGTGAACTTGGAAAATGTTTGATGTGAATACATTGTTGATGGATTTAATGATGTTGAAATGAATATTGTTGTGATAAAAATGCATTGGATGATTGGATTGCATGATTTTGTGAAGTTTTGCATTGTTTTGGAGCATTTTTTAAGCAATTTTGGATAATATTTATGACTTTTTGGATCGCAAACAAAAGTTAATCACCCAAATCAATCCATATTATCATAAATATGAATGAAATATTTAATGAATGACTGGAATGATGGATGTTGTAATTTTTTGAAAATTTGGACCATTTTGATGCGTTTTGAAACTTGTAAGGTGATTTTACGATATTTGGTCGCAAACAAAAATTATGAATCCAAACCAATTTTTGTTTTCACAAAGCATGATATGATGGTGAAATGAATGTATGGATGCATTTGGAGTGATTTTATGGAGGTAAGCTAACTATATACCTTTTTGGATCATTTTGGTCTTTGTATAAATTTTAACACCAAACGCCGACTAGCGTTTTCCACTTGGTAAATGCTGGTAAGAATTTTGATGTACCTATGAATGCCCATGGGTGTTTCAATGCACCAAAAATACCTATAAGTAGTATGTAGAGGTGAAATCATATTCATTCTTGCGTTCATGAATTTCAAAAGTTATGTCTGAAGAAGTGAGTGGGGAAGTGAGGTGGAGTGAAGGAGTGTGGTGGGGCAGAAGCTATGGTGATGGAGGGTGTGGATGTGGTAGTAGGAGTATAGGTGACTAAGGTAGGTGCCCTTGGAACTCTTGTTTAGAATTTGTGTAAATATTTTTTTTGAAGTATTCAATGAATGTGAAGTTGATGTACTTGCATTGTACATGTGTTGTGTTGCAGATGAGAATATTGAAGGCTCAACATCTATTCTCGTACCTCATACTCAAGGTGAGAAAGGTGCTATAGGATGAGCAATGGAAGTGGCTAGAGACTATGCAGCTGGCTAATGTAGCTCAAATTTATGTGCTGAGGGTAGATGAGGGCTATCTCTATGCCTTGGTAAAGAGATGGGATCCAAATCGGGTATCTTTCAGCTCCCTACTGGAGAAGTGACAGTGACACTTGAGGATGTATACCACATCCTTAAAGTACCAGTGGAGGGGTTACGTGTCAAGTTTGTACATGATAAGGGATATGATATTAACCATATTTTTGGATATCGATGGCAGGATGTGAGTGTGAAGGGCGTAGGGATAATGTACTTTATGATGTACGTGGATAAGAAGTTGGAGGTATTACCTACCTTGGTCATGTTTCTATTGGCTAACATAGTCGTACTGAATAACACTGGCTATTGATTTCCTTGGAATATGATCAGGTTGGTGTACTATATGATCTATTATCCTTGGGTATATGCATGGGCACCTGCTCTACTGGCACAACTATACCAGGAGCTGTACGAGGTTAGGAGGTAGAAGAAAAATGGGTTGGATTGCAATTTAATATTATAGTTTTGGGGTTAGGAGCACTTCAATGTGGCTCAACTTGTGGGCTTACCTAATGAGGCATGGAATGAGGAAAAACCATATGCTATGAGATGGCAGGTGATTGAGGAGGTGCACCATCATCCTATATAGACTAGCCAAGAGTACAAGGATATATGGGTAGGGCTGACATCTACTCATGTGTATTGGAGGCCATGGTGAGGTACTACTTGGATTGGTGATGGGGAGAAACTATGAAGAGTCTAGTAGGCTAGATGAATGGTTGGTAGGTGTAGGAGTGAGGTGGAGCTAATCTAGTTCTCATAGATGCTACAATAGTTTGGGCTATGATAGGGGGTTCCTGAGGCACCAGTGTTGTACATGCATCATCGATATGATACGAGTCTACCTTATGTGAAGGCATGGAGGGTGACCTATGAGGATGATAAGAATATGGATCTCCTCGATGTGGATTATATGGGAACTACTACTGAGTACGATGTATGGTTCACTACACAGCCACCATGGGTACCCAGTCTAGTATTGAATGAGAGTAACAAGGATGAGGATGAGGCTAAGGCTGAGGTAGATGAGGTAGAGGAGGCAGATGAGGTAGATGAGGGTCCCAAATGTTGGGGATGTCTTCAATATAGCAGTCGAGGGATATGCGTGAGAGATGTAGTAGAGCAAGCTCTAGATATTGAAGGAAATGGAGATGACATGGATGATATGGAGGAGGTTCTAGAGAGACCTCCCGATCAAAGTGAAGAGGATTGGGTGATGCTTGAATATATGGTGGTTGAGTGAGATGCTAAGATAGCTCAGTTGTGAGTATAGCTACAGGAATATATGGCTACAAGTGGAGGCAAGGATAGGATCACGAGGCTCCAAACAAAGCTACTTTAGAGGGACCATCATCAAATACATGATGTACTATACCTTCAAGATTGAGATGGATATATCTAATATTTGGAGGATCTATTGATGTAGCACCACATTGGGCTTCTAGATCCACCCTCCTCATCCATATCTAGGTCTGCTAGGCATAGTGAGTCTAGGCATAGTGGCTCTAGGTCTAGGGCTCCTTCAGGTTCATGAAGTTCCTCTTATAGGCATTAGCTAGTGCTTAGATGCACTTTTTGTATATGAGCATTAGTGCTCCATTGTATATAGCCTTTGGGAATTCATTGTACATTTGATATATATATACATGGTTTTTACTTTTGTGTTATGCTTATGTGTGAATAATTTTGTTTGAATGCATGTGTATATGTGTGATGGATGATAATGCAATGATAATGTGTATGAAAGCAAATGAATTAATGCGCTAGTGATCATTCATAGTTTAGATTTTAATTGAACATGGATAGCATTGTTGTTTAATCAAGGGCACCAAAATGGTAATTTGTGAAATGAGAGACTCATGTAATGATATGAATATTGATATGGAAGAAGATATGGATGTTGATATGGAAAACTAATTATTTTACAGAGACTCAAAAATACTAGTGATATAAAAAAACTCACTAAATTCTGTCTAATTTCTCTAAGATCCAATGTGTGTGTAGTGAGTGCATTTACCGAATCATGAGTATGGTAATGACTTGATGTAATCAAGAACCAATTTGTGTGCAAGTGAGTTCATTAACCCATCTTGAGAAAATTGAAATGAAACCTATCATGGAGTAAAACCAAGAAGCTAGCTTGTTCGTATGTGTAGTTAGAGGTATCTTCAAGAGAGACGTGTCACCATGCATGAGCGTACTCCACTGCTAGTCAAGCATCTGGAGCCCCAATTGAGATTAGCTCCATACTCCAAGAATTTGATCTCTAAGTTTTGGGGATTCAGACTACCTAACCGTTTGAAAAAAAAAATGAACAACACCAATACAAAAATAAAATAACAAAAGTACAATAAATACATCCAATTGCACAAAATGAATAAGATTTTATTAATGTGGGCAAATATCCCAGTTGTACAATGAATATGCCCCAATATGGGGTTTTACAATGCTTTTGATACAAATTTACAATATTCTAGGGTTTTGAAACCCTATTGCAATGAATAGTTGGTGTCTTCTCACTCATATTCAATCCAAACAAGAGTTATAGGTTGGCTTGTGTATCCCTATAGGACCACCCTAGCTTCAACAACTTCCAAAAAGATGATTGCTACACCTACAAACAACAAAAAATATAAAGGGATTAGAAGCACCTGCGAGGGCTCCATTGCGTGAGGTCCTATAAAAGAAATATGACTAAAAACCTAGTTGTTGCAGAATATAACTAAAAATAGAAATGCAAGAATGTAAATAAAGTGCACTAGATATCTTTACCTTGTCAAATTATTTATGTTTTTGTTTCTATAATCTATGGTCATGAGGATGCCCTAATGGCAACCGAGGGTTGGGGATTGTAGATATGATGTGAGAAATATCCAGAGGTATTTTGTGATGGCTATGGATGCCCAAAGGTGTTCTAGAAATACTTAGAGGTGTTTTGCAAACTCTAGAGGGTGTTCAGGGGTTGAGGAAAGTGTCGCAAAACTATATCTAGTTTACGAGGATTTGGTAGTGGTAGAAATAGATGATGTGATGGCATAATGGCTAGGGCAGAAGGGCTTACAGATTTCTCTCTAGATTCAAAATAAATTTAGATATTTAATGGGAGATTAAGGATTTTATTCATAAAAATGACTCATATTTTATAATTTGCCCTTGAACATGTTAGGGTTTTGATGACACAAAATGGGTGACCAAGATTAAAACATGAGGAAGGGTGGAGATTAAGCTTGGGCAAGTGATGTGGATTGAAATGGATGGATGGATGAGATTAAAACATGGCATATGGCTAGGAATTTTTTATATAAATACATATATTTATTAATTATATATAAATATAATATATAAAATATTAATATCTATGCATATATTAAGTACACACACACACACACACACACATATATATATATATATATATATAAATAATAGATGGTTGTGATTAGAGGAAATAGATAGATGATAAGTGGCTATATTTTTGTGTCTACAGATGTCTCTTTTTGTATCGCATTGCGTAAAACACAATGCGGTGCAAACATATAAGACACTGGTTTTACATGATGAAGCAACTTTCTTTCTTTGGAACATAAAGATGATTTGAAGACCAAGAATTTGTATGTGTAGCTTCCCCCCTCAATTGGTGAACGATTGAAAAATGAGTCTCATGAGCCAATTGATAGAATTGTGGGTAATGATTAAAGTAAATGATGTAAATGCAAGTGTATTATGTAAATGTGAATGATATTAATGATGTAAATTAATGTTATTTTTGCCGCAACGAAGAAAGGGATTTTTGCAAGTGTATATGTGAGTGAATTTTGTTTTTGTCCTAGTAGAAAGGGATTTTTACCAAATGTAGATGCCATGATCATGTAATATGTATCCCATTGTAGGAAATAAAAATCAACTTTGGTTATCCCAAGTTTGGGGTGATTCCATGCTATCGAAGAAAGTGCCTTTTGGCGTCATTGAAATGCAAAGATGCAGATGCAGAAAAAATAAAATAGTCTATCCTCTAGGCCACTCATAATTGTAGCTAATCCCAACATGGAATTCATAAATGGTTGCTAAATAACTTTAATCGACCTGCATCCTAGAAGACTGGTGCAATTGAAAAATAAATGATGAAATTTATCCATGTTGGGAACCCCATGGAAAAGGGCATCAATGATAGTTGTTGAGAAAATTGGTCTTGGCATAGTATCACTCAAAATATGAGGGACAAAAAGTAATTTTGTTTTTGAACAAGGATATTGGACGATGAGAATGGCCAAGTGTACTTATGGTGATTTATCCATCTTACCAAATTGCATGGACAACCAATCACTGCAATCATGAAGGAGATAGAATAAACCACTAGATACGAGGTTCACTTGAAATTGTATGTGAACTTGGAATATATTTGATGCAATTTTTGGTGGATTTGATGATGTTGAAATGAATATGTGATGATAAAAAATACATTGGATGATTGGATTGCATGATTTTGTGAAGTTTTGCATTGTTTTGGAGCTTTTTTGAAGCAATTTTGGATAATTTGTATGACTCTTTGGGTTGCAAACAAAAGTTAATCTCCCAAATTAATCCATGTTATCAAAAATATGAATGAAAAATTGACTGAATTATTGGAATTATGGATGTGGTCATTTTGTGAAAATTTGGACCATTTTGGTGTGTTTTAAAGTTTGTAAGACGATTTTACGACTTTTGGTTGCAAGAAAAAATTAAGTATCCAAATTGATTTTTGGTTTTACAAAAAATTATATGATGATGAAATGAATGCATGGATGCAATGTGGAGTGATTTTATGGAGGTAAAATACATTTTTGGAGTATAATGTGGAGTGGTTTTTTGTCAGATCTATTTTGGAGTGATAATATAGATGGCTTCATCCTCTATGTTGTTGATTGTGCATTGGAAGTCAAGTTTGAATGATAAGGAATAGGTATTTCCTATGGTGTATGAAACACGACTCTAGAACCTTGATATTTTTTGCACTTAGACCCATCAAATAAAGTGTGATATAGATGTCTTCCTCCGGAATGGCATCTTCTTCTTGTTCAGTGAGAGTGAATACCAAATCATCTAGGAGCTTAATAATCAAAGGTTGATCACTAGGAAGTGGAGCTTTTGCAAGTTGATCAACTATGGCCTAACCTTTAATGGATTTTTGGATAATGAATTCAAAATTGAATTTAGTGAGAAGCATTATCCATTTTTCAATGCGGGTGTTATTGTAAGTGTGAGACATCATATAACACAGAGGATTTTTGTGAGCTATGACATGTGGTGTGACTAAGCATGTAATATATGAGTTTCTTAGTGGTAAAAATGATTGCTCAGACCAATTTTTCCATGCAAGCATATCTGGTTTCATATCTTACCAAGGTTTAACTAATGTAATATAAGCTTGCTCTCGATTGTTTTCATTCTTTTGTGCAAACATTGTCCCTAAAGCAAAGTTCATTGCTGAATATAAATATGAAATGGGACCCCAGATGAGGAGGAGTTAAAATTGGTGGAGAATCCAGGTATTGCTTGATATCATCAAAAGATTTTTGACACTTATCTGTCCATGAAAATGTCACCCCTTTTTTTAGCAAGTGATGAATGACCTGTATTTGTTAGAAATTTGTGCAATGAAATGACAAATTGATTGAATATTTTCTTGTAAACTACTCAATTCCTTCAAGTTTATTGGGAGAGGTATCTCCATGATGGCATTGAATTTTTTGGGTCCACATCAATGCCTCTTTTGGAGATAATGATTCCTAATAGTTTGCCTGAGGTACAACCAAAGACACACTTTTTTGGGTTCAACCTTACATTATGTTCTAGAAGTCGATCAAAGAATTTTTCCAAGATACCAAATGCTCTTTTCGACTTTTAGATTTTTCCAAGAGATCATCTGCATAATATACGATGATCTTATGCATGTAACCATGGAAGATGTATGTCATGGCATGTTGATAAGTGGCATGTGCATTTTTGAGGCCAAAGGGCATCACCTTGTAACAAAACGTCCCCCAAGGTATAGTGAATGTTGTTATATGTTGGTCATCAATATTGATTTGAATTTGGTTGTATCCTAAAAATAATCCATTAGAGCAAGCATTTCATGGACAGTGCAAGTGTCGATAAGAGTATCGATGTTTGGTAGAGGAAATTCATCCTTAGGACATGCTTTATTAAGGTCTCAAAAGTTAGTGCAAATGCATATCACCCTGTTAAGCTTGCGAACGGGTACCATATTTAAAAACCACTCAAGATAGTCAATGGGTACAATTAAAACCACATCTAATAGCTTTTTAAGCTCTTATTTGACCATGAGGGCAATGGTAGGATGCATCTTTCTCAAATTTTTTTGATCGACTTAGTATCAGAATGCAAGGTGAGATTATGGAAAACCAAGTTAGGGTCAAGACCAGACATGTCTTTGTAGGACCATGCAAAAATTTTCTTCTTCTCCTTAAGGAGAGCAATTAATTTCTCTTGTTCATTTGTGGATAAAATTTTACCAAGTTTTATAATTTGGGAATTTTTTGCATCTGAACTAAGGTTCACATCGATGATATCCTCAATAGACATGTGGGAACCTTAATCAATCTAATTGGGTATTGGGATCAGATGAATCTTGTCTATGATATTATCAATCTCTTCTAACTCAACCTCTTTTATGTCTACTTAGAAAACCTCAAGATCTAAAGGCGAAGGTGAAGGTGAAATTGGAGGTGAAGGAGGAATGTAGTTGGTTGAAGCCCTCAACAATTCCTTGAAAATGATGAATTTAGAAAATGATGGAGGTTAGGAAATCCGATCCATATCAATAAGGCTCATATCAATTGGAATTGGCTTTGCCAATTTGTATGGATTATGGAGTGGGGTGTCAAATGAACTCATGTTGAATTAAGGTAAAATTGGTGGCTAGAAATGTGGAGGATGGATAGATCCTATTTTCTAGAAATGATGCTAGACCTCTGGGAACCTAAACAACAATGAGCAACACAGTTAAATGCAACCAATAGAAAGCC
This sequence comes from Wollemia nobilis, assembly GCA_028583015.1. Classification (NCBI taxonomy): domain Eukaryota; kingdom Viridiplantae; phylum Streptophyta; class Pinopsida; order Araucariales; family Araucariaceae; genus Wollemia; species Wollemia nobilis. The sequence continues at coordinate 3,374,718 of JAQPPZ010001274.1, read as the reverse complement.
ATGCATATGCAATGCAATATCTTTTTTTGAATTTTTTTAATGTTATGTACATATATTACAAGAAAAATGTTTGGTGAGGTGGATCAATAAAATGGAGGTGGTTCACCAGTTGGTTCAACTCACTCTTGTGGAAGAAGCAAGAAAAATATGGATTTATGGATGGGGAAAATTATGAGGTAATACTCATCTTGTTCGATGAATGGAATTATGGGTGTCGATTAATCATTAGTTTCATTAGAAGCTATCGATATGACATTGAATTCTTCAAATATTTCATCTTCAAAGTTATCGGGGTGATGGGTGTCTTCTTCTGATTTCAAATTAAGACTTTGAAAAGCTTTTTCAAAAGAAGATGTGAAATAATAAGGGTGATATCCTAAACCTGAATGGTCATGCACTTCACGATATGGAGTATAAATGAGCTCTTGCATTCCCTATTCATGTCATCCTAGGCCATAGCCTTGCCAATTGACTTGATGAAAGTATCAAGATGGAAAAACTGACATGTGTTGAATGTTGGCAAGTGTTGGTTGCTTGGGTTCATCTTGGAAATATGGATTGGATGATGAATAAATCCTATTGGGTATTGAAAATATGTTGTACATCACTCCTATATATAAGGGTGGGTCCTGTGGGTGATCGTAATCCCTAGCAGTTTGGATATTAAGCAGTGTAATGATGATGTCTTGGACCACATATTCACCAATGCAAGGATTGGTGAGGTGGACCACAACTTGGGATGATGTGGAGGTGGAAGTGGGGGTGGATGTGGAAGACTCAATATTGGCTTGGGGTATGGATTGGAATGGTATCTCATAATCCATTATTTTGACTTGTGAGACATCAGATGATTTGGATGAAGGTGGATTTGGCTGATGTGTTTTTTGAGTGGTTGATGAAGTTGAAGGAATGATGATGGAGGATGTTAATGATGATGATGTGGTTGATGTGGATTGAGTTTGACTACATTTACATGTAGTCAATGATGATGAAGATGAGGGTATAGAAGTGGAAGCTTGATGTGTGGTAGTGAGGGGGAGTTTTGCAGGAATAGGAAATTTGGATGAAGAAGTGTATGGTGTGGTGGATTATGTGGTTGATGATATTAGGAAAAGGTGGGTGGATGGAAGCATGGATTAATAAGGATTTGAAATGAAATTGCAATACTTAAATTGTTCAACGCCAATTGGTATGTAATGAATTTATCCCTTATGTATGTATTTCAATCATTGATCAAGTATAGAAGGGACACATCTCATTTCTCTAATCCAAGGATGTCCAAGGAGCACATTATATTCCATGGACCCTTCCAAGATATGGAACATTGTGTGCAAAATTTTTATGCCCACTTTGATGGGTAAAACTATAGTGCCAACTATGGAATAAAGAGCATCGTTAAATTCTTTCAGGGTGAATATGGATTTGGTGATGTGAGATGGTAGGAGATTAAGATGTTGAAGAGTGGATGTGGTGATGATATTGATGGAGGAGCTGATATAAATAAAAAATCATTTGAATGGATTCCTATCAATTTAAGCCATGATATGGATAGGTTTGAACTGGGAAGAAAGTATTTGTTTTGGTTAGAGCTATCATTGTCATATGAGAATTAGTGCTATGAAATCCTAGCTCCTTATGTTTATTTGAATTTATTTCTTTTGCATCAGAGTTGGAATCCCCTGATGCTCACATGTTTTTGTTGGACATGTGTCATGTTTGGGTTGGAGTGGAAGGCCATCATGATTGTTACCCCTTGTGGCTTGTATTATTTCTTGATGCATACCAAATAGTTTAATTATATTTGTTGTCATTCCTTTCTATATGAGAGATTTGGATTTTATAGGAGATTCTTTACTAATATGTGTGCTAGATTTTGGTTTTGAGATTAGGTATTTGATGGTTTTAATAAAAAAAATGCCTATCCAAATTATGTTTTTAAATGAGTGTTATTTAAGGAGGTGTGGGATGGTATGAATTATTTAATTATGTTCACTTGCAACCCACCTCTAGCTAGTTCAACCTTAATATTGAGTGGTTGGGAATCATGGAGGAAGTGTCCAAAGGGATCAAACCTTCTTCAATGGAGGTAGATAAGGAGGTTTTACAAATTTTGGAAAAAGGTGGTATCTTGTATTTTTTGAGATAGTTTAATTGAAATGACATAGAATTGGCCAGAGAGATGGATTTTTCTTGGAATAGAAGGAGAGTGTTAGTGAAGGGAGCAATTTTTACCATCTCTATTCCACTTTTGGCTAAAATTATTGGAGTCCTATATTAGGGGGATTGTGTTGACATAAATAAATATTCTTTAGCCAAAGAGCTTAAATTGTTTGGGTGTAAAGTTGGCCATCCAAAAAATACCACAATGGTTACAAAACAAGCTCATTCAAATCCTTGTGGAATAGGGTAATCTCTGTGTTAATGGATTTATTCACTCCCAAATGCAACAAAGATGATGTTCATAGCTTTCATTTGGCATTGGTGAACCATATCAAGGGGAAGAAACATATGAACATTCAGGCTTATTGTTTAAAGAATTGGAGAAATAACTTCATATATCCAAGATGGTAATTGCTTCTATTCCTAATCATTAGGGTCTTTTCAAGTAGATTTTTAATTTCATTATCTTTGCATAAAGATGAGGTTGTGCATTATATTTCTTTGGATACCTCTACATCTAGAAAATATATTGATATCTCTTATCCCACTTCTAGGGGGAATGGTTTTGAACCTCTAAATGATGAATATGCTATTCATGAAAGTCTAAGTCCCATCTGGAGAATTTACCAAAAAAAATAAAGTTGGATAATCTTGTTGGAAAAGTTACTAGATATGTGAGTCTAGGCCCAAAGATAGGTGAGGACAACCTTCAAGATAATAGAGTTGGTGTTCAAGTACCAAAATGTAGCTCTCCTCCAAAATCACTAAAGTCGGATGATTATGTTTCATCTTCTCTGAAAGAGGAAAATCTAGTCAAGAAAAGAAATCCTAGCTCTCTAAATAAGCCTAATATTGGAGTGAAAGACATGAGCAGATCAGTACACATTAATACCAAAGTTGCAAAGATATTGAAGACACACAACTCTAATGACTTAGATGATTCTGATGAGTCTCCTATTTCGAAAGAGAGGCTAAAGAAACTAGCCACCCCACTTTCTAAGTGTAATATTTAGGAAGATTTTGTTGCCACACCAATATCTTATTATGATCTAGTTAAGGATTTAATGAGATTCATTAAGAGATATGTAAAGTAGACAAGATATTTTGTGAAATAACTAGCATAGAAATTGAAACAAGTCCAAATACTTTGAAGATGGATGTCATCATTTCTGATGACTCTTCACAATATTAGGCCTTGGTTTTGTTTTATCTATGTAGATCTCTTTAGTTGGGTTTTGGATCTCTCTACCCCTCTCTTGTGGAGGTCTAGTTGGGTTGGTTTATCTTGGTAGCTAGCTTTTATGTTGCTTCATGTTGTTTCTCTTGTTTGGTTGTAGATAGAACTATTTTGTAAAAGGTTTGGATGAGCCTTTCAAAACCCCTCCTTTTTCCATCTAATAAATAAAATATTATTAATTTCATCATAATTACATATCCTATTCTTAGTTTGCTCGTCTTGCTATCTTCATCAGAATTCTCGTACCTTCTTGTTTAGGGGTTCTTGTTGAAAATATTTGGAAATTAGAGTCTTTTTTAAAGACTCATTTTTCTATACTTGCAAATAAAAATATTTTTGGTTTGTAGTCTTAGTGACGCTACTGTGTCATATTTTTGCTACAATAGAATATTGAGACTCTATAGTCATAGACTATCACCAAGAGAAAAAATGCCACTAATTGGTAAAGCATCAATGATGCTATCATTATTTAGTGGCACTTTTACCATCAATATTATAGTCATAATTTAAAATTTTGAATCTATCTATCCTTATTTTTTGAATAGGGTTTTGATGATGATTAAGGGAGATATGCATTCTCCACTGCTCTAGCTAGATATGTTTACTACTAACTCTTGGTCAAAAATCCACCTAGTTTATGAGATACACCATAGAATCTAGCTAATATTGGATGACCCATAATTGCTTGAGTCAACCTATGAAGAAGACCAATTCCTTTTATTATAGCTAAACTAAAATCAGGGTTTAGACTAAAGAAAGAAAAAAGAAGGGTAAAGGATAGAAACTAGAATATAGTTGGCTAGGATTCAACTAATAGAAATAAGCTTTAGCTGAATGAGAGTCTTACACATAATAAAACCAAAAGTTAATAGACCAACTAGAATATATCTATCACAAAATATTATCTAATTTAATTTATACATATTATACATTCCAAAAATATCTCAAATAACAATCCAAATAACAATCAAAGAACAATCCAAATATAATTAGAATTGCTTTTAATAGAATACACCATTCAAGAAATATGAGTAGAAATGCATAAGAATAAATCACATATCATGTTTTTTAACACCAAAGATAGAGGTCAAACAACATTGAATTTCATTGCTAGGTAGCAGTCATCATACAGATTACATGGATTGTAAAGGTTAAAGAGCCAACCCTCTTACCGAGGTATATTGAACTATTTATAGATCTATATTACAATTTTTTAGCTCTCATTATCATATCAAAAATGCCTACAAGCCTATTAGGGGAGAGCGTAGAGTATGGACATCACTTTCTTGCTCAACCTTTCTTAACTATTTTGATATGGTTATGTTAACATTGTTAGTTCTAATTTCTTCGATGAGTGTGGTGTCTACGTGCTTCCATCAAATCTTGGGCATATTCTCATAGACCCACTTTTTACCACTTGCTTGATGATTGAACCAATTGCATAGGGATAGGTGTGTGATGAAGAGGTATCGAGGCCATTTGGAATCTCTTACAACTAATTTTGGTTGAAAGGGATAGGTTTGGGACCTTCATATTCTACTAGGCTCTTTTTCTTAGCCAAACTATGAGTTCAAGGTATCTATGTATTGGAACTTTCTGATTCCTTTCTATTATCAGCTATCTCAAATATCTAACCCTTCTCTCTTCATACTTAGATAAATTTCTAGAAATGAGTAGATGGTGCAATACTGGATGTCAAAATTTTGTAGCTCCTATGATGACATCAACTTCTTGAAAGTCCAAGCCTCTCATATACTAGTCTCTATACCTAAGTGATATTTTACACTTATCATTAGGGCAACATACTAGATGTTGGATTTTTATTGTGCTTATGCTTATGTCAATCATCTAGAAATCCAGTCATATTTCATGCCTTCGAAAACTTTTTGGTCCATCAACCCTTTGTGTTAGAATTGTTTTCACTCTAGGATGACATAAACATTACAAAATCCTAGATCCATCCCATACTTATCAATTTTTTTGAATCTAGCCTATTTTTGCATTGGATTTTTTTGCTGTTCATAGTGATGTTAGTGCTCTCAAATATGTGGCTCTCATCCTCCACACTTAACTAAATTTTGAGTCTAGCATTGTGGTAGAATGTTGGACTTTATTGCCTTAGCCAAGATTTTAGACTTGGTAAGCTAGCTTATGCATCCAACCATATTTCTACCTAACAAAATCTTTCTATAGTAATGATATATATGTAGACACCTAAAAAATCCACATTCATCCTTTTGTAATGTCAATTAGGGATTGTAGCACCCTAAAATTGGCATAGTTAAACCTTAGTAAAAAGATAAAAATTTGAATTTTAACCCAAACCACCCGTTAACCGCCCATTACCCACTTTCATTATTTTCCACACCATTTTTAGGATTTGTTTTGACTATTGGATGATATCGTCGATGATCAGATGAAATCATCCTAGATCTGACAAATTCGTCTGGAATAGAACGTCCAGACGATTTCGTCCCAAAACCAAATTTTCATAATTAGCTTCTATTCAACAGCTTCTCTAACTTGGGTAGAAAGTGTGTCTGCATGGTTAGAGTCTCCCCCAGTGGAGATCTCCCAAATTGGGATGATCTCTAACCTCCTAACCTCTCCCTAATCCTATATAAATTGAAATTTTCTTAGTTTATCCCCCTAAACCCCCTAACTGACTGATTTCCCTACAAATTTAGTTCCTTATGCATTAGAGCATCCTTGCACCATCATTTGCATTCTGTATTTCATGTTTTCTTGCAGGAATTTTATTGTTTTTCGGTCGAAGCAAGCTCGAATCGTCATAGACGATTCTAGATGATTTCGGACGATCCTGTCGTAGATTTATGACGATCTCATACAATCAGAGGCGATCTCCACTGTAGTCCATATTGGGGGAAATCAGAGCTCGAAGTTTGCATTTTCTTATCTTTTACCTTCAATTTCTTTATGCATTATCTTAGTTTATTATATTTATGCATCCTAGAGTTCACCTCATTTAGCATAGATGCATGATAAAGTCAAAATAAATTATCAAATTGATGCATTTTCTTTTAATTATTATTTGGATTTACCATTTAGGCAAGTTTACTGTTATTTCTATCATTTCCCCTTGCTTTTGTAGTTGCATTTTTGATATTTTGTATCTGTTTCTGTGATTGCAGGTTTCTGATGAATTCGTCAGATCGTCGATGATCCGATCTGATCTCAGACGTCCGACTATGATCTGAGATGATTCTGTGCAATTATAGATGATTACGTATGATTTGAGATGATTTAGACTTCTATAAAACTCAAAAGATTCATCAAACATCTAGAATTAGGTATGTTTTATTTCATTTAGCCTACTTTTTGTGTTTAGTACTTACGCATGTTTTTTGTATTTGTAAAAATCAACATTGGCATATAGAATAGCTTAGATTCATCTTGGCCAAACCTAGGAATCAAATGATTAAAGTATAAAATTAACACATCAAATCTAATCTCAACCTAGGTGTGGAAACTGCCATTCAAAAGTTTCCTGGTGAACCCACCATCCATCAAAAATTCACCCTTATACCCTCCCCTTGAGAGGCACGACCTTCAAAGGGCCTCTCAATACGAGGTATTGTCCCATCCTTCTCACATCCCCCTTCCGATCATGGATCCTATAGCCTGAAGGTAAGGATGTGAAAAATTTGGAGTGATACATTTTGGTGAACCCAACGTGAAAACTAAAACCTTTTAAAAAAAAAAGAAAAAAAGAAAAACAAAACATAAATGCATTTAGAATCATCAGATAAACAAGTAAGATTGCATATCATATTTAGATGGTAGATTATAATAAAATACGAGCTGTCACCATTAATGTTGAGAATCAATTAGCAGCTATAGATATTACTTCTTTACTTAGAGTATCTCAAACATATAGAGTCCCACCTTTATGGGACGAACTTAATAGGAGGTTGAATCTCATTTCATCTAGATCAACCAAAATTAGGCAAATCAAGAGGTTTATCCTAGATAGAATCCTGGATCCTGATCAAGTGACCTTATATCATGAGCTTCAGAGAGCTTGCCATAGGTGGTTAGTAGATAAAAGAGCCCTTGTGTATTCTGAATTATACACCTTTGAGGAATACCTCGACAATGCAGCTGTAATACATAAGTTTCTATCTCGTATAGAGGATCAATAGGTCGTTCTTATGGATAGAAAGAGATGGAATAGAGTTCCTAGAGTTGTGTTATATCAAGAGTATTTCCATGAGATTTATTTTTACAAGTCAGAGTCAAAAGTAGATAACATCACCATAGCACACTTTGGCAAATTATTGAAAAACCATTTCCAATTTGAAGAGGAGCATTTCATGACTCCTGATGAACTTGATCCCATCAATGACATTTATAAACTATTTATAGAAAACTAAGCCATTCTTTTATTATTATTATTTCTTGCATTTAGTATGTTGTTTGTTCTCTTTATAAAATTATCATAAAAACAAAAACAAAATATAAAAAAAAAACATCAAAACATTTTCTTTTAAGCATTATAGTAGGTATATAATTAAATATATACCTCCCAAATTTGTTGCAAATATATTACTATATATTTTCTAAAATATAAATTTAAGCATAATGACTAGACTCGGGAATGGAAAACAAATTGAAGTAGAAGAATATTGGTTAGGAAAACCGGTAAATAAACCAGATGTCCTTTCTGAAGACCCAATTCAGGAAGAAGGAACTCTAGACCAACAAGAAGAAGAATTTGCTGAAGGAAATGAACAAAGAGAAATTGTTAGAGAGGAAGGATCCTCATCTCCTAAAATGTCTCTGGAAGGAGCTATTACTTTTGAGAATATGGAACATTTTTGGAAGTTCCTCAATACTAATATTGGCACCCTTAATAGAGCAGTGCATATGGACAATGATCAAATTAGTGACACTAAAGAAACCCTACAAGAAATATATCACACACACACTAATCCCTTGTCCTTCATTGATAAAGAAAGTGATCAAGCTGGACCATCCAATTTGGATATGGCCACCATAATCTAGAACATGCAACAACAACAGGTTACCCAACCATCTAGAGTGCCTGTTACCAAGCCTAGGGTTATTCCCACACAAAAGAAACCGTCATTCACTGCTCTATTTTGCCAAGTTATTGATCAACATACCTCAAATCAACAAAAGCCTAAAACAAAACCAAACACCAATTTCCAACAATCTGGGATACAACATAATGCTAGAACAAATCTTCTTCATAATACTCTTCATACAAACCATTTGCATAACAACAATATAGCATCTAATCCTTATGTCACACCATCCTACGCTAACAAATCCCATATTTATGTACCACTGAACCAATATAGTGGAAAAACTGGTAATCTGGAAGACATGGTGAAATAGTTAGTCTCTCGCATGGACCAGATAGATCCCTACCATTCCTCGTACAATTATCGAGAGATGTGTAGTCAGCCTCTAGATCCTATAGTTGTAGCACAACCATATCCTAAACACTTTCCTATGCATGTCCTACCTATATACAAAGGAACTGAAAATCCCATAGATCATCTTCATATGTTTAGGATAGCGTGTCATGATATATCACATGATGATTTGTTATTACTAAAATTTTTCCAAAAAAGTTTAGGAGGAATGGAATTAGAATGGTATTACCAATTACCCACTCATTCTCTGAGCAATTTTGAAGATACAACCGAGTCTTTTGTGCATCAATTTAGTGCCTACATTGAAAGGCATGTAACCATTAAAGATTTGTACAACCTAAAACAAGACAAAGATGAATGTTTTGCTGATTTCCTAGCTCGATGGAGATAGTTGATAGGAAAATTGCACTTTGTGTTACCTTATCAAGAAATGTTGGATATTTTTATCAAAAATTTACAAGAACAACTATCCTATGAGTTATCAACTGTTGCCTTGACCACATTCGATCAATCTATAGATTTAGCTCGAAGAGTGGAAGATGCTCTCATTAGGAGAGGTCAGCTCAAAAAGAAAGATGATGAGAAAACATCTAGAAATCAATATAAAAATAAACAAGTTGTGGGTGATGGAGTCACTGATAGTAGAAATATCGCTACTGTTAATGTTGTAAAACAACAAAGAAATTTATACTAAAACCTCTTGATAAACCACCCCGAGAATTTACTAGATTAAATTAACCTTTATCAACCATTCTCCCATAATTATTAGAACGAGGTTTGATCCAATTACCAAATATCCAGGAACCTGATCCAACTATACCCGGATATAGAGCTGATTTACACTGTGATTTCCATAGAGGACCTAGACACGCCACCAAATCTTGTAAAATATTAAAACATAAAATACAAGATTTAATTGATAACAATGAGATGGAGGTGCAAGCATTTCAACCTAAACAAAATCCTCCTAATAATGCTCAAAAGAACATCCCCCAAATTCAAAATCAAAATGTCAATCAATCATTGGACATATTTCAACATCCTTTACAAAAGCATGGTAAGGAGGTGGCTAATCAAATTGAGCATCATAATGTTCCCCCTCCTACTCGATATGTAGGGACTATTAGTGGACATTTACCTGCTCATGATCTACAAATATTTGACACAACTTTATCCATGGTTACAACCAGACCTCTATATAATATTCAGACACCTGATCTTAGTGATACAAAATATGAGATTGAAAGTGACATGGAAATCACCTCAAATCAATCAAAAAGTTCTGAAGATGAATCAGATGCTATTCAACCTATCACAAATTCTATGGTTTCAGAAGAACCATTTCCTAGAAGAGTCACTACTAGACCATCATCTCACCAATTGATTTCTAATGAACAAGCCATAAATGCTAGACCAAGACCCATTCATCATTTGCAAAATAATATTGTCGGTACCATCATAGCTGTTACTTGACAACAACCTCAAAATTCTCAACAAGATTAGACTCAGAATGATGGATCAGCTCCATTTGTTTTGAAAATTCCTAATAAAGGGAATCATGCCCCTAATGTTCAACCTAAACCTCCTTATAATATTAATGAACAATTATCAAATACTATAGCTAGAATTTCCCTTTTGGACCTTTTAATATCTTCTCCTACCCATAGGGATGAATTAATGCTCACATTAAGCCAAATGATGGTACCATAAAATATTCAACCTGAAGGCTTGTCCAATACTATCATAACTCGAGAAGTCGACTGTATTGACTTCCAGGATAGAGATATACCGCAACATAGTTTACATAAGGATAACCCCTTATATATTACTGCCCTAATTGGAGTTGTAGCAGTTAAACGAGTCTTGATTGATAATGGTTCATATTTAAACATTTGCAATTTTGACTTCTACCAAAGATTTGGGTTTAGAAGTGAAGAAATGAAAAGAACTGATATGATTATAAAAGCCTTCAATGACGAAACACAAGAAACATGTGGAGTTATTACTATCCCATTGCAAGTTGGTCCTAGAACCTTAGACACGATCGTGTTTATTGTACATTGCCACCGCATCATACAATATACTCTTGGGTTGCCCTTGGATCAACGTGATGCGAGTTGTTCCCTCAACTTTACATCAGTGTGTTAAATTCGAATTTAAGAATCAATTGGTTACCATTCATGGTGATCCCAGACCCTTTGATATGTTTGCTTTGGCAGGACCTATTGGAGTTTAATTTTACCCTGCTCTGTCATCCACACATCCTAATTCTAATCATCCACCTAAACGTGTGAAACACACACTCATAACATCATCTACTTTTTCCCCACCAAATGCACCTCTACATATAGTTCAACCATATTCCAAAAAACCACATTAGGACCTCAAAAGGATCCTAAACCCACAACCAATGCTTCTTGTTTTACTCCTATAACTTCCATACCTATAGATCCATCCATAGACATCTCTACAACATATACACCTACCAGAGGTATGTTTTCTACATCCGAAAACATAGGAAATGATCCTTCTACTTCTTATGCTCTTACTGATGAGATCTTACCCGATTTATCTAAAATTCTTATATCAAAGAAAACAAATGCTGCTATGCAAGATTCCCTTATTTTAAATAAATTTCCATCCTCTCCTTGTACCTTGGGCCTCCCACAACCTATGGGAAGTATTTACCAAGTTGGGAGATGTGCTTTTATTTACAAGGGATATGACTGGGGAAGAATACCTAGAAACATCAAGACTCATTATAATGGATATGCTCGATGTTATTTTGCTAATGAGTATATTAAAGGTAAGTCTATAATGCTTAATTTGGGATATAAAGGGAAAGGTTTGGGACCTTTCTAGGATGGTATGAAAGAACATTTTGAGGTAGAACCATGGCCTACCCGATGTGGTGTGGGCCTATTTCCTAGTAAAGGTCAACCATTCCCATTTGAGGATGATGACCATCTCATATGTTACCAAGATTATTTGGATAAACACGATGCTTTGCATTTAAGGAATAACCCCTTTACATGTAATATGCTATGCATAGCCTACCCTAAGATGATTGCTGAATCCAATGATGAGTTGGAGGGAGATATCTTTCATGATGTCTCCATTGAGGAATTATTACATAACGAATTTTATTTTGATGGATCTATACCTAGTATAGCCTAGCTTGAGGCCACGACTCCTCAAGACAAATTATCCAAGCTAACCGTAGAAGAATTAAAAGAATTGGGTGTTTCACCTGCCCCATATAATTTTGAGAGAGATCTACACATGGCAGTAGAAAACATCATAAAATTTAACATTGGAACCGATAATAACCCTCACATAATCAACATTGGCTTAGAATTGAGTCAAGAAAAACAAGATAAATACATTGCATTCCTTAAAGAATATGAAGACGTTTTTGCTTGGACATATGAAGATATGCCAGTATTAGACCCTTCTATAGTTATGCATCACCTAGTAGTCCATCCGGATGCTAAACCTGTTAAATAGAAACTTAGAAAAATGCATCCTAAAGTGGCCTTACTAGTCAAAGGATAATTAGAAAAACTCTTAAAGGTCATTTTTATACAAGCCATTGTGTAGCACCCTAAAATTGGCACAGTAAACCTTAGAAATAATTAAAATTACCTTAGTAATAATTCAAATTTAAATTTTAACCCTGAACCGTTTGTTAAACCGCTTTCCTCATTTTTTGCATGCCATTTTTAGGATTTGTTGTGACCGTTGGACGATATCGTCGTCGATCAGACGATATCGCCTCAGATCGGATGAATTCATCTAGAGCAGAACGTCCAGACGATTTCATCCCAAAACTAATTTTTCATAATTAGCTTCTGTTTCAACGGTGTCTCTAACCTGGGCAAAAGCGTGTCTGCGTAGTTAGAGACTTCCCCCGTTGGAGATCTCCCAAATTGGGATGATCTCCAACCTCCCAACCTCCTTCCTATGCCTATTTAATCTTAGGCCCTCCCCTTGACATTCCCCTGGCTGAATTTTTCTGTACTTCGAGTTTTATTTGCATTAGAATGTCTTAGACTTATATTTGCCTTTGTCCCTTTTCAAATTTTCTTGTAGGAACTTTGTCATTTTTTAGCCGGAGCAAGCTCAGATCGTCGTAGATGATCTTGTACGATCTCGGACGATCACGCCAAAATTCGAGATGATTTTGTATTTTGCAGGCGATTTCGACTGTAGCCAACATTGGGGGCAATCAGTGCCCTGAGTTTGCATTCTTTCTCCACTATCTACTGTTTTGCTTTGCATTAGTTAGACTTATTACTATTTTGCATCCTGGAGTTCACCTCATATAGCGTAGATGCATGATAAGGTTAAAGTTAGTCATTAAGATAATGCATTTCATTTAATTTATCATCTATAATTGTTATTCTAGCATTCATACTTTCATTTCCATCATTTTCCCTTGCTTTTGCAATTGTATTTTTTGTTCTTGGTATCCATTTCTGTAATTACAGGTCTCTGACGAATTCGTCTGACGATATCGTCAGATTAGAGACGATCTTGTCAAATTAGAGACGATATCGTCAGATTAGAGACGATCTTGTCAGATTAGAGATGATCTTGTCAGATCAGTAGATCAGGGACGATCCTATCAGATTAGAGACGATCCTGTCAAATTCCAGGCGATCTGGACTGCTTCAAAAATTAGAACCTCCATCAAACATCCGAAATCAGGTATGACTTTTCTCATCTAGCTTATTCTCTATGTTTTCTGTTCAAATCTATTTTTTGTATTCATTTAAATCTGCATTTCATATAGAACAGTTTAGATTCATTTGGCCAAACCTAGGAGTTGAATGATCAAACATAAAAATGAACACATCAAACACCCTCTCAACCTAGGCATGGAGACCGCCATTCAAAATTTCTGGTGAACCCACCATCCATCGAAAATTCACCTTTATACACCTCCCTCCGAGAGGCGGGACCTTCAAAGGGCCTCTCAGTCCGAGGTATTGTCCCATCCTTTTCACATCCCCCTTCCGGGCATGGATCCTATAGCCTGAAGGTAAGGGTGCAAAAAATTTGGAGCGATACATTTTGGTGAACCCGACGTGAAAACTAAAAACCTTTTGAAAACAAAAATATATATAAATATATATGTATACAAAAAAAAATTATAACAAAATCATCATTTCAAGTTTGTATGTTTTAGATTCAATTCTAAATAGTAGATATTAAATATTACTTTTAGAAGTACTAAAGAAACCATGAGTTTTTACTCAAATCCATATGAGCCCATCGAGTAATGTTGGAAGAATTCAGCCAAATACATTTGTTGATTATGACCAACCTCATCCCTATTCAACATCACCTCCATCACACTTTTCTCATTTTTCATCCTTAACCCAACAGGACAATCCCTTTTCCAATCCTCTTCATAATGATATTATCTATTCTCCCATATATCCATATTATGTCTATCAACCCACATATAATCCTCCTCCACCCTTTCAATATTCTTCTTTCAATACAACACATCCATTTCAACAAGAAAATACTTATTCTTCCAATCCTACCATGCACTCACATCATACTTCACAATCTTCCTATCATCATTCTACCCATAACAAAGAAAAGAGAGGTAAGAAACCATTAGGTCCTTTTATGACTGAACTCCTAAGGCACATATCAAAAACCTCTCGAAAACCTTCATCACGTACATTTACAAAGCTCAATCAACCAATGGATATAATTCTCAAGCATTTACTTGATACAAATAGGATTGAACTGCCTTCCATAAGACAACTTGATACCACAGCATATTGGTTTAAACCTGAGCTACATTGTGAATATCATAGAGTAGATGGACATATGACACAAAATTGTAAAGATTTAAGATGTGCAATTCAAGATTTGATTGATAAGGGTCTTTTTAATATAAAGGAATTACAATCTACAACTGATTATAAATCTCCATTAAACAATCAAACTCCTACACAACAAATACCAATAATCAATAAAGACATGGGGATCTCCCAAGAATCCCTATTCAATTATCAACAATAGGAAACCAATCAAATATTGCATGTTAATGTGTTCCATCATGATGATATTACTAATATTGTAACAAAAACTACAAATGAGCAACCTCAAGTTCAATCAACTCAATCCGATATTCAAGATATGGATTCCTCATTTGACCAACCTTCAAAACTATCTTTGGCTCTAGAGAATGATCCAAAATGGAATGTAAGCATAGAAAGCTCATCTTTAGAATCAAAATCTCAATCTGAAATCCACTTTGATAGCCAACAACAAGTGATTAATCCTCAAGCAAAGATATCCCTTTTAGAAGTATTACAAAGTTCTCATAAGGAAACTTTGTTCAAGATACCTAGCCAACAATTTGTTCCTCATCATATTTTCTCTAAGAACATAATTAATGGTGTAAACCCTCTTGAGGTTAACCATATTTCATTCTATGATGAGGAGATTCCTTCCTCTACTCCACAAGAAGACTACTATCTTTACATTATAGGATCTAGTAAAGAAACACCTATTAAAACTATCATGGTAGATAATGGCTCCTCTCTTAATTTATGCACTTATCAATTATTCCAAAAACTCAAATCAAAGGAAGAAGATCTTAATGAATCAAATGTTATTATAAAATATTTTAACAATGAAATTCAAGAAGCTCAAGGTACTATAATTCTTCCCTTTAATATTGGATCCAAGATCCTGGATACTCTATTTTATGTGGCATATTGCCCTTCATATTACAACCTACTTCTCCAGAGTCCTTGGATTCATACGATGAGGGTTGTCCCTTCCACTCTTCACCAATGTTTGAAGTTTGAAATTGCAAATAAAATTGTTACCATACATGGTGACCCAAAACCATTTGAAGAATATTTAACGGTTGAAACATCAAGTTCTATACATTCTCTATTATCACAATTATCTTCTATCCATCACTTTTCTTCATCCATATATGATCATCCTTGTTTATCAAATAACATCCATGCATATCTTTCACATATGCTCCCTCCATCTTATCAAGACTTGCAAGATAGTGATAAGAATGAAGAACTTTCTTATCCTTCTTACATTTTATTTTGTAACATGATCAATTTTACACATATAAAAGTCAAATCTTTTGCTACATTATTCTACATTATAACAAAGCTTTTGTTATCGCTACCTTTTATTCATCACCTTTTGTTCTTACCTTCACCTCAACCAAATTATCCTTCAAAACCTCCTTTGATTTTGAAGCAACCTTAGACATGCTATACTCAAATAACCTTGTATAGTGTATATATATATCATCTTGTATATACCACCAATTTCAATTCATAAATTAAAATCAAAATACAAAAAAATCAAAATCCTCAAAATCTTCAAAAAATACTAATGCAACTAAAAACCTTAAAGGTAAATTTGAGCCCAACTGGCTTGGACCATATGTCATCATTGCTAAATTTGGATCAGGAGCATACAAATTATCTACCTTAGATGGTAAAGAGCTTAAAGAACCTATGAACATTATGCATCTTAAACGTTACTATGCATAAAATTGGTCATTTCATCATTGTATATATTTGTTTGCATATTATTTCCTTTTAGTCACTTCTTTAAAAACGTTTCCAAAAACAATCACCTTGTATTTCTTTTAATTCATCACTTAAAATTAAAAACATTCAAAATCATCAAAATCTTCAAAAACATCTTTTATTTTGTACCTCTCAAACTGTGAAGTATTGCAGTTATATTTTTAGTTATTTTGGATAAATTAGCATTTATTTGGAATCCCGCACTTTCACATTCACATGAATAAATATCTTGATTTTATTTGGTATGATTATTAATCTCTCTTATATCAAAGTCCACAGTTGAATTAAATAAAGTTTTGAGCATAGAGAACTGATCTTGTTATTTACTTGAACTAAGTATATCTTTTCACATTAAAATGATTTCATTGCAAATTCGATATGATGCTACATAGTAGAACTGGTTTCCTGAGCGAAAAGTTTCCCCTGCTATCCTATCATGCACATGGTCTAGAATCTTTGAGAATTGACAAAAGGACAAGCTCACCCCTACCCAGAATAAAAATCCCTTGCTCTACAACTAATCCGAGCAAGTATCCCTAGCATAGGAAGAAAAGAAAAGTTCAAAGAAAAAAGAAGAAAAAGAAAAAGGTTATTTTGTATCATCACAAGCAATATTTCAGCATTTTCTCAAATATCAAGTAACAATACAAAAGTACAAAAAAAAAAAGAGAAAGAAGCAAAAGAGAAACACAAAAGCAAAATGCAATAAATCTCCTTTCCCTACCCCTTGAAAAGAAAAGAAGGGTGAATGAGCTTGAATCCCTGGAATTCTCAATTATTCGAAAACTATGAGGTAAGCCCCATAACAGGTGGTTTGTGCCCAACCCGCTTGGCCTTGGGTAATCCCTAGCGTGGCGATATGTCTGTCACATTAGCGACCTTCTTTTGTACAGACCTCTGTCATCTTATGGATTAGCTAGCTCTTGATAAACCTAACTTACATAGTAGTCTGGTACGGTTACATGCATATAAATCATGGTCAACGAACATTCATTTGGTCAAGGCAAATTACTTGTATCAAATTATCTTGCTCAAAATTGGTGAATGAACAATACAATCGCACACACATTTGTATTTGAGAGATTTTGTATCATTATGATAAATCAAGATCGGTAATGAACTCACATTTGCACATGAGGATTCCTTATAAATCTACATTTCTCTTTGAGATAATTTAAAATATTTTTGTGAATCTTTTCGGAATGATTTTATTCTTTTATTTCAGAATTTGTTGTTTGTATAAGAGCAATTACATACATCTTCTTACAAAATCAAAATCACAAAAAATGATTTCAAACAAAATTTTCATATTATTTTTCTGTTTATCACAAAAGTCATAAATTAATCTTGCAATAAAACTAAAACAATCTATTTTCTTCTTTGGATTTCGCGATGATGGTATAAGTCTATACCTATAATTCTATGCCTAGCGCAAACCATTGTTCTAATTTTATGTTCCATTTATTTTTAAACAAATTCATCAAAACATGTGACTTGCATCATTATGTTACACAATTATGCTTTACAAACAAACGAACACTTATTCTATTTCATGACATTATGTTCAAATTCAATATTGCAACCATGGTATAAATTCTAAGGAATTGTTCAAAATTTTATCACACTTAGGAATTTATGCCTAGCAAAATCATATTTTCGTATCTCATGCATACTATTTTTTTATGAAAATCTGAAAACAAATCATCATCACAACACAAAGTCTTAAGACAGTCTCTTAAGCACTCTTTTACTTTTAACAATATTTCTATACTGGGATTAGCTTGACGACCGAGTGAGCAACGACTCCATGAAATGGTCTATAACAGTGACAATGTCCTTTGAAATTATTGTTAGAAGTCCCTTTTTATTTCTTTTATCCAATCACACACAAAAAACCAATTTGTTTACATCAAATTATTTCATTTAAATTTTAAAAACATGACATTCAAACCATAATATTTCCAAAACGACATAATTACATGAATCATCAAATCAATCATACCAAAACATTAAAGCATCATACAAGCACATAAGACAAGTCATATCATCAAAAATATCTCATATATATATATCAACAATATATACATCATCTCAAAACTTGATTGGTATGCCACAATCTGTACCTTGGCATACTCAATCCTCTCCAACAATCATCTCACTATATATCAATCTGTAGTGCTCTAGCACCTAGCCTCGAGAACCCTCGAGCTCTCGGCTCCTCCCCCCCCGACGGGAGGAGGTGGTCCCATAAAAATGAATAGTAAAAATGAATTAGGGTTTTCCATTTTTTTTTTCTTAATTTTATTCAAACCCAACAACATTTTAACATTTTGCTTTTTCACGTTTTTACCTCAAATGTTCAATTTGGGTAAAAACACGGAGGGGGCACCATAGTCAGCATTCGTACGATTCGACCTAGAATCATCGTCTAAAAATGGAAATAATTTTTGCTTTCTCGTAAATCGAGAAGAACTCGTCTTTAACGCATTTTCTTCGGAAAATTCGCTAAAGAGGGGGCAAAATGTAGCACCCTAAAATTGGCGTAGTAAACCTTAGCAAATAATTAAAATTACCTTAGTAATAATTCAAAATTTAAATTTTAACCTCGAACCGCCTGTTAAACCGCTTTCCTCATTTTTCGTACCATTTTTAGGATTTGTTGTGACCGTTGGACGATATCGTCTCCGATCAGACGATATCGCCTCAGATCGGATGAATTCGTCTGGAGCAGAACGTCCAGACGATTTCGTCCCAAAACTGATTTTTCATAATTAGCTTCTGTTTCAACGACGTCTCTAACCAGGGCAAAAGCGTGTCCGCACGGTTAGAGACTTCCCCCATTGGAGATCTCCCAAATTGGGATGATCTCCAACCTCCCAACCTCCTTCCTATGCCTATTTAATCTTAGGCCCTCCCCTTGACATTCCCCTGGCTGAATTTTCCTGTACTTTGAGTTTTATTTGCATTAGAATATCTTAGACTATCGTTTGCCTTTGTCCCTTTTCAAATTTTCTTGCAGGAACTTTATCATTTTTCAGCCAGAGCAAGCTCAGATCATCGTAGATGATCCTGTACGATCTCGGACGATCACGCCACAATTCAAGATGATTTTGTATTTTGCGGGCGATTTCAACTGCAGACCAACATTGGGGGCAATCAGTGCCCTGAGTTTGCATTCTTTCTCCACTATCTATTGTTTTGCTTTGCATTAGTTAGACTTATTACTATTTTGCATCTTGGAGTTCACCTCATATAGCGTAGATGCATGATAAGGTTAAAGTCAGTCATTAAGATAATGCATTTCATTTAATTTATCATCTGTAATTGTTATTCTAGCATTCATACTTTCATTTCCATCATTTTCCCTTGCTTTTGCAATTGTATTTTTTGTTCTTGGTATCCATTTCTGTAATTATAGGTCTCTGACGAATTCGTCTGATGATATCGTCAGATTAGAGACGATCTTGTCAAATTAGAGACGATATCGTCAGATTAGAGATGATCTTGTCAGATTAGAGACGATCTTGTCAGATCAGTAGATCAGGGATGATCCTATCAGATTAGAGACGATCCTGTCAAATTCCAGGCGATCTGGACTGCTTCAAAAATTAGAACCTCCATCAGACATCCGGAATCAGGTATGACTTTTCTCATCTAGCTTATTCTCTGTGTTTTTTGTTCAAATCTATTTTTTGTATTCATTTAAATCTGCATTTCATATAGAATAGTTTAGATTCATTTGGCCAAACCTAGGAGTTGAATGATCAAACATAAAAATGAACACATCAAACACCCTCTCAACCTAGGCATGGAAACTGCCATTCAAAAGTTTCCTGGTGAACCCACCATCCATCAAAAATTCACCTTTATACACCTCCCCCAAGAGGCGGGACCTTCAAAGGGCCTCTCAGTCCGAGGTATTGTCCCATCCTTTTCACATCCCCCTTCCGGATGTGGATCCTATAGCCTGAAGGTAAGGGTGCAAAAAATTTGGAGCGATACACATTGATTATGCTGAATGGATCTCGAATGTAGTTCTGGTAACTAAGAAAGTAGCTACCAAAGTTAGGGTTTGCATAGACTTTAGAGATATTAATGCTGCATGCCCTAAAGACAATTTTCCTCTTCCCAACATGGATCGGATCATTGATTTTACTCATCGGAAGTGGAATGATATCCCTAATGGATGGATTCTCTGGTTATAATCAGATCCGGATAGCTCCTGAAGATTAGGCTAAAACAACCTTTATTACCCCTTGGGGAACCTTTTGTTGGAAAGTGATGCCATCTGGTTTGAAGAATGCAGGTGCAACATATCAATGAGCCATGACTTATATATTTCACTATATGATGCATGATATTATACATGATTATGTAGACGATATTATAGCTCGTTCCCTCAAGGAAGATGATCATTTAAATGACTTGAGAAAAGTATTTTATCAGTTAAGGGAATATCTTATCCGATTAAATCCAGCCAAATGTAGAGTTAAGTTCGTTAAATTATTGGGGGTTATAGTTTCTTTACATGGCATTGAAATTGACCCTCTCAAAATCATGGCTATCACTGATATGCCTGCACCAAAAAATATATCTGAATTACGACGTTTACAAGGTAAGCTTCAAGCTATTCGCCGCTTCATCGATAAGTTGGCGGATAAAACCGAACCCTTTCTTAAGCTTCTTAAGAAAGATGTATCTTTTCATTGGGACGATGAATTCCAGGAAGCATTTGAACTCCTCAAATAATATCTCCTTAAACCATCGATGCTTTCATCACCTAGATCTGATCGCCCATTTATCTTGTACATTTTTGCTTCAAATTTTGCCTTAGGAGCTATGTTAGCTCAACTTGACAATGAGAAAAAAGAGCATGCTAATTATTACATTAGCCGAACCTTAATCTGTTATGAAACTCACTATACAGTATTAAAGAAGTTATGTCTCATCGACGTATTTTCCACATAGAAATTATGCCAATATATGCTCAGTCAAAAAACGTATTTATTGCTAAATTCGATCCTTTGAGATATCTCATGAGTCGACCTTATTTATCTGGTCACACAACCAAGTGGGTTCTTGCACTCAACGAGTTTGAAATCATGTTTATAGGACAAAATTCTGTTAAAGGTCAAATCATAGCAAATCAATTAGCTGTTGCACCTTTAGAGTCTACCCATCCCCTCATCATTGAGTTTCCTGATGAATGCCTTAAATTAGAGGTAGACCATCAAGAGCAATGGTACCTATACTTTGACGGTGCCCGATGCATGAGTGGGATTGGTGTAGGTATTATTTTAATATCTCCACACAAACATCTTATCCCTCTATCCTTTAAATTAATGTTTTCTTGCACTAATAATACTGCTGAATATGAGGCTCTAATCCTAGGATTACGAGCTACCTTGGCACTAAAAATTAAAAATCTATTAGTTTTCGATGATTCTCAACTTGTCATTAATCAAATCAATGATGTTTATCAGACCAAAGATGATAAATTACATCCATATAAAGCATGTCTTACAATTATTATTCCTATTTGATCAAGCTACCTTGGAAGCTATTCCTCGAACTAGCAATCGTGCGGCTGATGCTATGGATGCAGCTACATCTATTTTGCCCTTGGAGTTAGATGATGAATATGCTACCATCATTATTCATCGACTCCAAGAACCCAATTTAAATAAATCATTCTTAAAAACTTTGGATGTGTTTCTAATCAACGAAACTACTCCTAAACCATGGTACACTGATATATTTAATTTTCTTCAAAATGGGACCTTTCCTGAAGGTTGTAATAGCAACCACCATCGGTTATTATGTAGACGAGCAAGTCTCTTCATGATTATTGGTAATACCTTGTATAGGAGATATTTTGAAGGTATCTTACTGAGATGTTTGAATCTAGAAGAATCTATATCAACTTTGAGTGAAGCCCACAATGGATCTTGTGGGGGAAATTTTAGTGGTAGTGCCATTGCTAAGAAGCTCCTTAGGATAGGATATTTTTGGCCTACCATGGAGAATGATGAACATAATTATGTGCACCATTGCGATAAGTGCCAAAAACACGCTGACCTTGTCCATGTGCCTGCACAAGAACTACAGGCTATTTCATCCCCTTGGATCTTTTCAAAATGGGGCTTAGATATCATTGGAAAAATCAATCCTGTGTCATCTGATGGACACAAATTTATCATAACCGCCACTGAGTATTTCACAAAATGGGTTGAAGCTATGCCCTTAGCTTCTTGCACTAGAACCCAAGTTTCCAAGTTTATTTTTAATCAAATTATTTGTAGGTTCGAAATTCCTGTAAATCTCATCTCAGATAATGGAACTTGTTTAAAAAATAAAGATGTTAAAAAATTATGTCAAAAATATAAAATTCAACATCGTTGGTCCACTCCCTATTATCCTCAAGGTTATGGCCAAGTAGAACCATCTAATAAAACATTAATCAAAATCCTCAAAAGACTGGTCAATAAATCTGGTCGAGATTGGCACATCCAATTATATCCTGCTTTGTGGGCTTATCGAACTAGCGTTCGCACCCCCACACGTACTTCACATTTTGTTTTGGTCTATGGCACTGAAGCTGTTTTTCCATTTGAATTAGAAGTTCCTTATTTGGCTCTGCTACTTCAAGATTCTGAAGTAGGAGATGAATATCATGCTGGCAGATTTAGTCAACTGGAACTCCTAGATAAAAAGTGCATCAATGCTTTGGAGCATCTTTGTGCCTACCAAAACAAGCTCAAGCGAGCATACCTCAAGAAAGTTCATCATCGATCCTTTGAGATCGGTGACTTTGTCTTAAAAGAAAATAAAAAAAATACTAATGCAACTAAAGACCGTAAAGGTAAATTTGAGCCCAACTGGCTTTGACTATATATCATCACTACTAAATTTGGATCGGGAGCATACCGATTAGCTACCTTAGATGGTAAAGACCTTAAAGAACCTATGAACATTATGCATCTTAAGCATTATTATGCGTAACATTTGGTCATTTCATCATTTGTATATATTGTTATTTTGCATATTGTTTCATTTTCGTCATCCATATAATTTTTTTTCAAAAATAGTAATAGTGTTTATTCTTTCAATTCATCAATCAAAATCAAAATATAAAAACTTTAAAACCATAAAAATCTTCAAAAACATTCTTTCTTTTTGTACCTGTCAATTCTTGAAGTATTGTAGTTATATTTTCAGTTATTTTGGATAAATTAGCATTTATTTGGAATCCCGCACTTTCACACTCACATGCATAAATATCTTGATTTTATTTGGTATGATTATTAATCTCTCTTATATCAAAGTCCACAGTTGAATTAAATAAAGTTTTGAGCATAGAAGGACTGATCTTGTTATTTACTTGAACCAAGTACATCTCTTCACATTAAAATTATTTCATTGCAAATTTGATATGATGCTACATAGTAAAAGTGGTTTCTTGAGCGAAAATTTTCCCCTGCTATCCTATCATGCACATCTAGAATCTTTGAGAATTGACAAAAGGACAAGCTCACCCCTACCCAGAATAAAAATCCCTTGCTCTACAGCCAATCCGAGAAAGTATCCATAGCATAGGAAGCAAAAGAAAAAGTCAAAGAAAACGAGAAAAAGAAAAATATTATTTTGTATCATCACAGCAATATTTCAACATTGTCTCAGTTCCAAGCCAAAAAAAAAAAAAAAAAAAAAAGAGAAAAGCAAAAGCAAAATCAACAAAATCCTTCCCTACCCCTTGAAAAGAAAAGAAGGGTGAATGAGCTTGAATCCCTGGAATTCTCAATTATTCAAAAACTATGAGGTAAGCCCTATAACAGGTGGTTTGTGCCCAAACCGCTTGGCCTTGGGTAATTCCTAGCATGGTGATATGTCTGTCACATTAGTGTCCTTCTTTTGTACAAACCTATGTTGGCTTATGGATTAGCTATCTCTTGATAACCCGACTTACATAGTAGTCTGGTATGGTTACCTGCATATAACTCATGGTCAACGAACCCTTATTTGGTTAAGTCAAATTACTTGTATCAAATCCTCTTGCTCAAACTGGTGAATGAACAATACAATTGCACACACATTTGTATTTGAGAGATTTTTGTATCATTATGATAAATCAAGATCGGTAATGAACTCACATTTGCACATGAGGGTTCCTTATAAATCTATATTTTGTCTTTGAGATAATTTAAAATATCTCTACAATTCTTTGGAATAATTTCATTTTCTTATTTGACAGAACATCTGTTTAGTATAAAAACAATTACATACATTGTTTTCAAAAATCACAAAATTCTTTCAAACAACATATTACACAAATATAGTAAATAAAGTCATGTTCATATTATTATTTTTTGTTTATCTCAAAAAATCAATTATGCAATAAAACTAAAATATCAAATTCTTTTTGGATTTCGCGATGATGGTATAAGTCTATACCCATAATTCTATGCCTAGCGCAAACCATTGTTCTCATTCTATTTCCCATTTATTTTAAAAATTCATAAAAACATATGACTTACATCATTATGTTACACAATTGAGCTTTAAAAAGAATGAACACTTTTTTCTATTTCATGTCATTATGTCAAAACATTCAATTTTGCAATGATGGTATAGTTCCTAGGGACTTATTCAAAAATTTTATCACACTTAGGAATTTATGCCTAGCAAAAATCATATTTCTTTAAATATGTCATGCATAATATTTTTTATGAAAATCTAAAAACAAATCATCACCATCATCATTTTCATCATCACAACACAAAAGTCTTAAGACAGTCTCTTAAGCACCCTATTACTTTTAGCAATATTTCTATACTGGGATTAGCTTGACGACCTAGTGAGCGACGATTCCATGAAATGGTCTATAACAACGACAATGTCCTTTGAAATTATTGTTAGAAGTCCCTTTTATTTTTCATCAAAACACACCACAAAACAACCAATTTATTCACATCAAACTATTTCATTTACAATTTTATAGCATGGCATAAATAATTTATTTCCAATTATATAATTACATAAATAATCAATCACAAAATTCAAAATTAAAGCATCATACAACATATACACAAGTCATATCATCAAAAAGACAATATATATATATCATCAATCAAAAATGTACATCATCTGGATTGGTATGCCATAATCAAAACC
This sequence comes from Wollemia nobilis, assembly GCA_028583015.1. Taxonomy (NCBI): domain Eukaryota; kingdom Viridiplantae; phylum Streptophyta; class Pinopsida; order Araucariales; family Araucariaceae; genus Wollemia; species Wollemia nobilis. The sequence goes on along the minus strand of JAQPPZ010001274.1, from coordinate 3,349,132 downwards.
CTGGCATACTTAATACCCTCAAAAAAATAATAATAATACAGTCTGTAATCTATAGTAGCTAGCCTCAAGAAGCCCTCAAGCTCTCAGCCTCATTTCCTCCCCTGCCTTGAGGTGGATGAGGTGGTCCCATAGAGGTCCAAACTATGTCTCGAGTCCTCACCATCAATCGTGAGGATGTCCTCGACTATCCCACCCTGATTGGTTCAGCAATGCCAGCTGGCAGCTGTACCCTTTGGCCCTTTGGAACCTGCTGGAAGTATACCCCCAGGTAGAATGCGGTCTTCATCATAGACCGCACTAGCTCCTCCATGCTCATCCCTCCGCTCTGAGCCCTGAGATGTGTAGCCTCATCCTGAAGTGTCTGCACCTAAGCCCAGAGTTGGGTAACCTCAGCTAGGAGAGTCATCGTCTCACTGCTCTCCCCCACTTCAACACCCTTGCCCTTATCAAGCGATGGTGGTCTCTCCCCTTACTGTGAAGGGAATCTCTCCTCCCTTTGCCCTATCTTCTACGGCCTCTATGGAGCCTGACCCAACCTTTGGCATCTCTCCTATAGAGATCGTCGCTGCTCTCTCCCATCGTGACCTTGCGCTACCTCAATAGTAGCCTGACTCCACCTCCCCATCAATCGTACCATAGCATGCACTAGACCCTGTTCCATTGAAGAACACAAGCTTATACTGAGAGGGGGGTGAACAGTATAAGACCTCTTTTTACTTTTTCATCATACTTCAAAATAGTAAAGCAATATACCCAAAGCAATATCAAAGCAATGCACAATATCATCCACAAAGTGACACCAATTTTAACGTGGTTCACCCAGAATGGCTGGGCTACGTCCACAAAACTTTTCTCTAAAAGTTATCTCAAAGTTCTTTGGGAATCCTTCCCAATTACAATGTTTATGAGCCTCGGCCCAAAGGAGATACCTTCCCCCAATCAGAATTTATGAGCCTCTGCTCAAAGGAGATACCTTCCCCAATCTGAATTTATGAAAAGGAGATACCTTCCCCTCTACTCTGGAAATGATCCCTCAGAAGATCAACCGCCTCTACCTCTTGCCAGCACGTGGAACTCCTTTCCATCGAAGACCTCCTAGTCCTCAATGCTTAGCCTAAGAGACCTCTGCCTTCTATGATCACGTCCACAGCAGCTCAACAACCTGTACCAAACACAGTCAGTCGGTCTAGTACAAGTCTTCCTCTGTCAGATCTGTCCAACTCTTGAACAAATCAATCCTCTACATACAAGCCTTCTCAAAGACTTGCCAACTATCCTCAGGTTCTTCTCATAGAACCAATGCACCTCTGTCCTCATACAACAGCACTCCACGTTCGTCTTTGCCCTTTGTGCTCTCTACGCCCTCTGCTCTCTTTGCGCAATCACAACCGCACTTGGTCGAACTTCAACCTTTGCACTCTCTGCGCTATCACAGCGGCACTTAGAACAATTCACCATGACTCTTCGCTCACTCTGCACACTTCGATCGAATTTCACACTCTACTCTCGACGATCGAACTTCTCACTCTGCGCTCTATCTACGAACGTCACAAAAATGATGCACTCAACTCTTCAAAATAGCCTGCCTTTTATAATAACACTTTCAAGATCAAAACCTTAATCTTAGTCGGTTGTAACCCTGATCTTTAGTCGGCTGCACAACCCTAAACTTCGTCGGCTCACATTTAACTTTGTCGGCTTCAACTGCCTCTGTAACTCTTCTGTAGCTTTTGCCGTGAAACTACAACATGTCGCGATATCGTGACACCTTTGCAACCGTACACTTTCTTTTGGCTTTTGTCATGATATCGCGACACTTCAGCCTTTGTCGACTTCAACTAAGCTCTTGTCGCGATATCGCGACACTTCTGTCTTTATCAACATCAACTTTGCTTTTGTCACGATATCGTGACACTTCTCCCTTCGTCGACCTCCTTTCTGCTTCTGTCATGAAATCGTGACACTTTCTCCAACCGTACGCTGCCATCTCAATCTATCATGAAATCGTGACACTTTCTGCATCCGTGTGCTTTCTTTTTTGCCTATCGCGAAATCGTGACACTTTCTGCATCCGTACGCTTTCTCTTCAACCTATCGTGAAATCGTGATGCTTTCAACTTTCGTATGCTTTCTTTGCAACCCGTCATGAAATCATGACAGTTCTCATTTCAAACTCTTCCCTTTGTTGCATGTCACGAAATCACGATAGTTCTCACTTCGACTTTTGCAGCATGTCACGAAATCGTGACAGTTTATCTTGCTTCCACTTTGTCTTCTGACTTGTTTTCTCTCTCCTGCTTAAGTCACAAAAATGCGACATGTCACGATATCATGACACTTTTCCTCCTTAGCTCTTTTCTGTTCTTCGGGTCATGAAAACCCGACATGTCGCGATATCACGACACTTTTTCTATCGGACTCTCTCTCCTGCATTATGTCATGAAATCGCGACACTTTTTCTTCCGTACAACCTTCCTTGCAATATGTCATGAAATCGTGACACTTTTTCGTCCGTACAACCTTCTTTGCAATATGTCATGAAATCGTGACACTTTTCCTTCTTTGCCTTCCTGCACTTTTCGAGTCACGAAAATGCGACATGTCACGAAATCGCGACACTTTTCCAACTTGTTCTCTTTCTTCGAACTTGTCATGACACTTCTTCCTGCTTTCTCTTTTTCTTCCAACATGTCACGAAATCGCGACAATTTTTCACTTGCCTTTTTGTCTGCCAACATGTCACGAAATCGCGACAGTTTTTCCACTTGCCTTTTTCTCTGTCAACATGGGGTTTGCAAAAGTCCTTTGAAACTGTCATGCCGTAACCTTCATCAAAACAAATTATTTGACATCAAATCAAATTCCTTCAAAAGCTTCTTGACATCAATGACAACTTATACACTTGAGCAAAGGCAATGTACCCAAAGTACCCAAAATTGCCAACAATCTCCCCCTTTGTCATTGATGGCAAACCTTTACCGAAAACACTTCTCAAGAGCCAAAACTGAAACCAACTGTGCTAACAACTGAGAAACTGAGCCCACAACTGAGAATCTTCCTTTGAAGTTTTGCTCCCCCTAACTTGAAGCTTTCCTCTTCACTTGAAGCTCTCCCCCTTACTCATATCTCTCCCCCTTTGTCATCAATGGCAAAGGGTCACCTTTGGGGCTCGGGACTAAGAATGAGCCTCTTAGCTTAGTCCCTCCCCCACCTCCCGATGAGGTGATTAATTCTGGGGTGGGAGTAAAACTCCCATTAGGCACTGATCATCATCAGCGTCTATAACTTCCTTGTCGGGCCTTCTCTTGAACTCTTTGTCCATATTCCTGTTCTTGTCACTGTTCTTGTTCTTGTTCTCATCCCTGTTCTTGTCCATGCCTTGATCCTTGGACCTGTAATCTAGAATTTCAGCTCTACACTGTCTGATTATGTGACCTTCATTGTTGCACTTGAAACACTTGACGATGTTGTTTCTCTTGAGGTAAACCTGATCTTTGAATCCACCTATTCTGGCCAAACCTATTCCGACCAAACCTATTCCTGTTATGTGCCTTGCAATAAACTGCCTTGTGCCCAAACTATTTACAAGAGTAGCAATACCCTTGAAAGAAACTAGCACTTCTGAAATTGTCATTTACCTTCTTCATTTGAGCCATGCAATGTGAAGCCATGTGACCAAACCTGTGACACGCAAAACATCTGCCTTGAAATTTTCCTTTATTTGACCTCTTGGGTCCTGAAAACTTCTTCTTCTCATTCTGAATTCTGTTTTCTATTTCTGCGCATCTATCATTCAAGGACTCATGATCTGAAATACTTTCCTCATCAGAACTCTCTTCCTTTTGGAGTCTCTTACTAGACTCTCCAACTTGTTCCTTGTGTGGCTTAACAAAACCAAGGCCTGTTTTATCTCGTTGTCTTTCTTTGACCTTTGATGAGTGACTTAACCTTTTTGGAGCTATCTTGAAACCTGTAAAGCTTATCCTTGTACTCTTTAGTTTCCTCTTTCAAAGAAGCCATTTTCTGTTCTAACTCACTATACTCAAGAACCTTAGACTCTAACTCATCCTTGAGTTCTTGTGTCTTAGCTATAGAGAAATCAAGATTTTCTATAAGATCATCTCTCTCCATACAACATTCATCTAACTTATCCTTGAGTCTAGCATTCTTCTTTCTTTCCTTTTTCAAAGCACTAAGAGCATTAATAAGTTCACTTTCAAGATCCTTTATTTGTTTGCTTTCTGAATCATCAAAGCCTTTTTCAGATTTCTTATCACTAGAGGTGCTACCTTTTTCAAAAACCATACAAGCATCTTCCTTATAGTTTTCTGAAGCATCCTCATACATACTAGAAACCAAATCATTATTTGTACAATCATCCTCAAGGTGACCAAAATTTCCACATCTAAGACATTTCATGATAATGAATCTATGTTTCGGTTCTTCCTCTTTTTCTCGATATGAACAACATCTCATTTTCATCATCACTTGAAGAACTTTCACTATCACTACTAGAACACTTACTTGCTTTGTCTAGGTAGAAACTCTTCTTGTGCTTGTGAGAATACCTCTTTCCTTGATTGTTGTGCTCATCTTTGTTCTTCCTGTGATGCTTGTGCTTTTCAGAATCCTTGCTCTTAGAATCCTGTTTATCTTCATCACTTTCATTCTTGGGAATAGTACAGTCAGTAGCATAATGACCAAACTTTCCACAATTGAAACATCTTATATTTTTCATGCTTTTGTGCTTTCTAGAGAACTTGCCTTTCTTGCTGTAATATGCCTCTTCATCACTAGAAGACTCATCACTCTCTTGAAGTTGTTTACCCTTGGATTTCTTGGTAGCCTTGAAAGCTGCCTCTTTCTTGACATCAACCTTCACTTGAGTTCTCAACTCAAATGCTGCAAGTATACTATGGAGCTCATCCTTTTTCAACTTATCCAAATCTTTAGCTTCCTCAATAGCAAAAATATTTTCACTAAATCTATTAGGAAGAGATCTTAAAATCTTATCACAAACATCATTTTCAGCAAGCTCAAGACCTAAGTCTTTCATGGAGTTAACAACCTCATCCATACGAAGCATGTAGTCACTAATATTTTCATCATCATTCATCTGGAGTTGTTCAAACATACCTTTGAAGTGTCTCAACTTGGCCTTTCCGACATTTGTATCACCTGTATGAACCACCTTCAATCTGTTTCCACATTTCACTAGTCTGTCTTGCAGTGAATCACTTTGGTGAGATCTACTTTTCGTAAGCCTTTCAGGATTGCATTCATTGCTTTTGAATTGCTGTGATGTAGGAGCCTTTCTTCTTTAGTATTAGGACCATGTACAGGAATAGTGTACTCATCTTCAATCACTTCCCATACCTCATTACCAAGTGCCATTAGATGAACCTTCATCCTTGCACTCCAAAGACCAAAATCTGACCCATCAAGAATAGGTGTTGCATTGCTACTTGAATGATCCATTGTGTTCTTTACTAGCTTTTCCTTCAAGCTGTTAAACTTTTCGAAGGCACCCGCTCTGATACCAATTGAAGAACACAAGCTTATACTGAGAGGGGGGTGAACAATATAAGACCTCTTTTTACTTTTTCATCATACTTCAAAATAGTAAAGCAATATACCCAAAGCAATATCAAAGCAATGCACAATATCATCCACAAAGTGACACCAATTTTAACGTGGTTCACCTAGAATGGCTAGGCTACATCCACAAAACTTTTCTCTAAAAGTTATCTCAAAGTTCTTTGGGAATCCTTCCCAATTACAATGTTTATGAGCCTCGGCCCAAAGGAGATACCTTCCCCCAATCAGAATTTATGAGCCTCTGCTCAAAGGAGATACCTTCCCCAATCTGAATTTATGAGCCTCTGCTCAAAGGAGATACCTTCCCTCTCGCTCTCGAAATGATCCCTCAGAAGATCAACTGCCTCTACCTCTTGCCAGCACGTGGAACTCCTTTCCATCGAAGACCTCCTGTCCTCAATGCTTAGCCTAAGAGACCTCTGCCTTCTATGATCACGTCCACAGCAGCTCAGCAACCTGTACCAAACATAGTCAGTCGGTCTAGTACAAGTCTTCCTCTGTCTCGTCGATCTGTCCAACTCTTGAACAAATCAATCCTCTACATACAAGCCTTCTCAAAGACTTGCCAACTGTCCTCAGGTTCTTCTCATAGAACCAATGCACCTCTGTCCTCATACAGCAGCACTCCACGTTCGTCTTTGCCCTTTGTGCTCTCTACGCCCTCTGCTCTCTTTGCGCAATCACAGCCGCACTTGGTCGAACTTCAACCTTTGCACTCTCTGCGCTATCACAACGGCACTTAGAACAATTCACCATGACTCTTCGCTCACTCTGCACACTTCGATCGAATTTTGCACTCTGCTCTCGACGATCGAACTTCTCACTCTGTGCTCTATCTACGAACGTCGCAAAAATGATGCACCCAACTCTTCAAAATAGCCTGCCTTTTATAATAACACTTTCAAGATCAAAACCTTAATCTTAGTCGGTTGTAACCCTGATCTTTAGTCGGCTGCACAACCCTAAACTTCGTCGGCTCACATTTAACTTTGTCGGCTTCAATTGCCTCTGTAACTCTTCTGTAGCTTTTGCCGTGAAACTACAACATGTCGCGATATCGTGACACCTTTGCAACCGTACACTTTCTTTTGGCTTTTGTCATGATATCGTGACACTTCAGCCTTTGTCGACTTCAACTAAGCTCTTGTCGTGATATCGCGACACTTCTGTCTTTATCAACATCAACTTTGCTTTTGTCGCGATATCGCGACACTTCTCCCTTCGTCGACCTCCTTTCTGCTTCTATCATGAAATCGTGACACTTTCTCCAACCGTACACTTCCATCTCAATCTATCATGAAATCGTGACACTTTCTGCATCCGTGTGCTTTCTTTTCTGCCTGTCGTGAAATCGTGACACTTTCTGCATCCGTACGCTTTCTTTGCAACCCATCATGAAATCGTGACGCTTTCAGCTTTCGTATGCTTTCTTTGCAACCCGTCACGAAATCATGACAGTTCTCATTTCAAACTCTTCCCTTTGCTGCATGTCGCGAAATCGCGACAGTTCATGCTTCTCACTTCGACTTTTGCAGCATGTCGCGAAATCGTGACAGTTTATCTTGCTTCCACTTTGTCTTCTGACTTGTTTTCTCTCTCCTGCTTAAGTCGCGAAAATGCGACATGTCGCGATATCGCGACACTTTTCCTCCTTAGCTCTTTTCTGTTCTTCGGGTCACGAAAACCCGACATGTCGCGATATCGCGACACTTTTTCTATCGGACTCTCTCTCCTACATTATGTCATGAAATCGTGACACTTTTTCTTCCGTACAACCTTCCTTGCAATATGTCACGAAATCGCGACACTTTTTCGTCCGTACAACCTTCTTTGCAATATGTCACGAAATCGCGACACTTTTCCTTCTTTGCCTTCCTGCACTTTTCGAGTCGCGAAAATGCGACATGTCACGAAATCGCGACACTTTTCCAACTTGTTCTCTTTCTTCGAACTTGTCGCGAAATCGTGACACTTCTTCCTGCTTTCTCTTTTTCTTCCAACATGTCACGAAATCGCGACAGTTTTTCACTTGCCTTTTTGTCTGCCAACATGTCGCGAAATCGCGACAGTTTTTCCACTTGCCTTTTTCTCTGTCAACATGGGGTTTGCAAAAGTCCTTTGAAACTGTCATGTCGTAACCTTCATCAAAACAAATTATTTGACATCAAATCAAATTCCTTCAAAAGCTTCTTGACATCAATGACAACTTATACACTTGAGCAAAGGCAATGTACCCAAAGTACCCAAAATTGCCAACATCCATCATCATCCGAGGAGGGTGGATGCCTACGTACCAGGCATCATATCCGTCAACAACCCCAACATCGTCACCATCCACTGGCTAGATGGGGGCATCATCTGCATCCTGACTGTAGAATCGCTACATGTCTGGAGCCCCGCTCAATGTGGTACTATCTTGGATAGTCCGAGAGTACTTGTAATCCCTAAGAGAAGGGATCCCCTATTGTAGACCGAACTATCATAGAACTCGATTGTAGCGATGGAGCTCTACCTATCCTCGCTCCATTCATAGCCAGCTGACTCTCCTGATGCAAGTCAACTCCTGCCCATCCTCTGCCCACCTTGGATGCTCTCTCCATGGCCTCCAGGTGATTTGGTGTGGTATGAGGTCGTCTAGCAACCTCCGTGACATCAACAAATCTATCCATTGTTGTGACCCCCTCTGCAACCACCAGTAGAAAACATGAGGCCTCTCTCGGTCAACCCTTGTCAATGGAAGCCCCACTGGCCTTCACACCACAATGTGCTCCCAACACCAAACCTACACCAGTGATGTCACAACTAGACATTGGCCTCCCTTGTATACGACCCCGTGCAGGATCCTATACAAGCGACATAGCACAAAGCTACCCCATGAGTATCTGTATTTGTGGTCTCTCATGTTATAGACCACATCTTAGAGGAGCCATAGTAGCTTGCACCCACTCTGGTGGCACAGAAGTAAGCCACCTACTATCCTAGCCAAAACTTGAGTCAGCCTAGATGCCCTAGGCATCTGCCTCAAAGACTCGATGTTCACTCTGTCCTTCTCCAAGGTGAAGCTTGGGTCTTTGATCAACCTCATCATCACTTGGCCCTGATTGGCCATAGGAGTCATCAAACATCCCTATATGGGGATCCTCAAGATCCTCCATACATCCTCTAGTGTGGGAGCCATCTCCCCTATCGATAACCGACAACAAGACGACCCCGGATACCATATCTCTGCTAGGGCTATCAGTAGCCCCATGTCTATCAGTACTTGTGGCATCTCTGCCACATGCTGCAAACTGACATGAGCCAGTCGATTGTGCTCCCCCTGATCGAGCATGGCTATGTCATCTCTTAGCCCACCATATTTCCACTCCCGACTCTTTAGTAATCCCTTCTACAAAACAAACAATAAAACAATAATATTCATTAATAAACCAATCATTAAAATCAAATTAAATATATTTAAAACAAGCTTAATTTCATAGCAATGATGATATCGTCCACCATTGGATTATATCATCCCAAATTGGGCAAAATCGTCCTCTGTAGGATGAAATCGTCTCCTATTTCACAAATTTGGGGATCACCCCTTGTTGGACAGGATCTCCCCTAGTTCACGGATTTCGCCCTCAGACAAAATCGATGATCTAAGGACAATTTTGACGAAATAGAGACGATTTCATCTTGACGTTGCCGACGGCCTAAAAACGTCCACGATGCCCCAAAATAATCAAATTTCAAACAAAAAATTGCACAAAACAAATTCAAACTTAATTCACTAGGATTAGATCCTTACCCGTAGCCCGCGTTGGACCTCTGTCGATCGGTGTGCTATCTCCATCATTTTTTTTCTTTTTTCTTTGCAGAGCTCTAAACTAGTAAAAATAAACAGTAAAAATGAATTAGGGTTTTACCCTATTTTTCTTAATTTTATTTAAAAACAACAACATTTTTAATTTTGCTTTTCTACGTTTTTACCTCAAAATTTTTATTTGAGTAAAAACACGGAGGGGGCACCATAGTCAGCAATCACACGATTCGACCTAGAATTGTCGTCTAAGAAATGGAGTAAATTTTTGCTTTCTCGTAAAATGAGAAAAACTCGTCTTTAACGCATTTTCTTCAAAAAATTCACTAAAGAGGGGGAAAAATGTAGCACCCTAAAATTGGTGCAGTTAAACCTTAGTAAAAAGATAAAAATTTGAATTTTAACCCAAACCGCCCGTTACCCGCTTTCCTTGTTTTTTGCACAATTTTTAGGATTTGTTTTGACCGTTGGACGATATCATCGATGATAAGATGAAATCATCCCAGATATGACGAATTATTCTGGAATAGAATGTCCAGATGATTTCGTCCCAAAACAGAATTTTCATAATTAAATTCTATTCAACAACTTCTCTAACTTGGGCAAAAAGCGTGTTTGTGCGGCTAGAGTCTCCCCCGATGGAAATCTCCCAAATTGGGATGATCTCCAACCTCCTAACCTCTCCCTAATCCTATATAAACTAGGATTTTCTTAGTTTATCCCCATGAACCCCCTAGCTGACTGATTTCCCTACAAATTTAGTTCCTTATGCATTAGAGCATCCTCGCACCATCATTTGCATTTTGTATTTCATGTTTTCTTGCAAGAATTTTACTATTTTTCAGTCGGAGAAAGCTTGGATCGTCGCAGGTAATTCTAGATGATTTTGAATGATCCTATCGCAGATCTGCGATGATATCATATGATCAGAGGTGATCTCTACTGTAGTCTAGATTGGGGGCAATCAGAGCCCGAAATTTGCATTTTCTTATCTTTTACCTTCAATTTCTTTATGCATCATCTTAGTTTATTATATTTATGCATCCTGGAGTTCACCTAATTTAGCATAGATGCATGATAAAGTCAAAATAAATTGTCAAATTGATGCATTTTATTTTAATTGTTATCTAGATTTACCATTTAGGCAAGTTTACTATTATTTCTATCATTTCCCCTTTCTTTTGCAGTTGCATTTTTGGTATTTTGTATCTGTTTCTATGATTGCAGGTTTCTGACGAATTCGTCTAATGAATTCATCAGATCATCGATGATCCGGTCTGATCTCAGATGGTCGACTATGATCTAAGATGATTCTATGTAATTACAGATGATTACGTATGATTTGAGATAATTTAGACTTCTATAAAACTCAAAAGCTTCATCAGACATCTAAAAATAGGTATGTTCTATTTCATTTAGCCTACTTTTTATGTTTAGCACTTACGCATGTTTTTTGTATTCATAAAAATTAGCATTGGCATATAGAATAGCTTAGATTCATCTTGGAAAAACCTAGGAATCGAATGATTAAAGTATAAAATGAACACATCAAACCTACTCTCAACCTAGGTGTGGAAACTGCCATTCAAAAGTTTCTTGGTGAACCCACCATCCGTCAAAAATTCACCCTTATACCCTCCCCCCAAGAGGTGCGACCTTCAAAGGGCCTCTCAATTCAAGGTATTATCCCATCCTTCTCGCATCCCCATTTCGGGCATGGATCCTATAGCCTAAAGGTAAGGATGTAAAAAATTTGGAGCGATACAGGGATCAATTCATTTTAATCCACAAATATGGCATAGTTCCCTAACCTAGGTTACTCTAAACCCTAGGTTACCCTAAACCCTAGATCAACCTAACCCTAGATCAACTACACTCCACTCACATTGCACTCGCACTTCCCTAGACACTAACCCTACCTTTCTCGTAACACCTACACCCCCCTAAAAGGTATTTAAGGAACTAATAAAAAGCATTTTCTCCCTTTCCTAGGTATTGAATGGGTATGGTACACCCATGCTCACTTAATACGCATGGGTAGAAAGACCTTATCCTCATACCCTGCCCATTAAAGGAGACTTTATCTCTCCTTCCACTTAACTACCACCTCACCTCCCTTTTACCTTGCTAAAAAGCCTATAAAAGGAGGCTCTTTTTTACCACCTAAAGGAATATAAATTACATATTGTTAGGCTGCCAAAATAACTATAGACTATGTTATCGAGTATTCAATATCCAAAAATCCAACACTCCTCCCTTGTATCTTCCACTTGTGCATTTATGTATTTATAGGTGTAGATCCAAGGTCTACAACATCTGACAAAATCTCATCATGAACCAAGAAGATCTCTAGATAGAAAATCTACCAACCTGAGCATAACAATGCAAATTATATAGACATGTACATTCTATTTTGAATATAAAAAATCCTACCAAATCTATTGATAAGGTAAGCACTTTTGTTTGTATCATTTTTAGTCTCTTACTACACTTTAATCATGCATTATATAATTTTTTGTGTCTTTTTGTCTGTTATCATGAGAGGTCTGACTGAGACATACCTCCAACCATTTATAATGATTGTTGAAGGGTTATGCAGGTTTATAGGACCTACACAACTAATAGTGGTATACGAGAAGTAAGCCCACTCCCTCAAGGATCTTGTAGAATACCTTTGTGGTGCCATAATGACATTTTATGATGGGTTACTTCTCTTGAAGACCCTATTTGTAGCACTTGGGGTAGATTTATAAAAAATACACTCTCTTGTAACTCATTTTTAACTTCAATGAACATGGCACATTTTCTCCCCTTCTAGCATTCAAACAATGTGAGATTTTGGTTTCCCTTGTAATATACCATTGACCATCGACGTCATTATCCCAATGGGGGTCCCAACCAATCGAACAAATTTTGTATATGGTAGTATCAATACTACCTCCAAAATGGTGGAGCCTCAAGAGACTAAGGCCCAATTTGGAAATAATTCAAATTACTTATCTAACCCATATTTTTCCTTATAGTACTTCCATTATTTCAATTGGTATGGGTTTGGCCTTGGTCATAATGAACAAGGACTATAGAACCTTATTAATTCCCCTTGATAGTAGCCAAAAGATAAATTTGGATTAGGTTATCACCATAAACATAAAGATGTGCTCGAAAGATAAATTCAACATCTTACCTTCAATCCTAGAGAGGATGAGTGGGACAACCATAGTGACACCAAATATAATTCTCCTAGCAAGAGCCTCTCCCCTCAATTTTCCATAAATATTCCTCATCACTTATTTAAGGTTTCCATGATCCAACTAGCTCCTTCAAACATTTTTAAATATGATCTCAACCAACAAGTAGATAATATTTTAGTCACATTAGATAACTCTAAAGATGTATCATCTGCCATTATCCCCATCATTGAATGGTTTGATGATGATACTGAATACCTTGTTCTATTCCCATTTCTGCTTCCTATATTTCCCTTGATCCTCCTATGTGAGCATCCCCATAATCCACCACTTCACCTTGTTCAACCATATTACTACCACCTCAATCTAATTATCATCCTCAAATTCTTCACCAAATCTTTACCTAGCCATACAACCTGGTGGTAGATCCTACACCTCATAATATCTATCCACACTCATCAAACCCACATCCTATGATCAACATGATTTCCATAGATCTTTTCCATTCTAATAAAATTCTCAGTATCGACCCCAACTATATTGATTTCAATCACATTCCCCCCAATCCTTTCTTGCACCATTTCATCCCTTAAAAATAGGTTATACAATATTCCAATGCTTACCTCCCCACATATCCTATTACTTCTTTTGTGCACTAGGTCGAAGGCATCCATGAGGATGAAAATCATTTCAAGAATGCAATAGATGACAAACATCTCATTCCTATTTCTGCTCAACTTGAAGATGACTCCCACATGCTTGTGGAAGACACCATCAATATTAGTATCAATGAAATCCCCTTGAATCTCACATCCTTAAACTAGGAAAAGGCTTATCCCTCGATGAATGGGAATAATTCATAATATTCCTCATTCAATACAAGAAGGTGTTTACTTGGTGTTACATTTATATACCTAGGCTAGATCCAAATTTGGTGGTCCACAATTTAACGCTAGATAAGTATGCCAAGCTAGTCAAATAGAAACTACACAAAATGCACCCCACTATTACTCTAATGATAAAAGAAGAGTTACAAAAAATATTAGACATTAACTTTATTCAACTGATTGATTATATTGAATGTGTATCAACCATGGTACCTATTGAAAATCCAAAGGGAGGGATATGCATCTGTAATAACTTCTAAGACATCAACAAAGTGTGTCTTAGAGACAAATTTCTTCTACCAAATATCGATACACTGGTCTAGGTTAACCCTAATGATCAACACAAAATATCCTTCACCACTCCCTAGGGGAATTTCTTCTATAAGGTCATTCCATTTGGCCTCAAGAATGTATGCACTACATATAAACATGCCATGACCTACATATTCCATGATTATATGCATAAAGTTGTAGAAGACTATGTGGATGATCTCTTGGTAAAATCCAAGAAATAGGACCAACATATCGACGTCCTACAAAAAATATTTGACTACTTCTTAGAATGTATTGTTAGGTTGAATAAAAAAGTGTATCTTTGATGTCACCTCTGGCAAGATTCTAGGGTTCATTATCTCTTAATGAGGCATTTAATTAGACCCCAACAAGGTCAATGCTATCACTAAAATGTTACCCCCCACAAATTTAAAACAATTGTGCAACTTACAAGGAAATTTTCAAGTGGTCTATCACTTCATTACGCAATAATCAAACAAATACAAACCATTCAACCACTTATTACAAAAAGGGGTGACATTCGAATGGAACCAAGCATATTAGGATGCATTTGAGGATATCAAAAAATACCTCATATCCCTACTAGTATTATCCCCACCACAACAAGATATCTCCTTCCATTTATATATATTGTCTCAAAATAATGAGGCTAGCTAAGAACAAGCCATATATTATATCAACCATACTTTGGTGAGGTATGAGACTCGATACACATATATGGAGAAGTTATACTTGGCGATATTTTTTGCTACCAAGAATATTATATATTATATGCTCAACCATACCACATATGTTGTTGCCAAAGATAACCCACTACGATACATGATGGGCATATCTTACAATAATAGAAAAAATACCAAATGGATCATTCTATTAATAGAATTTGACCTAGAATTAATTAATAAAAAATACATTAACAACTAGATCATTGTAGACCAACTTATAGAAGCTCCACTCAAAGAGGAAAAACCTCTCCTTATAGAGCTTCCTGATGACTCAATATTCAACATCTCTAAAATCAAAGAATATGTTGAACCTGAGACACAAGCTGACCTGACACTCTTCTTTGATGATTTACAATGTGAACATGGGGGAGGTGCTAGAGTAGTTTTATTCACACCACAAGGGTCTTCAATCCCATTCTCTTTCAAACTTAATTTACTCTATACCAAAAACAATGCTGAGTATGAAACCCTTATCCTAGGCCTAAACATTGCACTTGCAATGCATATCAAACACTTATAAATCATTGGAAATTTCATTTTAGTGGTAAACTAGATAAAAGGTATCTATAGTTGTCATTGTGATGTACTCAAATAGTTCCTACAAGTTGCAAAAGAACTATTATCAAACTTATAATGGTATGACATTGAAGCCTCACCTAGGTTAACTAACTAATTTACTGATACTATGACCTCTCTTGGATCTCTTATTCCTTATAACCCACATGACAACACAACCCACATCTCTATACAAAAAATTCACAAGTTTTATATTTCATAGAAGACCTTATTTGATGATATAGATGTTAATTTTTTCCAAATCAAACCTACTAGCCCTTAATTTTCTCAAATCAAGGACTACCTCAAATTAAGCATGCTCCTCCCTAATTTATCCCAATATTCTAAGAAAAATTCAAGCAAAAGGCTATTAGGTACACCCTCCTAGGGGATATCTTATACAAGAACAACTATGAAGGTATTCTCCTTCACTTCCTAGATTCACACAAAACCATGCACATCATCTCTATGGCCCATGACGATACTTGCGATGACAACTTAAATAAAATGGCCATCACTAAGCACATTTTGTGCATGGCTTATTATTGGACCACGATGGAACATGATTGTTGTGCATACATTAATAAATGCACCAAAAGTCAATAACATGCCAACTTAACCCATTTACCCTCCCAAGCCCTGTAGCTCATCCAATCTATATGGTCATTTTCCCAATGGGGCCTCGACCTAGTAGGCAAAATCACTCCTGTATCATCCCAAAAGCACAAGTTCATCATAAATGTAATGGAGTACTTCACCAATGGGTCGAAGTTGTTAATATTATCTAAATGACAAGACTCAAAATTGTTGAGTTCATCACGCAACACATAATATGTCATTTTGGTATTCCTTCCAACATCATCTATGATAATGGTACATGCTTTAAAAATAAGGAAGTTTGTATAATATGCAAAAATACATATAACACAACTTTTAAATGCCCTACTACCCTCAAGGTAATGGCCAAGCCAAATCCATAAAAAAATCATTTGCACCATCGTTCGCAAAACCTTCATAGACTCACATCAATACTAGCACATGCAAATCTCCTTAGCACTATGGGCATAGAGAACCGACATTTGCACACCCATTGGGGCAATACCATTCTTATTGGTCTATGGTGTTGAAGCCATTATGCCCTTAGAGTTAGAAATCCCCACTCTGTGAATATCACTGTAAGAATTTATTGATGATAACATTGCATGTCAAGATTCCTTAGTCCACCTTACACTTCTTGATGAATGATGAATAAATGTAAGTACACATTTTTACATTTATCAAGATTGTGTTCAATGTGCATACAACAAGGTTCATGCACATGAATTCTAAATCAGGGACCTTGTCCTAAAGGAAAATCAAAAAAATCTAAATCAACCATACCATTTTCAAGACAAATTTATCCCAAATTGGCTCAAACCTGTTGTTGCCATCACACAATGTACCCAAATTTGGGGACCCACTTGAAATTTTGAGGTTAATGTGAATTTTGTTTGCATTGAATGATTTGTTGATTAGTCTATACCAGGTTATTTTGTAATGTGGATTACTAAAATTTGAAATTAATGGTCAAGATTTTTGAGATATTATGGTTGAGTTTTACTTTATGATGTCGTAAATAAGTCAATGAAGTTCGAAGGTTTACCATTGTCATGGTTTTAGCACTTGATATTTTTGCGGTTAATCTCATTGTGAGGGTTCTAGCAATTAAAAGTAAGGAAATAATACATGCTAGAAACTTGAGTTTTATTTTCTCATAATGGTATAATCAATATTTAAGTTTCAAAATGATTAAATTTATGTTAAAGCACATTACCTCACTGAAATACATTACAAGATGAGATGTTCAATAAATTTTATTTGGAATTAAAGGAACCTATTAGGAAAAAAAACTGCATAGATAAAATCCTCTAGTTTACTACTTTATTTATTTTATATGATATATCTACTACACTAATTTATAATGGGTATAATAAAATTTAATTAAAATAATATGTCCTACTAGGAAGTACCTTGTCTTGGAAAGGGAAATAAGTATTTACAGAACAATTTTTTAGATGCATTAAATAGACTCATCATCCTTGGATGTGTCAATTTTTTTTAAAAATGATCTTTATCTAGGGGTTTAAGGTGTGCTATGATGTGGATATGGTAAAAATTTGGATCGAATACCATTGTGTATTTAATGGCTGCATCGCAGACATTAGCTGCTAGGTGTATCTGAAGCTGCAAAACGATTCAGTCAAGGATTAACGAAATAACTTTCAGTATTGTGCCCATCGTTAAAGATATCATACTGCAATTTTGATTGGTCAAGAAAACTCCGTAAGCATGTATGCTCTTTCTTATAATGTTGCAGGTCAAAACTATTTATAGCCTTGTGGAGTTATCTCTGTTTTATCATTAATGGGTATTAATCCTCTCATCTGTTATTTTATCTTACTAATTCTGTTCCTTTATGAAGATCGTTCGTCTCTTAAAAATACTTTATCTTGATCATATTATTTGCTGTCCCTGTCAATGCAGCCTCAGATCCATACAATTGTTGAAGAAGTCTTGGTAGAGGTATGTGGAAATTCTTATTTTATGAAGAGCTTAATGTTTGAGGCTTTTTAATTGTGTTTCGTGTAGTTTCAAGTCTCAAACCTTAGATTAATAGTCGAGAAAGATTATTTCTTTAACTGTATACCACGATAGTAACCAAATGTCGTAGTTCACATGCATTCAAAGGAAATTCTAATGGTGGGGGAATTGTAGACCATATATTGTATCCAAGTCAACTCGTAGTTTCATCATGAAAGAACTTCTACCTATTTCTTGAGACTAAAGATGCATCATGCTTGTTGGTTTCCTCATGTAATTGATCTTCTCCCAAGAAGGATTCTATAAAGTATAAAAATATATCTAGATTACAGTATTTTGCAGTTGCAAATTGAGTCATGTGATGAACATCCACATGAGGAGGGTTATTTCGTATTTAATGTTGTTGCATCTCATATTTTTCAAAAAAATTCAAAGAACCTTCATATGGGGTATTTTCAAAGAATTAACCTAGGAAAAATGGGAATACTTTGTTGGCATATATCCGCCATCGAAGGTGCCATGGAAGTTTGGACAATCTGCTTTTCAAAAGATAAAAGGATGGAGCATTAGATTGGGTGCACCGGTACAGAATCGCACAGGACATAGCCTCTGCACTGCTTTACCTTCATGAGCTATGGGAGGAATGCGTCGTCCATCGAGATATTAAGCCCAGTAATATCATGCTCGATTTCAATTTCAATGCAAAGTTGGGGGACTTCGGATTGGCATACCTGGTGAAGCATGACCAATTGTCATAGACCACTAAGTAGTAGGAATATTGGGATACCTTGCTCCTGAATGTACATTAACAAGGATATCCAATACAAAATTAGATATGTTTAGATTTAGTGTTGTTGCTTTGGAAATAGCCTGTGGAAGGCCGACGCTCAATGTTAGCTTGGAAAATCCAAAGATGTAGCTTGTGGAATGGGTATGAGAGTTATATGGTAAAGGTAGACTCTTTTATGATGTAGATATCAATTTGAAAGGGTATTTTTAGAGGGTAGAAATGGAGTAGTTGATGGGCATAGGGTTGTGGTGCTCACATCCAGATCCATTCAAGAGATGTAAAATAAATCAAGTGCTCTAGATCTTGAACTTTGAATGCAATATTCCTCAAATTCTATGGATGATACTTGTAGCATCATACTCTCCTATTGATGAAGGTTTAATATCTCAAATGGTATATGTATCAAATTGCGGTCTACCTTCTATGGCTTCCCAGGATATGGCAGTGTTCTTAAGTTTGGCCTCTTCATATGCACCTCACCATGGTGAAAAGGGTTATATTAATTTTGTTAAAAATATGTCACCTCATTGATTATACAAGTGTTGAAGAGAATGGAATACATTGTAGAAGCAATTAAGAAATTGAATAACTAAAAATTTGAAAATATAAAATTATAAATAGTCATTTAGACCCAAAGAAAAGAGGTCGAAGGTCATTTGGAGCAAGAATATTTTAGAAATTTTTGGTGGTTCTTTTTTGTCAATGAGCATCTCCTCCTTGGTTGCTGGAAGTGAGAGTTTTATACATTGTAATCACCTAATGCAAGGAAATATGAGTATGTATTAATTGAATATCTTTTATTAATATAATATATTGTAGTTTTTTTAATGAGATATGCGCATGCTGATGGTATTCTTGTTTGAGATAATTTTGGTATGTTGTTTCATTCCCTTTAGAATATTATACCAACTTAATTTTAGATTGTGTGAAGGCTGATCAGGTTAATATTGGTTAAATTTAGAGCATTTGCTTCAACAGATTCAGGATGAAATTCCAAAAATTACAGTGACCTATTTGTTTTCTTTATTTTATTTTTCTAACCCTATATTTTGATTTTTATTTAAAATATGAATAAAATAGGAGTTGATTAATTGAATATTTTATTTTGAAATTTATTCTTACGATCCTGTATTTAATTTTGGTAAATTTTAGAATTGCAACAATTGTAATATTTTAATAATTCCAAAAATATTAAATTTTTGCTATAAAAATAAAATAATATATAAAATATCTTGCTAGTTATTGACATTTTGAATGTAATCTCTGATATTAAATGTATAACAAAAAAATTGAATTTTTGATAAAAAAATTAATTAAATTTACCCCTTGTAAAAAGTTATATGTTTTGTTGAGTTGTTCATCTAATTTTTACATTGCATATTTTGATAAGTATACAACTAGGTGAAATTAACCTTACCCAAACCTTGGGGAGATCAAGTATTTCCTTTCAAGAGAGGATATCTTGAATGAATCCTGACTGTGGGTATGTGTTTGTAATTGGACAAATATATCACTCAACAAAATTGGCGCTAGAAGGAGGGCATGAAGGTAATTGATTTGATTTTTAGAGTTTGAAGTTGTTCAAATTAATTTTAAAAATTTGAAAATTTCGATATATGTTGCATTAGTTTGATCTATTACAAATTTGAAAATATTTTTTATGGTTATGGTTAAATTATTTGTTATAATTATTGAATATGATGATTTATCCTTCTAACATTTGAAAATTGTGAGTCTTTTCACATATTTTTGCATGTTATATTTCTTAGATCATCAAATTTGGAACCAAAAGTTATAATCACTAGGTCTAAGGCTTCTAAAAATACTAAATTCTATAGCCTTTCTCCTCCAAGAAGGTATAGAAGGTCTAAAAGTCAATCAAGTACTATTCCACCCATTAACACTTCATCTCAATCCATTGTACCATTTATCACCTCTCCAATGATATCAATGGCAGGAATTGCACCTTGGTTAGGTGGTCATAGCAGTCCATTAAATATTCCTAGAGAAGCCCATGAAATTCCTAAAAATATAGAAAGATATTTACCCAAGTATAGATATGATGGCACCAAAATAGCCGAAGAGCACATTCAAGCATACAAGGATGCTTTAATTAGACTACAAGTTGAGCATGAAGATGTTGCTTGTAGAATGTTTCCCCTCACTTTAGATGAAATGACATATGAATGGTATATTATATTACCTACCAATTCCATCACCTCTTGGGTTGAATTAGAAATAACTTTTATCAATCAATTTAGGTTACCTATAGACCCTGTTGTTATATACCACCAGTTTGCCTCTTCTATGAGAGACCCCAATGACCCTTTGAGGCTATTTAATATCATATTTCATAAATTGTATAGCAGGTTGACTACTCCTTATACACTTCAAGTAGATGTAGCTATATAAATGTAATTTAAAGTATTGAATCCTCTAAGATCCATGTTTGTGAGAAGAACACCTCAGATCACCACTCTCCCCATGGCATACAATGATGCCTTAAATATAGACTAATAGTTGATGCATCAAGGATTTGGAATAGGCCCACTACCTTCTATAGGATAACTAGGTGCTTACAATCAAGTGCCCATGATAAACCAGGATTAGTCACAATAATTACCAATGTTGAATGCCATACCATACAATAATTTCAATCAGCCATATAATCCTCCTATCACTCCCACATATCCTACCACTCCACTATATTTAGACAACCAATTCATAACTTACAAAACTACTGAAACTAATGCTCAGTTCATACCTACATTTTTAAATACAACACCCACTCAAAACTTGTCAACATTTCCCAATGTTAATCTTCATAAAAATAACTCAATGTTTCCACATGTTGTTCAGAATCCCATTGATGTTGCAAATAACACAACCAATCAGACTAATGTAGGATAGATTAATGAATCTAATTCTCGGTTAGATAACATACAAATATTAGTCCTAAAAATTAGTAGTGATATGGTTCATTTGCGAAAACAAGTACCTCAAAATAGGAATTTTAGTTTTCAAATAAGACAATGGAACACTCATCCAAACAATGGAGTGCCCAATCCTATTTATAATTAGACCAATGTTACCATTAATTCAAGTCAAACCAGTACCATAGTTAATATTTTTGATATGGCATTGAACAATTTGTGTAGAGTGCATTCAACTATACAACATAGTGAAAATGAATACCCTAAGTTCAAGACAACCCTTGACATACTCCAAAAAGAGATGGACAACATGGAAATAATTCCAAGTGAAGATACTTTCCAATAGGTTAGTACTAGAAAAGGAAAAGGAACAACATTAGTAGTTGAAACCTTTGAATCAACTGAAGGATATGAAGAAGGATATGATGGATCTCTAGAAGAGGAAGTACAAGCTTTTAGAATATTCAAGAAAGGAAATCATAATTACAAGCTTAGGAGTAAGAGTAAATCTCCTTTCACTTCTTCTATTCCACCTAATGATACCATCATTCCTCCTTATACACAAGCTAATAATAATCCCATACCTCCATCTAAATACGAGCCACCCCAACTACCATATAAAGCACTAGAACGTGATAAAATTACATATAACATCATAGAATATTTAAAGAAGATAAAACAAATATATCTTTATTTGAATTTGCTCAATTGACTAATCAACAAGAGTTTTTGATTAAGGTTTTTAGTGATTAGAGTAAAAGTGAATCCTAGAAAACCATGGATGCATAATTAGTCTCACGAAAGGACAAAGGAGAAGCTCCTCCCTTTCTCTTGACTATAACAATTGTAGGAAGAAATCTACATAACTGCCTTGTTGATTCAAGAGTATCAGGAAATATTATGCCATATATTGTTTGTCTAAAATTGGTTTGAAACCCATCCCTTCCAATAGAATAGTAGTGTAGTTGGATAAAACTAAAGTTAATGTAGTAGATGTGCTCAATAAAATTCACATACAACTAGCATTGGAATCCAAGATACAATAGTATATAGATATAAATGTTGTAGATATACCAGATAGGTATGGTATGTTGTTAAGTAGAGACTGGTCCAAAAATTTAAATGGATACATGGCCACTGATTTTTGACATATGTGGATACCATGGAAAGGAGTAGCCAACCAAATTAGAATAGAGAGAGAACCTAGACTTAAAGAATTGATTATTGAGTATAATAAAACTAATGAAGTTCTCTACAATGAGTCCAAATTAGGAGTTTATACTATAGAAACTAATTTGGATGCAGATAAATATGAAATTGAAATACCATCCAATAACACAATTAAATATGAAAATCTAGTTTGGACTCTTAAATTTTATGGATCCAAGTATAAACAAGGTAGTGGAGCAGGAGTTGAACTGATCAGTCCCAAAGGGAAGTCATATCTAGCTGCTTATAGACTACAATTTCCCTGCACTTGTAATACTATAGAGTATGAGGATATTATTTTTTGATTGTAGTTAGCTTTGAAGAAGAATATCAAATGCTTAAAAGTACTTGGTAGTTAAACAAGTGAAAGGTCAATATACCTGCCATGATAAAATATTAATCCATTACATGAATATAGCGAGAGATTTGATTAATGAATTTCATGATTTTAATATTATATAGATTTCTAGAAAGAAAAACTAAATTGTTGACTCTTTAGCTGTAGCAATAAGAAATTTGAAACCCATAGATAACAGAAGGCTCAAGAAATTTTCAATTGAATTAGTACTCTATCCGTCGATACCTGATAATGTGAAAAACTTGTAGGTGTTTGAAAATGACGAACATATTTTTAGTTTTGTGACTAATTCTAGTATTTTTGAAAATTAGGTTATTGATGAAGATGAAAGGCTACAAGATGATGAAAATAAATACCATGAGGTAACCTTGAAAACCAATTCAATTCCCAAAGGTAAGTTTCTCTTGAAAGAATATTTGATATTTATTACAAAAGTAAAATATGTAATAAAGTATCATTTCATAATGATGCTTATAACACTGTTAATATAGAGCCTAGTGAAAATCCACATAATATGTTAATAGGAGAATATTGCACTAGGAAGGAAAAATAAGGAATCATACATGCTCTCAAATACTATGTAGATGTCATAGTCTAGAGTTATGAAGACTTAAAAATATACAATGAAAATATTATAACACACCATCCCATTGAAATTAGATACAAATCCATTTACACAAAATCAAAGACCTATTAAACCATTTTTAGAACCACATATTCAAAAGGAAGTTAAGAAATTTTTAGATGCTAGAATCATCTTTCCTACCAGGAACTCCACTTGGGTAGCCAACATAGTACCAATCAAAAAGAAAACTGGAGAAATTCACCTGTGCATAGATTTAAGAAATCTTAATAAGGCCTTTCAAAAGGATAATTACCCTTTGCATTCTATTGATCATATCTTGTAGATGGTAAATGGATTACAGATGATATCATTCCTAGATGGATATTCTGGGTATAATCATATCCTTATAGATCCCAAAGATAGAATGAAAAAAACTTTTACTACTAAGTGGGGAACTTTTGCCTATACAAGGATGCATTTTGGTTTACTAAATGCAGGTGCCACTTTCTAAATAGCAATGGATTATGATTTTAGAGATATAATTAGAAAATACATTGTTATATATGTCGATGACATCCCTGTATTTTCAAAGAAAAAAACTGACCATATTAATGACTTGAGAAAAGTTCTCCAAAAATGTAGAGAATATGGTATTTCATTGAATCCTAAGAAATGTATTTTTCGAGTGATCGAAGGGAAATTATTGGGTCATGTTATTTCAAAGGATGGCATCTCAATAGAACCAAAAAGAGTAGAACCAGTTTAGAAAATCCTTATCCCTAGTAGTAAACAGGAATTAAGATCATTTTTTGGAAAGATTAATTTTGTTTGAAAATTCATCTTAGGATTTGTAGAGATAGTTAAACCATTAAATGACATGCTTAAAAAATATGCTAACATCACTTGGATTTTTGAATCTGAAACAACTTTCCAAGGCATTAAAGATGCTATATCTAAGGCACTAGTTATTGTGAGCCTTGATTATAAGAAACCATTTTACATTTACTCATTTGCTTCTGAACATTTATTTGCTAGTGTCTTGACTCAAAAAAATAAAATTAGTTCAAAAAATCCCATATCTTTTATGAGATCTCCATTAAAATATGCTCAAATAAAATACACAATTCTTAATAAAGAGGTATATGCCTAATTCAAAGCTATGAAGAAATTTAGGCATTATATTATGCATAGTAGGATTTTTTCTATTGTACTTGACCCAATTGTTAAAACTATGTTGATGCAGAATGAATTGGAAGAAAGAAGAGGTAAGTGGATGTCTACATTGTAGGAATTTGATCTGGAGTTCACCCTATGAAACTAGTTAGAGATCAAGGATTGACTAAAACTCTAGCAAAAATTGATCCTCAAATTATGTGTCAACAATATACTGCGAAAGATATCATAACAGATGAGTGGTACAAAGACATTGTGTACTTCCTACTAAATGGTAAATGCCCAGATCATTTCAATGCTACTCAAAGAAGAGCACTACATTTAAAGAGTGCTAATTTCATGATTAAAACATGTGTTTTATACAGGAGAAATCATGAAGAGATTTTCCTTCTATGTCTAAATAAAGATGAGGCTATACAAATTCTCAATGACTTTCACAATAAATATAGGACTGTACATGGTTCAGCCAATTCCACTGCACATTAGATTTTAAGAGTTGGTTATTACTAGCCACATATTTATAAGGATTCCCATGCCCATGTTTGATCCTGTAATATATGTCAAATTGCTATAAATAGAGAAATGAATACTTCTATGCCTTTGCAACCTTTATTTGAGGCTAAACCTTTTGCATAGTGGGGATTATATTTCATAGGATTCATTAGCCCAAATTCTTCATCTTGCAAAAAATACATCCTGTAGCACCCTAAAATTGGCGCAGTAAAACCTTAATAATTACATTTACTCTAGTAAATAATTCAAATTCAAATTTTAACCTCCCAAACCGCCCGTTAACCACCGTGTAATCCGTTTCCTCCTTTCCCGCGCCATTTTTAGAGGTTGTTTTGACCGTTTGACGATATCGTCGCCGATCAGACGATATCGCCTCAGATCGGACGATTTCGTCTGGGCTAGGACGTCCAGACGATCTTGTCCCAAAACTGATTTTGCACAATTAGCTTCTGTTCCAACGACGTCTCTAATCCGGGCAGAAGCGTGTCTGCGCCGTTAGAGACCCTTCCCCATTGGAGATCTCCCAAATAGGGATGATCTCCAACCTCCTAACCTCCCTCCTAAGCTTATTTAATCCTAAGCCCTCCCCTTAGCACCCCCTGGCTGAAATTCTCTGTAAACTGACTTCACACGCATTAAGGCATCCCAAATTGTTATTTGCATTAGTTCTATTCAAATTTTGTTGTAGGTACCTTAGTGTTTTTCAGTCGGAGCAAGCTTACATCATCGCGGACGATCCTGTTCAGATCGGAGGCGATCCTGTCGAATCAGAGATGATTTCATACCAATGCGAGATGATTTCGACTGCAATCAACATTGAGGCAATCAGTGCCCAAAGTTTGCATTTTCCTCTCTTCAATCTGCTTGTTTTATTCTGCAATTAGCTAGTTTATTTATTATTTTATGCTATCTTGCATCTTGGAGTTCACCCATCTAGATCAAATGCATAATTAAGTCATAATTATTATTTAATCAGTATGATGCATTCATGTTTCTGTTTATAATTTTCAGTTTGATATTGTTATTGTCATTTTACATTATTTCCTCTCATTAGAATAGTTGTATTTTTTGTGTTTTGCACCTATTTCTCTATTTGTATGTCTCTAACGAATTTTTGATGAATTCGTCAGATCTCATATGATCTTGTCTAATCTCAAATGATCCTATCAAATCAGAGGCGATCCCGATTGCTTCAAGAATCAGAATCTTCATCAGACATCCGGATCAGGTATGATCTTTTAATCTTGCTTAATTTCTCTATTTTCTGTCCTAATTCTATTTTCTGTATTCATTTAATCTGCATCTTCATATAGAATAACTTAGATGCATTTTGGCCAAACCTAGGATATGGATGTTTAAGGATAAAATTGAACACATAAAACACATTCCCAACCTAGGCATGGAAACTGCCATTAAATGTTTCCTGGTGAACCCACCATCCGTCGAAAAATCACCATAATACACCTCCCTTGAGAGGCGGGACCTTCGCAAGGCCTCTCAGTCCGAGGTACCACGCCATCCTTTTCCCATCCTCCTTCCGGGCATGGATCCTATAGCCTGAAGGTAGGGATGTGAAAAATTTGGAGCGATACATTTTGGTGAACCCGACGTGAATGCATTTAAAACCTTTTGAAAACAAAAACAAAATAAAAATAAAACAACCAAAACATAGATGCATTTCAAATCATTTAAAATTAATAAGTTGCATGTCATGTTTAGATGGTAGCTCCTAAGAAAATATTAGCAAGCTACTATAAATGTTGAAAACCAATTGGCAGCCATAGAAATCAATTCTGTGCTTAGTGTGCCTGAAATAGATAGAAATCAACTTTTGTGGGACGAACTTGATAGAAGACTTAGTGTCATTTCATCTAGGTCAACAAAACTTAAACAAATCAAGAGGCTAGTCCTAGATAGAATCCTGGATCCTCATCAACTCGTCTTTTATCATGAACTTCAGAGAGCCTCCCATAGATGGTTAGCTTATAGGAGAGCTCTTGTATCTTCAAAATTTTTCACTTTCGAGGAATACCTCAAGAACACAGTTGTGGTACGCCAATTTCTAGTTCATATAGAATCCCAAGAAATTGATCTTATGATTAGAAGAAGATGGAATAGAGTTCCTCGAGCTATGTTATATCGAGAATATTGCCACGAGCTTTACTTTTATCAACCAGAATCTGAGATAGATAATATCACTATAGCTCTTTTCATTAAATTTTTGAAAGAAAACTTTCAATTTGAAGAAGAACACTTCATGACTCCTGAAGAACTCGAGCCCATTAATGATATTTATAAATTGTTTATAGAAAATTAGATCATTATTTTCAGTATTATTTCTTGCATATTGTGTTATTTGTTATCTTTACAATATTATTTCAAAAACAAAGAAAAAACTAAAAAACATAACAAAAACCAAAACCTTTCATTTTAAATATTGTAGTAGGTATATAATTAATATATACCTCTTAAGCTTGTTGCATATATATATATATATATATATATATATATATATATATATATATATATATATATATATATATATTGCTGAAATCTAAAATTAAGCACAATGCCTAAACTTAGGAATGGTAAACAAACTGAAGGAGAAGAAGAAGATTGGTTAGAAGATAAAACTAGAGACCCAAATGTCCTTCCTGAAGATCCAATTCCGGAAGGAGAAACTCTAGATCAACCAGAAGATGACCTAGGTGAAGACAATGAACAAGAAGAAAATGTTAAAGAGGATGGATCCTCATCCCCTAGAGTAGCTCCAGATGGAACTATTGCTTTTGACAACGTAGATCATTTCTGGAAATTTTTCCATAATAACATTGGTGTTCTTAATATGGCAGTTCGTATGGATAAAGGGCAAATTAGTGACACTCAAGCAGCCATGGAACATATGTTTGATGTGCGCACTAATCCCTTGTCTTTCATTGATCAAGAAAGTGATAAGGCTGGACCATCCAATACAGATATGGTCACTATGATTCAAAACATGTCAAAACAACAGGTTACCCAACCTCCTAAGGAACCTGTTATTCAGCCTAAAATCATTCCCACACAAAAGAAAACTTCCTTCACCGCTTTACTTCGCCAAACTATTGATCAATATGCTTCAAGTAAACAAAAACCTAAAATGAAGTCAAACACCAATTTTCAACAATCTGGAATACAACATAATACAACTTCAAAATTCCTTCATAACACCTTTCCTACCAACAATTTACACAATAGCAACATAGCATCTAATCTTCATGTCCCTCCATCATATGCTCACAAATCCCATATCAATGCCCTACCGAACCAATATGGTGGGCAAACTAGTAATCTGGAAGCCATGGTGAAACAGTTAGCTTCACGTATGGACCAGATAGATCCTTACCGTCCCTCGTATAATTATCGAGAGATATGTAGTCAACCTTTGGATCCCATAGTTGTAGCACAACCTTACCCTAAGCATTTTCCCATGCCTATCTTGCCTATATATAAAGGAACCGAAGATCCCATAGAGCATCTTCGCATGTTTAGGATAGCATGTCATGATATATCACATGATGACTTGCTATTACTAAAAATGTTCCCAAAAAGTTTAGGTGGAATGGCATTAGAGTGGTACTATCAATTGCCCACTCATTCTTTGAGAAACTTTGAAGAAACAACTGAATCTTTTGTCCATCAATTTAGTGCCTACATCGAGAGGCATGTAACCATTAAAGATTTATACAACTTAAAACAAGATAAGGATGAATGTTTTGCCGATTTCTTAGCTAGATGGAGGCAGTTGATAGGAAAACCGCACTTTGTGCTACCTTATAGGGAAATGTTGGACATTTTTATCAATAATTTACAAGAACAAATATCTTATGAGCTATCAATCTGCTACTTTAACTACCTTCGATCAAGCTATAGATTTAGCTCGAAGAGTAGAAGATGCCCTCATTAGGAGAGGCCAACTTAGGAAGAAGGATGATGAGAAAACCTCCAGAAATCAATATAAAAACAAACAAGTTGTTGGTGATGGAGTCACTGACAGTAGAAATGTTGCTAATATCAATGCAACGAAAACAACAAAAAAATTTATATTGAAACCTCCTGATAAACCTCCTCGAGAATTTACTAGATTGAATCAACCGTTATCAACTATTTTACCTCAATTACTCGAAAGAGGTTTGATCCAATTACCAGCTATCCGGGAACCCGATCCAACTATACCCGGATATAGAGTCGACTTACACTGTGATTTCCATAGAGGACCTGGACACTCTACCAACGCTTGTAAAAGGTTGAAACATAAAATACAGGATCTAATTGATAATAATGAAATGGAGGTGCAAGCCTTCCAACCTAAACAAAATGCTCCTAATAATCCTCAAAAGAACATTCCCCAAAATCAAAATCAAAATGCTAATCAATCATTAGACATATTTCAACACCCTTTACCAAGACATGGTAAAGAGGTGGCCAATCAAATCGAACATCATAATGTTCCTCCTCCTACCCGATATGTAGGAACTATTAGCGGACAATTACTTAATCAGGATCCTCAAATATTTGACACAACCTTATCCCTGGTTACGACCAGGCCCCTACATAATATTCCAACTTCAGATTCTAGTGATATAGAATCGATATACTGAAAGTGAAATAGACATCACTTCAAACCAATCGAATAGTTCTAAAAATGAATCAGATCCTATTCAACCCATCACAGATGCTATGGTTCCGAAAGAACCATTTCCTAGAAGAGTTACTACTCGACCTTCTTCTAATCAATTCCTCCCTGATGAACAAGCCATAAATGCTCGACCGAGACCAGTTCAACGTCCTCAATATAACATTGTAGGTACCATTGGAGTCGTTACCCGACAACAGGCTCAAAATTCTCAACAAGAACCAAACCAGTAATGATGGATCAGCTCCATTTGTTTTGAAAAATCCCAATAAAGGGAATCATGCTTCCAATGTTCAACCTAAACCCCCTTACAATATTAATGAGCAATTATCCAATACTACAGCCAAAATTTCCCTTTTGGATTTATTAAGATCTTCTCCCACCCATAGGGATGAGTTGATGCTTACATTAAGCCAAATGATGGTACCTCAAAACATTCAACCTCGAAGCCATGGCCAATACTATCATCACTCGAGAAGTTGATTGTATTGACTTCCGGGATAAAGATATCCCACAACACAGTTTACATAAGGATAATCCCTTATATATTACTGCTCTAATTGGAGATGTAGTTGTTAAACGAGTCCTGATTGATAATGGTTCATCTCTAAACATTTGCACTCTTGACTTCTACCAACGATTTGGCTTTAGAAGTGATGAAATGAAGAAAACTGACATGATTATCAAAGCTTTTAATGACGAAACACAAGAAACGTGTGGAGTTATTACCATCCCATTGCAAGTTGGTCCTCGAACTCTAGATACCACTATGTTTATTGTACATTGCCCCGCATCGTACAATATACTCTTGGGTCATCCTTGGATCAATGCAATGCGGGCTGTCCCATCAACTTTACACCAATGTGTTAAATTCGAATTTAAAAATCAGTTGGTCACTATCCATGGTGACCCTAGACCCTTTGATATGTGTGCTTTGGCATAACTCGTTGGAGTGCAATTTTGCCCTCGCTCTGTCATCCACACATCCTAACTCTTATTTTTCATCTAAAACTATGAAACACACACCCATAACTTCACCTATTTCCCTCCATTAATTTCATCCTCCTATATAGATCAACAATCTTCTAAACAAACCACTCTAGAACCTCAAAAAGATCTTCAATCTACAACCAATCCTTCATGTTCTATCCCTATAATTTCAAAACCTATAGACCCATCTATTAACACTTCCACATTATCAACATCTATCATACCTTCCACATCTAAAGATATAGGGAATGATCCTTCTACATCTTATGCTCTTTCCCGATGAACTTTTACCACATTTATCCACAATCTTAATATCAAAAAAACAAATGCTTTCATGCAAGATTCAATTCTTTTAAATAACTTGCCGCCATCTCCTCGTACTTTGGGCCTCCCACAACCTATGGGAAGTACTTACCAAGTCGGGAGTTGTGCCTTCATTTATAAAGGATATGACTGGGAAGAATCCCTCGAAATATCAAAACTCATCATGAGGGATATGCTCGATGTTATTTTACCAATGAATATATTAAAGCTAAACCCATAATGCTTAAAATGGGATATAAAGGGAAAGGCTTGGGACCTTTCCAAAATGGCATGAAAGAACCTTTCGAGGTAGAACCGTGGCCTCGCCCGCCGTGGTGTGGGCCTATTTCCTAGTAAGGGTCAACCCTTTCCTTTTGAAGATGATGATCAACTCATATGTTATCAAGATTATTTGGATAGGTGTGATGATTTGCCTCTAAAAAATCAGCCATTTACATGTAACATGCTATCCATAGCTTACCCTGAAATGATTGCCGACCCCGATGAGGAGTTGGAAGGAGATATCTTCCACGACGTCTCCGTTGAAGAGATGTTACACAATGGATTTTATTTTGATGGTTCTATACCAACTATAGCCCAACTTGAGGCCACTAATCCTCAAGATGAATTATCCAAATTAACCTTACAAGAATTACAAGAATTGGGCGTTTCACCCGCCCCACCTAATTTTGAAAGAGATCTACACATGGAGGTAGAAAACGTCATTAAAATTAATATTGGAACTGAGGATAGTCCTCACATAATCAATATTGGATCAGAATTAAGTCAAGAAAAACAAGAACAATATATTGCATTCCTTAAAGAGTATGAAGATGTCTTCGCTTGGACATATGAAGATATGCCAGGTCTCGACCCTTCTGTAGTCATGCATCATCTAGTGGTCCATCCGGATGCTAAACCTGTTAAACAAAAACTTAGAAAAATGCATCCCAAAGTGGCCTCGCTAGTCAAAGGGGAGTTAGAAAAACTCCTAAATGTTGTTTTTATACAAGCTATTGATTATGCTGAATGGATCTCAAATGTAGTTCCAGTTACCAAAAAAGAAGCCACCAAAGTTAGGGTTTGCACAGATTTTAGAGATATTAACGCCGCATGCCCTAAAGATGATTTTCCTCTTCCAAACATGGATCAAATCATTGACTTTACTGTCGGGAGTGGGATGATGTCCTTAATGGATGGATTCTCCGGTTATAATCAGATCAGGATAGCTCCTGAAGATCAGGCTAAAACAACCTTTATTACCCCCTGGGGTACCTTTTGTTGGAAAGTGATGCCATTTGGCTTAAAGAACGCAGGTGCAACATATCAACGAGCTATGACTTATATTTTTCATGATATGATGCATGATATCCTACATGATTATGTAGATGATATTATAGCTCGCTCTATTAATGAAGATAATCATTTAGATGATTTGAGAAAAGTTTTTAATCGATTACGAGAATATCTTATTCGATTAAATCCAACCAAATGCATATTCGGAGTTAAGTCCGATAAACTATTAGGGGTTTTAGTTTCTTTACGTGGTATCAAAATCGACCCTCTCAAGATTGCGGCTATCACTGATATGCCCGCACCTACTAATATATCCGAGTTACGAAGTTTACAAGGTAAGCTTCAAGCCATCCGTCGCTTCATCGATAAGCCGACGGACAAAACCGGTCCCTTTCTTAAACTTCTTAAGAAGGATGTCCCTTTTAATTGGGACGACGAATGTAGAGAAGCTTTTGAACTTCTCAAGCAATACCTCCTTAATCCACCCGTGCTTTCACCACCTAAACCTGATCGCCCATTCCTCCTATATATTTCAGCTTCAGATTCTACCTTAGGAGCTATGTTAGCTCAACTTGATGATGAAAAGAGAGAACGTGCTAATTATTACATTAGCCGAACCTTCATCAGTTATGAAACCCGCTATACAACATTAGAAAAACTATGTCTAGCAGTTGTGTTTGCTACGCAAAAATTATGCCATTATATGCTTAGTCATAAAACTTATGTCATTGCTAAATACGATCCCTTAAGGTATCTCATGAGTCGACCTTATTTATCGGGTCGCACAGCCAAGTGGGTTCTTGCTCTAAGTGAGTTTGATCTCACATTCATAGGACAAAAGTCTGTTAAGGGTCAAATCATAGCAGATCAATTAGTCGCTGCACCCTTAGAGTCTACCCATCCCCTCATCATTGAGTTTCCTGATGAATGCCTTCAATTAGAGGCAGACCATATTGAATAATGGTCCTTATACTTTGATGGAGCCCGATGCATGAGTGGGGTTGGTGCAGGTATTATTTTAATATCCTCGCATAAACATCTTATTCCTCTGTCCTTCAAGTTAACATTTGCTTGCACCAACAATATCGTTGAATATGAAGCTCTAATCCTTGGATTACGAGCTGCCTTGGCGCTAAAAATTAAACATCTGTTAGTTTTTGGTGATTCTCAACTGGTTATAAACCAAATTAATGAAGTTTATCAGACCAGAGATGATAAACTATGCCCATATAAAGCCTATGTTTTACAATTAATGTCTCTATTTGATCAAGTTACCTTGGAAGCTATTCCTCGAACTTGCAACCGTGCAGCTGATGCTATGGCCGTAGCCGCATCTCTCCTCCCCTTGGAGTTAGATGATGAATATGCTACTATCATTATTCATCGACTCCAGGAACCCGCTTCAAATAAATCATGCTTAGAACCTTTGGATGTGTTTCTAATCAATGAAACTACTCCAGAACCTTGGTATACGGATATATTTGATTTTCTCCAAAATGGGACTTTCCCTGCCAATTCTAATAGAAACCAACATCGGTTATTACGTAGACAAGCAAGTCGATTTGTAATAATTGGCAATACTTTATATAGGAGATCTTTTGAAGGTATCCTATTAAGATGTTTGAATTTAGAAGAATCCAAATCAGCCTTGAGTGAAGCCCATGATGGATCTTGTGGAGGACACTTCAGTGGTAGTGTCATTGCTAAAAAGCTCCTTCGGATAGGATACTTTTGGCCTACCATGGAAAAGGATGCACATGATTATGTGCGCCATTGCGACAAGTGCCAGAAACATGCCGACCTTGTCCATGCGCCTGCACAAGAGCTGCAGGCTATTTCATCTCCTTGGCCCTTTTCAAAATGGGGTTTAGATATTATTGGCAAAATTAATCCTGTGTCATCTGATGGACACAAATTCATCATAACCGCCACTGAGTATTTCACGAAGTGGGTTGAAGCTATGCCTTTAGCTTCCCGCACCGGCACACAAGTCTCTAAATTTATCTTTAATCAAATCATTTGTAGGTTCAGAATTCCTACAAATCTCATCTCCGATAATGGAACTTGTTTCAAAAATAAAGATGTTAAAAAATTATGCCAAAAATACAAGATTCAACATCGCTGGTCCACTCCCTATTATCCTCAAGGTAATGGTCAAGGTAAGCATCTAACAAAACCTTAATCAAAATCCTTAAAATATTGGTCAATAAAACCGGCCGTGACTGGCACATTCAGTTATATCCAGCCTTGTGGGCCTATCGAACTAGTGTTCGAACCCCCACGGGAACTTCACCATTTGTTTTGGTTTATGGTGCTGAAGCCATTTTTCCATTTGAATTAGAAGTTCCTTCTTTGGCTCTACTACTTCAAGATACCGAAGTAGGAGATGAATATCGAGCTGGCAGACTCAGTCAGCTGGAACTCCTAGATGAAAATTGCATCAATGCTTTGGAGCATCTCCGTGCCTACCAAAACAAGCTTAAAAGATCATATGCTAAAAAAGTTCGTCATCGATCCTTTGAGATCGGCGACCTTGTTTTAAAAGAAAATAAAAAAAATACTAATGCAACTAAGGACCTTAAAGGTAAATTTGAGCCCAACCGGCTTGGACCATACATTATCACCGCTAAATTTGAATCAGGAGCATACAAATTATCTACCTTAGATGGTAAAGAACTTAAAGAACCCATGAATATTTTGCATCTTAAACGTTACTATGTATAAATTTGGTCATTTCATCCTTGTATATATTTGTTTAAAATATTTCAAAATCACTATCTTGTATTTCTTTCAATTTATAAATTCAAAAACACCAAAAACATTCATAATCATCAAAATCTTCAAAATTATTTGGCACTTGTTAATTCTTTCAAAAATAATAAAAATCAAAACAACAATATTCTTGACTCTTTCGAAACCAAAATAATATAAAGAAGAAAGAGAGAGTCAACATTCTCAAAGCTTCTCAAAAACAGTATTTATTTATATATATCTGCTTACAAATGTTGCAATTATATGTTTCAAATTATTTTGGATAAATTAGCATTTATTTGGAATCCCTCACTTTCACACTCACAAAAATAAATATCTTGATTTTATCTGGCATGATTACTAATCTCTCTTATATCAAAGTCCACAAAATTCAATTAAATAACGTTTGAGCACAGAGAATTGATCTTGTTATTTACTTAAACCAAGCACATCTTTTCACAATAAAATGATTATATTTGTAATTTCCATGCTTTGCTACATAGTAGAAGTGGTTTCTTGAGCGAAAAGTTTCCCCGCTATCCTATCATGCACATGGTCTAGAATCTTTGAGAATTGGCAAAAGGACAAGCTCACCCCTACCCGTAATAAAAATCCCTTGCTCTACAGCTAATCCGAGCAAGTATCCCTAGTATAGAACAAAAAGAAAAAGCAAAGTTCAAGAAAAAGAGAAAAAGAAAAATGTTATTTTATATCATTACAGCAATGTTTCAAGCATTATCTCAAAAATCAAGCAAAAATACAAAAGAAAGAAAAAAGAAAGCAAAAAGAAAGCAATAAAATCCCTTTCCCTACCCTTTGAAAAGAAAAGAAGGGTTGATGAGCTTGAATCCCTGGAATTCTCAATTATTCGAAAACTGTGAGGTAAGCCCCATAACAGGTGGTTTGTGCCCAACCCGCTTGGCCTTGGGTAACTCCTAGCGTGGCGATATGTCCGTCACATTAGCGACCTTCTTTTGTACAGACCTATGTCTCGCTTATGGATTAGCTAGCTCTTGATAATCCGACTTACATAGTAGTCTAGTATGGTTATATGCATCTACATCATGGTTAATGAACACTTATTTGGTTCATTCAAATCACTTGTATCATAGTACCTTGCTCAAACTGGTAAATGAACAATGCAATTGCACACACATTTGTATTTGAGAGATTTTGTGTATCATTATGATAAATCAAGATTGGAAATGAATTCACATATGCACATGGGATTCCTTATAAATCTAACTTTTGTCTTTAAAATACTTTGAAATATTTTTTGCAAATTGTTTGGAATAATTCATTTTCTTCTTCAAGTACAATTGTTTAGTATAAAGACAACTACATACATAATAGAAAAATCAAAATTTCTTTCAAAACCATACAATCAAAACACACACACATACACATATATATATATATATATATATATATATATATATATATATATTATTGACTTTCACGACGATGGTATAGTTCTAAAACCAAAATTGGAATTTTATGCCTAGCGCAAGTCTTCCTCTTCATATTTTCTGTTTATCAAAAATCAATCATGCAATAAAACTATCTCTTTTTGGATTTCGCGATGATGGTATAAGTCTATACCTACATATTCTATGCCTAGCGCAAACCATTGTAACAATTTTTATTCCCCATTTATTTAAAAAAATCATGAAAACCATATGACTTAAATCATTCTGTTACACAAATTATGCTTTTCAAAAGAATGCACATTATCACTATTTCATGTCATTATGTCAACCTTCAATTTTGTAATGATGGTATAATTCCTAGGGAATTATCCAAAAAATTTATCACACTTAGGAATTTATGCCTAGCAAAAATCATTTTAACATTATTTCATGCATACTATTTTTATGAAAATCTGAAAACAAACCATCATCATCATCATTTGCACCATTGCACCAAAGTCTTAAGACAGTCTCTTAAGCACTCTTTTACTTTTTAACAATATTTCTATACTGGGATTAGCTTGACGACCGAGTGAGCGGCGACTCCATGAAATGGTCTATAATAGCGACAATGTCCTTTGAAATTATTGTTAGAAGTCTCTTTTTATCTTTTATCACATTACATCACAAACAACCAATTTGTTACATCAGATTATTTCATTTAAATTTTACAAGCATGACATTCAAACCATAATATTTCCAATGACGTAATTACATGAATCATCAAATCAATCAATCAAAACATTAAAAGCATCATAAAAGTACATAAGACACAAGTCATATGATCAAAAACATATCTCATCTCATATATATATCAACAATATATATACATCATATCAAAATTGGATTGGTATGCCACAATCTGTACCTCGACATACTCAATCCTCTATCAAAAAATAATAAATGCTATCATATCAATCTATACAATGTCATGCAGTAGTCTAGCCTCGAGAACCCCTCGAGCTCTCAACCTCATCTCCTCCCCCGCCCTGAGGTGGACGAGGTGGCCCCATCGTAGTATGAGTGGTACTACGAGTCCTAGTCATCGATCGAGACGAAGTCCTCGACGACCCGATCCGGATCGGATCTACGATGTTAGCTGGCAGTGGTAGTCTATCCTCCTCTGGCACCATCTGATAGTATAATGTCTGGTAGAAAGTGATTTGGGCAATAGCCCGTGCCAGCTCCCTAGTGCTCGCCCCTCCGCCCCGTGCTCTGAGGCATGCAATCTCATCTCTGAGCTATGTCACCTCAGCTTGGTGTCATGCAGCCTCCTCCTGTAGGGTCTGCACCTATGCTTGGAGATGGATTGTCTCCACTCAGAGAGTCACTGTCTCGCTACTCTCCCTAGTGTCGACACCCTTGCCCTTATCGAGCGATGGTGGCCTCTCTCTCTATGGAGAAGGGGGTCTCTCCGCCCTCCTCTCCCACCGTCATGGCCTCTCCTATGCCTATGGCCTCCTCTGCTCTCTCCCTCCATGACCCCGGGCCACCTCCATAGCCGCCTGGCATCGCCTCCCTATCCGATGCACAACCACATGAATCGAACCCTGAGCCCTCATCATCCGAGGAGGGCGGATGCCCGCATACTGGCATCGTAGCCATCGGCTACCCTTGCATCATCCCCATCCACTGGCTGAATGGGGGCATCATCCGAGTCCTGACTCTAGAAGCGCTGCATATCTGGAGCCCCGCTGACCGTAGTGTTATCCCGGATAGTCCGAGAAAACTCGTAATCCCTGAGAGATGGGATCCCCTGCTATAGACCGAACTATCACAAAACTCGGTCGTAGCGGTGGAGCTCCACCTCTCCCCTCTCCATCCTTAGCCAGCAGACTCGCCTGATGCGAGCCAGCTCCTGTCCATCCTCGGCCCACCTTGGGTGCTCTCGCCATGGCCTCTAGGTGATCTGGTCTGGGACAAGGTCATCCAACAGTCTCCGGGACATCGATAGGTCAATCCACCACTGTGACCCTCTTCGAAGCCACCAATAGAAAACTCGGGGCCTCTCCCCGTCAATCCCTATCAAAGGAAGCCCTATCGGCCTCCGCACTGCAATGTGCTCCCAGCACCAAACCTGTAGAAGCGATGTCATAACCAGACATCGGCCGCCCTTGTACACGACCCCATGCAGGATCCTGTACAGCTCGGCATAGAACAAAACTGCCCCAAGAGAACCTGTAACCATGGTCTCGCATGTCGTAGATCACATCTGCTAGCACCCATGGTACCCTGCACCCACTCTGGTGGCACAACAGAAGTCCACCAACTACTCTGGCCAAAACCTGTGTGAGTCTAGATGCCCCAAGCATCTGACGCAGCGCCTCGATGTTAACTCCGCCCTTCTCCAGGGTGAAGCTCGGGTCACCACACAACCGCATCATAGCATGGCCCTGATTGGCCGTAGGAGTGATCAACCGTCCTTGTATGGGGATCCTCAGAATCCTCCATACATCCTCCAATGTGGGAGTCATCTCCCCTGTCGGTAGCCAAAAATAGGAAGAACCCGGATACCACCTCTCTGCTAGGGCTGTCAGTAGCCCCATGTCTGTAGACACTTGTGGCATTTCTGCCACATGCTGTAAGCCGGCTTGTGCCAGCTGATCCCGCTCTCCTGTGTTAGAGCGGCCAAGTCATCTCTCAACCCCTCGTACTTCCATTCTCTGCTCTTTAGCAAACCTCTCTGCAACATAAACAACAATAAAAAACAAATCATTAATAAAAAATCATTAATTAAAAATGCAAGTTAAAATAAGTTCAATTTTATACAACTGATGATATCGTCCACAATTGGACGATATCGTCCCAAATTTGAGCATAATCATCTCCGATTTCGCAAGCCGAAATCATCCCTAATTTGATGAAATCGTCCCCCTTTCACCGATTTCGCCCTTAGACGAAATCGATGAACTTGAGACGATTTCGTCCCGACGACGTCGACGGCCCAAAAATGGCCGCGATGCTCAAAATTTAATCAAAATTCACCTAACAAGCATGTAAATTCAAATTCAAGCATTCTAAGCTAAGTTTAGACTCTTACCCGTAGCCCGCGCCGGACCTCTGTCGATCTGTGCGCCGTCTCCACCATTTTTGCTTGCAGAGCTCTAAAAACCAAAAAAATGAACAATAAAAATGAATTAGGGTTTTACCCTATTTTTCTTAATTTTATTCAAAAATAATTAAAAACAATTTTGCTTTTTCGCGTTTTTACCTCAAACGTTCGATTTGGGTAAAAACACGGAGGGGGCACCATAGTAAGTTGTCGTACGATTCGACCAAGAATCGTCGCCTAAAAATGGGAATAATTTTTTGCTTTCTCGTAGATCGAGAAGAACTCATCTTTAACGCATTTTCTTCAAAAATTTGCTAAAGAGGGGGCAAAATGTAGCACCCTAAAATTGGCACAATAAACCTTAATAATTACATTTACTCTAGTAAATAATTCAAATTCAAATTTTAACCTCCCAAACCGCCCGTTAACCGCCGTGTAATCCGTTTCCTCCTTTCCCGTGCCATTTTTAGAGGTTGTTTTGACCGTTTGACGATATCGTCGCCGATCAGACGATATCGCCTCAGATCGAACGATTTCGTCTGGGCTAGGACGTCCAGACGATCTTGTCCCAAAACTGATTTTGCACAATTAGCTTCTGTTCCAACGACGTCTCTAATCCGGGTAGAAGCGTGTCTGCACCGTTAGAGACCCTTCCCCGTTGGAGATCTCCCAAATAGGGATGATCTCCAACCTCCTAACCTCCCTCCTAAGCTTATTTAATCCTAAGCCCTCCCCTTAGCACCCCCTGGCTGAAATTCCCTATAAACTGACTTCACACGCATTAAGACATCCCAAATTGTTATTTGCATTAGTTCTATTCAAATTTTGTTGCAGGTACCTTAGTGTTTTTCAGCCGAAGCAAGCTTACATCGTCGCAGACGATCCTGTTCAGATCGGAGGCGATCCTGTCGAATCAGAGATGATTTCATACCAATGCGAGACGATTTCGACTGCAGTCAACATTGAGGCAATCAGTGCCCAAAGTTTGCATTTTCCTCTCTTCAATCTGCTGTTTTGTTCTGCAATTAGCTAGTTTATTTATTATTTTATGTTATCTTGCATCTTGGAGTTCACCCATCTAGATCAAATGCATAATTAAGTCATAATTATTATTTAATCAGTATGATGCATTCATGTTTCTGTTTATAATTTTCAGTTTGATATTGTTATTGTCATTTTACATTATTTTCCTCTGTTAGCATTGTTGTATTTTCTGTGTTTTGCACCTATTTCTCTCGTTTGCAGGTCTCTGACGAATTCGTCCGACGAATTCGTCAGATCTCAAACGATCTTGTCAGATCTCGTACGATCCTGTCAAATCGTAGGCGATCCCGATCGCTTCAAGAATCGGAATCTTCATCGAACATCCGGATCAGGTATGACATTTTAATCTTGCTTAATTTCTCTGTTTTTCTGTCCTAATTCTATTTTCTGTATTCATTTAATCTGCATCTTCATATAGAATAACTTAGACGCATTTTGGCCAAACCTAGGATATGGATGTTTAAGGATAAAATTGAACACACAAAACACATTCCCAACCTAGGCGTGGAAACTGCCATTAAATGTTTCCTGGTGAACCCACCATCCGTCGAAAAATCACCATAATACACCTCCCTTGAGAGGCGGGACCTTCGCAAGGCCTCTCAATCCGAGGTACCGCGCCATCCTTTTCCCATCCTCCTTCCGGGCACGGATCCTATAGCCTGAAGGTAGGGATGTGAAAAATTTGGAGCGATACACATCCTAACTGCAACATATTATTGCACTCGGTGGGCCTACCAAAAATTGCACCACAGAAGTTGTCATTTTATTTTTAGAATAACATATCATTAATAGATTTAGAATACCTTATTCTATAGTCTATGATAATGGTTCAACATTCATCTCACTTCAATTTACAGAATGAGCATATGACAATAAAGTGACTATAAAGTTTTCTTCTATTTACTACCCATAGGGTAATTGTTTAGCTGAGTCTACCAATAAAATATTATTGATAATAATTAAGAAACTTTTAGAAAGAAATCCCAGATATTGGCACAATAAGCTAAAATATGCTTTATGGGTAGATAGGACCAAAACAAAATAATCCATAGGTACATCACCTTATTGTTTGGTATATGGCCAAGATCTTATCTTTCCCTCTAACTTGAAATTGTAGATCCTCCAATTCATGAAGGATTATTTGAAAAATGATGATAGAATAGAAGCAAGACTCACCCATCTAATGAATTTAGATGAAATGAGAGAGAATGCCTTACAAAACTTCAATAAACATCAAGGGATAGTCAAAATATGGTTTGAGCTAAAATTAAAGCCTTAAATTTTTTTGACTGTCTTATTGTGGGATAAGGCACATGAAAAGAAAGGAGATCATAACAAGTTTGATAACCTCTAGTTAGGCCCTTATCAAATTTCTAAAATACTTGGAGAGAATACCTTTAGATTGAAGAATCTGAATGGAGAGGATGTTCCTTTACCTGTCAATGGGAAGTTCTTAAAATACTATTTTAATCCCTAAGATAGTATAATCCATTCATCATTTGTACATAACTCCTTGTTTTACACACTTTCTTGTACATAATTTTTTGTTTGTAAGTACCGTTTGGACATAGTTTCCATTTATTTGTTTTTTTTGTTATATTTGACTATGAGATTTTATTTTGCTTTATCTTCTATGCTTTTCATTAATGCAAGTGCATGTTAAGTTATGTATTTTGGTTAACTTTTATGTTTTGTTTTTTATTTTCACAATGTGCTTTGTTTTGCTCCTCTGATTTTGGTATGGTTATGTAGCTGCAATGGACTCTTGGTTCCTCTGAAGGAAATATTTCTTAGTAATGGAAGATGAATTGCTTGTTTGAAATTAGGTGAAACTGAAGCTAGATAAATTAGATTATTTAGTAGTTATTCTTGGATTATGGATTAAAATGGTAGATATTGAAATAGTGCAACATTTTGCTGAAGCTTCACATGTAACACCATATTTAAATGATATTTTTGGATACTGAAGGATGAGGTCATTTTGGTTTGTTGATTAGGTAAAAATTTTATACACTCCATATTTAAGCCTTAGGTGATTTCTAACCCAAGAGGCACATATGATATTTTCAAAGCAATCAAATGTTAACACAAAAAAAAATGCAAATCAATCAAATACTTGGGTGTTTTAGATAATATCTACCGGGGCTATAGATACATGACTGGTAGTAGAGAAAAGTTTAGAAGAGATCAAGGTCATATCCACTAGAGCTATGGATGCTTGAATGGAAGTGGAGCAATGTAGAGGTAAATATTTACGAGTGATATATTTAATAGCCTAATTGCAAAATAGATGATAGAATTCTGATTGATTCAGGAATAAAGAATGAATGCACAAAACACACACTAAGTTGAAACGAGTGGAGTATTTACTTTCAGTTGAAACTATTTAACCCCATACTTCTTGGATATTACTAAATGATCTATATTTTGTTGATATTTGGTTTTCTTGATTTCATATTGGGTTCTTTATCCAAAATGCTTAGGAGCATTTTTAAGCAGAGTTGTCATTTAATATTGTCATCGCACAACATACCCCAATTTGGGGACCCACTTGAAATTTTGAGGTTAATGTGAAATTTTGTGTGCATTTAACAATTTGTTGATTAGTCTATACCAAGAATTTTTTCAATGTGGATTACAAAGTTTTAAAATTACAGATCAAGATTTTTGAGATATTATGA
This sequence comes from Wollemia nobilis, assembly GCA_028583015.1. Lineage (NCBI taxonomy): Eukaryota > Viridiplantae > Streptophyta > Pinopsida > Araucariales > Araucariaceae > Wollemia > Wollemia nobilis. Next base: position 3,305,698 of record JAQPPZ010001274.1, on the reverse strand, counting down.
TTGAGTTTTAGTTTATGATGTCATAAAGAAGTCAATGAAGTCCGAAGGTTTACCATTGTCATGATTTTAGCACTTGATATTCTTGTGATTAATCTCATTGTAAGGGTTCTAGAAACTAAAAGTAATGAAATAATACATTCTAGTAACTTGAGTTTTATTTTCTCATAATGGTATAAACAATATTTAAGTTTCTAAATGATTAACTTTATGTTAAAGCACATTGCCTCGCTGAAATACATTACAAGATGGGATGTTCAACAAATTTTATTTGGAATTAAAAGAACCTATTAGGAAAACAAACTGCACAGATGAAATCCTCTAGTTTACTACTTTGTTTATTTTATCTGATATATCTACTACACTAGTTTCTATTGGATCTAAGAATATTTAATAAAATTAATATGGTCTGATAGGAAGTACCTTGTCTTGGAAATGGAAATGAGTATTTATAGAACAATTTTTTAGGTGCATTAAATAGACTCATCATCCTTGGATGTGTCACATTTTTTTTAAAAGTAATCTTTCTCTAGGGGTTTAAGGTGTGCTATGACATGGACCTAGTAAAAATTTGGCTCGAATACTATTGTGTATCTAATGGTTGCATTGTAGACATTAGCTTCTAGGTGTATTTGAAGTTGCAAATAATTCATTCAAGGATTAATGAAATATCCTTCAGTATTGTACTTAAAGATATCATACTATAAATTTGATTGCTCAAGAAAACTTCGTAAGCATGTCTGCTCTTTCTTATAACATTGTAGGTCAAAACAATTTCTAGCCTTGCGGAGTTCTCTTTATTTTATTTCTAATGGGTGTTAATCCTCTCATATGTTATTTTATCTTACCAATGTTGTTCCTGTATAAATATAGTTTGTCTCTTAAAAATACTTTATCTTGATCATATTATTTGTTGTCCCTATTAATGCAACCTCAAATCCATACGATTATTGAATAAGTCTTGGCAGTGGTATGTGGAAATTATTATTTTATGAAGAGCATAATGTTTGAGACTTTTTAATTGTGTTTCATGTAGTTTCAGGTATCAAACCTTAAATTAATAGTAGAGAAAGCTTATTTTTTTAATTGTATACCATGATAGATACCAAAGGTTGTATTTCACATGCATTCAAAGGAAATTCTAATGGTAGAGGTGTTGTAGACCATATATCATATCCAAGCCAACTTGTAGTTTCATCATGAGAGAACTACTGCCTATTTCCTAAGACTAAATATGCACCATGCTTTTTGGTTTCCTCGTGTAATTGATCTTCGCCTATGAAGGATTCCATAAATTATGAAAATATATCTGTATTATAGTATTCTATAGTTGCAAATTAAGTCATGTCATGAACATTCATACGAGGAGGATTCTTCCATACTTAATGTTGCTGCATCTCATATTGTTTTAAAATAATTGAAGAACCTTCATTTGGGGCATTTTCAAAGAATTAACCCAAGGAAATTTGGAATACTTTGTTGGCCTATATCTACAACTAGATGTGCCATGGAATTTTGGACAATCTAATTTTCAAAATATAAAATGATGGAGCATTAGGTTGGGTATGTCGGTACAGAATCACACAGGACATAGCCTATGCAATGCTTTATCTTCATGAGCTATGGGAGGAATGTGTAATCCATAGAGATATTAAACCTAGTAATATCATGCTTAATTTTAATTTCAATGTAAAGTTGGAGGACTTTGGATTGGAATTCCTGGTGATGCATGACCAATGGTCGTAGACCACTAAGTAGTAGGAATGCTAGGATACCTTGCTCTCAAATGTACAGTAACAGGGATAGCCAGTGCAGAATAAGATATGTTCAACTTTGGTGTTGGTTTTTTGGAAATAGCCTATGGAAGACTGACACTCAATTTTAGCTTAGAAAATACAAAGACGTAGCTTGTGGAATGGGTATGGGAGTTATATGGTAAAGGCAGACTCTTCGATGCCGTAGACAGCAGTTTGAAGGGGGATTTCGACAGGGCAGAAATGGAATGGTTGATGGATAGGGTTGTGGTGCTCACATTCAGATCCATTCAAGATATGTAAAATAAATAAAGTGCTCTATATATTGAACTTTGAAGGCAAAATTCCTCAAATTCCACAGACGATACGCATAGCATCATACTCTCCTCTTCATGAAGGTTTAATCTCTCAAATGATATATGTATTAGATTTTGGTCCACCTTCTATTACTTTCCAGGATATGGCAGTGTTCTTAAGTTTGGTCTCTTCATATATGCCCCACCATGTTGAAAAGGCTTATATTAATTTTATAACAAATATGTCACCTCATCGATTATACAAGTGCTAAAGATAATGGAACCCGTTGCAAAATCATTATGAAATTGAACTAAAAATTTGAAATTATAAATTTATAAATAGTCATTGAGACACGAGGAAAAGAGGTTGGGGACCATTTGAAGCAATAATATTTTAAAATTTTTAGTGGTTCTTTGTTTTCAATGAGCATCTCCTCCCTAATTGCTGGAAGTGGGAGTTTTATCCATTGTAATCGCCTGATGCAAGGAAATCTAAGTTGTATTAATTAAATATATTTTATTAATGCAATATATTGGAATTTTTTTTAATGAGATATGTGCATGTTGATGGTATTATTTTTTGAGATAATTATGGTGTGTTTTTTCTGAAGTTGGGAAAAAATGGTGCACCTAATTATGGAGAACAATATGCATCTATCGCTAGTGTGTTATGAGCATCAAAATGGAAGCATGCAAGTAAAAGTGGAAAAGACACCAAATTGCAAGAAATGAAATAAAAGGAAGTTTATTTCTATTAATTTTATGGTTCAAAACCATAGTTACATAAATGTCTCCTTGAGGGCTTTGGATTGATACAATTTTTAACAAAAATGGGTTACCCAAGGATCGAATCCTCAAAGTAAATCGCGTGCACTTCCAATGTATTTACTCATACCCAAAATTGAGGTGGGTGAACCCATGATGTTGCTACTTTGTTCTATGATCTTATGTTCCTTCCTTGTACACTATAGAAACCTGCACCTACACACAAGGAAATCAGAATCATTAAATAACAAGTGTGTATGGTGAAAATATGCAACCCCCGCAGGCACTAAAATACTATAAAACATGAACATGAAATACACCTATCTAAATAAACTCAAAATAACTTGAAATTGAATTTTTATGTAAAATAGATGGTTTTGCAAAGATATTAATGAAAATAGAACCAAAATTGCATCTTATGGCGTGGTGTAATCACAGTAGACCTACGAAGCCTGCAAAACCCAAAACAAGCAATTTGTACCCCTAAAAATATGCAAAACACATGAAAATTGGAAAGAATACATAAAATGACATTTTAAGACAACCCAAGTGGTAATATTTTCCAAATAAGGCATAAATCCATGTGCATACTCTGATGGACCCTACAAGCCTGCAAAAACTTGAAAATACGATATCTCATCCAATACAACTTCAAAATACATGAAATTTGGATAACATGCTCATATACTAATCTAGAATCTAACTAAAAAATAATAGTAAAGAAATAATGCACATATCTATCCTAATATTGGGGTGGGATGGTTGGTACTATCACATAATAAGGACCATCCTGGGGTGGGATGACCACCAATTATGCACTTATTTTATCACTAATACCCTTTGTGAATTGGTCAAATTATCTCCTATTGGTGTTGTTGTTGAATTTGGTGGTGAAATTCACTCATTTTGTTTGGTTTTATGATAAAATTGTACCTCTTAGATCACTCGTAAACCTCCTTTGCTAGGTAGATATTCTGATTGAAAAAGTGCATAAAAAGGTGAGGGGAAATATTGGTAGCACTCCGTTGCTATGTCTCAAAACTCCTCTCTATATCTTGTGTGGAAAATAAATCCACTTTATAGCCAAAGGAAGTCTTTGGGAAAAAAGGCATGCGAGGGCATGCAGGGCAAGAGGTGCCATTTGGCCAACAGGGTGGCATGCATTGGAGGGGAAGAGAATCTCCTTGTTTGGTCTCCCTCATGCAGTATGCCATAAGGATGCTGCGCCCTATGACTTGAATGCCTAAATTGGTAGGAAAATGGAAAATTTTGGGTGCCATTTGTCTCAATTTAACTTTTTGGTAGTCAAACCTTGTGGCCATCCCACCTCGGGATGACCAGTTTGCCACCATCCCAGGGTGAGACAACCACAAATTATGACCATCACAAGGTGGGACGGTCATACCTATGTGGCCCAAAAGCTCCAAAAAGTGGGGTAGAGCCTTCCTAGAGTGGTTAGTACCACTAGTAAACCTTTGAGGGTTTCCCACGGGGTCCATATGGTGTCAATTGGATCTTGTCTTAGTTGCCTAATCAGATTGACCAGATTTTAGTGTCTACAGATGACCCTTTTTTAGATGCATTGTGTGCAACACAAAATTGAGCAAAAATAGATGACTAAAATGTTGAATGATTAGGTTTATTCAATAACCTAATTTTTTTTTATGCCCCAATCATGTAAAGAGCATGCGTTCTTGAATCCTTGCTTTTGAATCAGTAAAGACATTGGTCTTGGTTTCTCTTCAACTTCCAGGTATGCTTAGGGGACTTATAACCATAGGTGTTAGAGAATACCAAGTATTTTGGTAACTTTTAAGGTATGCCAATAGGTAGGTTCATCTGTCCTATTATGTGCTTAATTCAAATTTTTGTTGATTTGTTGCCCCAAGCAGGGGCATGATTGTCTTTGTCAAAGATTCGTTGGACGAATGCAATTTACATGATTGAGTGTTTAATTATTGATTTTGATTATGAATTTGTTAAGTATGACTACCCACTCAAGAGATGAATCAATTACAGAATGACCAGTGATAAAATTGATGAGTCACTTGACACATATGACTTGGATAGGGGTTCCTTCAGTTTTACCCATTAAAAAATGGAACATTTTCTAGATGATTTAGGTGACTTTGTTGACGTTTCATGGAAGAAAGGAGTCAAAAAATTCATTCTTGTGGGGTGTTCCAGACACAATGGCCTCCTTAGAGATTAAATTAAGGACTTTTCAATTTCTCCATGAGAAATTTAGATTCCTATTGATGCCAATTGAATTTTGACCAAATATGAGTTGTTTTTGGTGGGTTTTGGACCCTTTTTGGTGCATTTGAAGATATTTTTGTGCAATTTTTATGTGGCCATCCTAGGGTGGGATGGTGGCATGTTTTATGACCATCACAATGTGGGAAAGGCAACCAATTAGCCACTCATCCCACCCTAGGATGGTCATGGCCTTGAGAGGGTTATTTAAGCCAAAATGGATCATTTGAGCTTATTTGTGCATTTGGAACTTTGCAGCTTAAGAAGTGAGGAGGAGAAGGAATATTATAAGTAGTGGAGTGCTACTAAAATTATTCTAAAATCACCATGATCTAGTGTGCAAAATTTTCAAGTGGCAGAGTCGGTGTGAGACGGGTAAAATTTGAATTTCTTACTGCACTATGCTAGTTTAAAAATAGAATTACTACTTTTTTTTTTTTTGATAGAGCACACTATTTTATAAATAATTTAACCTAATTAGGGATTCCTTGCAATTTTTTATGCTTGTTTTATGTTTCTATGGGATTTTATTGCTTTATTTTACTATTTTGTTGTCTATTTTTGGTGGCCTGGAAGGCCCAATTTTGCCCAATTTGGGGGTCGTCCCTAGATGGGATGGCCAACCTGAGTTGTTTAGGGGCCATACTTGGGTGGGATGGTCACAAATTTAGGGGCCATAATGGGGTGGGACGGCCACAAACTTGCCTAAAAAAGGGCCCTGTTTTGGTTTTTTTGGGTGTTTTTGAGGCATTTTGAAGCCTATTTGGAGCCTATTATTGAACGACTTGTCTCTGGTAGGTGGTGAAGAGTTGAGGTCAAGTTTTTGACCCTATTTTATACCACAAGAGACTTATTGACTGATGCAAACTAGGAGTGGCTTGATGCCACTAGCCTCAAGCAGGTGACATGGTTAGAGCTTATGGGGGTGATCGCGTGTACTTGATAGCTCTTATTTATCTATGGGACCCATGCACCAACACCTTCAACCTACCAATAGGGGAGATGATGGTGATGTTGGAGGACATCTATCGAATATTACAAATTTTTATAGAGGTATGGATGATTGAGTCTACTCACCATGACTAGAGAGATGCAGTCATGGAGAGATACTTTGGAAGGGCCGTGAAGGAGGCGATAGATAATCATTTCAATGAAGGCATACTAGTGGTGCATTGGTATGAAGCTAGGGTACTAGGTGTGAGGCACATTCTATTGATGACACTGATCTCTAATATGCTTCTACTAGACTCATTGGGTGCTAGGTTTCCCTATAACCTTCTAGAGTTAGTGTTTACTTTGGTAGGATGCACTATGGAGCGAACACTAGTGATGGCATGGGTGATGATACTACTGGAACAACTATATGATGAGATGTATGAGATCTACACCTAGGGGAAAAAGGACTTGTGATGTAACTTTTTATTGTAGGTTTGGGTATGGTAGCATATAGCGGTGGATAGGCCATAGGGACTACCATGGATGATGCAAGCATAGTTGGTAAATAAAGATATTGGTTAGGGTATCCTATATCAGTGGACTTGGGAGGTAGGATAGAGTCAACACTGGGAGGGTGATGTGGGTCATTGTGCCCAGTATTTTGTAGGACTCAAAGTAGCAGATGTGTTATGAAGACCCTATAGGGATTACCTAGCATGGGCTGATGTTGAGGTGCAACTTCATTGAGTGATGAGAGGGAGGTGGATAGTTGGCCAACATAGGATAGGGAAAGAGTTCTTTCTGTATGCTCAGGTTATATGATAGTTAGAGCTATGATAGGGGTTGTCCAGTGAGCTAGTGGTTTACCAAAATAACAAGGATAAGAGGACACTAAGGTGGTTGGTGGTGGAGGCGGTTGGATTGGATGTGGATCTTGTAGTAGATATTCTAGATTTGGATGATGCCAAGACTATAGAGGAGTATAAATCTTGGTGGGTGATGCACCAGTGGTGAGGAGAGGGGCCACTAGGGGGTGATGAATTAGGGGTTGTAGAGGAGGTTCATCAGGAGGCTCCTAATGAGGACCAGGTCGAGGTAGGTGAGTGGCATGGGCATGGGCACATGGTAGATGAGCAGGTAGACCTCCTAGACTTAGGAGATTAGGGTGAATTTGGGGATGATGACAATGGTGATTAGGGGGTGTAGGCACAGTAAGTGGCACAAAGTGACACAAAGAATAAGCTACGAGATGAGCTAATCAGGGTTAGGTAAGAGAGAGATCTCCTTTGGATATTGGTACAAGATGCTCAGGAAGAGATAGCAGCTCAATGAGCATAGGTATATAGTTCTCAGGTAGAGATAGCAGCTCTACAATTATAATTGTGATCTCAAAGTCCTAGGTAAGAGGTATCCATTGGTGACGATATGACTAGGTTGTAGGTAGAGGTGGCACGAATCCATTCCATAGTGGAGACCTATCAGGCATGATACCAGTGGGGGAGGACCTATACAGATGAGCTAGAGAATGAGGTGATGCACCTCGGAGGGCACTTACCAAATTATTTAGCTATCAGTAGATCACACACCATAGTCAGTGAAGCAGGAGAAGGTAGTCTTCAGCTAGGATGGAGGCATCTGGATCTAGATGAAAGGCAGATAGGGCAAGTGGTAGTAGGTATGAAAGTTTGCATCAGACTCCAACTTTGGGTGGGAGTGCGAGCCATAGCACCAGTTCTATGCGACCATGGTGATTGGGGATCTTGTGACTCTTTTTAGATTTTAGATGTTTAGCATTGGGAGGTCTGGGGACCTAATTTACTATAGCCTATAGGAAAATTGTAGACTATGATGTATCTTTTTACCCCATACATATTCAAACATATATATGAGTTTTATGTGGTTGATCATGTGTTTATTGCTTTATGAGATGTATGCAATATATATATTTGCTTTATGATATGATGATAAATGTCTATCATGTATGCATATGTGTATTTGCATGGATGCATATTGATATGGATGATGTATTGATCTAGATGATGAAATGTATATTATATAACACACTATGTTAGCACCATAGACTATATAGAATTCATCAATTCAAGTGTAATATTTTCATGAGACTATGTAACGTATTTGTGAATAATGTAAACTAACATCTATGTGAGAAAATGGAATGAATGATAGGATGTTATAGAATATCTATGTGGTTTTCATGAGACTCAGACACTCTAGTCAACTGGTTAAAAATTATATACTCACCATGCAAGACTTTTTGACAAGGTAGGAATCTACTAGAATGACCCAGATACTCAATATCCCTATGTGTGCAAGTGAGTTCATTGTTGTGATACACATAAGCTTACGTCATGAGCATCATGATCCTAGGTTTTATACTTAGTTGGATTATACCACTAGGTAATATAGACTACCAAAAGCTAGCTCATCCACATGCAAATATTGGTCTACACACACGCAAAAGCTAATGTGACAAACATATCATCATGTGTAAGGATACCACCATTGCCAGGAAGGCTTGATGCCACCAAACCTATAATGAGGATCACCTAATGGTTTGTTGAATGCTGAGAATTCTAGGGATTCAAGTTCAATACTCCCTTATTTTCTTTTATTTGATTTTAGGGATACTTGCTTATATGTAGTGATGGAAATTACTGTTTACTTTGTATTTTGTTTTCTTTGAGTAAGGGATTTGTAAAGTGGTGATAACCACTATTTATTTTGCTTTTGATTTTTGCTTTGTGGGATTTTGCTTATTTATAGTGGTGAAAAGCACTATTTATTTTAGGGAATTGGGTAAGGAGGAGCTTTTACTTTTGCCAATTCTTAGCATTCTTGAACCATCCACACAGGGGGATGAGCAGGATAAACTTTTCACTTAAGGTAACCTAGACCACTTCATAGGTTTCATATTTCCTTGTGCAAAACTTGGATTTAATGTGAAAAATGTGTTGGGATTTTGAAATATACAAGGTACAATCTAAGCAAGACTCTACCTCCTAAAAATTAGGATAGCTTTCTACAAAATCTAAAAATAAAACTAGAGATGGTTGAGTTACCAAAAACCCTAATTATATTCTAGAACAAATGGCCAAGTGAAGGGGATGGACACAAATATGAAATGTGGGAAATGTAGGTGGAAATGATAAGTGGAATTCAAAATGATGTGACTGATGATTTGAACAACATTGATTTTTAATGATGACTAATGTACAGTCGTAGTGCTAGAGATGTATGAGCAATTCTAAGATGTAGAGTGTAGTGATGAGTATTCCTAATGCAAGTGATGATGAAATGCAATGGGATGCAATGTGATGTGATGCACTATTTTTATATTTTTTATGTTTTGATGATGTTTTTAGATTTTTGATATATGTGTATATGTATGTACATGTGACCAATAGGCTTATGGGGTGACCTAGATGGTCATAGAATACCTAGGGGTGCTTTGGATTGACCAAGCGGTATGTAGATACCCTTGGAGCCTTTTGGGGTGACCTAGATGGTCATAGACCACCTAGGGGTGTTTCAGGTTGACCAAGTGGTATGTAGATATCCTTGGAGCCTTTTGGGGTGACCTAGATAGTCATAAACTACCTAGGAGATTTTTGGATTGACCAAGCAGTATGTAGATACCCTTGGAGCATTTTGGGGTGACCTAGATGTTCATAGACCATCTAGGAGAGTTTTGGGTTGACCAAGTGATATGTATATACCCTTGGAGACTTTTGGGATGACCTAGATGATCATATACCACCTAGAAGAGTTTTGGATTGACTAAGCAGTATGTAGATACCCTTGGAACCTTTTGGGGTGACCTAGATTGTCATAGACTACCTAGGGATATTTTGGGTTGATGAAGCAATATGTAGATACTCTTGGAGTCTTTTAGGGTGACCTAGATGGTCATAGATCACCTATGAGTATTTTGGATTGATCAAGAAGTATGTAGATACCCTTGGAGCATTTTGGGGTGACCTAGATGATCATAAATCACCTAGGGATTCTTTGGGTTGATCAAGTGGTATGTAGATACCCTTGGAGCCTTTTGGGGTGACCTAGATAATCATAGACCGCCTAGGGGTGTTTCGGGTTGACCAAGTAGTATGTAGATACCCTTGGAGATTTTTGGGGTGACCTAGATGGTCATAGATCATCTAGGAGGGTTTTGGGTTGACCAAGTGGTATGTAGATACTCTTGGAGCCTTTTGGAGTGACTTATATGATTATGGACCACCTAGGAGGGTTTTGAGTTGACCAAGTGGTATGCATATACACTTAAAGCCTTTGGGGTGACCTAGATGATCATAGACTGCCTAGGAGGGTTTTGGGTTGACCAAGTGGTATGTAGATACCCTTGGAGCCTTTTGGGGTGACCTATATAGCCATAGACTACCTAAGAGGGTTTTGGGTTGACCAAGCAGTATGTAGATGTCATTGGAACCTTTTTGGATGACCTAGATGGTCATAGACAACCTAGGGGTGCTTTGGGTTGACCAAGTGGTATGTAGATACCCTTGGAGCCTTTTTGGATGACCGAGATTGTCATAGACTACCTAAGGGTACTTCAGGTTGACCAAGCGATATGTAGATACCCTTGGAGACTTTTTTAACTTTTCTTACTTTATGTTATCAAGAGGAAGGTGAAATACCTCATATACCCCTAGCATTTATGGTGATCAAAGGAATCAAGGAAGGTACGACACCGTTAGGATCCCCAATTTTCTTTATTTCTTGTGATGTAAATAATGGGCAAGGTGTGGCATCTTGGATACCCCAAATATGTATTGTAATTGATGCAATGTTATTGGCTTGGCTAGGAGTGATAGAGATTGACTCCATATATTTTGGCAAGGAATTATGGGTAATGCCAATGCCTCAAGGGGATAGGATGAGTGCACCACTCGTGGATAAAGCTCCCTTATCAATAAGATCTTGGGCCACACATATAAAAACATGATAAATTCTAATGTCGTACCCTCTAATTTAGTGATAGAGGTAAGAATGATCCTCCTTGTGTTGTTTAGATCTGGGCCTATTCGGGTTGAAAAGGGGTATACCTGACAAGGCATTTGTTTCTTGTAGGTTGTGAAAAATGGTGGACATGGGCTCAAATAATGGATTCTAGGTATGAGGTTGATGCTTTACACGAGGTGAATGTGGTTGAATCATTTTATGAGGCCATAGGGCTATATGCATCTCAATCACCTGTTTAGGTTGCTCCTCTTGACTCCCATCCATAGGTAACGAATCATGAGATATGTCAATCTATTGATTTTTTATTGCAATAAGATTATTGACTTGAGGATCATTCCTATCGATCATATCTTGTACTAGGTGTTTGACCTTGAAGCACATCTGCACATCATGCCCATTTTGCCTATGAAACTTACAATATAGGTCTTTGCAATACATTTTGGGATTAGGTGCATTCAAATAGATAGGTCAACTCTTAGGCAAATTGATTGTGTTAGCCACTAAGAGGCACTCAAACAAAGAATCCATGGACTCGGTAATGGGTATAAATTGTTGCTTAGGATGACGTTGTTGATTTTAACCTTGATTTGTTTGTTGAAATTGTATTGCACAAGATTGGGTTGATCCTGACAATCAGGGGGTTAAGGCTTTAGATGACTCAATTGTAACTCAATGCTTGTGAGTCGATTCATGATCTATTGCAAATCATTGTGTTGGTGACTCACTTGTAACTACACATTGGCTAGCCTATCCAAGATATGTTATGGAACTAGTGGAGGTAATGACTGTATGGCTGTTGAGGGAGCTGGATGACAACTGATAGGTGGTGGAGGTGAATTAGGTGTGGGATCTAGGAGAAAATTAAGCAAAGGTGGATAAAAATTCCTTAATATCTGAGCAAATGTGGATGCTTCATGATGATCTTTCTTAGTAAGTATATCCACATGTTCTTGTTCTTGATTTTTCTCATGCTCATGTTCCAAATCAGAGTGTTCAATTATGGTAGCTGGATTACCTCCACTTTGGTATAGGGGGTACACCTATTCTTGATTTTGAGGACATGTTTATCCATCAATGGTATCTATTGTGGTATGGATGAAATATTGGATTGAGTCAAAAGTGGCATAGATGGATTCAAAGGACTTTTGTTCTCTATCATCATATTGATCATTCCCACAAGTTCATGAGAAGATATATTTGCATTTGGATAAGTCATGGCTGCCTCATCAACTTGTCCAAGGTGATATGCTTGGCTCCCATGTTCAAAGGGTGCATCCAGAATGCTATCAATGGGTGGCAACTTGGCAGGAGGATGACTTAGATCCTTGATCAACTCGATGATAGGCATGGATGTAACATTGGATACTATACACTCATCGAGTTCTGGATGGGTCAATCAAATTGTGTCATCAGGCATGATATGGTTTGATTCATCCATATCAACTATGGGCTCTTACTCCATTTTGGTAGAAGTGGGAAGATAATTTGTAGGCATATTGATGATAGCTATGGGAACCTATGCAATTGGCTCTTTTGAATCTTCCTCGCTCGAATAAAAATATGATGGTACTAGTAGTGGTGAAGGTAGCTTCATGACTAATCATAGGGTTGAATATGGACTCTAGATAAGGTCGTTGGGTTTAGTGTCCAAATGCCTAGGTGATACTGTAGGCTCATGTGGATGATCCACCTATTTATAATACTTTAAAGGGTCTAGGCCAACATGAACCACATGGAACTTACCTTCACCAATGCATTTGATGCATTAATGCACTATAGATGGAACAAATTTCATGTATCTTATCCATGGCCTTCCAAGAAGTATGTTGTACTGTCTTGCACCATCCAAGATGTAGAACAATATAGGCATAGTATTTTGTCCAACTTCAACAAGTAGGATTATCATGCCCACAATGGAGGATAAAGCATCGTTGAATGCTTGTAATGTGAACTTGGATGGTACAATGCATGAGGATGGAAGGTTGAGATGTTTTAGTGAAGCTATGGTAATAATGTTTATTGAGGAACCTGTGTCAACCAATACTCGCTTATAGGGGAGCCTATTGATACTCGTGATGATGTGCAAAGAAAGATCTGGTGAATTGGAAGACATGAGTTTGACCTCATGATTTTGAAAGGATATAATAGGATTATTGTGCATTTGTATGTCTTCCATAACATTGGTGAAAGCATCAGATTCATGAGGTTATACATCAATGGAATCCAAGATCCTCATTAAAGATTTCCAATGCTTGGAGGACTATAGTAGAAGCTCTCTCATGGTCATATTGGCTGATGGTGTATGTGAAATTTGCACAGGCCTACTATTTTTTGCTAGAACTTGTTGGATGGGAGTTTTGGGTGGTCAAGACCATGATATAAAGGGAGTGTAGACCTCCCTACTAGACCCCTTGTTATGCTGATTATATCTAGTTTGGGATTGGAATCGATGTTGGCTAACTGAATAATCTAATTGATCATGTGGATAACTCATTGGCATTCTCTTGGTAAATGTACCTTGGTGGTCAGGTACTCTGAGTGAGGATTTGACCTCACAATGACTCTTAGGGTGTCATGGAGGAATGATGAGATCCTTAGGAGAATAGCGAAGGTGACTACTATCAGGGCTCCATGTAGGAGTGGGGATATCCTCATACCTACAACGATGGTGCTCAAGGCCTCTCCTAAAGTTTTTTGCTTCACTGGCTCATGATTGAGCTTGGCTATGCATGGTTGTCATAATGTGTTGACTAGGAAAACCCTGAAGGGAACCTGCACTAAAGAAAATTTTGACTTTCTAAAAGGTTATAAGTGTTATATATCAAAATGATTAGTGCGAAAAGCTGATCACAATGGGCTAGGGCTCCAAAATTTGACTTTTGGATCAAAAATTTGTATTTTTGAAATATTTTCAATTTTTGTTTGGTCCTATATGGTAGGATATTATGTTGATTACCCGAAAAATAAAGAAATGCACTAAGTAGACAATATTATTAAATCTTTTAAATCTTAGAAACACACAATAAAATGATCAAAGAAGCACACAAGAAAACAATGTGATTATCTCCTTTAAGTTTTAGATGTGAATCCCTAAGTTGTTTGGTGTGTTTGAATTTTTTGTTGCTCTTGATTTCTTGTTCATGTTTTGGAATTAGAATGAGGGAACTCAACCAAAGTGGTGACTAGGAACACTAGTGCCAAGCATGAGGTTCTCAAAAGAGTCTAGGGTACACCACTTAAAACCCACAATGAGCGGAGGGTTCACCTAGCTCTTCCACTCTAAAACGAAAAGCATTTCCAATAGTGGGAGGGAGTTTGAACACCAGTGACCTATTCCATCTTGAGAGAGTTCCCTATTCTATCTAAGGTATCTAGGGGACAAGCTAGTGGAAGGAGGTGAAATCCAATGTCACCAATCTGAATTGGAGGTTGGTGATGAAATCCAACCTTACCAATGTTATTGTGATACGTGCAAGTGGGTGTGGTTACTTTTAGGCTTAAAGAAAGTAAAAAATGAAGAACTCAATGATATTCCACTAAATTCATGCAAAAGGCAGATTTTTACTTTCATAAGACTAGATAAAAATAAACCTACAAGATGCAAACCCTAGATTATGGCCTACCCATTAGGTAGCCTACATGCAAGCAAACCATACAAGGGCATCATAACTTAACTTATTTTTTATTTTTCTTCTTTTTTTGTGCTATTTTTATATTTATAAGAAAAGGTAACTATATTTATGATTTTCTATCAAAAAAATAATGCAGGAAAAATTAAATTTCATCACTTTCTGACTGTGTAATAGAAAACCAGAAGTTCAGGCACCTACCTTATTGCCCAGGGCACCTGCTATTTCTGGAATATGAGTAGAAAATGCTCTATTTTGTGGCCATACTAGGGTGGTATGGCTGCCATTTTTATGGCCATCCTAGGGTGGGATTGTTGTGTGGCCATCCCAGGGTGAGCTAAGAAGCAGTCCAAGGATCATTTCAGGCCAGAATGACTAGTACTTATAACAAAAACCAAGAAAAAACCAAGGTTAAACCTTAAGAAAATTAATAAGGACATGGTCCCACCATGATCACCACTAAATTAGAGGAAAAATGGTAAACCTAATGATGGATAAAAATATGCATCTATCACTAGTGTGTTATGAGCATCAAAATGGAAGCATGCAAGTAAAAGTGGAAAAGACACCAAATTGTAAGAAATGAAATAAAAGGAAGTTTATTTCTATTAATTTGATGGTTCAAAACCATGGTTACATAAATGTCCCCTTGAGGGCTCTAGATTGATACAATTGTTTACAAAAATGGGGTACCCAAGGATCGAATCCTAAAAGTAACTCATGTGCACTTCCAATGTCTTTCATCATACCCATAATTGAGGTGGGTGAACCTATGATGGTGCTACTTTGTTCTATGATCTTATGCTCCTTCATTTTACACTATAGAAACCTACACCTACACACAAGGAAATCAAAATCATTAAATAGCAAGTGTGTATGGTGAAAACATGTAATCCCCACAGGCACTAAAATATTAGAAAACATGAATATGAAATACGCCTATCTAAATCAACTCCAAATGAATTGAAATTGCATATTTATGTAAAATAGATGGTTTTTGGAAGATATTACTAAAAATAGAACCAAAATTACATCTTATGGTGTGGTGTAATCGTAGTAGACCTACGAAGCCTACAAAACTCAAAATAAGCGATTTCTACCCCTCAAAATATCCAAAACACATGAAAATACATAAAATAACATTTCAAGATAAACCAAGTGGTAAGATTTTCCAAATAAGGCATAGATCCCTATGCATGCTTCTGATGGATCCTAAAAGCCTGCAAAAACTTGAAAATACGATATCTCATCCAATACAGCTTCAAAATTCATGAAATTTGGACAACATGCTCATATACTAATATAGAATCTAAATAAAAAATAATAGTAAAGAAATAATGCACATATCTATCCTCATCCTGGGGTGGGACGGTTGGGATTGTCATAGAATGGGGACCATCCTGGGGTGGGATGACCACCAATTATGCACTTATTTTATTACCAATTCCTTTGTGAATTGGTCAAAAACCCTCCTACTAGTGTTGTAATCAAATTTTATGGTGAAATTCACTCAATTGGTTTGGTTTTGTGATCAAATTGTGCCTCCTAGATCACTTGCAAACCTCCTTTGCTAGGTAGAGATTCCGAGGGAAAAGGGCACAAAAAGGTGAGGGGAAATATTGGTAGCACTCCGTTGCTATGTCTCAAAAATCCTCTCCATATATTGTATGGAAAATGGATCCACTTTATATCCAAAGGAAGCCTTTGGACAAAAAGGCATGTGAGGGCATGCAAGGCAAGAGGTGCCATTTGGCCAATAGGATGGCATGCATTAGAGGGGGAAGATAATCTCCCTATTTGGCCTCCCTCATGTAGTATGTCATAAGGATGCTACATCCTCTGAATTGCATGCTTGAATAGGTGGGGCAAATGGTAATTTTTGGGTGCCATTTTTCCCAATTTTATTTTTTGGGAGTCAAACATTATGGTCGTCCCATCCCGAGATGACCAGTTTGTCACCGTACCAGGGTGGTATGGCCACAAAATGTGGCTGTCCCAGGGTGGGTTGGTCATGCTTATGTGGCCCAAAAGCTCCAAAAATTGGGGTAGAGCCTTACTAGAGTGGTTAGGACCACTAGTAAACCTCTTAGGGTTGCCCAAGAGGGCCATATGGTGTCAATTGGACCTTGTATTGGTCGCCTAATAGAATTGACCAGATTTTAGTATCTACAGTTTCATTACCTTTGGAAGATTTCACTAACTTAATTTTAGATTGTGTGAAGTCCAATCAGGTTAATATTGGTTATTTTCAAAGCATTTGCTTCAACAGATTCAGGATGAAGTTCCAAAAATTACAGTGACCCATTTGTTTTTTTTTAATTTTATTTTCTAACTCTATATTTTGATTTTCTTTGAAATGTGAATAAAATAGAAGTTGATAAATTGAATATTTTATTTCTAAAATATATTCTTACGATCTTGTATTTATTTTTGGTAAATTTTAGAATTGCAACAATTGTAATATTTTAATAATTTAAAAAATATTAAATTTTTGGTATAAAAAAAAAAGTTAAAAAATATATAAAAGATCTTGCTAGTTATTGACATTTTGAAAGTAATATCTGATATTAAATGTATATCTTGATATTTTCATGAAAAAAAAAATTAATTAAAATTACCCCTTATAAATAGTTATATGTTTTGGTGAGTTGTTCATCTAATTTTTACATTGCATATTTTTATAAGTGTACAACCGGGTGAAATTAACCTTACCCAAACTTTGAGGAGATAAAGCATTTCATTTCAATAGAGGATATCTTGAATGAATCATGAATGTGGGTATGTGTTTGTTATTGGAAAAATATATCACTCATCAAGACCTTACATCATAAAACATAAATTTGAATCTAGGGCATACATACTTGCAAATATCGAAGGAATTGAGGAACTTGAGCCCCTCAATATCATACACCTCTATATAATCTATGCCCAATACCATTAAAGAAGGCTCACACATTATTGTATATTATATATAAAAAAAAACCACAAAAAAACAACAAAAATGTATTCAACCATAATGCTCAAAATTTATCTTTCACTCCCTCAATTATTTAGTTAGCCACTTAACGCATGTGCACTCAACCCCATTTCATTAACTTCTTGTAGTTTACTCTTCCCTTCCTCAAATATCCTCTCAATGTTGTATGGTCACACACAACCAACTACATACCTTTGATTGATTCCTCCTCTCTTCTCTCTTAAACTCTTTCTTTTCTATTCTCCCCATATTTCTTCTCCATGTGCTTTCTTAATTCTATATTTCTTTCTTTCTCACTTTTTTCATCCCACAAACATTTGTGATTCTCATTCTTTCTGCATTCATTTTGATACCACCAAATAATTGTGTTCATTTCACTCATCACATCCATGCATATATCACCTTTAGAAACTTCTACAGTGCTATTTAATAACTTTTTGGATACATGAAAATGCACTAACCAATCAAACTTAGTTGGCTTAATCAATAAAAAAGTTTGTTATGCATGTTCCTATACATATACATTATATTTTCATGCATCTCATCAATGTTTGCATTGTCACAATCATTGTATATATTAGCTTGCACATAGGTATCTCTCATTTCATACAACACCATGCTCTAGTTATCGTAACTATCATGATGTCGTGTTCAATATTATGCATAGATTAATAGGTAATAGAAGAATTTTCTACTAGTAAACTATTTTAGTTGATCCTATCTATCTTTATTAGATGTCATTGAGTTCTATTGCAATTTTAGACTTTCCTTGCTTGATTAGAGTTCTCTCATGAACCAAACACATGTGAAAATACTAAATAAATTTTGGGTATAGAAAATACAACTCCTTACATATATTAGACACCTAGAGAATGGTTTCCATTGCTCATCTTATCATTTGCATGATCCGAACCTAAATATAGATAAAAGTATATGCTAAATATAAAAAAGAAAGAAAGAAAGCACTATAAAAAATCTTGAATCCTTGGTATCTTTAGGTCTATAGATCATGGGGCTAATATCCATCGAGGCCTGTTTGGTAGTGTAGCATGCCTTAAAAATAGTGATATGTATGTTACATTAGATATATTTTATACAGACCAATGCATGCTTGTGGATGAGCTATCTTAATTGGTTAAGTTTACAATTGGTTAGTCCAACCTCACTCAAATATATAAATGAACATCTTTGCACACACATTGGTTCAAGATAGGCTTAACCTCAATAGATGGTTTTGATGATTAAAATCAAATATTTGACTCCCTATGAATCCTTCTAGCATCTAAAAACCCTTAGAAAAATAAACAAACACATATCATGCCTAGTTGCAAAACTAGTCAACCATCAAGATCAACATGCATGATCCTAATGTCAATCATCCAAACATCACTACACACACCTTTTTAGAATATATTACATTATTTGGTACATGCTAATGTACCACCTTGGGTACATATTTATATTAGGAAAGTGTCCTAGATTAGAGTGAGAGTATTTATTTTATGCAATGTAATAAATGCACAAGTGTGCAAAGTATTTTGGTAATGTAAATGTGCATAATAGTCCATGTGCACATGAGTCCATAGAATAGGAAGATGAAGAGTTACTGGAAGAGTGAAGGCCAAGAGTCCTCCATATGAAGAGTCACATTCCATTATATATGTGTCTATGTGGGTGTGAGAAATATAGAGAGTGATACATAGAGTGATATATACATTTGTAATGGAGAGTGAAGAAGTATGATGTATTTGAGGTCTTTATTCAATAGAGTTCAAATTTTTGTGAGCATTTGTTAGTGGCATTTATATGAGTTATTTTTGAAGTTATTTATGAGTTTTATATGCTTAGTAGTTTTCCATTATCATATATTTTATATTGCAACTTTATTTTAGATCTTGTGGTTACTTTATCTTAAGTATTTAGCTTCAAAAGCTAATAGTGGTATCAAAGCCACAACAAGGTTTTGTCTTGCACAGGTTTTTAGTTGCAAAGGATATTTCCACTGGTTAAGGAAAAACCAGTGAAGTTGAAGAAATTACCTCTAGAAAAGAAAACTAGAGAAGATAGTATTTCTCACTGTGTTGAAGGAAAACTAGTGAAAGTTGAAGATTTACCTATTCCAAGAACAAATTCAAATAGAAGGAGATTTGAGTTAAGATAGACCTTGACATTGAGGAGATTAAGAGACCCTTGAAGGAGGTCCTATTGAAAATTTTGATAGAGAGAAGAATATTCCAAATTAATATTTGGCTAGAGTCTTTCCACAGGGTTGAAGGAAAACTCGTGAAGACTAGGACTCAACATAGATTTGTTTCCACTAGTTTTGAGAATAGCTAGTGAAGATTATTGATTTTAGAATTCTGGAACTTTGAATGTATTTGGTTACTATTGTCTAAGTTTTTTGTTGCAGAATATTAGTTCTTAGAAGTTGAGAAGCTTCCTACAATGGATAGAGAAGAATTTCACCTTTGGTTTCTTGAAATTCTATGTGCTTTCCTCATGCAGGGATTAATTCTTTGTTGTAGAAAAGTAGACATTGAAGATTAAGGAGGTCCAAGAAAGAAGGTCCCCATTGAATATTGAGGAGAACCAAGAAGGAGGTCCTCATTGAAGATTGAATATTGCATATTGAAGACTACATATTGAAGTTTGAAGAGACCCAAGAAAGAGGTCACATTGAAGAACTTCCATATTTGGAATATTGAAGATTGAAGATAGAAGGACTACAAAAAAGTCCTATTGCAGAGTTGAGAAGTAGCAAATTTTGGAGATCCAAGAAAGAGATCTCATTGCAAAATTTCCATAGTTGGAAGATTGAAGAAACCAAGGTAAGGTTTCATTAAAGTCTTGATAAAGAGAGTTGAGTAGCTATTGAATTAGAAGATCCAAGAGAAGAGGTCTCAAGAAGTTTTTGAGAAGAAGAAGAAGGCTAGAGAAAGCCTCATTGCAGAGTTGAAGCAGTGGCCATTGGAGGAGATTTGAAGAAAATTTCATGATAGAATATTGCAAGTAGGAGAAGCTCCTGATAAGAGGAATTTGGGATAATTGTCACCATCCGAAAACAAGCCCAAAAGGAAGAAGTATTTGGCAAGAAGTTTGCCAAGTTTTTGAGAATATTTTTGAAGACCTCAAGACATTCAGATTCTTGAGGAAGAGGATAGTGAAAGAGATCAAATTTGAAGTCAGAATTTGACAAGAAGTTTGAAGAAGGAAGAAGGATTGAAGAGGCCACAATTTTGAGAAATTTGAGGACAGCCACGAAGTTTTTGAAGGCTGATTTGAAAAGAAGAAGCTTGCTGATTTTCAAGGGAGAAGTTGAAAGGTCATAGGACAACAAATTGAAGAAAGCATAGAGCTACGATTTGGAGAAGTTTTGGGAATTTTTAGAAGTACTTTTGGATAGCCAATTGAAGGAAGGCTTGACAATAAAAGAAGGCAACAAATTTGAAGATTCTTGGACATCAAAGAATCATATTTTGTAAGCAGCGATTTGAGAGGTTTGAGCTGCAAATTTGGGCAGCATTAGAAAGAGAAAAGTGAGCTGCATTTTGAAAGAGTTTAGGGACAGTTTTGGAAGAGCTTTGGACAAAAAAGCATAGGAGTATTTAGCAACATTTGAAGAAGGATAATTACTACAGATTTGGATAGCAAGAGGGCAGCATTTGTAGCTGCAAATTTCAGAAGTTGAAAGCATACATTTAAAGGAAAATAAGAAGAAAAAGTTACAACAAGAAAGCTGATTTTTGGGCAGCAACTAGAGCTGCAAGTTAATGATTCTAGAGCAGAAAAATAAAAGGGAGTGTAGCTGCAAAATTACATAAATTCAAGACAACAAGTTATCAAGAAGAAAAGCCACAAAGGAGGCCATAAAAGGTGTGTAATATTGATGCTATAAAAAGTATTCTTTTACAAGTTTTAAAAGTGGTTATTATAAGTTTTTGAAAGCATCATTTTTAGAGTTGTTAAAAGCTAGCAAAAGGAAGTTTGAGTAAAGTGTCTCAAAGCCAAGAAAAGAGACACCATTATTATTCTAAAATCTGCAAAATATAACAACAAGAGTTAGAGTTTAAAAAAGTGCTAAAAAGGAGTGATAAGGAAAATATTATATGCTATTTTTTATATAACAAAAGTGCAGATTTATTCTAAGCTTTATTGAGGCCGAATAGTGCTCAAAACTAAGGTAGATTTAAGGTGTCTAAAGACACCAAGAGGAGCATAAAATCTACAAAAAAATATTGGTGAAGAAAATCCACCAAAAAGAGTGGTAAATCCACCAAGTAGAGCACCACCGAGTAGCATAGGTTGAGCACCATAGAAAAAGAGCAAAGGTGACATTGAAGCATAGGGGGAAAGCGTCCAAACACTACCTAGAAGAACAACCATCGAATAGAAGAGAGGAGCCACCACCTAAAGGAGAAGAGCCACCCATAGAGGAATGCCTAAGTGAAGAAGAGCCACCATGGAGAGCCACCTATAGAGGAGCACCTAAGTGGAGAAGAGCCACCTATAGAGGAGCACCTAAGTGGAGAAGAGCCACCATTTGGGAAGTTGAAGCACTGTTTGCAAGTTCAGAAATGTAAACAACAAAAGAAGACAAGGTTTTGGATATTGAAAAGGTATTAAGGAAGACCAAAGGTCTAGGTTTTTGCAACCACCAAGAAAGGAAGCGAAGAGAAGGTATGCATAACATTCCTTGCAATGTTGCATTAGTCTATTGAGTACATTACATGCACAACCAAGTGTCAAGAGAAGGAAAAGAACATAGCCAAGGAAAACAGAACATCAAGAAGCATTAAAAATTCATTCATAAGGTTGAAGAATATTATAACATTGCTTATGCCACTTGTCACAAGGAAGGAGGAGCACTACAAGTCATTGAAGAGTTGCAGGTTACATTAGAAAAGGGCAAGGAAGCATTTTGGTGACACTTATCACTTGTATTTCAAAAAGACAAATGTTACAAAGGAAGACAAAATGTTTTTGGAGTGCCCATTTATTGCATGAGATAGAAATACATTGGCATAGTCTCATTTACTACAGCAAGGAGGACATACGTTGAAGGTTGAAGTACCTTGACTAGATTGAAGCATAGTTGACCAGCCAAAGTGGAGTAAGAGCACCCATTTTCAAAGCAAGTCCAAATATAGCATTAAGGAGGGAGCACCTAAAATATTGAAGGTAATATATTATTTTTGGAATTGATTTTATGCTAAGTAGGAGTTATAAGGATTAAAAGATATTATTATCTAAGGTTAAGGTTGAAAGTATTTTATTGGAGAGATAAGATTTTTGAAGTATTATTTAAACCTTAGAAATATGAATATTGCAATTTGAAAGCTTTTATAAAGTATTGAAGATTGATTTAAAGATTGAAGTATTTATTTTTTGTAATATTGCACATTTGAGTTTACAAAACAAGTTAAATATTTGCAATTTGATAAGTTTGGAGGAATAAGGTATCCTACATCAAATTAGGAATACAAAACTTGCAAATATTACTTTATAGAATTTCTAAATTTCTAGAGTTGGAGTTATAAGGAATCCAACATCAACATAGTTTTATGAAATTTAGAATTGGAGAATTATATTCTTGAATTTGGGAGATAAAAGGAATTCAACATAGAAGCTTTTGACAAAGGAAAAATTGCATTGATAGTTTAGTCTCTAATTCAAAATTATAAGAGACATAAATTTGAAGACTTGCAAGATTTGAAATTGCATTCAAATCATTGATTGATAAGAGGAAAGTAAAGTAGTTATTTTTGAAGAATAGAAGTTGGAAAAATTATATTGTCATATTCAATCATTAGGGAGATACAAGGAGTTCTACAAAACATAGAATTGAAAGAACTATATTAAAACTAGGGATATAAAGGTTGTCAACATAAATTCAAGATTGGAAATTTCTATCATTCAAACTAAGGAGAAATTAAGAATAGAATTTGAGATAGCATCAAATACTTATTTGATAAACTAAACTAGGGAGTTATAAGGTAGTCTACACATGATAACAAATAAATTCTTTCTCTTAGAATCTCAATTGCTCAAAGGTCCTAATTACACCTCATGGAAAAACAAAGTGAGATCAATATTGATAGTAGAAAAACTTTGGGACATTGTCAAAGGAGCAAAAACTAAGCCTACTAAAGATGATAGGGAAATTCAAAAATATGAAGAAGATGAAGCAAAAGCTCTCATGATAATAACTTTTGCAATTACAGATGATATACAACCATACATCAGTTTAACAATAACTTCTACAAAAGCATGGAATACTTTAGCCAAGATATTTGAAGGAAAGAATAAAGCCACTATTCTGAATCTACAAACCCAATTGCATTCTCTAAAAGTCAATAGTGGTGAAAGCATAGAACTATTTTTAAGAAAAGTAGCAGATATAAAAGGAAAGTTATTAACTCTAGGAGAGATAGTAGAAGATAAATTTCTTGTTCAAGTTATTTTGAGAGCACTTCCAGAAAGCTATAAGCATTTAGTCACATCTTTACAGATTTTAAGCAAAGATACATCATTTGATGAGTTAGTCAATATACTATAGGAATATGAAGTGGAGAATTCAACTAAAGATGAAATGACTAACAATGCATTAGTCTCAAAAGATAATTCACAAAGAAATGTTGCTTCATTTTCAAGGAACAAATCAAAATGGAATGATAGATATTGTCAAGTTTGCAAAAAAGAGGACATAGTACAAATTATTGTAGATTCAATCCAAGAAATCAGTATCAAGGGAATCAAACACATTCAGGAAGCCAATCAAATAGGTTATCTCAACCAAGACAATATCAGAACCAATATAGACCACATCAACAAAAATTTTAGCATCAGTACAATCAACCTTAGCTACAATATAGAGAAGGAAATCAAAAGGGGCACTTAGCCCAAGAGATACAGGAAATTCAAGAACTAGAAGAAACTACAGAAGAACATGAAGCTAAAGCACTTTTAGCAAATATAGTATTTTATGAAGATACTAATCATTTACGTGATCAGGATACAAGCACGAAGCAGATTGAAGAAAGCAGAAAATAAGAGCACAGGTTCTAGAAAGAATATGAAGATCATATTGAAGACTAAAGTCTTCAATAACCAAATAATGTAATAAAGGGGGTGTTGGAATATATTACATTATTTGGTACATGCTAATTGAAGAACACAAGATCATATTGAGAGGGGGGTGAACCGTATAAATTGATTTTTTTTACTTTTCAATCCAAATGATAACAACAATAATATCAAGGTAGTAAATAATGCACAAATCATCACACACATGAGAGACATGGATTTAACGTGGTTCACCCAATGTGGGCTACATCCACGGAGAAAATATTTCTTATAAATTTTCTCAACAAATCTCTTGGGAACCAAATCCCTATTACAATGTTTATGGACCTCTGTCCAAAGGAGACACCAATCCCCTATGCTCAAGTTTGTGGACCTCTATCCACAGGAGAAATCTATCCCCACTACTCTATTTTGTGGACCTCTATCCATAGGAGAACTCTATCCCCTTTGCTCTGGTTGGCTCCAAAGCCTGCTCTCAACTCTGCTCAACTTTGATCAAATTTGCTCACAATTCTGATAAAATCTTCTCAACTACCTGTACTGATCTATCTCACACCTGCTCACAAGTCTACCTCAAACCTGCTCACAAATCCTACTTAGAAATGCTCACAAGCCTTCTTAAAAGGCTTTCTCAAAACAACTCATAATCTTGCTCTAATCTGCTCACTATCTCTGCTCAACTCTGCTCTAACACATGCTCAAAATTCTCATAACACATGCTCAAAAATATTCATAACACATGCTCAAAACTACTCATAACACATGCTCAAAACTTCTCATAACACATGCTCAAAACTGCTCATAACACATGCTCAAAACTGCTCATAACACTTGCTTTGATAAAAATACTTTAGACATATTCTACCTAGATTTCTTGTTCAAGAACACATAGAAAATGATATGCAATATAATTTCACAATATGTTCTTTCCAATATCACTCAAGCCCAATGCACAAAAGCTTCACAAATTCATTCAAACAATGAAGCACAATTTGTTCTCAAAAACCCTAACTCAAGTGTTTCCAATTTCACTAGTCAATGATGCACAATTTGTTCTCAAACCCTAGCTCAAATATTTCCAACAATACACACTAATCAACCCTTTTATCTCCACCTTAAAATTACTTTCTCAAAACACAACCACCTAGAGAAAGAATGATGTCACCATACCTCTTAGTTTGCTTTGATGAAGAAGTGTCCTCAAAGACCTGTCTCACAAACAACTTATCTTTCTTGTGCCACTTCAAGGGTTAGATAGCAAAATATTTTCTCAAAACATCCACATGAAATTTCTTCTCAAAAATATGTGCATAATGAAATCTGAAAATGATGCTCTATGACCCTTCTTTTGTTCTCAAATATGAAGCATTAACACTCAACAAAAACCCCTCATATTTTCCTTTCACCATGCAAGAATTACAATAAAATATCAAGCCACTATAACACCTTATTACTCCTATTCTTGCAAAATAATATTCAGCACAACAAGGCACAAATTACACAACCATATATCCTTTGTCACACCTTATTACTCCTACTAATTTTGAATTTCAAAAATTAAATATTCTGCCTCCCTTTTACTTCACATGCACAACAACCTTAGACATACACTTTTAAACAAAAAATTGTACCTTACTTTTGAGTGCACGAAAACCTCCTTTGTTCTACCTTGTAAAAGTTCCCTCCATGGGAATCGAACCAGCAACTGCTTCTACCACAACACCTTAGCACTGCCCCTATGACTAGTTATGCTAGCCTACCAGCTGTGTCTAGTGAAACCCCTTTGTCTCCTTGCCAATCAATGTGCAAAATGTGCTCCTTTTACTACCTTGCAAAAACCTCCCTCCAAGGGAATCAAACTAGTGACCTATTCTACACTAGTGCCTTAGCACTGCCCCTACGACCAACTATGCTAGCCTTCTAGTTGTGTCTTCTTGACCAACACCTCACCTTTGACCTTTCTATCCTTTTTACCTAAAACTATGCCCTTCATCTTCTTCTATTCGTCAAATGAAATGCATGAGCGGATATTTGATTTTTCACACCACACACCTTTGCCAAGGTTTTGAACCTTGATTTATATGCAAATCATGTCCTCCCTTTGTCATGACATCGGCGCCTCCCATTGAAATGATTTTTTAATATTTTCAAATGCCTTCCTTTGAATTTTGGTGCCCAAAATTTTTCTTTATGAAATATTTAAATCTTAAGAAGATTTAAATATTATAACCTTAGACTTCTATGCCCATGGTGGTGTTATAAATATTTTTCCACAAAATTTTAATCCTTTTCCCTTATAATATTTAAATTTTGCATTTAAATATTATTTCCACCATATCTTGCTTTGCTATCCATGGAATATATTATTTTTCCTTGACATTAATTTTTTTGCCTCATGTATCCTTTGAAGATGCTTGCCTTGACATTAATTTTTCAACCTTTTCACCTTTGACATCAATGACAACCAATGTACTCAAAATTTCCAACAATCTCCCCCTTTGTCATTGATGGCAACCCTCTCTAAAAATTTTCTTTTGCAACCACTGGATTCCAAATATGCTCCCCTTGACTGAATGCTCTCTCCCTTACTCAAATCTCTCCCCCTTTGACATCAATGGCAAAGGAACTCCTTTGGGTCTAAATATAAGACTCTTAGCTCAGCACCCTCACCACATCCTATCCTTGAGGTGATCAATTTTGGGGTGGGAGTAAGACTACTCCCAACTTTCCTCTAAGATACTCAAAATTTTATTTTGGAAGTGGCTTAGTAAATATGTCTACAATATGTTCCTTTGTAGTAACATATTCCAATTTGACTTGCTGATCCATCACCTGCTCTCTCAAAAAATGATATTTGATTGGAATGTGCTTGGTCCTTGAATGCATCACTGGATTCTTTGAAATTTTTATGGCACTTGTATTATCACAAAGTATGGATATGGGATGATCATGCTCTATTTTAAAATATTTTAAAGTTTACTTCATCCATAACACTTGTGTACAACAAGCAACTACTACAATGTACTCTACCTCTACCATGGATAAGGATACCGATGCTTGTTTCTTGCTTAGCCAAGAGACTAAACAATCTCCAAGAAAGAATGCTCCTCCACTTGTGCTCTTCCTATCATCAATACTACCTACCCAATCTACATCTGTATATGCTATGAGAGTGAAGTTGTTACTTTTGGGATACCAAAGTCCAAATTCCATAGTTCCTTTTAAATACCTAAGAATTCTCTTTACTACCAGTACATGTGTTTCCTTTGGTGTTGCTTGAAATCTTGCCACTAGTCCCACTGCTTGCATTATATCTGGTCTTGTAGCTGTGACATATAGTAAACTTCCAATCATAGATCTATACAATGTCTGATTTTCCTTGGGAGATTCATCATATTTACTCAACTTGCATCCTATAACCATGGGGGTACTCATTGGTTTGCAATCCTCCAATCTAAATTTTTCAATATTTCTTTTATATACTTGGTTTGTGAGAGAAATATACCTTTTTTCTAATTGTGAAATTTGCAATCCAAGGAAGAAGGACAACTCACCAAGCATTGACATTTCAAATTTATTTTGCATACACTTTTCAAATTTCTGACACATCTTATCATTACTGCCTCCAAAAATGATATCATCCACATAGACCACCACAATCAATAAGTCATTTCCTTCATTTTTGATGTATAAATTGCTATCAACTATTCCTTTTATAAAACCCTGTTCTTGAAGATACTTATCCAACCTTGAATACCAAGCCCTAGGGGCTTGTTTTAGTCCATAAAGAGCCTTCTTTAATTTGCATACATAATATGGCTTATCAGTCAGGTTGAACCCCTCAGGTTGCTCAATGTAGACATCTTCTTCTAAGAAACCATTGAGAAAAGATGATTTTACATCCATTTGATATACCTTGAAGTTTTTGAAACTTGAGAATGCTAAAAATATTCTTATGGCCTCAAGTCATGCAACAGGAGCAAATGTTTCATCAAAATCAATCCCTTCAACCTATGCATAACCTTTGCATACTAGTCTTGCTTTGTTTCTGACTACTTGACCATCTTCATTTAACTTATTTCTGTAAACCCATTTAGTGCCAATTATATTCTTGTCTTTTGGTCATGGGACAAGTTCCCAAGTCTCACTTTTTTCTATTTGATCCAACTCTTCATCCATTGCCTTGACCCAATATTTATCTTCTCTTGCCTCATTGAAATCCTTGGGCTCGATTTTAGATAGCAAAGAAAGATTTGCATGTTCACCTGTTCCTATTATCTTCCTCCTTGTTTGTCTTTCATCTGGATTCCCAATAATCAGGTCTCTTGGATGATTCTTTTGCACATACCTAGATGGTGTCTTAGGTGGTGTTCTTTATGTTTCATCTTCTTCTGATTCTTCACCTACTTCTTCTTGGAAAATCTCTTCTTCTTGATATACAATTTCTTGAATTGGTTCTCTTGACCCTATTTGTTCATCAACTATTACATTTGTACTTTCCATAATTGTATGTGTCCTTTTATTATAGCATTTATAGGCTTTGCTCTTAGTGGAATAGCCAAGGAAGATACCCTCATCGCACCTTGAATCAAACTTACCCAAATTTTTCTCTTCTCGTCTAATGTAGCATTTGCTTCCAAAAACTCTAAAATACTTTACAGTAGTTGGTCTTCCCTTCCAAAGATCATATGGGATTTTGTGATGATTTACTCTTACTTGAGCTCTATTGATGATATAGACAATTGTATGAACTGCCTCCCTCCAAAAACCATTTGAAATCTTAGACTCACTTAGCATAGCTCTGGTCATATTCTCAATAGTTCTATTTTTTCTTTCAACTACTCCATTTTGTTGTGGAGTCCTTATTGCTGAGTATTCTCTTTTGATTCCATGTTGTTCATAGAATTCTATGAATTCACCTGAAGTGAATTCTCCTCCTCTATATGATCTTAGACACTTGATCTTTTTACCTATTTCATTTTCTACTAGGACCTTGAATGCTTGGAACTTCTCAAAAGCTTCTGACTTTTCTTTTAAGAATGCCACCCAAGTCATTATGGAGAAATCATCTATAAATAGCATGAAGTAACTTTCACCTTGTAAACTCTTTGTCCTTGTAGGACCACATAAATCAGTGTGAACTAGTTTCAATGGTTTGGATGAAGAAAATTATTTTGACTTGAAACTTGTTCTTGTTTGCTTACCATATTGACATTGTGCACAAATTGTGCTTTGGGGTATTTTTATCCTAGGTAAATATTTGAATGCCTATTTTTTGCTTATTTTCACTATATTATCAAAGTTCAGATGACCCATTCTTCTATGCCATAACCAAATCTCATCCTCTTGTGATAAAAAATATTTTTCTCCTTTAATTTCACTCAACATGTAGAGATTGTTTGTAGTTCTACTGTCATATGCAATAAGCTTTCCTCTCTTGGATTTTCTGATCTCACATCTATTTGGGTGAAAGGTGATTGTGTGCCCCTGATCACAAAGTTGACTTACACTTAGTAAATTGTGCTTCAATCCCTTAACATACAATACATTTTCTGTCTTTGATTTTCCATTATCTAAACTCAAAGTCCCTTTTCCAACAATTTTTTTTGAAGCATTATCACCAAATTTTACTGATCCTCCATTGATTTATTTAAGTGAAAGAAATTTACTTTTGTCACCTGTCATATGACTTGAACAACCACTATCAACATACCACTGATTTCCCTTATCTTGTGCATGAAGAGTTATTTGTACCAACATTGACTTCTCCTTTTCTTGTTCCTCTTTCCTTTTCTAAACTTTTGAGGATGTATTCTTTTGAACCTTTTGATCCTCCTTTTTGCTTGATTCAGGAAACACTATTTTACACCATTTGGCCTTGTGCCCAAAATTATTACATTTGTAACAAATGATATTGTTATCCATGAGAGGTGCAAATGAATTGAAATTTCTATCAACATTATTTCTCACATGGACCATGCAATGTACAACTTTATGACCATATTTGTTACATGAAAAACAATAACCATGGAAGAAATTTTGTAACCTGTTAGATTGCCTTGAATGATATGGTCGCATGATTCTTCCTTTGTTGTTTCTGTAATTAAATTTTGTCCATGATGTTTCTCTATTTTCTTCCTCCTTGATACTTTTGCCTTTCAATATATCAACATAGGTCATGGGCTCTTCTTTCTTTTATATCTTTGTTCCTTTGGAGCTTGACTCCTCTTTCTGTTTCCCTAACCTTATATTTTTCTATAACTTATCTTTAGACTTTTCAACTCCCTTTCTTAGAGAGACAATTTCAAGTTCCAATATTTTACATTCTAACTCTTTTGCCTTTAACTGTTCAACTATATATTTTTCAATTTTCTTTGCCTCTTCAACCTTCACCTTTAAGTCTGTGAGATTTTGTAGAAGCTTTATCTTTGTTTCCTCATCCTCTTGAATTTGAGCCTTCAAACTTGAATTCTTCTTTCTAACTCTTTTCAAATTTCCAAGAGCAGCAATAAGTTCCTCTTTCATGTCAACCATGGTTTCTTTTCCATTTTCTATGGTCATGTGTGTTCTTGTAGGATCTTCCTTCAAACTGTTAGGCTTTTCATGAAGGAACCCACTCTGATACCAATTGAAGAACACAAGCTTATACTGAGAGGGGGGTGAACAGTATAAGATAAAATTTTTTACTTTTCAATACAAATGATAACAACAATAATATCAAGGCAGTAAATAATGCACAAATCATCACACACATGAGAGACATGGATTTAATGTGGTTCACCCAATGTGGGCTACGTCCACGGAGAAAATATTTCTTATAAATTTTCTCAAAAAATATCTTGGGAACCAAATCCCTATTACAATGTTTATGGACCTTTATCCAAAGGAGACACCAATCCCCTATGCTCAAGTTTATGGACCTCTATCCATAAGAGAACTCTATCCCCACTACTCTATTTTGTGGACCTCTATCCATAAGAGAACTCTACATCCTTTTGGTAGGGTACCTAGGAATAGATATTTGGAGATATATTATTATATTCTATAAGGGTTGCCATGGACCACACATAACCCAAGGTTGATTGTATTATAATATTATATTATATTATAATATAGTAGGCTCCCCAAAGTAGAATAAGAATATGGTATATGAATAAGAGATATTTGTTATTGTAGGGATTCATATCATTGCAGAAGAATCTTATGTAATCATCGTGCCCACAAAGTGCCTTATGGGACTTTGCCCTCCTTAAGAGGCATCTCTCATATTAGGAGATCTTGTGGAGTTATTCCTTTCTTAAGGAGTATTATTGGTGTTTCCCTACCTTAAGGGTATTATCTATCTCTCTCTCATGGATTGTTATTTTGGATGAATGATTTGATATTTATGCATATTGGTGAATGGTTTATGCTAATAATAATAAAGTTATGCAACAACTTTACCCTCTTAAGGAGGGAAAAGTCTCATAAGCCACTTCATGGGCATGATAATTGCATAATATTCTTATTCAATGATATGAATCCCTACAATAATAAATATCTCTTCTTTATATATCCATATTCTTATTCTACTTTGGGGAGCCTACTACTAATATAATATTATATTATAATATAATATAATATTATAATACAACCAACCTTGGGTTATATGTGGCCCATGCAAACTCTTATACAATATAATAATATATCCCCAAATATCTATTCCTAGGTACCCTACCACAACTCAAACATTGATTCTCAACAAAAGATCTAAAGACTTTGAA
Source organism: Wollemia nobilis (assembly GCA_028583015.1). Taxonomy (NCBI): domain Eukaryota; kingdom Viridiplantae; phylum Streptophyta; class Pinopsida; order Araucariales; family Araucariaceae; genus Wollemia; species Wollemia nobilis. The sequence goes on along the minus strand of JAQPPZ010001274.1, from coordinate 3,273,244 downwards.
TGTGGTAAAATATTCACTCTTGAAATTAAGAAAATATACCCAATTTCTCCTTGAGAAATCATCAATATAGGTGAATGCATACTTAGCTCCCAAAAAAGGAGTGGGAAAAATTATATGGGAGTAGTTACAACAAACAAAAGGAAATAGGTCTGAGGTGTAGACCAATTGGTTCAACCAAACCCCCATAAGGGGGGTAGCCATCCAAGGTTCAAATATTGAGCCTCATCGGACTGAATGCTTATCCCTTTCTTGGTGCTTTTAGTGGTGTAAAAGATTTAAAATTATTGTGGCATGGTGGTTATAGGGGTGGATTGCATGAAGATGTGTGTGGTGGCTTCCAGGGTGAACAATGCAGAATGCTATGGCAGCCATAAAAAGCTAGCTAGCCTACCCAGATTCATGGCAACTATCAATTCCACTATGTAAATTAAAAAAAAAAAACAAAAGGAAATAATTGATAATCCAAAGGCCTATAAATAGGTAATACATCACATATTTCAAATGAGGTTGCATTCAATATTTACGATGCACCTTATTTGTTACAACAACCACAATTAAAAATAAATATCTGTTAAAAAATAATGGTTTATTACATAAAATGTACCACACCTAACACACCTAATCCCTATCAAAAAACCATCATCATTATGCACAAAATCAATATGGGAAGAAGCTCTCTTGGACTTACCTTTGGTAAAAGGATCTTGATGTTGTTTTTGAAGTACACAACCTAGATAAAATCCATAAATACAGGAGATCTTAGGTAATCCAATGACATAGCATGAGTGCTTAAATCCTTCAAATATTTGTAATTGATATGGATAAATCTCTCATACCAAATCTTACTTTTTGATTTTTCATGAGCCACAAAATAAGTACCTCCAAGTGAAGAATCAAAATCCTCAAAGTGATAAAAAAATGATCTATGGTTAGCAAATCCTTGTGCAAAAATACACTATGGGTCACCAACATATATAATCTCAGCTCCTTAAGGTGTAAATAATATAGTTTCCCCCCCAAAAAATGACAAATGTGGTACACAAAGAGGTGGAACTGTTTGGAATATAAAAATTATTCTTAATGCATCCACCATCAACCTGTATGTCACCTTTCCCCTTAACTGGAATGGAAGAAGAATCTCCAACCTCAATGCAATATGTATAAGTAGAACACAAGGTAGCAAATGAATCCTTGCATGAAGTCATGTGAAGAGTCACTCGAGATTCCAAAATCCAATCCTTAGAAATAGCCTTATATTATTTACCAAAAAATTTAAAGCCTTGCCCTTATCTTTTAAAGGAGTTAAGGATAATTTTGTATTCATAAAGGCTTTATCTAAGTCTTGTAACTTTTTTCAACACTTGTCATTGGAATAACCATTGAATCCATAGTATGAACAAGTAACATTTGACTTATTTTTACTTTTGGACTACTTAGGTTTATGATTGGACTCTTTGGAGGATGACTCTTTTTTATGTGACTCATTGGGCTTTTGATGAAATGAATGAGAAGAGGAAGGATTAGGTTGGGACTTAGACTTGGACTTTCCCTTACATTTGGAAGAGGAAGTGGAGGATGCAATAAATACCTTATGTGAGGAGGTGTAATACATAGAGTTAAGAACTTTGGATTATTCCCTCAAAAAATTGGCACAAAACTTTTTAAAAGTAGGCATTTTGTGATCAAAACCCATGGAATCCATATTGGAAAAAAATGTGGAGGTAAACATATGGAATGGACCCCTAAGTTTTGAAAAGATCATGAAAATATATTTTTTATCCATTTTAGTTTTTCCACTATGCTTTAAAAGTGTGAGCAAGTATTTAAGTTAGTGAGAAAATCACCCATATATGGAAAATCATCTTGATTGAGAGCACTAAGTTCAACATCAATATGTAAAACTCTCAAAGTGTCCACTTGCATAAATTGCTTCTCAAGATTCTCCCAATTTTGAAAATGAGTGTCACAATCATTAAGATGAAACAATAGATTGTCACTCACATGCATCCCAATTAATCCCTTATATTCATCCATTTTGTAATCATGAATAAACTTATGATACTCTTTTGTAACTTCAGATAGCTCTTCTTGCATTAATCTTGATAACCCTTTAGATTGAATAAGAGTCATCATGTGTGATAATTATGTGAGTTAAGTGGCTCAAAATCCTCTAAACCTATTTTTGAATCATAAGAAATAAAACGCAAGATCCATAAATATGGTATTCAAATCAACACCAAGACACCCCATCCAAAAGATTTTTATTCAATTATTCAAAAAAGAAGAGCCCCAAAAAAATCAAATGCCTTTATAATTTAGGCGTTACAAAGAGTATATGATCAGATATTATTTTTACAATCACTATAATTTTGCAGAACTAAAAAGAAAATAAATTGAGTAATAACTTCACAAAATAAATCTTTTACAAAGTTGTTTTCAAATACATGGAACTACCAACAATATATGTTTTTCTTAAAACATATTTTTAGCAAACCTTGTTGGTAACTTAAACGCATATTTGAATTTAAAATTTGGAAAGAACTCGCGAGTGAAGAATAAAGGTTGCAAATATTAGAAAACCATATCTACAACAAGCAACTCCAAATATTGTAGAAAAATAGTTATTTTGTGTACTGTTTGCAAGAAAAACCCAGATACAAAAAAAAATATGTATATGATAGTGGCTGCCAGTGTTCAAAAGTGATCGTTTTTATTTTTTGGATCGATGATGGTTAGGTGAACAAGGTCATTGATAGTTTTGCAACTATTAAAATAGCCTACAAAAAAAACTCCAAAAAATAAAAACCTTTCGAATCAATCCCCATGGTCAGAAGGGTCAACCAAGATGTAATGAAGGGATAAAAAATATATAGAAGCTCTTCGTAAAATAATAGAAAATAAAAAAAATCAATTTTCACCTTCTAGGGCTTAGAAACCTCCAATCTTCAACTACAAAATCTTCAACATGATCTGGTTGCACAAAACTCAACAATGAATGCTTCCAATAGTACTCAAAGCTCTGATACCATGAAAGGAATGATGGAAAATGCAAAACATTGAATCAAGCCATAAGTATCAAGAGGTTGAAGCAACACCACATTAACCAAAAAGGAGAGACTAAAAAACAAAAACAAGATAATATAAGTTAACACAAAATTGCAATATCATATCATATGTCAAAATTGATTATGAGTACAATGGAAAAGCCTTACTTAAATAGGTGAGGAAGATCCACCATAAATGTAGGATCAACAAAGAGATAAGAATGAATATCCACCATAAAAATAGGGAGGTGTGATATGATCTATGGAGAAAAGATCTCAACCCTCCAAATGTAATCAATGAGTGTAACTCCCTAGGAATGCCAAATATCCCCATAATATCAAATAATATAAAAATAAATATCCACACATAAAGTGGGTGGGGAAAAAAACTAAACTACTATAAAAATAAAGTACCTAGGTGAGCATGAGCTATATTCTAAACACTTACTCTAACAATGCGTCGCTTCACAAATCCACCCTCACCACTATCCTCCTCTCAATTCTTCTCCTTTGCACAACATAAATGAGGAGTGTGCCCTATGAACATGCCTTTATAGGTGCATGCCAAGGATTCCTATAGACAAGTACAAATCTATTATTTCACACCCCTCCATACAAACCAAAAATTTGTTTTCAAATTTTTCTAGACACCACCAAATTTTTATCTTTCTTGATTTATCATGTCCTTTTTCACATATTTCAACCAATGATCATTTTATCAAATGTTTCATTATTGATTCCCACTTCTTCACCCATAAACTAATCACTTGATGGGGTAGACATCACATAAAAAATCTACCTTGCACATGATAAATATTCAAACACTCAATCTTGGAAATCATGTTTATCCAAGAACCTTTTCTTGATACAATTACAAGCCCTATTTTACTAGGGAAAACAAAATCAAAATCTCAATCAAAAATTTGATATGCTCCATGTAAATGTTTGTATGGTTTTAAATGAATTACCTTCATTGAGATGGTAAGTTAAGTCCACTTACAATTGATTTAAGCCTCACGAGGACACCTACCCTTGGTCATTTAGCTTATCATATTAAATCAAGCTCAAAAATTCATCAAAGGTAAATTTTCAAGGACACTCATCCTTTCCACAATTGGGGCATCTTACATTGACCATGACTTAAGGAAATCTTGTGTCTATTCTCTCAATAATTTCATGGTATGACAAAGGTCATAATAAATCACAAATAATCAATCCATCTCTCTTGTAATCAAACCACCAACCTGGTATCATAATTTTTTGCACTACATTATATCTTCACACAACATAGTATAAAAGGGGTAAATATAAACACCTAAAAATCTTTCATTGTCCCTCATCCCATCATAATATAAGATTAATTTGCAAAAGCTCTTTAATTTTAAATTATTTACCTAAAAACACTATTCATAACCCTAAGTCCCCTTTTCCACTTAAGCCCTTTCCTACGCTTAGCCCTTGGTCACCATGCAACCATCTCTCTAGCCTAATCTAGGGATACCTCATCCTAGTCTACCCTTTGACTAGTCTAGCTTCCACCTAAGCCTAGCTCACCCTAGCCTAACCTTGGTTAACTCCTAACCTTGGTCAAACTCCACATTTTAGTCAACCTTAAATCCATGGTCAAACTTAACCCATGATCAACCTCACCCTAGTCTAGCTTCCACCAAACCCTAGCCTCCACATCACCTTGGTCAACCTTTAACCCATGGTTATATTAAATATGGTCATACATTAACCATTTCTCCACACATGTTCCTATGTACATTCAATTCCATAAATGAAAAATAAAGACTTTTTACATTAAGCTATTCAAGGCATTGAAAGTATGGATGAGTCATCCTCCATTATGCTATAATGGGGAGAAGAATTTCATGCCTCACTCATGACCATTTATTGCATGTGGATGGGTGAGGACTTATCTCACCCAAATCTATTTATGAGGTATGGTATCCCATTACACCTTAGGGGACACCTCAACCCTCCCCTAACCTTGGAAAATTCTATAAATAGAATGTCATTTCACCTATTTTAATCAATCACTCACATACCTAGACTCTACTAAAATTCCTTTAGACTACCAAGTGTACTCAACCATCACTCACTATCACTCACCATAAATCACTATGGAAACCCACATGTTCTTGTCAACATCCCCTTTTGCATCATAAATTTCTCTCAACCATAGCTTTAGAAGGCAACCCAACGGGAAGGAGCTCTAGAAACACCAGAAGGGCCTCTACAACATAACTTTCTATTTGGATACCATAAAAGTATTTGTATGGATATTTATGAACCAAAGTTTCATACCTAGGGGTACAAACCCCTCCAAGGGTAGATTTTAGTCCAAAACCCTGCAACAAACCACTAAGCTAGGTAAGTATCAATATTTTACTATTTTCAATCATTTTTATGCATTAGACTAGATTTTTTAGTCTTTTTGTCTATCATCATAAGGGGTCTGATTGAGATAGGCCCCAAAATATTTCTAACTATTTTTGTAGGGTTGTGTAGGTTTAGAGTACCTTTGCAACTAACAATGGCCCACATGCCATAAGTCCACTCCCATTGATGTGTCCATGGAAGGTCCTTATTGTTGTTTATCGATTCAATAACTAAAATTATTCCACCTTGGAAGCCCATCATTTTAGCCCATGGGGCAAGCTTATAAAAGGGGACAAATCTTGTAACCACTTTTTACTACTTAATGCAAAACAATAAATTTTTATTTACACATTTTTCAAACCCTAGCTGCATTAGAAAAATAATTTGGTTGAGGTCATAGAGTTAGAAGATTTTTCTAGGGAGGAAAAGAAATTATGTGAATAGATAAGAATATTAAGTGAACAAATGAGTAGTTTTGCAAAAAAAATAAGCAAGGAGATAAGATTTTGTAAAGAAATAAATAAGTAGGTAAATTGCATAGAATTGGTAGAAGGAAGAGATAAAGATGATAGTGTGCAGGTTGAAGGAACCATATCTTTGGTTTTAAATAAAATAAGCAATGATTAAGAAGAATTATTTGATTCTAAAAACTCCATTTTGCAGATTTATGGATGCATCCAAAAGGAAAAGGTTGTTATATCTTTAAATACAAGCAGTAAATGTAAATTTATTAATATTAAATGTAAATTTAAATGTGAATCAACCATAGTTAAATACATAAGGGATAAGCTCCAAATAGTATTTGAGATAAAGAACAAGAACCAAATATTGTTCCTTCAAATTCAACTTCATTACATAAACATAAAGAATGATGAAAAACTCAATTTATTCCTAAGAAGAGTTATAGAGCTACCTACATCACTACAATATTTGGGAGAAATAACATTTGATGACACACTTATTCTCATTATTTTGATATCTCTTCCTTCATAGTATAATATGTTTGACAACTTTAAATGTTATTAATCAAATACCAATATTTAAAAAAATGGTGAATCTACAAAAAGTGGAGGTCTCTCATACATCAAAAGATGAAGATCATGTTCTCATTTCAAATAAAAAGGGGAAGCAACTAGTAAAAATATGCACAAGACCTCAACACCACTTCCAATGTCAAGGAAATAATTCTTATATGTAAAATATGTGTGCACTTTATGAAAAATGGTCATACATTGAAGTAATATTGGTATAATACTTTCACAAATTGATCCTCTTATTAAGCATATCGTTTGTAGTAGAAGTCATCAACTAGCAAGAAATATTCAAATTGGAAGAAGATACGTCAAAAACATAGTAATGTTTCAAAAGAAAACCATGTAGAAAAATAAGAGTATAACCAATTAGGAGAAGAAGCACATATATGTTGCTTATGTTCAAATAAGTCATCCTAATGATGTTTGGTATGTTGATTCTAGAATAAAAAAATATGTAACTAGTCAAAGATATTGGCTCTAGACTCTACACTATTTCAACTATACAAGAAAGGTCCCTTTAAGTGATGACACATCCTACAACATAAAAGGCATAGGTAATATTAAATTATAACTTGGGTCACACACATGCAAGATAAAAAAAGTATTGTATGTTCTAATACTCACTAAGGATCTACTCTCTATCAAACAATTACTTGACCATAATTTCAAGGTTTTGTTTGATAAATGACATGACTCCAAGGTATGTCACATTCATGAAAAATCTAGGAAATTTATGATTATTGCATATGGTAAACAAATAGAAACACTGTTTGAACTTCATATAGTTCATCATGAGAATTAGGCATTGATTTTCAACTTTAATACTTTTGCATCACTCTAACATAAACAATATGGCCATTTTAGTTTTTTCCATCTTATTGCACTCCAAAATAAGCACATGGTCATAGGTATTCCTTCCTTGAATAATTCTACTCAAATTTTCCCTTATTTCTTAGTTGGAAAGCAACATCAATCTTCATTTAGCTCTTTAAAATCTTGAGCCAAAAGGTCTCTTGATTTGGTTCATACCAATATTTGCAGACCTATAGCTCCGAGTTTTAATGTCTCCCAATATTTTTAGCTTTGTATTGATGGTCATACTCACAAAATGTGGGTATCCTTCTTGTAGAATAAGAATTTAGAATTTTATACTTCAAATAGTTTAAGGCTCAAATTTAAACATTCAAATGTCATCATACCCATGTACTTCTATCAAATAGGAGGGGGAGTTTACCAACTATGAGTTTTCTACTTTCTTGAAGAAACATGGGATTTGTTGATAATTGATAGTTGCCTTACACACCATAGTAGAATGATGTTAAATGCACAAATAGAACCATTATGGAAATGATTTTATCATGTTGAAAGATTCCCAACCTGCACTTTCTTTTTGGGTAGAAACAATACATATTATAGTTTACTTGCTCAACTGTGCCCCCATTGCAACACTTTATCACGTCACTCCAAAAGAAGCATGGACTGGATATAGGCAATCAATTTCTCATCTTTATGTTTTTGGTTATACAACATATGTGCACATCCCAAAGGAGAAGAGACACAAATTGTATGAAAAGTATTATAAATACATTCTATTAGGCTATATAGATGAATCATAAGCCTATAGATTATTTTATTTGACTAAAAAAAATTATATATTAGTCATGATGTCATTGTTGATGAGAAAGATAAGTCACCCTCATCTTATTCATAAGATTCTTCATCCAATCATGTTCTAGTAATACTTCAAAATAATGAAGATGAAGAAGAAGATAATGAGTAAGTTTCTAGGAATAATAATGATGAATATAATGATGGATATGTGGACCAATATGCTCCACCACATCACACAAAAAATATCTAAGTGGTATTGTAGTGAAGAATCACTACACTAGGCAAATCTTGTTGAAAAACCAATTTTGGTCAAAATGCCATCTGAAGGCCATTAAGAAAAAATAATATGTGACGTCCAAGGCCACTATAACCTATTAAGTAGCCAATTCTAGAAGACCATGAAGAGCACCATTGAGGAGGAATTTCTGCCACTATCTAATGTTGACCCTAAAGATCCCCATGCCACAAAGTTTGGACGATCTACCAGATTGAAATGAAATAATGATTCATAAGTCCTTATGATGGTAGCTAATGTAGATTTAGTTATTTTTTGGAGTCCTAGAGCCTTTTGGTGATGGTTGAGAGGGCTTCACGTTTAATAGAATTTTACCTCTTCCAAAATCACATTTTCTTTTCCTTGAGGAGGAAAGACCATGGGCCTAAATATATTTTATGGTTGATTGTGTTTCCTATACTCTAATACAGTTATGAGATAACACCAATAAGAATACCCGGGAATGGGGTCCCATCGGTCATATGAATTGGGGGATTTGAGGTGACCAAATAGGATAATGATAAGGCAAGATCATTTCCCCCCTCAAGAGGAGATTAATACTTGAAGGATAGGGGAGGATGAAGGAACTTGAAAATTTTTAACCTATGAAGCCTTCCTTAAAAATTTAGGCTTATTGACCCCTATATAGGTCTCTCAATGATCCATGGCACAATAAGGCTTTATGTTGGCTTGTGTATAGGTTTGGACACAAGCCTTGATTCATTTTGTGTATAAGCCCCTTTGAGACCTTTCATTGTGGAATATGTAATTCATTAGTTTTAGAATATATAACAGTTGTGGCTATTTATTTTTTACCTTGTTATTTATGTGTGTGTAAGTTTGGCATGGGAACCTCATGAATAATATTTATCCTTTTCTTTTGTAGGCTTGGTAAAAAAAGGATTTTTTTTTTTTTTAGGGATACATGCTTACTTTCTTGGCATGGGTGATTCATGTGTTCACTAATCCTATCAATGCATGGAGAAACTTGTTTTTTTGGTTCATTTTCACTCGTAGTTTAGGCTAGATAGGTTTCATATACTTTTTTCTAACCCTTTTCCTGCAAAATTTATGGTAAACTAAGCTAGAGTAGGAATAAGTGTGCCAAGAAGACATCTAGACAAGGAGTCAAATTTTTTAAAAAACCTTGGAGGTTGTCCTCAAAGCCATGTCCCATGCTCCCTGGACATTTGAGACTATACACCCCATGCAATGTGTAGGCACCAAGTACACTCAAAAATCACAGTGGGTGATAACTATTTTAGGGTATGGACTAGAGTCAAATCAAACTTCCAATAGTTTTTATATAATTCTCTATGGGGTCTCAATCATAGATTATTACCACACGAGTAAAGGACAAACTAATATTTTAGTGAAGGTCTTAATTACCACTTACTAAAGCATCACAAACATTCACTTGGTGACTCAATTGGTTGAAATACTTGAAGTACTAAGGGAATCCATCAAAAACAACCCTAGAATTAGCCACATAAGAAATTATAGATGGATACTTTGATAAAGGTCTCTATCCATCCACTTGTTTTGAAGTATAATTACTATTCACTTCGTGTCCCATTGTATCTAGAAACATTTAGATATCCATGAGTGTTAGCTTTTGATACAACATGTAATGGGAGATAACATTCACAAGATGCAGAATAATAAGAAAGAAAGTAAATCTACGAGATGACTGAAATATGCTATAAATAGAAATGATGGAAATGAGTACAATAGTAGCTATGGAGGAAATGAACACTCCATGATACAAGCTACTTCTCAATGAATGAGCTCTGAGCTTATAGCTCACACACTCTACACTACTATGTCTATCCTACACTATTGTATATCCTCTATATCTATGGCCCTTTATATAGGAAGATAAGTTCCTTGGCCAACACTCTACCTAGTTGTACAAGGGACACCTTGCACATTTATAGCTTGCACATTGACACTTGTGCATTTATTACATTGCATGAAGTAACTAGATAACTTCCCCCTAAAGTAATCTAATGTCCTAAGTATGTACCAAGGAAGGTACATTTACATGACCCAAATAATGTAATATAAGCTATTTCTAACACCCCCTTGTATTACAATATTTGGGTATTGAAGACTTTAGTCTTCAATGTGGATCTTCCTCTTGAAAATGATCTTTGGCTTCTTTAGGTTCATCATCATTGTCTTCTATCCAGCCACCTTTATTGGTCTCTTTGCAAGTATCTTCATTTGGTTTTGAATGTTGATGGCTGAGTAGAGCATGGTGCACTTGTCCTCTCATCTTCTTGATTTTGATTCTTCTATGCTTGGCTTTGTGTTGTACTGGTTCTTCATTTTCATCAACCTGTTCCTTTGAAAATATGTTAGCATCATTTTGAAACATCACAATATCTTGTGAGATTTCCATTGAATCCAGGATGTATGTATTTCCATGGATTGATCTTGTTGCTTTTATTTCACCTTGATTCATGATGAGACATGTATTGATTCCATCCATATATCCAAAGTAGATCATATAGTTATCTTCTACCAACTTGCTTATAGAAATGAGATTGAATGTTAATCTAGGAACAAACAATACTTTTTGTAGTAGAAGATTTGGAAATGATCTGCTAGGTGTTACACATCCATATCCATGTATAGGATATGTTTGGTTATCTGTAATTCTTAGTCTATAGCCTTTGGTATCTTCAAGACAATTGAACCATTGCATATTTCCTATCATATGATGATTGGCTCCTGAGTCAATGTACCACATATTTTCATGTTTTGTAGACTAGTTTTTGTTGGAACAAATTCCACATTCATTATATGACATTCTTTTTTCCATTTGAAGAAATAGAAGAAATGAGATAGGATCTTCTATGTAGTCTACCTTATGACTCCTTATTCGGATATATGATCCTTGATAGAAGTATATAAGCTTGATTTGGTAAAACCTTTATTAATCCTTGGTTTTTGTAGGCTTCCTTATGTCTCCCTAGTAATGAGAGTATATACTCTTAAGGATTTTTAGGTTTTGTAGAAAGCTTATATATTGCAACTTGATAATTTTGATAAATGTTGATATTACCAAGTTTTGTAGAATACCTTATGACTCCCTAGTATGTTTTGGATAAGATATAAAGTGCTTTTGTAAATTTTAGTTCAATTTTGGTTGATTTTGTAAAGTTTTGTAAATACCAAAATCAACTTCTATTATCCTTATTGCTCCTATTGAACTAAGCACTTTTCCCAAATTTAAAGAGGTTTTAATGTTGGATCTTTTGTCTCAATTTGAGAAGATTTGAGACAATAATATTATAAATTTCCAACCTTTAAAATTCTTTTAATAAACCTCTTATAATGGCCCTTTGAAATTTGATTTTAATTTTTCTAATTTCCAATAAATCAATTTGATGTAGTAGACCTTATGACTCCCAAATTTGGAAAATTAGAAAAGATAACAATATTTGCAAAATATTAAATAGTTAAACCTAAGTAGAATTCCTTATATCTCCAAGGTTGAATTTTGCAAATATTATTTTAATCTGGGTAAGTTATCTCCTATATAATTTGCTTTCATAATCTTAATATTTATCCTTTATTTAAAACCTTATTTCTCCAATGTTAGAAAGAAAAATTAAATGAGATAATTAAACTTACCTTGGCCCTTTATCTTCACACTTGTATAACACTGATTTTGGTTGGGTGTAATAACATTAAGACGTAGCTTCTAGCACTTGAGATGGTGAGTGCAATTCGGACAAGTGTGGATTCTTTGAGATATGATTGGTTGAGTGTTTCTTCGATGCTAGAGAGAAGTTCACTACAGATTTGACCTCCCTTTCATGGAGCTTTAAATACTCCTTATTTCCTCTCTTACACATTGTGCTCAAAAACTAGTTTGACTATGTTTTCCTCTCCAAAAGCTTTGACTGCAAAAATGTTATTCCTCCTACTTCATTCACTTTAGGTTTACATGGTTTTAATAGAGATAAAAGTTGCCAAGTGTCACTTACGTTACTCATGGGCACTTCAACCTATGTAACATTTGCATATTTTATGTAACACCCCTGCCAACCTTTAGTAATGCATCTACCAACTCTTGTAACACTTCAAATTTGAGTAGGTACTTGTAACCTTCCTTGTAAGGTTTCTTGGATGTTAAGCATTGTTGAGAGATTGTGCCAAGTGGCACTCAAAGTTTTTGCATGGTATCTATCATTGTAATACCTCCAAGGAGAATGTAACTCCTTTATGCCTCTTCCTTTGCTTGCTACGTTCCTTGAAGTACAAGCAAACTATTTTCTCTTGCAGTCGATCCTTGAGGTAGTATTGGAGCTCTAAATGGCATGGAAGATGCTGCCTTTGGTGGATTTTCTTCACCAAGTTTTAGACCTTTGCAATTAGCACCTTTTCTCCTCACTTTTGGTTCTCTTTGATGTGCAAATTGTAGTATTGTTCATGCATGTTTGGATGAGGTAATAGTGATACCTTTGCTTGTAGTATGGCTCCTTCTTCTACGTAACTGTAGGATATTGATCTTCTATTGTGTGCTTGTGTTGTGCAGGTTTGTCCATCCAAGATATGTGAGGAATGAGCCTTTTTTATGGCTCCTTGTGCCATGGATATGGAGTGCTTTTTGTACATCCTTCTTGGCTAGATTCCTTGTGACCTTTGTGCCTTTAATGGCACCTTCTATCTGCTTCCTTTCTACGGACAATGTAGTGCAATACCTTGTGAATAATACACTTTCTTTTGCACCCTTTTTGCACTCCCTTTTTTAGGTTTTGTAGTCTAATTTTGTAGCAGATTTTTGAATGCACAAATGAGGGTTTTGAGGATGTCCTTTTGAGTAGACTCCTTACCCTCTTTGCTTGGATATTTTATGGTGAATCCAAGCTTTGTAAACACTATAAAATAGAAGCTTTATTTCAATTGCACTAACCCCTAAGTGCTTTGGATTTGAGACTCACCAAGTCTCAATATTTGAAGCTTCTTTTTGGTTAGCTTTTCTTTTCTTGTACTAACCAATTTTGGTGGCTTCTATTGGCCACTAAGAGTTGCAAGTTTTTGTGCTTTAAGAGTGTCTTTAGACACTTGATGCAAACTAGATTTTGTAGCCTTTTTTCAATGCACAAAACTAATTTCTTTTGAGAGTAATAATAGTGCAAATGAATCTAACAAATTCTACTTTTTAATGCACTAAAAAATTACACCTTATCACTCCAATCTACTCTCAAGAAAATGCACTTAATCAATTCACTACAACTAATCAAGAATAATTTGAAATGAACCTTCAAATATTCTGCAAATTCACTACAATTAGTATTGTAGGATTTAGTCTTCTTTTCGCTTTCCAAAGTAGATAATAGGTAGTTGATAGATAATTAATATTTGGAATCTAATCAACTCCTAGTGTGCAAATGAACCTCTAAAAGGAACCTTTTTATTTTGCACTTCTGAAGACTGTAATTTAGGTTGCAACTTTAATCCAGATAAGGTGCTCCAATGAATCTGTTAATAATAAATATTTTTGCACCAATTGTTGCATACCTTTTTGAGGATGTAGTTTATGTAGAGGTTGTAGATCTTGCTGCTTTGTTGATGTTTGATCAACTTCTTCTTCACCAAACTGTAGTCTCGAACTTCTTTTCAGGAACTAGGATTTGGTGGCTCATCCTCCTCTTGTAGTCTCCTCCAACTTGTTGTAGATTCTCAACAAGTAATGCCTTCTTTCTGTGAGAGGTAATATTCAATATTCTGGTTCTGGTAAGCTTCTTCTATCTTCAAGTCTTCTTGTCAAATTCTAACTTCAAGCAGGATCTTCTTCTCAAGATTTTGAATATCTTGAGGTCTTCACTGGATTCTTCTTCTGCTCAGATTTGGCACTCCTTGCCAAATTCTCCTCCTCTTGGGCTTGTTGTCGGATGGTGATAATTGTCCCAAGTCCTTCACTATCAGGGGCTTCTCCTTGGTAGTGGACTTCTCTAGTGAGTTCTCCTTTGATGATTTCTTCAGGAAGGCTCTCCTAGCCTTTTATTGGATGCTCATCGAGACCTCACCAAGGTCTTTGATCTTGCAGCTTCTTCTGGTCTTCCTTGAGACCTTATCTTCAACCTTCTACTTTTGGAAGTGTTGGTGGTGAGACCTTCTCCTGGATATTTGATTTTACTACTTTTGGATTTGAGTAGGACTCTCCTAGTCCTTCTTCTTCCTTGTCTGGAAGTTCTTCAATGAGATCTCCTCCTGATCTCTTTTTCTTTAGGTGTTGGATTGATTCTGAAGAGGCTACTCTTCCTAAATTTCTTGTAGGAAGCTTTCCCGACTTACTGGATCTCCTTTACCTACAACAAAAATATTAGTACTAAAATCTACTTCTAAATTAGGTACTCTCTTCTGGAGTCTTCTTCAGGATAAAGGTATTTGTGGCTTGTTTCAGTATCAAGGCTTCTGTGGCCTTTTCTTTAATATCAAGGCTTCTATGGCCTTTTCTAGGCTTCTATGGCCTTTTCTTCTAGATCAAGGCTTCTATGGCCTTTTCTTCTAAATCAAGGCTTCTATGGCCTTTTTATTTTTGTGAAGTTCTTCAATCTAGCAATGGAGATCTCCTATCTCCTGACTTCACCATGATTCTTTTCCAAAAGTTTCTTCTGAAGTATTCTCCTTTCTGCAACAACTAATCTCTACACTATGAAGGCACTCCGACCTTCGGGCAACGAAGTTGAGGTCTCCTAGATTTCTGTTGTAGGAGGTGTCCCAATCATCTGAGAATTAATTCCCTACAATAAAAGAAACTTTAGGTAAATATTTCCAGATCTCTTAGATGAGCTTCACTAGTTGATTCATCAAACTAGTGGATCAAATGTTGAGTCCTAGTCTTCACGAGTTTTCCTGCAACTCTGTGGAAAGACTCTAGCCATATGCAATCTCAGTATTTCTGAAACTGAGATTTCATTCAGTCCTCACTTGTGGCTCTCCCTAATTCTATCACCTAGACTCTTCTAAGAAATTTTGATAGTGATTGGTCCAATGGCGCATCAGGTTGACAAAAAACTCAGGGTCAATGATAATGGTGATTTTCCTATTGATCTACTGTAGCTTGATCTACCATAGCTCTGATACCACTGTTAGCTTTTGATACAACATGTAATGGGAGATAGCATTCACAAGATGCAGAATAATAAGAAATAAAGTAAATCTATGAGATGACTGAAATATGCTATAAATAGAAATGATGAAAATGAGTACAATAGTAGCTATGGAGGAAATGAACACTCCATGATACAAGCTACTACTCAATGAATGAGCTCTGAGCTTATAGCTCACACACTCTACACTATTGTGTCTATCCTACACTACTACCTTATATCCTCTATATCTATGGCCCTTTATATAGGTGTTGGTCATGAATCTTCCTAAGGATAAAATGTATGTGTGCCCTAGACTCAACCAATATTAAAAGGCTAGAGAAAAGAGATATACTTCGGGTCAATCTCCAGAGATGGCTGGTTTTCGTACTAACCTAACAATTGGTGTAAATATTAGGATAATATAAAGAGATTGGAAATAATAGAAAGTATTGGGAAATATGGCTGTAATCCAAAAATGTAAGGTGGGGATAAACTAGCAACTAAAATCCAAATCAAGTTTTTAACTAGCATATAACTGAAAGAAAAGCATAGGAACCATTCACATATTGTAGGAATAACTTCCAATGATCATTTTAGCATTCAATTCTTAATTAGTAACTAAATTCAAATTAAGAATTTAGAGTCATCTAACTAATACAATGAACATAATAGAAATAAAAGGCAAAAAATAATTGCATACAACACTACTCTAGGAACTAGAAGCTAAATATCTTTCAATTGATGCAGAGAAATCAAAATGTTTTTTGGTAGAGTGTCTATCCTCCTCTGTAATATCAAAATGCTTAGTATTTATAGAGGATATTATATCAGTAATTAAATGCATATAAGAACAAAATATTAGCTAATCAAAGACCAACAAGAGTAATTCCCTCCTTGGCAACTGCGATACACAAATCAACACATTCTTTAGGTAGTGGCGATCATATTTTAATGGAGAGAACTTTGGAAATTGGTAGGAATTAATGATGGAAAATCATCTTAAAAGTTGGTGCATTGAAAGACAACAACATCACATGAAAATTAGGAGCTCAAGAAATAAATATTGGTTGTCGCTTCGTTGTCTTACACCTTGGAACTTTATCTTTGCTAGGAAGACCCAATGAAAATTAAATTCATTTGGAAAAGGAGAAAAAATAGTGGAAAGTACCTTGAAAATGAAGGTGATCATATCATAATCAAGAGCACAGTATTCAATGTTGGCAACCCTTCAACAGGAATTTTAGAAATATTAATTTTGTTTCCCCAATGAATTAAAATTCACCAATCTTTGATCCTTCTCAGAAATGATCTATAATTACAGTACCTTCAAAACGGAACTTCACTGAAGAAACTACCCAAAATTGATTTTCATCAAAAAAGTGCTCGAAAATAGATTTTTGCTAGACATTTACCTGAAAATGGACTTATTATGAGTAGAAACCAATTAATATCGTATTGCATATTGAAGAGCCATAAATAACATCATGAGGTAGTTCATATAGTTATGGAACTACCCAACCACCACAACTACCTACATTATGTGAATATGCACTTCATGACATTATAAGCACCTATCCAAATAAATATAATGTAATAACCTATCATGCTAATGTAGGCTAACATCCCCCTTATTACATTATTTTGAAATAAAAAGAGTGTTGCAAAACAACTCAAATTTGACACATCCAAGTACCTTCATGAAAATATCTACAACCTTCTCATTGGTGGGAATGTACTGGAGTTGGATCTTGTGTCTTAGAACTTCATCTTGAATTGAATGACATTGAGTGTCAATGTGTTTGGTACATTCATGAAATCCTCGATTCTTGACAAGCTTCAAAATACATTGGTTGTTAAAAAACAAGTGAATTTGAAGGTTCTTTGGAAGGCCCATACTTGAAATAATGCAATGCAACCATATCACCTCATAGACGGATCAACTTGCTGTGCAAAATTATATCTCTATTGGAGATAAAGCAACCACCTGCTACTTCTTACTGTACCAAGATACAGGTCTAGATCCAATATGAAAAATGTATCCAAAAGTTGATTTCTAGTCATCAAAGGATCTGACATAGTCTAAGTTCTTGTATCTTAGTAAGAAGAAATTATCATTCTTATTGTACTCCAAGCCATATTCTATACTACCATGGACATAATGAAGAACCCATTTTATTGCTTTTCAATGACTCACCTTAGGGTCCTGCATGAGCCTTGAAAGATAACCCACAGTAAAACTGATATCTAGTCTAGTGTTTGTCAGATATATGAGACTCCCAATCAGCTGGTGATAGAGAGTACCATATATATGTGGAGAAGTATCATATCATGATAAATTAAGCTCTAGTTCCATTGGAGTTACTTTTGTCTTGCAATCAGTCATGAGATATTTTTCATTCAATATATTATGTTAGGATCCTATCCTAACATCATTTTGTAATGACCCACTTCCAATGTGGGGGATCCCATTATAATGTTATTTTGTAATACTTTGTAATTTATATGGAAAATAAGGTTCCCAGCCAAGTTGCGCCATCTCATGTAACCATTTTTTATCAATATTGTAATCGATGTTAGGTAGGAGATTCTAGCTTGAGTGATATTTTGCATGTATGCCAACTCTTGAGCCTTTAGGTAGGGTTGCACAAAGATTTTATTTACAAGATATGAAGCCATGTACAAATTAATATTTTTGCAAGTTAATGAAATATTGAAGGAGGTTGCCCCCTTGAAGAGGCCTACGATTTTGTGTTATTGTGAGATTTTTCCATTTTTGCATTTAATTTTTGCATAGTGTTATTGATGTTATTTGATGTATTTGAGCTATTTTTCAGTATTTTGTGTGAGTGTGCTTTATTTTAATAGTGAGATCCTAATAAGTGGTATCAGAGCATTTTCCAAGGCTGAGTTCTGCTGCAACTGAGATTATTTTTACCATCCATTCCACCTGTTAGGTATAATTTTTGTGTGTTTTTCATTTCTATTTTTCCTTTATTAAAAAAATAAAAAAATACAGTCTCTTTTTTCGACAAAAAATCTAGAAAACACAAAAAAATATAGTCTTTGTTTCAGTAGTTGTGTAGGATAGAAACCTTGTATCGAGGGTTTTAAAATATCACGAAGGAGCTATCGTTATTGGCTAAGCTAGATAGCCCATAAAGCATCTAGTGAAGTGAAGGGCAATCAGGATCCAATACCCAGGCCTGAGATAACACTCGTGCATGGAATTGAGTTCCCATGCATCTTTGGGTGTATCAGGAGACTATAGGTTTAAACAAAATTTTATCCATTAGGAAGCTTTTGGCCTTGTATTATCCATAGTCCACGGGACACAACATCTCAGACGATCACCCTACCATATTGTCAGAGAGGCATATAGTGTACTCAAGGGTATGTGTGGAATCCTCCTTGGGTAGTGGCCTAAAATATTGATTTGAGAACTATTGTTCATCACTATGGTATAACAGAGGGCCTATGGGTATTATATACTCCCTTGCTTAGCGTACCCTAGTTATCAAAAATATAACTTCCACTTACAAGTCAACACCATCCCTATTTTGCTAACCTGCATTCACAACCCCAAAAGTGAGCATATGAAGAAGGCATTCCTTATCATAGAAAACAAAATTGCATGCATCAACATTCAAGACATGTTTTACAAGTGTCTACAATAGCCTATGGTCAGAAATAGAATAGTCAGGACAGTGATAGAAATAGTCTAGTTAGGACAGTGATAGAAATAGTCTAGTTAGTAACATAGATAGTTAGGTCGATAGTAAAAACCCTTTATAACGGTCCAAAATTACAACAATACTATTAGTGTCAGAGAATCCTAGGGTTAGTGATAGGAACTGTGTTAGTAACTGCAATACAGGTAATAGAGGAAGAGACATGATAGTGATAGGGTGGTTAGGGTGCAGACTATAGGTCAGAGACAGTTGATCCTAGACCTCAACTTTTGAATCATAAATTAGTAGACTCGTCAACACAACAAAAAAAACATTGAAATTTTATTAAAACATGGATATGTCTTCACACAGAGCTTAGATTGAATCAAAAATTTAGCAGATAATTCTACACTCTATTCCAAAAAAAATTGTCTTCGGAAGCCCCTGGTCAAAATTTACACCAATTTTCTAAAAATGGCAATTTTTTATTTTTCTTGCTAAGGCCATAACTTTTCAATGGTCAATCAAATTGATCCAAATTTTTGGGAATAGAAGTTACTTCAAATCAACCAGGAGATCACAAAATTTCAATAAATTTAGTATATCTCCTCATTGTACGCTCAAATCAAGTAACCACCGAAGTGGACCCTATCCTAAAATCAGTGTTGCAACCCATTTCCCAAATTAAATTTTGAACCCTTACTAAAAATAGTAACTCCTGAAACCCCACATCTATTTTTAGTAACTGAGTAAAAGAGGGCCCACAATGGTGAGCGACACTCGTGGACAAAAGGAGTTAGAACTTACCATAGTATTGGAATATATGCAAAAAGCCCTTGACTACTTGATGACTACAAACCACACCATAAGAGAAGAGATTCGAGAGCTCCAAACAGATCAAGATACCACTAGAATCTTATTAGAAAAACAACTTATAGAGGTGGAGATACAATTGTAGGGTACTCTCACATCTGAACACCAAGCTAAAAACTCTAAATGAGGTCGAATAAGGGAAACAAAATATCAAATAAGGGGAATCAAATACACTCACTATGATGATGATCTAACATTCAAAATGCCTAGATTAGATTTCCCTAAGTTCAGTGTAAAGGATATAGATGGGTGGTTATGTCAGGTTGATCAATTCTTTAGACTCATAATGTCCCTATATATCATCGGGTTCAGATGACTTCCTTCAACTTAGAATTTGAAGCCTTACATTGGTTCCAATGGCTATGAGCCACTAACCCTGATCTATCTTGGGAGGAATTTGAGTCCCAACTACTCACCCAATTTGGCCCTAGTGACTATGAAGACTTTACAGGAGCATTGACAAAGCTGAAATAAACTACCATAGTTCATGATTAATAGACATAATTTGATAAATTAGGTAATAAAACAAGGGGATTGATTGAGGGATTTTTTTATAAGTTGTTTCATTAGTGGGTTGAAAGATAATCTCTAGGCTGAAGTCAAGATGTTTAAACCCCAAACCATGATGCAAGATATTAGTTTAGCCCGATTGGTCGAATCTAAACTCTTATCTCAAAAGCGGTTATCACACTTGTTGAACTAAGTGTGACACTGAGAGGGGGGTGAATTAGTGTATATTAAAAATTTAATCCAACTACGAAATCAAATCAAAACAAGCAATCACACAAACATGCATCACATAACACCATATTTATAGTGGAAACCCGATGTGGGAAAACCACTGTGCCAATGGACTGTTTGGACTCCCATCCAAATCCAGCCTCAAAAATATTTGGTCTTTACAATATTTTTGCAGCACCAACTGCAAGGAATGGCACCAACCAACCCGGACTTTAGCAACACCAACTGCAAGGAGCACCGACCCCTGTTGCCAAGCATCGACCCGACAAATTTAAAAAGCTCTGATAAAAGTATTAAATCTCATCAAAAGACCCTGAGTGGTCTAGCTCACAAATATTCTCCTCTAAAATATTTTGTCTAACCTTTTCAATCTTCTCAACTCTACACATTGATTATCTCACACCTTGCACATTTTTTCAATCAAAATGCCAAAGAAAAAAATTCTTCACAACATGCACCGACAATCCTTTCTTCAAAAAATCCTCTTCTCCCTTTTCTTTTAAAACATATATATGCTTCACATTAAAAAATGCAGCTCTTTTTTTTAGTTACACAAAAGTACCACTCAACCGTTACATTCTTAGAAACTGCCAAAAATGCCAAAAAGAGCTGATAGGGCTTTTTGTAATAGTCATAACTTCCTCCTCAAATTTCCAAATGGGCTAAAAATTGAAACATATATTCTTGGATAAACTGACTACCTTCAGTTTAAATTTCAGATTTTAAATCTTCACGGATTATTCGTAGTACCTCCGACAAAGTGGCCTCTGACGCTGATTTTACACCTGTCACATAAACTGAAAAAGTGCTCCAGAGCCATTTTGCAACGCTCACCGTTTCTTCTTCCGGACTCCGTTTGGGCTGAAATTTAAAAATTAAGCTCTCAGTATATCCAGATACCTCCAGTAAAAACTTTGAGGTCCAATTCCTCATGTATTTCTTAATATTCCTCCCGCAAAGTGACCTCTGATGCAGATTTTACACGTCACATAAACTGGAAAAAGTGTTGCGGAGGCATTTTGCAACTGCTGCCGTTTCTTCCTCGGGTCTCCGTTTAGGCTGAAATTTAAAAAATAAGCTCTCTGTACATCAGAATACCTCAAGTAAAAATTTCAAGGTCTAAATCCTCATGGATTTCTTAATATTCCTCCTGCAAAGTGGCCTCTAACGCAGATTTTACAACTGTCCAACTAAGTGCAAAATTGTCCAACCAAGTACCGGCGATGCAAACGATCAATCCAAACATCGAGCTGACACCTCCAAAACTATTCTAACATGTTTCCCAGCATGCCAACATGCTTCGACCTATCCGACCATGCACTACAAGCAAGGAGCACACCTTTTTGACAACTTTTGCTACTTTGACAACTTCCTGATGATTTTTGCAACTTTTGCAAATTTGCACGAACAACCTGTAACAACTTCACCCGAACATCAAAAACATCCTCATAAGCATTGAACACCACTGTACATACTCCGAATAACCTTTGAATAGCTATCCACTACATCAACCTGTCCATCTGAGTGTGTTGACAACAATGACAATACTATCGTTGCACCTTGCTCAACAATCTCCCCCTTTGGAATTGTTGGCAACACACGCACAATTTCCTGTAACTCTTCTCCCCCTTTGACAACAAGACCAAAGGGTTGCTACAAACTCCCCCTGAGTCCATGCACAACATTCTCAGGCAAAAATTATTACACTTAGCAAGAATCACAAACATGAGCAAAAAGATAAACAAAGACACAAATGCTCCCCCTAAGAATGTGGCCCCGATAGCTAGTCAATGCTTGGGAAGTGTGACCACTCCCAATTTCTTGTGAAGGTACTCAAAGACTTCCTTGGGCAATGGTTTGGTGAAGATATCTGCTACTTGCTCTGTTGTTGGAACAAAATCCAACTTAACCTCACCTTTCGCAACTTTCTCCTTCAAAAAATGGTACTGGATAGCAATATGTTTTGTGTGAGAATGCATAACCGAATTCTTTGAGATATTTATTGCACTTGTATTGTCACACATGATCGAGATGGGCTCACTAAAATTTATTCCAAGATCCTTCAAAGTTTGTTTCATCCAAAGTACCTGTGTACAACATGATGTCACTGCAATATACTCTACCTCTATTGTGGATAATGAGACTGACTCCTACTTTTTGCTATGCCACGCAACAAGATTATCACCAAGATAGAATGCACCTCCATTGGTACTCTTCCTATCATCTACACATCCTGCCCAATCTACATCTGAATACGCAATAAGGGTGAAGTCCTTACCTTTCGGATACCATAACCCATACTCTATTGTTTTTCAAAAAATTCTTTTTTTTTTTTTTCACATGGTCTCTTTGGGGTTTTATCTTAAATTGTGCTACCATTCATTACTTTTTTTAAATTTTCGTCTAGGTAGCTATCAAGTATAGTAAGCTCCCAATCATGGATCTATACATAGTTTGATCAATAGGTGGAGATTTGTCATCCTTGCTCAACTTGCAACCTGTCGTCATGGGAGTGCTAACTGGCTTGCAATCCTCCATTGTGAACTTTTTCAGCATCTCTTTCACATATTTAATTTGAGAAATAAATATGCCCTTCTCCTTTTGATTAACTTGCAATCTGAGAAAATACGAAAGTTCACCAATCATTGACATTTCAAACTCTTTCTGCATCTTATTTGCTAAATATTTACACAACTCATATTTGTTGCTGCCAAATATGATGACCATTTTTTGTTTTGACATACAAATTACTATCCACCATACCTTTCTTGAACCCTTGCTGAGTAAGATAATTGTCTAGCCTTGCATACCATGCCCAGGGTGCCTGTTTTAAGCCATATAACACTTTATTCAACTTGCAAACCAAGTTGGGATCATCACCAAGCTGAAAACCGTCTGGCTGCTCAATATAAACCTCTTCTTCAAGTTTCCCATTCAAAAATGCTGATTTCACATCCATTTGATAAACTTTGAAATTCTTGTAAACTGCTAAAGCAAGAAACATTCTAATTGCCTCTAGTCTGGCCACAGGTGCAAAGGTTTCCTCGAAGTCAATACCTTCAACTTGTACATACCCTTTGCATACCAATATTTCTTTGTTCTTGACTACCTATCCATCTTCATTCAATTTGTTTCGAAAGACCCATTTAGTACCGATTACATTTTTATTTGCGGGTCTTGGTACTAACTCCCAAGTCTTGTTTTTCTCGATCTGATCTAATTCTTCATTTATTGCCTTTACCCAAATTTCATCTTTGCTTGCTTCAACAACATTTTTGGGCTCAATGCTGGATAGTAAAGAGTAGTTACTTACTAATATTCTTCTTGTCTGAACACCAACTGTGGGGTCTCCAATTATTTGCTCTCTAGGATGATCTTTCTGCCAGCTACCTATTTTGAATTTCTTGTTTTCTTCCAATTCTGAATCACTTTTCGAATCCTCTGAGTCAATTCTTGGTTTCTTTTCCGTTTCCTCTTCCTCATCTCCTTCAATGACCTCTTCATAAATTGGGTAGTTCTCTTCATAGCTAATTACTCGTTCCCTTCCTTCATCAACTTTAACATCGACACTTTCCACAATTTTTCTGAGCCTCTTGTTGTAACATTTGTAAGCTTTGCTTTTTGATGAATAGCCAAGAAAAATACCTTCATCCGCTCTATCTTCAAACTTACCAAGGTTTTCTTCAGTTCTTTTGATGTAACACTTGCTGCCAAAAACTTTAAAATATCTTGTTGTTGCCTTTTTACCGAACCACAACTCATAAGGAGTTTTGCTTTCATGCATCCTCAACATGCACCTATTTTGGATGTATACCACAGTATGGACTACCTCTTTCCAAAATCTATCTGCTACTTTGCTCTCAGTCAACATAGTCCGTGCCATTTCCTACATTGTCCTATTCTTTCTTTCTACCACACCATTCTGCTGAGGTGTCCTAGCTACTGAAAATTATCTCCTGATGCCATATTTTTCACAATACTCTATGAAATCCTCTGAAATGAACTCTCCTCCTCTGTCTGACCTTAAACATTTAATCATTTTTCCTGTTTGATTCTCAACTTGGTTTTTGAAAACCTTGAACATCTCAAAAGCTTCTGATTTATGCTTCAAAAACAATACCCATGTCATCCTGGAATAGTCATCTATACACAACATGAAATATTTGTCACCGTTTATGCTTTGCGTTCTCATGGGTCCACATAAATTAGTATGTACTAGTTCCAAAGGTTTGCTCGTGTAGTACTCTTTTGTTTTAAATGAGACTCTAGTTTGCTTCCCTTTTTGACATGAAGCACAAATGCTATTTGATGGTTTGCCAATGGTGGGAATATCTCTCACTACTTTCTTTGAACTGATTTTTACTAGATTGTCAAAACTGATATGACCGAGCCTCTTGTGCCACAACCAATTCTCTTCTTCCTATCCAATCAAGCAAGCTCCTTCTGAAGTCTTCGAGAGAGTGTACAGGTTGCTAGATGTCCTTGATCCAACTGCTATCAACTTCCCACTGTTTGCCTTTCTGATTTCACAACCCTACTTCTTAAAGATCACATCATGACCTCTGTCACAAATCTGACTTACGCTCAACAAGTTATGCTTCAGACCAACCACAAACAAGACTTCTTCTGACCTAATTTTTTTGTCACTGATCTTAACTGAACCTCTGCCAACTATCTTAGCTCCATCATTGTTTTCGAATTTCATTGAACCACCTTCATATTGCTGCAACTTCTCAAATTTTTGTTTGTCACCTGTCATATGATTGGAGCATCCACTATCAAGTATCCATGGTGCAGATTTATTCTACGCTTTAAATGTCATCTGTACGATCAAGGATTCCTTTTCTTCCTTAGGTTGCTCTTTTTCTTTCCACTCTGGTTTGATTACAGTTTTGGGCTCTTGTTTTGGCTTTTCTTTTTCAGTAGCTTGTGCATGTTTTTCGGGAAATTTTCTATTTTGTCTTATTCCATTTGGCTGAAATTTTCTTCCCTGAAATTGATTTGATGCAAATGTACTTCTACAATTTCTTGCAATATGCCCAAAGTTATGACAGTTATAACATTCTACTGCATAATCCATCAAAGGTGAAAAAGCATTTCTACTAGAAAAATTCCTTGGTCCTACATTATACTTGCAATCTGAAATCTTATGTCCATAACCATTGCATTTAAAACAATAACCAAAAAATGGATGATTGAACCTAGGTGGTGGTCTTTGCCATGTTGTTGTAGGAGCCATAAATCTTCTTCTTCTTTGATGTGTGACATTGGTGAAACCATCATTGTCAATTCTCCTTTCGTGCCTTGCATTATTGCTTTCCTTTGCATGATTCATTTTTGCTTGATTAACCTATTTCTTTTCTTCATTCTTTGTGGATTCTTCATTTGTGGCCTTTGATCCATTTGATGATTCTCCTTCATCAAAACCCAAACCAAATTTGATGCTTGTAGTCTTCTGGTTCTTTATGATCTTATCCAACTTCATAGAACTCTCTTCACGTTTGTGATAAAAGCCAATTTTTTGATTCATCTCTTCTAGTTGCATCCTTAAACCAACAATCTCTTCTTCTAACTTGTTGCAATAATCTATTTTCATGGTTATTTGCACTTCGAGATCTTCGAAGATCTTCTTGGATTCTTCTATCTGCACTTTCAAACTTGTTATGATTTCATTTGCATCCTCAAGCTTTCTTGAAATTTTCTTATTCCTTTTTCTTTATGTCTTCAATTCATCCAGAGCTGCAATTAGTTCCTCTTCCAAATTCACTTCTGCATCAATTTCTTCTTCATCACATTCCTATTATTTTTCTGGTTTTTCTTCTTCGAATGCCATGAAAAGAGCTTCACTTGTTTCTTTTTCAGAATCCTCATTGGAGCTATCTTCTGATGAACTGACCTTCTTGGAGATGAAACTTTTCTTCTTGAAGTTGCCTTTTCTAAAATTTGATTTTTTCTTCCAGTCACTTCTTTCTCCGTGCGATCCTTCATCACTTCTGTTCTTCTCATTAAGTGGACATTTAGTAGAGAAATGCCCAATGCCTCCACAATTGAAACATTTAAATGGTAACTTTCCTCTGTATTTTTCTTTCCCCTTTTTAGTTTTTGAACAAAGTTTGCTTCCATTTCATCTGATGTCTCTTCTTCCTCGGATTCTTGTTTTGCTTTCATATTTTTTTGGGCTTTAAAAGCAGCTTCTCTGTCAGTGGGTTTAGATTTTCCTATTCTCATCTCATATGCAGTCAAAGAACCATGCATCTCATCCATACTAAAAGAATTTAGATCTTTAGCTTCTTCTATAGCTGAAACTTTAGAATCAAATCTTTGGGGAAGGGACCTTAATACCTTTTTCACGATGATAGAATCTTTGATTTCCTCATCGAGTCCTCTAATCGCATTAATGACTTCATTAACTCTCAGCATATATGCCTCTATATTCTCATCCTCATTCATCTTTAATCCTTCAAACTGAGCTCGATGTGTTTGTAACTTGGCCTCCTTGATCTTAACGTCTCCTTCATGAATGCTCTTCAATTTATCCCATATTTCCTTTGCCGTTTTACAACCCATAATCTTTACCAGTTCGTTGTCCACTAATCCACACATGATAGCATTCTTTGCTTTTGAGTCATTCTCAAACAATTTCTTACCAACAACATCGGTTGGAGAAGTGGTGGGTATTGTGTATCCACTGTTTACTAAATCCCAAATGTCGTATCCCAAAGCACAAAGATATGTCTACATCCTGAGTCTCCAAAATGCGTAATTAGTTCCGTCAAACAATGGTGCTTTGTTTGATGAGAAGCCTTCACCACCTGCCATTGTGTCACTTCCAAGATCACCCTAGCCGGTTAAGCCTGTTCAGGAACCTCGCTCTGATACCAATTGTTGAACTAAGCGTGACACTGAGAGGGGGGTGAATCAGTGTATATTAAAAATTTAATCCAACTACGAAATCAAATCAAAACAAGCAATCACACAAACATGCATCACATAACACCAGATTTATAGTGGAAACCCGATGTGGGAAAACCACTGTGCCAATGGACTGTTTGGACTCCCATCCAAATCCAGCCTCAAAAATGTTTGGTCTTTACAATATTTTTGCAGCACCAACTACAGGGAATGGCACCAACCAACCCGGACTTTAGCAACACCAACTGCAAGGAGCACCGACCCCTGTTGCCAAGCACCGACCCGACAAATTTAAAAAGCTCTGATAAAAGTATTAAATCTCATCAAAAGACCCTGAGTGGTCTAGCTCACAAATATTCTCCTCTAAAATATTTTGTCTAACCTTTTCAATCTTCTCAACTCTGCACATTGATTATCTCACACCTTGCACATTTTTTCAATCAAAATGCCAAAGAAAAAAATTCTTCACAACATGCACCGATAGTCCTTTCTTCAAAAAAACCTCTTCTCCCTTTTCTTTTAAAACATATATATGCTTCACATTAAAAAATGCAGCTCTTTTTTTCAGTTACACAAAAGTACCACTCAACCGTTACATTCTTAGAAACTGCCAAAAATGCCAAAAAGAGTTGATAGGGCTTTTTGTAACAGTCATAACTTCCTCCTCAAATTTCCAAATGGGCTAAAAATTGAAACATATATTATTGGATAAACCGAATACCTTCAGTTTAAATTTCAGATTTTAAATCTTCACGGATTATTCGTAGTACCTCCGACAAAGTGGCCTCTGATGCTGATTTTACATGTCACATAAACTGAAAAAGTGCTCCAGAGCCATTTTGCAACGCTCACCGTTTCTTCTTCCGGACTCCGTTTGGGCTGAAATTTAAAAATTAATCTCTCAGTATATCCAGATACCTAATGTAAAAAATTTGAGGTCCAATTCCTCATGTATTGCTTAATATTCCTCCCGCAAAGTGACCTCTGACGCAGATTTTACACGTCACATAAACTGGAAAAAGTGTTGCGGAGGCATTTTGCAATTGTTGCCATTTCTTCCTCGGGTCTCCGTTCGGGCTGAAATTTAAAAAATAATCTCTTGTACATCAGACTACCTCCAGTAAAAATTTCAAGGTCTAACTCCTCATGGATTTCTTAATATTCCTCCTACAAAGTGGCCTCTAACGCAGATTTTACAACTGTCCAACTAAGTGCAAAATTGTCCAACCAAGTACCGACGATGCAAACGATCAATCCAAACATCGATATGACACCTCCAACACTATTCTAACATGTTTCCCAACATGCCAACATGCTCCGACCTGTCCGACCATGCACTGCAAGCAAGGAGCGCACCTTTTTGACAACTTTTGCTACTTTGACAACTTCTTGACGATTTTTGCAACTTTTGCAAATTTGCACGAACAACCTATAACAACTTCACCCAAACATCAAAAACATCCTCATAAGCATTGAACACCACTGTACATACTCCGAACAACCTTCGAACAACTGTCCACTGCATCAACCTGTCCATCTGAGTGTGTTGACAACAATGACAATATTGTCGCTGCACCTTGCTCAATAACACTTTCCTTAAGATCAACCTCTCTTTCCTCATTGGTTCAAAAATAATACTGATAATAGATCTCCTACCCCCAAGAAATTGACTATAAAATAAATGGATGCGCGTCACGCCCAAGGGCTATGGTATAATTATGATAAAAAATTTGTGAAAGGGCATAGATATGCAAATAAAATATTGTTCTTAATAGATGTAGAGGAACCCAATAGCAGTGACCATAGTCATTAGGAGAGTGACATAGCTGATACACCAACTCAATAGGACGAGGAACCATAAGAATCTTAGGCATAAATCTCAGTCCATGCTCTTGCCAGGATTACCACTCCACAAACCATGAAAGTTGTGGGTTTTTTCAAAGGCCAACACCTTAATATTCTTATTGATTCAAGAAGTACACATAATTTTATTGATCCTCAAGTTTCTAAGTAGGCCAATTTCTATATACACATATGCAATTCATTTGAAGTCATGGTGGCAAATGGAGGCACTTTACCTTGTAAAGGTAAATTTCATAATGTCAAAATAAAAATGGGGGATTATGAACTCAAGAAAGACATGTTTGCCCTCCAATTGCAGGGATATGCCATTGTGTTAGGAGATTAATGTTTGGGCACCTTAGGCACTATCTCTTGGAGATTTGTAGAACTGTCAATGCAATTTTCATAGCATGGACAAACACACACCCTCCATGGTATCAAAATAGGTCCTACACAAATTATCAGTTCCAATCACATGGAGAAGTTAAAAAAGTCATCCCATGGGATCATTGCACAAATATTTTCAATTCAACCAACTACTGCCATAGCAAATCAGATTACAATAGATTTGCAACTTGTTCTGACCAATCACAATGGTATTTTTTCAAAACCAACTACCTTGCCATCTCATCGCTCACATGACCATGCTATTCCACTCCTACCATGTAATGCACCACACAACATTAAAATATATTGGTATCCTCCTGCTATCAAGTCTAAAATTGAGAATATGGTACAAGAATTGCTCCAAGTTGGTGTCATTCGACCCAGTACTAGCCCTTAATCTTTCCTAGTTCTACTAGTTCGTAATAAAGATGGCTCATGGCAATTGTGTATAGACTACCGAGAGCTCAATAAAATTACCATCAAGGATAAATTCTCCATGTTGGTAGTGGATGAATTTTTGGATGAACTACATGGATCTATGTACTTCTCCAAGTTAGACCTTCATTATGGATACCATCAAATCAGGCTCAAGGATGAGGATATTCCCAATATTGCTTTTTGTACTCACAAAGGTCACTATGAGTTCTTGGTAATGCCATTTGGTCTCATAAATGCTCCTTCCATATTTCAAAGCCTTATGAACAACATCTTTCATCCTCTCCTATGAAAGTTCATCCTGGTTTTCTTTGATGATATCTTGGTCTATAGCCACTTGTGGGAAGAACACCTTATCCATGTGGATTAGACATTACAGTTTTGGTACAACATCAACATTTTGCTAAGAGGTCCAAGTGTTCCTTTGGTCTAATTGAAGTGGAGTATTTAGGACATATTGTGTCCAAGGATGGCATCAAGGTCGACCCCAAGAAGATTCAAGTGGTTTAGGATTGGCCAAAACCTTACACTCTCAAGGGACTTCATGGATTCTTAGGGCTTATCGGGTATTACCACAAATTTGTTCGTAATTATGGTAAAATAGTATCTCCTCTCACATCCATTTTAAAGAAGGATTATTTTACTTATACGAGGCCCACTGATCAAAAATTTCTTGAATTGAAGCATGCTATGACAACCACACCAGTTTTAGCCATGCTAGACTTCTCCAAGCCATTCGTCATTGAAATTGATGATTCTAGTTGTGGCATTGGGGTAGTATTAATGCAAGAAGGGAGACCCTTGGCTTTCACTAGTAAGACTCTCTAATCATAACTTGGGAAAATCTACATATGCCAAGGAGATATTGGTAATCTTACATGTCATCACCCATTGGTGACCATATCTCATTGGGTACCATTTCTTCATTAAAATAGATCATCAAAATCTTAAATACTTAGAAAAATAGGTTGCCACCTCAGAATAACAAAAATGGGTTTCTAAACTTATGGGATATGATTATGATATCACATATAAGAAGGGTAAAGAGAATCTTGTGGCTGATGCTCTCTCTCACCAATTTGAGTCCCTCAGTATGTTATGTGTCATTTCCTCACCTATTCCCCAATGGATAGATTCCTTATGATAGGAGGTACTTTAGGATGCAAACTTGAAAGCTTTGGTGGCCTCGCTCTGTGATGATACTACTTCATACCCAAGCTACAATTGGGATGGCCAGGACTTGCGTTATCACCAATGCCTTGTTCTTACTCGCACATCCCCACTCTATGAGATTTTCATAAAGGAACTACATACTGCTCCCTCTGCAAGCCATTCAAGATTTCTCAAAATATATGAATGCTTGAAGTGCACATTCTTTTGTAAAGGTATGAAATAGGACATACATAATTTTATGGTATCTTGTGATACCTATAAACGGATGAAAGGTGAAACAATACATTCTTTGGGTACTCTTCAACCCCTACCCATTCCATATTAGGTCTGAACTAATATTTCCATGGATTTTACAGAAGGGTTACCTAAATCTAGTGATAATTCAGTTATTCTTGTGGTAGTGGATTGCCTTTCGAAGTATGCTCATTTTTTTTCCCTTGCCCATCCTTACAAAACCTCTACCATTACCCAAATCTTCTTTGATTTTATTTTTCACCTTCATGGTATGCCCACCTCCATTGTGTCTGATCGAGACCCCACCTTAACTAGTCATTTTTGGTAAGAATTGTTTAGGGAAATCAGCTCAAAATGTGTTTAGCCTATCATCCGTAAATGGATGGTCAAACTGAGATTGTCAAAAAATGCTTGGAGACTATCTTCATTTCTTTACATCAGATCATCCTAATAAATGGGTGAAGTGGCTTCCTTTGTCCTAATGGTGGTACAACACATCCTATCATACAACAACCAATCTCACCCCTTTTGAGGTCGTTTATGGGCACCTTCCACTCATGCCCTTTTCATACATTCCAAGAAGCTCTAAGGTCCAGGCAGTCAACAGTATCCTCAACCAACATATCAACGTTCTTCACCAGCTAAAGCATAATTTGAACATGGCCCATAATTAGATGTGATAAAAAGCTGACCAACATCATTATAAATGTAGCTTTGTTGTGGCTGATATGGTCTTCCTTTACTTGCAGCCCTATAAACAAACATCTGTAGGTGCCAAAAACTTGTTGTAAAATACTATGGACCCTACCAAGTTCTACAGTGGATTGGTGCCACAACTTACAAAATAGATCTTTCACCCAAATCCAAGCTCCATCCTATTTTCCATGTTTTCTCTCTTAAAAAATTTATGGGAACATAGGTACAGGTTCAATCAGCATTACCCGAATTGGATGAATAAGGGTCCATATTACTTGAAACTGAGAAACTATTGGATTATTAGACCCACACTCTCCACAAGAATAACATCACAAAAGTCCTTGTTTAGTGGCATGGAATCCAACCAAAAGATGTTGCATGGGAGTCTCTCCATCAGCTCCAGCACTAGTTTCCTCATTTTCAGCTTTGAGGACAAAGCTTTTCAAATGGGAAGGACATGTTAGGATCCTATCCTAATGCCATTTTGTAATGACCCACTCCCAATGTGGGGGATACCATTATAATTTTATTTTGTAATAATTTGTAGTGGATGCTGCAAGTATGGTGCCTACCCAATTGGTGCCATCTCATGTAACCATTTTTTATCAAGATTGTAATCGATTTTAGGTAGGAGATTCTAGCTCGAGTGGCATTTTGCATGTAAGACAACTCTTGAACCTTTAGATAGGGTTGCATGAAGTTTTTATTTAAAATATATGAAGCCATGTATGAATTCATATTTTTACAAGATAATAAAATATTGAAGGAGGTTGCCCCCTCGAAGAGGCCTACGATTCTATGTTATTGTGAGATTGTTCCATTTATGCATTTAATTTTTGCATAGTGTTATTGATGTTATTTGATGTATTTGAGCTATTTTTTAGTATTTTGTGTGAGTGTGCTTTATTTTAATAGTGAGATCCTAACATCTTGAAATACTTCTTTTGTATCACTCTGATATGATTATTTTTCTAAGCCACTTCTAAACCAAGACAATAGTGAAGAATTCCTAGATATATCATTTTAAAATATTGTTTCAAGTCATCTTTCACTGCATTGATCATGTTCTCTGATCTTCTAGTGATGACCATCCATATAGAGTACCAAAATTACTATGTTATAGCCATTGTTATTGATATAGAGATTAGCATCTGAAGGACTTCTGTTGAATCTATGTTGCAATAGGTGACTATCCATTTTTATGTACCAAGATCGTGGAGCTTGTTTTAACCCATACAAAGATTTGATCAACTTGCAAACATTCTGTTCATATCCTTCAACCACAAATCCTTCTAGTTGGGTCATATACACTTATTCTTATAAGTCACTATTCAAGAAGGTACTTTTGAAATCCATCTAATGTAACTTTCACTCGAAATGAGCTGCCATGACACAAATTACCCGAATGGTAGTCATTCTTGTTATGGGTACAAAAGTCTCTTCATAATCTATGTCTTATTTCCGAGCATAGCCCTTTGCAACAAGATGGACCTTATGCTTATCAATAGTTTCATCTGCCTTATACTTCACTTTGAACACCCATTTTTAGTTAATGGGTTTCTTTGTTGAAGGCAGATTAAATAGCTTCCATGTGTTATTTTCATGAGATATGTATGTTCAACATCCATAAGAGACTTCCACTGAGGCTCACTAAGTGCATATTGAACTGTTGTGGGTTAATTCTCATCCAATGCAGACATATAAACCCTTTCATCATCCATATATGCTTCTCTATCTTCCTCTGCATCTACAAACAATTTATAAAACTATTGGTAAATCTTGTCAACCTTTGAAGTTGATGCCTTTGATCTCATATGCTAAGTCATGCTATGAGTGCAAGGCCGATCTAGAGTTAGATCTGGAAGTGAATTCAAATTTGAATATCTCAATATGCTAGTGTACCATTTTGGAACCTTTTTTTGTTGGGGTGGAGTCTCTTTCTTAGGCTCCTCTTCATCCAGGTATTCAGATGTAGATGTGTATCTAATGTGAAAGCTTCATCAAATACCACATCTCTATTGGTGTGTGTTTTCTTGGTCTTTGGATCTATCAACCAATATCCCTTTGAATGCTCATAATAACCAAGAAAAATACATTAAGGTTTTCTCATCTAACTTATTTCTCTTCTATTTTGGAATGTGCATGAAAGCCTTACACCCAAAAATACTTAGATGAGAAATGGAGGGTTTCCTACCACTCCATGCTTCTTGTGGAGTCATGCCCTATAGAGCTTTTGTGGGTGCTCTATTCAGGAGGTACGTTGATGTATTCACTTATTTTTCCCAATACCACTACTCAAGATGTGCTCCCTTAAGCATACAATGAACCATTTCCATGATGGAATGGTTCCTCATCTTAGCAAACCCATTTTGTTATGGAGTATAGGTTATTTTTAACTATCTCTTAATCCCATGTGAATTCAAAAATGATGAAAATTCTTTGGAGGTATATTCCACCCTCAATCTGAGCAGAGGGTCTTGATGGAACATCCATACTCCTTTTCAACACTATTCTTGAACTGCTAAAAGTATAGAAATACCTTTGATTTCAATTGTAAAAAAAAAACTGATATATTTCATGAGTAATCATCAATAAAGAACTGAAAATACCTCTTTCCACCATAAATTTTTGGCATAGGATTGCACAAATTAGTGTGTACCAACTCCAAATTTTTCTTAGCTTATGAAGAGCTCACCTCAAATGGTACTCGGTGTTGCTTCCCTGCTAAGAAATCTAAGAAAACTAGAAATATGGAGGAAATGTTGGGAAGACCTTTCATCATCTCATATTTACTCAACTCAAGAAAATATCCTGAAATCAGATGCCCATATATCTTGTGCCAAAGTGTTTTTGCCACCATGGTAACATAAGGTGTAGAAATGACATCTAATATAAATAATCCATGCTTGTATGAACCTGTTGTTACATGCTTTTCCTTTCTGGTGATGAAGCATCACTTCCTACCATCCTCAAATTTAAAAACATCCATGTTTCTATCCAAGATATAAGGGACTGACAACAAATTGTTAACCAATACAGGAACATAGATAACCTTATCAATATGATGTTTGCCATATGAAAGAGTTAGAGAAAAATATCTTTCATCTTGGACTCGATAGGTATTATCATCAATGATTATCACTGGCTTGCCTTCCTTTTCCTCAAATATCTCAAACCACGATCTATCACCAGTCATGTGTTTTCTAGCATCGAAATCAATATACCACACATGATCCTTCTGCTGAGAAGATGTGTGGGTTATGAGCACCTTGTGTACTCTCTCAGAGTCAGAGTCTGATTCCTCATAAGCAATATATCCCTTGGGTTGCTTATGGTTATTTTATGGTTTATATTTCCATTTTCCATTTTTCTTGTAATCTTGGTCATTGGGTTGTTTATTCTTAAACCAACACTTGTTGGTGTCATGGTTATGCATATCTCAGATTTTTTAATATTTATTTTCTTTCTATTGATTTTTTTTTCCTTTTCCTTTGGATGAATATACTCCCTTCATAAAGTTACCTTGCTTATTTCCCCCTTGTTTGGAATAAAGTGTATTATCTGGCACTTCATCCCTTTAAAGTTGATTTGCCTTCTCAGTTTGAAGTAAATTTACCAACTCCACAAAGGTAACTTATCTACCATCCACTTGAAGAGAAGTTATCAACATATTATAGGATTCTAGAAAATATTACAAAATGATTGAAGTTAAGAGAGTATCTGCCACTGCTTCTCCTATAACATTTAATTTTATTTTCAATTCTACCACTTTGCATAATATTAGTTCAACTGTCTCATCAGATTTCATACTGAGTGTATATAGTTGAGATTAAAGGTTAAGAATAGTGGAATGATTCTTCCATTCATAAATGGTAATCAAAGCATCCCAATATTCTTTACCAGTATTTGCATCACAAATATGACGTTGTACCTCATCTGTAGTAGCAAGAAGAATAAACATGAGACACCTTCTATCCTTCTTATCAAATACCTCTTGATTTGGTCCTACTATTGTAGGATGTTTTGTAGTGCCAGTCACTACATCCCACAAATATTCAACCTGAAGGATAGCTCTCATATTTGTTTTCCAAGGTGCAAAATTAAAACCTTTGAGCAACTGTGAATTTGATAGATATTTGTGAACATTGGCCATTGTGAATATTCCTTATATAACCAAATGGTCCCCATTTATTTATACTTATAAAGATTACGTGAAAGGAAATTCAATCAAATTGATGGCACCTACCTCAAAACCCTTTCAAAAAAGTATGATGAGTTGGAGGAGTTTAAGCCAAACAATTAGAATGAATTAGGGTATAAAATGGAGTGAATATCAAAGTTGACTTTCCTTATTTCTCCCCAACGATTTATAGAGAACAATAGCTTAGATGTCATTGTTGCAGCTATGTTAGACATTAGATACAATATCCCAAAGTATGAAAGCATTACCTGTAAGTGTGGGCCAGAGGTACCATATATACCGAACATTATGGTGCAATAAATTGCACAAATAGGTATAAAATTTGGGGTCTTTTGTTTGCTTGGTTTTTAATTTTAACTTATGATTTAAATGCAAAAAATAGGAAATTAAATGTAATAAACAATCAAAAGTGCCCATAAATTTTAACTACGGGTTTCAGTTTCCATAAAAAATGCACCTATTTACAATGCCAATATGTTTAAGATGTCAGTTTCCATCAAAAATGCATTTTTTGTTTACAATAATTTTTGTAAAATGTTTGAGAATTTTGTTTGCAAAAATGATATTCAAATCCAAATTTTCCTCCCCTCTTGTCTTAGAATTTTGCAAAAGAAACAATGCTTTTATTCCCCCTTTTAATTGCAAAATAAACAAGGTGAAACAGTGGGAATACCCTTTCAAATTGCAAAAGAAACTAATTTTTCTTATCCCTCCATGGAAAAATGCACTAGTTCATTTTCTTGTTTCTTGGTGTCTTATTTGCAAAAAAATTGTGTTTTTGATTGCAAAAGAATTTTTTATTGTTATTTTTATTTTATTTTTTTCAATGAAAATAAAACAAAATATTATCTTTGAAAAAAAACAAATACAAGTTGCTTATCCCTCCAAAAATTCACTTTGTTTTTAAAAGTGAATTGCAAAAACAAAAAAAGATATTTGCAATTAAAAAAGAACATAAGGTATAAAAATAATACCTTTTATTAAATTTTCTTGCAAAAGTTTGTGGGCGCATGATGTGAACCTGTGTCTCCTTCCTGAGTGCTCTAGAAACTGGAGGATGACCAACTTTGCCACACTACTATATGAGACTTTTAAAATCCAAAAAAAACTTTATAGGCACCTTTGATATTGATTTAAAAAATCAAATACTTCATATGACGTTTTCATTTGGCAGTCTACACTGTCAATCAGAACACGTCACCTCACGTTTTATTGATTTTGTTTTGAACACCATGTTAGAATAGGTCTTGCTATCCAATCACAAATGCCATGTCATAATAGGTCTTTCTCTTCAATCAGAAACACCGATTGACAGATATGTCTCAACAAGAGATCTATGTGCATGGGTTTCAGCACAAACATGTTAGCAAAATGTTGAAGATATCCAATGGTGGTTTGTACCTACAAAACAATTGTGTGCACTCATCTTGAAATGCCTTCATTTTTGTTAGAGGAATTTAGATAGAAATATACATGCCATATGATGCACTTTTGCAGGTGTGTGTCTATCATGAAACAACGGGCTAGATTTTCGTTTAGAAAATATATAGGTTTATTGGAGTGCTTCCAGTGCCTAGATCAGTTCCACATTGTCCAAAACTCAGTCACATTGCCCAAGAAAATTGAAATGGCTCTAATACCATATTATGAGCAGCAACCAATTAACCTCGTATTGCATATTGAAGAGCCATAAATAACATCATGAGGTAGTTCATATGGTTGTGGAACTACCCAACCACCACAACTACCTAAATTATGTGAATATGCACTTCATGAAATTATAAGCACCTATCCAAATAAATATAATGTAATAACCTAGCATGCTAATGTAGGCTAACATGACTTTCACCAAAATTTCGCTAGACATTAACCCAAAAATGGAATTTTACCAGACATTCACCAGAAATTCACCTAAAAATGGACTTTTTCCAAAAATTTTCCCAAAAATGGACTTTCACCAAAAAATGATTTTCGCTGGAAGTTTATCTGAAAATGGAATTTTGCCAAAAAAGTGCCCGAAAATCTTTTTTTGTGGTACAGTTTCCCAGAACCATAACTTTTGATCTATTGAGCAAATCATCTATTGTAATATATCATTGGAAAGCTTGAGAAAGGATCTAAAATGGTGAAATATATAAATATCATTTCATATAATTTTTATCCTCTTTTAGGGCCTCTAAATTTTAGAAAAAATGCAAACACTTTTGCATGTGTTTCATTGATTTAAAGCTCCAAAGGGATTTCACTTGCGTTAGGAGCAAAAGAGTGATTTCTCTAGCAAACTCCAAGAATATGATTTCACTGGTGAACTGTGCTTCATACTTAGGTAAAATTTAGTCAAAATTTTGATGTTGCAAAAATGCCAACAATAGTAATATAAGTTCCTTGGTAAACACTCTACCTAGTTGTACAAGGGACACCTTGCACATTTACAACTTGCACATTGACACTTGTGCATTTATTACATTGCATGAAGTAACTAGATAAATTCCCCCTAAAGTAATATAATGTCCTAAGTATGTACCAAGGAAGGTACATTTACATCCAAATAATGTAATATAAGTTTTTTTTAACAATGAGCACATGGTTGTAAGAAGGCTTGTAGAATGGAATGATGGAGGGACCTTAATCCCTTAGATTTTATTTGCCATATGGAATCCAATCCCAACACTAGCCCTAAATTTGTCATTAAAATTAATCGAGGAATATGCCATCACACCACTAGAACATTTGCATCATATTGTGAACCTTTGTGTGGTACACAACATTGGTGAATAGAGTGTGGCACTAAGGTTATTGGTGGAATCCTTCAAAGACAAGGCCCAAGAATGGTACTTGACTCTTCCCCTACACTTAATTAGTAGCTAGAACCATATCGATGACCAATTGATGGCTATATTTAGGAAGGATATAAACTAGGCATCAATGATAGATTAACTAATGACTATCAAATGAGCTCCTATAGAGGCAATGTAGTATTTCAATGCCTAATTTTATAATACTTGGCATAGAATCCTAGATGAAATGGAACATCCCTTAGGTATGACACTCATATACTTCCTCAAGGTCTTTCACTCTAAAATTACTATGATGATCATAGCATAGGGAGGAGACTCCTTGCTAAAAACCTACAATATGGTTGTCTAAGGAGAGAATAACCTCATATATATAGAAATACAACCTCCCAATCCTCCAACACTATTTTTACCAAGCCTACATCTCGTATGCAAAATTCCATATACCTTTCAACCCACCACCTTCCATTATGGTCTAGTATCGATCATCACTCCTAATTGCCTAGTCCATAGTGATTCATCTAAATATAAGGTGGATGAGCTAAAAGAGAAGCTTCATATGCTTTTAGATGAGGTAATAGCCTTGAGGATACAATAGAGAAACCAAGGATTTTAGTACCCAAAACCTTAGTATTAGCAACCTCAATACTTTATCTAGGAGAAATTAGTCATGTACTATTATTCATTTTAGACAGGTATCTCCATAGTGTGCATATCAGGGAAAGGTTCTAATCACCCATAGTAGTACCAATAAAAAATATTCCCACTTAGATAGCAACCCACTTTTCAATGATGGAAGCACCAAATCATGTTAGAGTTAGAGTATATTACATCATTTCGGTCATGTAAATGTACCACTTTTGGTACATAGTTAGAGTAGAAGATTAATTTAGGAGGAAGTTAGCTACTTACTTCAAGTAATGTAATAAATGCACAAGTGTCAATGTGCAAGTTGTAATATACAATGTGTACCCTTATACAACTAGGTAGAGTGTTGTCTAGGGAATCTATATTCCTATATAAAGGGCCTCATAGTGATAGATCAAAGATCAAGTATATGTGAAGTATATGAAGTACACATCAAGTTCATTATTATAGAGAGTAGTAGATAGTGGTAGAAATCTTATATGGAGTACAATGTAGTTATTTAGCTTATATTAATGAAGTGAACTTTACCTCCATACTGCATTGTATTTTCACCACTTTCTATTTGTAGTATATTCCAGTCATATTACAAAATTCTATTCTTTCATATTTTATACATCTTATTAGGACCTACGATAGATCTCTCCTACTGTATATATCCTCAAAATTTAAAAGTGGTATCAAAGCCATGATGAATAAAGATAGGAATAGAGAGAGTCACCATTGCTACTATTGACCTACATCTTTGCAAATCAAATTTGTCGTTGTGTGCCATTGCATGTAAATGTTACCACTAGAAATCAATTGATAGATCAATAGGATTAGGGAGAGTCACAACTTAGGACTAAAATAAATCTCAGTTACAAAAATTATAATATTATATTTGGATAGAGTCTTTCCATAGAGTTGCAAGAAAAATCGTGAAGACTAGGACTCATCATTCATTTCACTATTTTGATGGATCAAGTAGTGAATACTATTTAAGGATCTAGATTTTTCATGCTAACTACTATCAAAATTTTTTTTGTAGAAAACAACTCTAGGAGAAGAATCGTGGTGAAGTTTGGAGATTGGATATATCCATTGCTAGATTGGAAAACTTCACATTATAGAAGAAAAGGCCATAAAAGCCTTTTACCTGAAGGTAAATTCCATAGAAGCCTAAATTTTAAAGAAGAATTCAAAGAAAAATTCCTGATTCATAAGAAGAATTCCTTATTCAGAAAAAGACTCCATAGAAGAGTTCCTAAAAAGACTCCAAATAAGAGTTTGCAAAATAAGAGATTGGTGATCTCCATTAAAGCTTACAAATTGTAGAATAAAATAAGGACCAACAAGGTCCCATTCCAAAATATATAAGCAATAGATTATAGATATCCGATAAGATGATCTCATCATGAACACTTCTAGAAGAAAATGGTTGAAGAAAAGGTCTCAATTGGAATACCAGAGAAGTTACAAGATTGAATACCTTGGAGAGGTCTTAAGGAGTAAAATAAGAAGGCTTGTAGAGCCTTGTTGTAGAGCTCGTAGTAGCATCATAAACGGAGTTTCTAGAAGAACTCATTGGAAAAATCCACTACCAATGAGAAGCTCCTGATAGTGAAGGACTTGGGATAATTGTTGACATCTGATAACAAGCCCAAAAGAAGAATTGGAAAAGAGTACCAAATCCCAAAGAAGAATCCAGTGAAGACCTCAAGATATTTAGAATTTTTAGAGGAAGAACATTCTGTTTGAATTCAAGAAGAATATTGAAGGACTTAGATAGAAGAAGAAGCCTACAAAATCCAAAATATATGGAGATTACCTCTCATAGCAAGAAGGCACATTTCAGAGATAGAAATTTTTTTGAACCTATAGCAAAATAGAAGATAAACTAAAAGGAATAAGCCACCAAACCCTAGGCTAAGATAGAAGATTCATGACCACAATTTGGTGAAGCAAGAAGTTATTTTGGATAGCCATTAGGAAAGTATGAATTCATTCATCACAAGGAAGCAACTTGGTAAATCTAAACACCAATATCTACATCATCTATAAAAGCCATTAAAGGTAAGCAAATTGGGTGCAATTAGTTGAAATTCAAATAAGGGTTCATTATAAAAGCTCATTAAGCACCATATTTGGATTAGAGTTACAAGAAAAATGGGTTGTAGTCTTCAAGAAAGTGCAAAAAGGAGAGTTATTTTTAAGATATATTTGCACATTAAATAGGATTTTGATATTTTTTTGAAATAAAGAAAACTATAACCTACCTATTATCTATCTAGAAAGCAAGAAGACTACATCCTACAATATTGTTTGTAGTGAAAATTATAGATTGGTCATTAAGGATTCTTTATAGATTAATCTTAAAAGTTGTAAAGATTATTAAGTGCATTTAGAATCATTTTGAGAGTTTATTAATAGGAGTAATTGTTGTCATTTCTACAACATGATGTATATTTAGTTTTCCAATAATTTCTACTCCTCAAAAACTTTGTTCTCATTATTCAAATACATTTTTCTCTCTCCTGAGTTTTACTATCAAAATATTTCTACAATACCTGAAGTAGTGTGTAGTTGTTTTTGTCTACTGATCATGTAGAAAAATCATCTTTCGAACGATGATGGTATTTTCATGCCAAGTCCCCAAGGACCAAGGAAGAGTGCAACACCCAACTTCGATACGAGAAAATTCCCAAGTGTGCAAGGTATGTGGCACACCATTTCAAGTGCATAAGAGTGTGGTGCATCATTTCAAGTATGCAATACTGTCGTGCACTATCTCAAGTATGCAAGAGTGCGGTGCACCATATCAAGTGCGCAAGACTATGGTGCACCATCCCAAGTGTGTAAGAATATGGTGCACAATCTCAAGTGTGAGAGACTATAGCACACCATCTCAAGTGTGCAAGACTATGGTACACCATACCAAGTGTGTAATACTATGAAGCATCATATCAAGTGTGCAAGAATATTGCATTCCATCTAACTGTGCCTCATCCATTGACTATTCAACCCTAGCATAGTTTCCAAGGCATCCAGTCATGGTGTTCATTTTTTTTTGTGCAAGACAAAAGTGCAATTAGTTTGTGCACCTCAACGGTTGAATTTTCAATAAAGGCACATCCCTCGATGCCCAAAATATTACACACCTTTTTTTTTGTGCAAGGCATTTATGCTTCACTTCATGCGCACTTCACCTATTGAATTTTCCACACTGGCACCATTACCAAGGATTCAGGTCTTGCACAACACTTTGTGGATACAAGATAGATGCACAACATGGTGGTGTACTTTACCTACTAACTTTTCAAACATTGCATGCCCCCTGAGGCCCCATTATTGTGCTCCTTTTCTCCTATACATGGCCTTGTGCTCTTTTTGTATTGATCTAAGAAACTACGCAATGGGTTAGCTATGCTTCATCTCCTAATATTTCAACTCTGGAACTGGTCTTTCTCAACTACGCTCCACATTAGCAAGTTAAGGTACATCCTTATCCATCCAAGTGCAACCATTATAAGAAGCTTCAAGAATAGAAATTTTAGGATTTCAAGCATATCTTCCATGAAAGTAGTCCCCACAAGTGAGGAGGTAGTGCCAGTAAGCCAAGCCTATCAGGGCATTGAAGGAGTTCAACTATATTTTTAAGGAGTCATCAGTCCTAGCCATGCCTGATTAATATTTCATGATTGTAATCTATTGTAACTCTTATCGTGGATGCCATTGCTATATTTTATAGGTGTGTATTTAATATTTCAATTGATAGAATTTGCTATATAGGCCTACTATTTTATTTTAAAATGATGGATGTTTGCTAGAATCTTGATGTAACCCAAATTTTGCTATCAATATAATTGATATCTAGCTCTAACTCTAGACTTCTATGTTGTGTGTATGTCTTCTATTGCTTATCTTATATTAAGTTCTCTGATTTATCTATAAGCTTGAATTCTAATATCTAGATTTATCTTCTAATAAAACGTGAACCTCTGGAGTAGCCTTGGAGATTATGTGTGTTAGATGTTTAGTTTTAATTTCTATTAGTTGTTTGTATTTGAGGGTTATTTGATTCATAGTGCAATAGAGTGATCATGTTGTTATTCCATCACCCCTATTCTATCTAGCCTGTGGCCATATTTCCCATCTCTTTCAGTCATTTCCCATTCCTTTCTAGTTCCTTAATCTCAAATCCCCTATTTAGAATAGCAAGGGAACCAACCCGTCTCTGGATATTGGCACGAGAGGCATTTATTACTCATAGCCTTTCAATGTTAGCTAGGTAAAAGGCACATAAATAAAAAAATCCTTACCTAAGGTAGATCTTTGACCAATAGTTTTTGTCTTGCCTAGTGGGACCCAAACGTTCTACTAAAAAAGTAGTATTAAGAAGTTAATGTTCATATTATTGCTGATAAATCTGAACAT
This sequence comes from Wollemia nobilis, assembly GCA_028583015.1. NCBI lineage: Eukaryota > Viridiplantae > Streptophyta > Pinopsida > Araucariales > Araucariaceae > Wollemia > Wollemia nobilis. The sequence continues at coordinate 3,228,766 of JAQPPZ010001274.1, read as the reverse complement.
ATAGCGACTCATACGAACTCAGACACCTTTGAACCTCGTAGACCAAATTAAAATATCATGCCTTCATGCAAATGAGGTGGTAGATTAGAAATACAAAAGAAGAATTTGAGTTCCTCGAGCTTGACATTGATGCTCTATACGAGCATCCTAGAGTGGTCAGACCAAATATCCCATTGGACGAGACATCTTCGTAGGATGCTATTGTTACTACACAAACTCCAACTATTGATAGCACAACTAGCTTGTCCCAAGCGCCACCAAATTTCTTGGGTCATTAGAATACTCTGGTTCCACCTTATGTTCCACCAAGTGCTTCAAGCATTCCCATTATTTTGGCTTAACAAGTTTTATCGAATCCTTCAATCCATGCAAACCACCACCTCAGATGGCATTGCCAGTTCCACCTAGGTTATTCCTAGCCTAGAATCATACAGGCCCCTTTGCCCTACAGGCTCAACACTCAGTACCGACCATAAATTTGAAAGTTGTACATACTTACAAAAACATAGGAAAGACGACACATGAGCACATTCAATACATTGTAGGATTAGAAACCATCCACCAAATCATCGAAGAAGATGTTATGGTGAATTTTCTAGTACTTTCACTAAGAGATAAGCTTCTCTACTAGTATCGATCACTCTCGACCGGTACCATAACCTTGTGGGACAAATTGGTAGGAAAACTTATAAGGGACTTCAATGAACAAGTTGATCCCTTCTCTTTACTAAACTAGTTCACCTCTATCCAAATGTACCCTCAGGAGGAGATAGCTGACTTCAATGTCAGGTTTACCCAGACCTAGAAAAGAGTCACTGATGGTCTTTGGTCGACAATTGAGTAAATGACATTCTATTACTTGAGAGCATTCCACTCTGATATTAGAATGAGTATCTGGCATGCTAATGTCAAATCCTTTACATAATTGTACCAATAGGAACTTAAGACAAAAGCTAGCCTAGTAGCCATCAAGAAGTTACCTCTAAAAGAAACTACACTAATTTACCTAGATTTCCCATAGAATATGTACCCAAGCACATCTACTTTTTCTACACCTTAGATGTACCCCAATCAGTCATGGGCTCCTAACCCATAAAATTAGGTGGTACCCACTCCTCAATTTCAGATATCAATTCCTCATTATCCAAACCCTATAGTTCTCTAGCTTCTAGCTCCTCATCAATACCTCGCATTACCTACACAATTGGCACTATTATCATTACCCATACCTATGACTCAGGCATATCTAAATATAGATTAAGCTAAAGCATTACGATATGTGTATGGGTTTATGAAAACTATGGAAAATGATATGGCTATCATAAAGAAAAGTCAGTTCAAGGATTATCTACCAAGGATATTTCCACCCACAATCATGAAGGATCAAGTTTCCCATACTGGAAGATCTCATGATAGTAACTTTGTGATGTTGAAGTGCGAAAAATCTAGCTCATCTAGTAGGGCCTACTAGTTCTCCACTGAAATGAGCCACATGGCAAAGACACTTGCATGGTTCATCTAAACTATATGTATATGCTTGCAAATGATGCACCTAGAGGATAGGTAAATATGATAAGGAAATCTGATCATAATTACATGATTCCCCTAACAGCTCTCTTTTCTATTGAGGATGGGTAAAAATCCAATCGAGCTTGATCCAGTTTAGATGGATCCACTCAAGGTGCCTGTTGATCCTAAACTACCAAGTGATAAGGTAGTCACACAACTAGAAAAGGATCCAACCAAGGTGTTAGATCCTACAGATAATGCTCAGTTGAGAGACTATATACCCCCAATGGCAATATCAAGGACCCCTAAGCCATAAGATTCGACCTCTCAACACCTAATGAAAGCAAGATATTAGGCGAGGGAAAAGTTACGGTACCCCTCAATTACCAAGTGTCAGAGGGTGGAAGCAATGCAATAGTACTGTATCTGGTATAAAAATGTTAGATAGGGAGGTCAATCTGGTGCTAGAGCATATAATGTCATCGAAGAGTTAAGGAAGACTTTGACTAAGGTAAGCCTATTTGATGCACTCCAATTGCCTGGTCAAGTTGACGTATTGTAGGAATCCCTCAAGTCCATCAAGGGTAAGGGGAAACCAACTCAAACCATCTTGACACAACCGCTGACCACCTCCATTATAGGAAAGAATAGACCACCACCATTTTATCTATCCCTCAATATGGAAGGATGGGTCATGCATAATTGCATGGTTGATTCTATCATTTCCACCATTGTAATGCCTAAAGTTGTATGTGAATTCATGGGCATGGAGTATACCATGAGCAATATTGGAGTGCTTCAACTATATTGAACTCCAGTTAAGACCATGGGGATCATCAAGTACATCCTAATCATGCTACATAAGATGTCATAGATCACAGTAATCCAAGAAGTTGTGGTAGTTGTCTTGGAGACCCATTTTAGCATGTGCTTGTCAAGGGAATTCACTACCAAGCTTAGAGGCTATCTATCTCTCAATTATTTGCATCTAGAGGTCCCCTTCAAGGAGAAGAGTGTCAAGATTTTTAATGAGAAGCCCTCCACATTTATCATTAAAAATATCTAGGATGTGGAGAAACCACTGGACTTAGTCAACATAATTGATGGATTAGAAGAAGTGGAGGAAAACATGGAAGTTATGGAGGAATATTTTGATGAGCTACACATAGAGGATTAATTCTCTATGTGTGATTTCAATGCTATGATAGAATCGAACATCAGGTGTTACTCGATAACCAAGAGGTTAAAGTATCGAGTGATTCTGACCCTATGGATGACCAACTATGGAAGCTCTTTTTTGATGGTTCTCAATGAAAAATGGTGTTGGAGATGGAGTTGTCCTCATCTCTCCCTCTAGAAATCAAAATATATACTTGTACAGGCTTTCTTGGAGCTATACTAATAATGCTGCTGAGTATGAAGCCTTGTGTTTGGGGTTACTAAAGGTGAAGAAGTTAGGAATAAAATAGTTACAGGTATTCAAGGACTACAAATTAATCTATAACCAAGTGAAAAATAAATGTGTTGTCAAACAATACTATCTCAAAGCATACCATAATAAGGTATGGGATCTGCTCGAGTCCTTCTCGGCTCTCAACATTCAGTTTATTTTACAAGAGTGAAATAAACATGCTGATGTTTTGGAATCCATCACAAAATATGCTCCCTAGTAAATAATATGATGCAAAGGCCAAAAATAGTAAGGGTTATCTATAGGCCCTTGATGCCAGATAAAAATATTCACTAGCGGATCTTTGACAATCATAAGTAGATCATCAATTTTTTGATTTATGAAGTAAGAAGCATAGAATATAGAGCTATCAACAATGAAGAATATGAGGGTTTAATCCAGTTGAAAAACAACCACCTCCCTAAGGGTTTGATCACCCTTGAAAGCCTATTCAACCAAGACAATAGGGTTCTTCCACACAAGATCAAAGTGGATGCAAGAGAGTACCAGGAGCTAGATCTGGAGTCTGAGAAATTGCAAGTCGCAAGAAATTGAGTAGATCAAGATCCTCTATAGAGAATATCTAAAAATCATCACTTGGAGCTATCATGATTTGAATGGGTACAAAAAAGATGTCTTCCAACATATAATTGAGATCCAGGAGGGAGTTAAGCCTATCCAATAGAAGCAAAGGTTTGTGAATCCAAAGATTGAAATATTGATGAAGGTCGAGCTTTTAAAAATGTTGGAAGCAAAGATAATATACCCCATAAAGAATTCATCCTGGGTAGCAAACCTAGTCCCGATTCAAAAAAATAATGGAGATATTCACCTCTCCGTGGACTTCCAAAATCTTAATCAGGCATCCCTGAAAGATCACTACCCACTGCCCCAAATTGATCAAATTATTCACATGGTGGAAGGAGCATAGAGGTTTTTCCTTCTAGATGGTTTCTCAGGGTATAACCAAATTTGGGTCAAATATGAAGACTAGTATAAAACTACCTTCACCACCAAGTGGGGTACATTCACTTATCAATGTATGTCGTTCGACCTCTCCAATGCCGTAGTGACATTCCAAAGAGCAATGGACTAAGCCTTTGGTGAGTTTCTCAACCGTGTTATTTTAATATATCTATATGATATGATTATTTTCTCCCATAGGAGGGAGGAGCACAGTTTACATTTGCATTAGGTTTTCGAGAAGTTTTAGGAGTTCAAAATATCAATAAACCTAAAAAAACAATTTTCATAGTTAAGGAAGGTAAAATCCTAGGGCACCTCATATCAGAGAAGGATATTGCTATTGATCCCACTAGGGCCAAATCCTTGCTCAAGCTACCTCTACCAAAAAACAATAAGGGCCTCCAATCCTTCTTTGAACATATAAATTTTATCAAGAAGTTTATTTCTAACTTCACCTAGGTAGTGAAGCCTATGACTGAGCTCCTCAAAAAATATGTGGAGTTCCTATGAAAAGAAGAGAGAAGGAAAGTGTTTAAGGAGATCAATAAAATAATCACATAGGCCCCCATTCTGGTAAACCTTGATTATTCCAAAGACTTTATCCTATATGCAATCAGGGATCCAGAAAGCTATGCAGCTGTACTAACCCAAAAAAATCAAGATGGGGATGAATGGCCCATAGAATTCTTCAGTAAAGTCATCATACCACATGAGAAAAAAGTATAATTTCATTGAGAGTCAAGTGCATGTGGTAAATAGGGAACTAAATAAGTTTCATCATTTCATATTGCAAAGTAATATGATAGTGTACATGGTAAACCTAGATGTCCAAAACTACATCAATCAGGGTGAGCTTGGTAACAAGACGGTAGGTTGGATCACCAAGATCCAATAATTTAATATAGAATTTTGGCCCACAAAATTGGTCCATGTTCAAGCTCTATGCCATGAGCTTACCAAGAGTACCGCAACTGAGATAACAACTTGTGAATGGGAAGATTCACTCCTACAGAGCAATCTAGTGAATTAGTCTGTAGATGACAGGGATTAGAATAAATAATTGGTGGAGTAATTCAGTATTGGATGGTGCCCTTTGGGTCTCAATGCATCACAAAGAAGAAGGTTTAGGATTCAGGCCTGTAGGTACGTGTTTCTACCCGAGGGGTTGTTTCATCAAAATATTGATGGCGTCCTCATGAGATGTGTCAAGGGGACAAAAAAGTAGAAAATATTGGATGAGTGCCATTCTAGAATGTCCAAGGACCATCTCATCAGAAGGCCGATGGATTTAAAGATAATAAGAGTGGGTTATTATTGGCCCACCTTTTTTTTGATTCCTTCAGTGTAAGCCAAAAATGCGATAAGTGTCAAAGATATGTTGACCACATCAAGAATGCTTCTCTGCCTCTGCACCTAATTAAAGTTGAGGCTCCATTTTGGAAATGGGGCTTATAATTCATCGAGATAATTGAGCCTAATTCTTCCACAAGGTATAAGTATATATTGAAAGCGACAAACTATTTCACCCGATGGACAAAAGCGGTGCCCACCAATTGGGCTAATTAGGACATTATCATCATTTTTTTAGAAGGACTGATAACCCATTTCAGAATATCATATGCCATAGTGACGGATAATGGTTCCCATTTCATTGGGGCCAAGATGTGCGTATTAACCAATAAGTATAGTATTTACTTGAAAACTTCATCAAACTATTACCTGCAGGGAAACAATTTGGTAATGTCTATGAAGAGGATGTTGGAAGACAACAAATAGACCTCGCATCTACTTTTAGATTTTGCATTATGGGTGGACCAAATTTCCATTAATAAATCCATTAATATGTCCCCATATTCCATGGTATACGAGAAGGAAGTAATGCTTGCTGTGCATATTGAGTTTCCAGTGCTGCAATCTCTCCAGTCGTTGGATGGCGAGTGTGAAGAATTTAACCCTATTAGTGTCAGGATTTCCCAAATATTGTAGTTGGAAGAGGAAAGGAAGAAATCCTATGAGGCTTTCATGAAGCATGTCGTTACCAAAAAAAATGGGTTCAACAAGAAGACATCTGATCACACTTTCCAGGTTGGTGACTTGGTGCTTAAATAGAATGAGAAGAAGTCCAATCATAGATACCACGATAAATTTGATGCATTATGGAAGGACCCATTTTGGGTTTCTTAGGTCCATCTGGTAAAATCTTTCATGTTGCAATATCTAAATGGATTTACTCTACCACTATCAGTTAATGGTATTCATATAAAAGTGTACTACCAATGAGGGGTAGTACAAGAGTTTCATGTCCAACTATATATAGTTTTGTATTTTCATTATGCATTTTAGTTTGCTTTTTAGAGTATTTCTTTGCCTCCTCCCATACTAGAAATGACATAGTTTTTGGACCAGAATCCTCTCTAGCAGGAAGATTCCAAGGAATGTAGTTCTTTCATTTTCCTCTGTTGAGCCATGTACAGAAAATCTAGTACTAATTTTAGGTGTCTTGATGTTTTCGATCAAAGATAACTCTGCAAGCAGCATAGCACCTCACTATTCAAGAGAAAGGAGTTCAACTCCCCCACAAGGGTAAGATTGCACTCTAATAAGTCTAAGAAACTACAAGGAAAAGCATAGTAGTGATGAGCACAAGGCCTTTGCACCTGATCTAAGGTGTGTAACATATTTTATCCCATTTGGAAGGTGCAAGGTGAGCTCCATGCAAGACCGAGTGCAACATCTCTTTGACCAGTCAAAGCACACTAAAAACATGTGCTACACCTTTGCACCCATTCTCAGGTGCACAATAAGATTTGACTAGTTAGAGTACAATAATAGATTCAAATGGTGAAGCACCTAAGTGTAAGACAAGGTCTTGCACTCTAAATATAAAGCGCAAGACCAAGGTATAGTTAGAAAGTGTACCTTGCACTTTGACCAGTAAGCTCTAGCACTTTCCTTGAGGACAAGAGAGTATTGCACCCAAGCTATGCACACCAAGCCCAAGCACAAAATAAGGGAGTGCTCAAGCATTTGAATTTTCAACACCAACGTGGTTTTCAATGATAGTTTAATAGTTCCAAAGTATTGCATATAAGTTTTGTGTGCCCAAGGCTGGTACATGGTTTTGAGTGTACTCGAGTGTGGTGCATGGTATTTGGTGAACCCAAGTGTGGCACACATCCTTTGGTGTACACAAGTGTTGTGCACCAGTGTAAGTGCACGTAAGACTTACACACTATCCTGAGTGCACCAAGATGTTGTACATGGTTCAAGTGTACGTAAGGCTTGCACACCATCCCAAGTGCACCAAGGTGTTTCACATAATTCAAGTGTGTGTAAGGCTTGCACTCCAATTTTGAGCATCAAGATATTGTGCTTGGACCTAGGTGCAGCAAATGAGCATGGGACCAAGGAAGGTTCATCTTGAGGATGTCATTGCACTCCGTTTTGAGGGCACAACCTAGTTTCTATATTTTTATGTGTTGAGCACTTTTCCCTAAATATCTCGAGTGCACTATCCAAAGCGGGACGTATCAAGAAATAAATGTAGTAGGTGCATCGTGTCATGTTCTCCAAGAAATATTGCACCCCACTTTATTAGTTAGCATTAGGATGTGTGCTCCACCATTATTTTCCATGCAAGAGATTATCCATAGTTCCCCCAAATCACTCCAGGAATTTATTCTTCTCAAGCAATATTAATGCAGGTGGGTGTACACCAAAGCTATAAGAAAATGCACTGCACACCAAATATACCTAGTAAAATCCTTAAGCTATTGCACCATCCACCATTATTGAGTTTGAAATAATTATTATTGTGGGTAAGAGCGAAGATCATCAATGGAGTATTGTGTTGTTCTGGCATAAATAATTATTACTGAGTTGTAATCCGAGTGATCTATGCTTAAGCATTTTCATCCCTAGTATGCTTAACCAGTGGAGATGGGGAAGAAAGGAGAACCAAAGTAGAAAATGAAGAAGGTACCACAGTCTATGGAGGGTGATCCCAAGCAGAAGAAATAAAAGAGGGAAAAACCCCCCCTACCTCCGCCTGAAGATAATCTGATTAAAGATTGGGACTGTTTCCTAACTAGGATAAGCATAGAGAACCTTTGTGAGGATATTGATCAAATGGTAGCTAAGGTATCTGAAGTGAGTAATCGAGTAGTCACCTACCACTCTTTCTTGTATTGGTATCTATGCACACCTATGCACTCCTATTCAAAGTTGGTTTATGTAATTACCCAATGCTATGATCCCATGACTAGATCGGTCAGGGATGCAAATGGAAACAGGCTATTCTCCATCTCTGCTAACAAAATCTATGCAGCCTTCACTTGTGGGTGAGAAATTTCTAGTCAAATCTATTATCAGGAATATTAACAACAAGGAGTAGAGTGAGAGATACACCAAAATGATGCTAATGAGGCAATTTATGGAGGCCCATCTGACAAAAATAGTTACACTGGGACCTTGCTGTAACTCCCCATGCACTTGAGGAGATTTAAAAATGCTAAGCTCTTTTCCATGCTGGTATGGATTACTAGTCTCCCCTCATATGCCCAAGTGAATTCCTAGCAAGTGACCATTGCCAAGTGTGCGTCCGATAGAGAATTCTATGCTTTCAATGCTGTGTCACAGGGAATAAATCCTATATTTTTTGACTGGGTAGATTGGGTGTCATGATAGCTACACCTCTAGCTATGTGGTATGAAGGATGAAAATATTGTGTTTCAAAGCTGCTCATTCTTGGTGTGGTATTTATTCTACCACCTATATTTGCACTACCATTTTGCCTCTATTGCCAAGAGCTACATGGACAAGAAGGGCAAGGTACTGCCAGTGTACTGGTGGACTTCGAGCCTATCTAGGCATGAGTCATACTATAATTTTAATCGAGTTTTTATTGATCCAGCACTGGAGATCATTTATGGTTTCTATGAGTGAGTGCCAAGGGCCATGAGGGACTATATGATACAGTAGTAGCTCGAAGACATTTTTTATCTAACATAGGGGCTTGTGGTATGAATATTTGGATTTTTTTGCAAACCCTTCCTGTTGTCATACTACATGACTGAGTACCTTTTTTCCCTCAAAGTTGCCCACCATTGTGACTTTAACATATGATATGTATGATAAGGGCTAGAAAATATAGCATACCTACCCCCAACCTATCAAGTTCAACACCATCAAAGTGATAGAAAACAAGTAGAACACCTACTTGGTAGTTAATCTATATGAATTTGGTCTTATTGACTTACCCCAACGATGGAAATGTGACCCAAAGAATGTCTTTAGAAATAAATCATAGCAAATAAATTCCACCGCTATCCTTACCTAGACATTGAGAAGCAGCGCAATAACCCTTCTAGGTTGGATCTCGAATGGAACATCGAAAGGATGGTCTCCTTCTCTCCATGGCATGACTTCTACATCATGGAGGTCAAGTACAATCCTAATCTATATCTAAAGCAAAGTCATGATGACCGAGTGTTCTAGACAATAAAGGATAAAGTACTAGATTGGTCAGAGGAGAAGATCACGAACTGGTGGATCATGAGGGTCCACCATAGAAAAGAGGCATATAATCCAAAACTATAGATAGATCATAAATTGTTTGAGCTATTCGATAAATACTTTGACTCCTACCAACCCATTTTCTTTGGCAACATTGTGTCCAAAAGTATGGAGATTCCCAATAAAGTTGAAGACACATCGGTAGTTCAATAGTAGCAACATAGTCAGGTGCCACCTATCAAGGGTGAGGGTAAGAAACGCTTCATAGAAGAGGCCACTTCAAATAAGATAAGCATCCCAATTGTTCTTGTGCCCTAGAATGTAGTTAAGAGGCCTTGTACTATCATAATCTACCTTCTTGGCATAGGCCATCTAGAAGCATCAGTAGTCATAAAAGGGAGCACTTCAAGAGATTCTATTCTATTACAACAAGTGCATCATACCCAACAAGTGTAGAAAGCGTAACTCAAAGTCCCATACATAAATTTGGAGGATGAGGCATTATAAGGAGAGAGAAGCTATCCCGATAATGAAATAGTTTACCATATCAACTCTAGAGATGTTCGAGCCCGTAGGTGCATCTTATGTTACTCTATTTATCTCATCCACCCCTCTAGAAACCCCACTTATTGGTACTAAAATCCTAGTGTATGCCCACATTCCATTCAGTACCCCTACTATATTTATTCTAAACCCCCTGTTTTAGGCACAGTTTCATCCTTCCCTACCCGTAGTTTCTCAGTCATTCAAAATTTTTGCAAAAGTCTCCAACACCTTCAAATTCTTGATGAATTCCACTCCTATCCCTTAGGGTTCAGTATTTTTAGTTGTAGAATCCGCTATTGTAGTGAATCTTGGCTAGCCCTCACCTATCCTTGCCTCCTTGATTATTAGAGCAGTAACCTCACGGAGATCCCTACTTCTAAACCTAGCATTCCAATCATAGCCATGCAAACCACAGCATCTCTTAAGGTCACTACAGTTGCCACTCCAGATATTCCAGAAACATCTATTAAATCAAGCCCTTAGTAGGCTCTATTCCCATTTACCCTGCTCTTTGGAGTATAGGAACCTATGGAGTTAGATTTCTGCTAGGAGGGCCCAATGGCAAATAGTATATGCAAGGAAGAATAGAACTCCTTGACCTAGCTTGAATGATAGAAAAGGAAGAGTGCACAAGTGTTGGCCTAACCAGAGAAAATGGTAGTGTTTGATCCTTAGAATATGTAGCTTCATAGAATGGATAAAGCACCCAAGGTATAGAAATCATTGTAAGATATGACACCACCATATTATTCTTATTGCCATACGATGGAAGATTTAAATATTGACGATCCTACGAAAAATGCCATAAATATTCATGTTGAGGTGACATCCCTCTATCTCCAAGTAGAGAATTTTAGAAATCATTTCTACGAGGTTGAGTTCAAAAATATTTAGTTTTAAGAAAACCTAGCACTCACGAGAGGGCAAATTGAAGACGAGCAGTCCAAAGTGAATCAGTTGCAACAACGAATAATTGATCTAGAGTAAGATATGGAAAACTGCAAGAAATATTTTTAGGAATACCTCAAGGTTTAGGGAGATGCAAAGCACCAACTGCAAGTGTTGGACACTCAAATTTAGGATCTATAGGTTAGATTGGAAAAAATTGAAGAACACAAGCTTATACTGAGAGGGGGGGTGAACAGTATAAGACCACTTTTAATTTTATCTTTCAAAGCAGCTTTCAAATCAATAACATGCAAAATAAAGATAGCAGTAATAACAACAGTAAAACAATGCACAAAATATAATCCACAAAGTGACACAACAATTTACGTGGTTCACCCAAGGTGGGCTACTCCACGGATAAAACTTTTCTTCTAAAAGTTGTATCAAAGTCCTCTGGGAATCCTTCCCGATTACAATGTTTATGAGCCTCAGCTCAAAGGAGACACCTTCCCCTAATTTTGCTTTGGCTGGTGACCCTCTAGAAGACCTCTACCTCCTATGCCCTTAGCAAGTGGAACTCTTTCCACAGAAGACACCTGTCTTCCCTGCTCTGGCTGGAGATCTTTGTCCTCAACTCTGTCATCGCAAGTTGGTCCTCTTATCTGCACCAAAACATAGTCCTTCGATCTGGCACAAATCTATCCTCTTCCTCTTTTCTTTTCTGTTACAGTTGCACTTGGTCAAAACAAAATTTTCACAGTCCGTGCAAACATAGTAGCACTCGATCAATTTATACTCTTCTACGAAAACATAGTAGCATAGTCTTCGCACATACAGTAGCACAGTCTTCGCATAAACAACAGCACAGTCTTCGCATATACTCCGTGCAAACACAATAGTATTAACTTCGTGCACTCTATGTCCTTACAGTCTCCTACACTTAGACGATTCGACGAAATGCACTCTTATACTGCAATCGATCTTCGCACTCTACTTTTTTGATGATCGAACCTCACTATCGCACTAAATCTATGAATGCCACTCTTCGAATGCACACTTCGATGATCAATCAAACTCTTCAAACATCCCTCCTTTTATACACATAATCTCAAGATTAGAACCTTGATCTTAGTCGGCTGTTTTACCCTTTGATCACGTCGACTGCAAAACCTTGCGCTGCGTCGGCCCAGATTTAACTCTGTCGGCTTCACTGCCTCCCTGTAGCTTCTGGCACGAAACTTCAACATGTCATGATATCGTGACACCTTTGCCTACCGTACACCTTCTATAGCTTGCTGTAGCGATATCGCGACGCTTTTGCTTTTGTCTACTTCCTTTGCTCTTCTGTCGTGAAATCGTGACACTTTTGCCTTTTGCTGACGTCATCTCACTTTTGTCGTGAAATCACGACGCTTTAGACTTCAAAGCCTTCTTATCCACTTCTATCATGAAATCATGACACTTTAGACTTCAAAGCCTTCTTATCCACTTCTATCACAAAATCGTGACACCTTTGCCTCTTGCTGACGTCATCTGCAATTCTGTCGTGAAATCGTGACACTTCTTGCTTCTTCAACCTTTTCTCGGTTTGCACCAGCAAAAATGGAACATGTCACGAAATCGCGACGCTTTCGCTGCCTTAAGCTCTTTTTTGCCAAATGCTCGTGAAACTGGAACATGTCATGAAATCGCGACGCTTTCACCAACTACAAGCTGCCAACTCAACTTGTCGTGAAATCACGACACTTTCTACATCCGTACAACTTCTTTGAAACTTGTCGTGAAATCGTGACACTTCCTGCAACTCAACATTGCCAACTCAATTTGTCATGAAATCGTGACACTTCCTGCATCCGTACAACTTCTTTGAAACTTGTCGTGAAATCACGACACTTCCTGCAACTCAACACTGCCAACTCAACTTGTCGTGAAATCGTGACAGTTTTGCCTGAACTTTCTCTCTCCTCAAACATGTCGCAAAATCACGACAATTTTGCCTGCTTTGTCTCTGCCTTCCAACATGTCACGAAATCGTGACAGTTTTGCCAAAACTTTCTCTCTCCTCAAACATGTCGCAAAATCATGATAGTTTTGCCAGCACTTTCTCTCTCCTCAAACATGTTGCAAAATCGTGATAGTTTTGCTAGCATTTTCTCTCCTGAAACATGTCGCGAAATCGCGACAGTTTTTCTAGCCGCCTATAAACTTTTTCTAACTTATATTTTTCTTGATCTTTTGCAACTGGGCTACTCTGATTTTCTTGGAGACTTACTGACCAGCTGAAACCTTCAACAAAACACATTCTTTGACATAGAAACAAATTGCTTCAAGAACTCCTTGACATCAAAGACAACAACTACCAAGAGCTCCTTTGACATCAATGACAACAACTATACTTGAGCAAAGGCAACGTACTCAAGGTACCCAAAATTGCCAACAATCTCCCCCTTTGTCATTGATGGCAAACCTTTACTAAAAATACATCTTCAAGAGCCAAAACTGAAATCAAACTCTTTGAAGTTTTGCTCCCCCTGACTTGAAGCTTTCCTCTTCACTTGAAGCTCTCCCCCTTTGTCATCAATGGCAAAGGGTCACCTTTGGGGCTTGGGACTAAGAAAGAGTCTCTTAGCTTAGTCCCTCCCCCACCTCCTATTGAGGTGATTTTAAAACAGGGTTGGGAGTGAAACTCCCATTAGACACTCATCATCATCAGTGTCTACAATTTCTTTGTTGGGCCTTTTCTTGAGCTCTTTGTTAATGTTTCTATTCTTGGCACTTTTCTTGTTCTTGTTCTCATCTCTTTTCTTGTCCACACCTTGATCCTTGGACCTGTTTATACCACTGTTCTTGTTCCTGTACCTTGGAAGATCAACTCTGCACTGTCTGGCTGTGTGACCTGTGTTGTTGCACTTGTAACAAACAACAACATTATTTCTTTCAGGCATAGCTGTTCTTTGAATCCGCCTATTCTGACTAACCTAGTTCCTGTTATTTGCATTGCAAAAAATTGCCTTGTGCCCGAACTGATTACAAGAGTAGCAATACCCTTGAAATAAATTATGACTTCTGAAATTATTGTTACCCTTCTTGATTTGAGACATACAATGTGCAGCCATGTGTCCAAACCTATAACACGCAAAACATCTATCATGAAATATTCTTTTAATCGATCTCTTGGGTCCCAAAAACTTCTGTTTCACATTCAGAAATCTATTTTCTGTTTCTGTGCATTCATCACTCACGGACTCATGATCTGAAGTACTTTCTTCATCAGAACTTTCTTCCTTTTTAAAACTTTTGCTAGATTCCCCAACCTATTTCTTGTGCGGCTCAACAAAACCGAGACCTATTTTATCTGTTGGATTTCTTTGATTTTTGATGAGAGACTTAACCTTCTTGGAGCTATCCTAAAATCTGTAGAGCTTATCCTTGTAATCTTTATTTTCTTCTTTCAAAGAAGCCATTTTCTACTCTAACTCATTATACTCAAGAATCTTAGACTCTAACTCATCCTTGAGTTCCTGTGTTTTGGCTATAGAGAAGTCAAGACTTTCTATAAGATCATCTCTCTCCACACAGCATTCATCTAACTTAATCTTGAGTCTATCATTCATCTTTCTTTCCTTTTTCAAAACACTGAGAGCATTATTGAGTTCACATTCAAGAGTCTCTATTTGATTGCACTTTGAATTATCAAGGCCTTTTTCAGATTTCTTATCACTAGAGGTGTTACCCTTTTCAAAAACCATACATGCATCTTCCTTATCATTTTTTGAAGCATCCTCATACATACTAGTAACCAATTCATTATTTGTGCAATCATCCTCAAGGTGCCCAAAATTTCCACATCTAAAACATTTCATGACAGTGAATTTATGTTTCGGTTCTTCCTCCTTTTTTGAAATGAACAACATCTCATTTTCATTATCACTGGAAGAGCTTTCACTATCACTGCTGGAACACTTACTTGCTTTGTCCAGATAGAAGCTCTTCTTGTTCTTGTGTGAATACCTCTTTCCTTGATTGCTATGCTCATCTTTGTTCTTTCTGTAATACCTGTGCTTTTTAGAATCCTTGCTCTTAACATCTTGTATATCTTCATCACTTTCATTTTTGGAAACAGTACAGTCAGTAGCATAATGACCATACTTTCCACAGTTGAAACATCTTATATTTTTCTTGCTTTTGTGCTTTCTAGAGAACTTGCCTTTCTTTCTATAATATGCTTCTTCCTCACTAGAAGACTCATCACTCTCTTGAATCTGTTTGCCTTTTGATTTCTTAGTAGCTTTGAAAGCTGCCTCTTTCTTTATATCAACATTCACTTGAGTTCTCAGCTCAAATGCTTGCAAGAATACTATGGAGCTCATCCTTTTTCAACTTATCTAAATCTTTGGCTTCCTCAATAGCAAAAATATTTTCACTAAATCTATTAGGAAGAGATCTTAAAATCTTATCACACACATCATTTTCAGCAAGTTCAAGACCTAAGTCTTTCATAGAATTAACAACTTCATCCATACGGAGCATGTAGTCACTAATATTTTCATCATCATTCATCTTGAGTTGTTCAAATATACCTTTGAAGTGTCTCAACTTGGCCTTTCGGACATTTGCATCACCTGTATGAACAACCTTGCAATTGTTTCCACATTTCACTAGCTGTCTTGCAGTGAATAACTTTAGTAATATCAACCTTCTGTAAACCCTTCAAGATTGCATTCATGGCTTTTGAGTTGCTGTGATGTAGGAGCCTGTCTTCTTTAGTATAAGGACCATTTGCAGGAATGGTGTACCCATATTCAATAACTTCCCATACCTCATTACCAAGAGCCATTAGGTAGACTTTCATTCTTGCACTCCACAGATCGAAATCTGATCCATCAAGAATAGGTGTTGCATTGCCACCTGAGAAATCCATTGTGTTCTTAACCAGTTCTTCCTTCCGACTGTAAAACCTTTTCAAAGGAACCTGCTCTGATACCAATTGAAGAACACAAGCTTATACTGAGAGGGGGAGGGGGTGAACAGTATAAGACCACTTTTAACTTTATCTTTCAAAGCAGCTTTCAAATCAATAACATGCAGAATAAAGATAGTAGTAATAACAATAGTAAAACAATGCACAAAATATAATCCACAAAGTGACACAACAATTTACGTGGTTCACCCAAGGTGGGCTACTCCACGGATAAAATTTTTCTTCTAAAAGTTGTATCAAAGTCCTCTGGGAATCCTTCCCGATTACAATGTTTATGAGCCTCAGCTCAAAGGAGACACCTTCCCCTAATTCTGCTTTGGCTGGTGACCCTCTAGAAGACCTCTATCTCCTATGCCCTTAGCAAGTGGAACTCTTTCCATAGAAGACACCTGTCTTCCCTGCTCTGGCTGGAGATCTCTATCCTCAACTCTGTCACCGTAAGCTAGTCCTCTTATTTGCACCAAAACACAGTCCTTCGGTCTGGCACAAATTTGTCCTCTTCCTCTTTTCTTTTCTATTACAGTTGCACTTGGTCGAAACCAACTTTTCATAGTCTGCACAAACACAACAGCACTCGATCAACTTATACTCTTCTGCAAAAACATAGCAGCATAGTCTTTGCACATACAACAGCATAGTCTTCGCATAAACAGTAGCACAGTCTTCGCATATACTCCTCGCAAACATAGCAGTATCGACTTCATGCACTCTGTGTCCTTATAGTCTCCTACACTTAGACGATTCGACAAAATGCACTCTTATACTACAATCGATCTTCGCACTCTGCTTTTTTGATGATCGAACCTCACTGTCACACTAAATCTATGAACGCCACTCTTCGAACGCACACTTTGATGATCAATCAAACTCTTCAAACAACCCTCCTTTTATACACATAATCTCAAGATTAGAACCTTGATCTTAGTCAGCTATTTTACCCTTTGATCATGTCAGTTGCAAAAACTTGTGCTGCGTCGACCCAGATTTAACTCTATCGGCTTCACTGCCTCCCTGTAGCTTCTGGCATGAAACTTCAACATGTCACGATATCACGACACCTTTGCCTACCGTACACCTTCTATAGCTTGTTGTAGCGATATCACGATGCTTTTGCTTTTTTTGCTTCCTTTGCTCTTCTGTCATGAAATCGTGACACTTTGCCTTTTGTTGACGTCATCTCACTTCTGTCATGAAATCGTGACGCTTTAGACTTCAAAGCCTTCTTCTCCACTTCTGTCATGAAATCATGATGCTTTAGACTTCAAATCCTTCTTCTCCACTTCTGTCATGAAATCATGACACCTTTGCCTCTTGCTGATGTCATCTACAATTCTGTTGTGAAATCGTGACACTTCTTGCTTCTTCAACCTTTTCTCGGTTTGCACCAGCGAAAATGGAACATGTCACGAAATCATGATGCTTTCGCTGCCTTAAGCTCTTTTCTACCAAATGCCTGCGAAACTAGAACATGTCATGAAATCACGATGCTTTCGCCAACTACAAGCTGCCAACTCAACCTGTCATGAAATCATGACACTTCCTGCATCCATACAACTTCTTTGAAACTTGTCATGAAATCGTGACACTTCTTGCAACTCAACACTGCCAACTCAACTTGTCATGAAATCGTGACACTTTCTGCATCCGTACAACTTCTTTGAAACTTGTCACGAAATCGCGACACTTCCTACAACTCAACACTGCCAACTCAACTTGTCACGAAATCGTGACAGTTTTGCCTAAAATTTCTCTCTCCTCAAACATGTCACGAAATCGTGACAGTTTTGCCTGCTTCGTCTCTACCTTCCAGCATGTCATGAAATCATGACAGTTTTGCCAGAACTTTCTCTCTCCTTAAACATGTCACAAAATAGTGATAGTTTTGCTAGCACTTTCTCTCTCCTCAAACATGTCGCAAAATCGTGACAGTTTTGCCAGCATTTTCTCTCTCCTGAAATATGTCACGAAATCGCGACAGTTTTTCCAGCCGCCTGCAAACTTTTTCTAACTTATATTTTTCTTGATCTTTTGCAATTGGGCTACTCTGATTTTCTTGGAGACTTACTGACCAGCTGAAACCTTCAACAAAACACATTCTTTGACATAGAAACAAATTGCTTCAAGAACTCCTTGACATCAAAGACAACAACTACCAAGAGCTCCTTTGACATCAATGACAACAACTATACTTGAGCAAAGACAACGTACTCAAGGTACCCAAAATTGCCAACAAAAATAGCAGAGCCCATAGAGGTCCTATCAAAGGATCGTGTCAAGGATGTG
This sequence comes from Wollemia nobilis, assembly GCA_028583015.1. Classification (NCBI taxonomy): domain Eukaryota; kingdom Viridiplantae; phylum Streptophyta; class Pinopsida; order Araucariales; family Araucariaceae; genus Wollemia; species Wollemia nobilis. The sequence goes on along the minus strand of JAQPPZ010001274.1, from coordinate 3,210,629 downwards.
CACATTTGCTTCCTGAGCAACTTCAAACCTAGAGCACGTAGGGCAGTGACACTCCTGACATTTATCTGGGAGGCCATGAATTTGATTTCCCATGATGCTTCCATTATAGAGGAGGCTAAGGTGGACACTAAAAAATTGTTAGAGCTAGCCATGAAAGTGCAAAACCTACATATATCAGGTATTCGACTTGCCCCAATGTCTGACCTCACTCAGTCATGGGTGACTACAGATATGACATTGAGGTCTTTCTTAAAAAAGGCCAAGGTAACCCAAAAGGCCCAAGACCTAATGGACATGTTTGATAGGTAAATAAAGCTCACTCTAATTTACTTTGGGACACTGGCATATAATGATTTCTAGAGCTTCACTGATGAGGAAGACCATATCTTGAAAGAATAAGAGCTACAAGCAGTGTGGGACTCCTTCAAAAATGATACCTCAAAAATTGATAGTTGGGAGGAGCCCCTCACTGAGATTCAGGTGATGCAATACACAAACAGATTCATGTTGATGGAAGATTACCTTATGGACCTCAGCGAGAGGTTTAATTTTACTGAAGTTCATCATCTTGAAAGGTTTGGGTACCTAATTTGAGAGCTCTAGAAGCGTGATGCAATGCACAAAGATAACTGGGCCTTGGTCCAAGTGACCTATAACTATATTCAAAATGAGCTCGTGCCACCTGAGCCTCCTAAATAGTAGGAATAAATTCAAGCATAAGGAGAAATTGAGGCACAAGGATAAGTTAAGGTGCAAGAAAAATTTCATGCAGAGGAGGAGGTCCCTGCTCAACAAGAAGGCCAAGGAAAAGTTTTTCAGCCCCAACAAGATGCAGGCCAAGATCCTCAAGATGAGAGGGATGAGCACCAAGATGAAGTGCCAGGGTGTGATCAAGAGCAGCATAGTGAGCACTGAGAAGAAGAGGAGGAAATGGGAAGAGAAGAATCGGGGGAAGAGTCTACTACTACTAACGAGCATTCAGAGAGTGAGAGTGATTATGACTCTAAGCCCAATGGATGAGGCCTAGGATTTTGATATTGAGGTGAGCTCAATTTCCTCGTGAGCCACCAGAGATGTTATCATTTCTACAAAATGATGTATATTTAGCTTTCCAATAATTTCTACTCCTTATAAACTCTATTCTCATTATTTGAATGCATTTTTCTCTCTCCTAAGTTTTACTATCAAACTCTTTCTACAATGCCTGAAGCAGTGTGTAGTTGTTTCTATCTACTGACCATGTAGGAAAATCATCTTTCGAACGATGATGGTATTTTCGTGCCAAGTCCCCAAGGACCAAGGAAGAACGCAACATCCAACTTTAGCATGAGAAAATGCCAAAGTGCGTGAGACGTGTGATGCACCATTTCAAGTGCACAAGAGTATGGTGTACCATTTCAAGTGCACTAGAGTATGGTACACCATATCAAGTGTGCAAGAGTGTGGCACACCATCCCAAGTGTGCAAGACTATGGTGTATCATCTCAAGTGCGCAAGACTATGGCTCACCATCTCAAGTGTGCAAGACTGTGGTGCACCATCCCAAGTGCACAAAACTATGGTGCAATATCTCAAGTGTGCAAGACCATTGCATGCCATATGACTACACCCCATCCATTGACTATTAAACCCTAGCATAGTTTCCAAGGTGTCCAGGTGTGGTACTCATTTTTTGCTATGCAAGACAAAAGCACAATTAATTCATGCACCTCAATGGTTGAATTTTCAACAAAGACACACCCTCTAATACCCAGACTATTGCACACATTTTTTGTTGTGCAAGGTATTTGCACTTCACTTCATGCATGCTTCACCTATTAAATTTTCCACATTGGAACCATTACCAAGGCTTCAGGCCTTGTGCACCACTTCATGGGTGCAATATAGATTCACAACAGGGTGGTGCACTTTACCTATTAACTTTTCAAACATTGCATGCCCCTCGAGACCCCATTGTTGCACTCCTTTTCTCTTGCACAAGGCCTTGCACTCCTTTTCTATTGCATCAAGTAGCTACATAATGGGTTAGCTATGATTCACCTCCAAACCTATCAACTTTGGCACTGGTCTTTCTCAACTACGCTCCACATCAAAAAGTTAAGGTACATCCTTATCCATCCAAGCACAACCATTTTGAGAAGCTTCCAGACTAGATGTTTCAAGATTTCAAGTCTATCTTCCATGGAAGCGGTCTTCACAAGTGAGGAGGCAACGCCAATAAGCCAAGCCTATCAGGGCATTGAAGGAGTTAAATTACATTTTCAAGGAGTCATCAGTCCCAGCGATGCTTCATTAATATTTCATGATTGTACTCTCTTGTAAATCTTAACCTGGCTACCACCGCCATATTTTGTAGGTGTGCATTTAATATTTCAAGTAGTAAAATTTTCTATATAAGCCTACTCTTTTATTATAAAATGATGAATTTTTACTAGAAGCTTGATGTAACCTAAATTTTTCTATCAATACAGCTGATGTCTAGCTTTAAATCCGGACTTCTATGTTGTGTGTATGTCTTCTATTGCTTGTCTTCTATTAAGTTCTATTATTTATATGTAAGCTTAAATTCTAATATCTATATTTAACTTCTGATAAAACATGAACCTCTGGAGTAGCCCTAGAGATTATGCGTGTTAGATATTTAGTTATAATTTTTGTTAGTTGTATGTATTTGAGGGCTATTTAATTTAGAGTGCATTAGAGTTATCGTGTTGTTAGTCCATCACCCCTACTCTATCTGGCATGTGGCCATATTTCCCATATCTTTCAGTCATTTCCCATTCCTTTCCAGTTCCTTAATATCAAATCCCCCAGTTAGAATAGCAAGGGAACTAGCCCCTCTTTGGATATTGGCATGGGAGACATTTCTTCCTCTCAGCCTTTCAATGTTAGTCGGGTCAAAGGTGCATAAATAAAAAAATCCTTACCTAATATAGATATCTGACCAATAGTAATAAGATGAGAATATTGTTACCATTAAAGTGCATTATTAATTCATTTTCACTATACTAGTTGATATTTAACTATTTACTCTTGAAAGGGTTAGTTTATGTTTTTTGATTGATTAAGATCAAAGGCATAAAACTAGCTGATTATCAAAGTTTCTAGACATACTATTTGGTGCACAAAATCTACAACATTTCATGGCCTAGAGAATCCACCAAAATCATATCATATTACTCCAAGGAGTGGAGAAGAAAACCACCATCAAATTAGTAAAAGAAGCTAAAATCGAGACTTAGTGAGTCTTAAATTCAAGGTGCACTAAGGGTTCTTTAGAGGTAAAATTAGTGCAAAAATTACTTCTAAAAAAGCTTCTATCTACATGGTTATTAGCTTGGATTTATTACCAGAATAACCAAGCAAAAGAAGAGAGTTGTCTAGAAAATGATATAATGTCAAATCAACCCTTTCCTAAAATAAATACATCATTAAAATTAGTAGAAAAATATTGCAAAAGGAGGTGCAAAAAGAAGGTATTATATTTAGAAGTTTATTTACATTGTCTTGCACCATGATATTATGTCCTGCATAGGAAAAAAGAGAAGTTTTAAGTGTCATAAGGATACATTCTTCACAAGTAAGAAATAGTTCAAAGAATTCATAGAAAAGCATCATCCAAGCAAGGTCATCATTGTTGGTTTGGACAGACACAACAAGTAACCTACAAGCACACATATCATAGCACAAGGAAGGAGCTAGCATTTACAAAGGAAGAAAAATAATAGCTTAAAAGTAGGAGAAAATAAAAGTAAGCAATACCAGAGCTAGATGTATGTCCACAAGGAGCATTCCACATCACCATTGGAGTGTCACAAAACCTCCACTGAAGTATTGATCATTATCCTAGCTCAAATCCACTCAACCTCCACCAAAGTATTACATAACTAGAAACAACTCAGTGCCATCGAAGAAGTGAGGATAGAACACAATAAAGAAAGAGTTGGAATTAATACATTATGAAAGCTTTCAAGAATACATTATAAGGAAGGTTCATGCAAAATAAAGAAGGTGCCACTTGCCACTGTTAAAGAAACCCTAACGCCTTCCATACAAGCACTCAAACTAAAAATCAAATTCTACATGCATGAAAGGAATAGTCCAAGGAAGCATTACACAAGAGAGCATTGATTGTGTTAGAGGAGTGACACTTGTAAAAAGGTATACAAGTTCTCATATAAATATTGTAATGTCTATACTCCATTCTATAACAAATTCCAAGTATCAAATAGCATATGCCATCTCCAAGAATTGAAGTCATATATTCGGAGTAGAAACAAGTTGCAGCAAGAAGAGAATTTAAAGCTCTCATTTAGGAAATTTAAAGTAGGTCAAAGAGGCCAGACTTGAAGCACCACCATTCAAGTAGTGAAGTCAAGGGAGAATCAAAGTCTACCATTGCTCATAGTGCCCAAGATAAATATTGGAGATTGTTGTTATACACGTATGAATCTTGCATTGAATATGTAGAGGTTTACAGTATTATAAAGGTAAGAATTTACCTTATTCTAATTTGCTTTCATTTAAAGGAGTTATAAGGCTATAATATAAAATTGAATTTATAAGGAAATCAACCATATTTGAAAGCAAAATTAAAGAAAAAAATATATCAAAATAGCTTAATATTTGCAATTTAAAATATATGAGAAATACAGATTTCTACCTAGAAAAATTAAATTTCTATTATTGCAAATATTATTATTTTTTAATATTCCATATTAGGGAGTTATAAGGAATACTACACTAAAGTAGGTTATTGGAATTTAGAAACATTAAATATCCAAATATCAAAGTCTATAAAAGAGGGTTCATTAAGGAATACCAAGAGTTGGAAATTAATTGGTATACTTGTCTCAAAATCACATTAAAGGGACAAAAGAAATCCAACCATTAGAACCTCATCAAATTAAAAAGTGCTTAGTTCAATAGGAGAAATAAAATTTTATTTTGCTATTTAAAAACTTTAAAAAATCAACCAAAATTGAACTAATATTCACAAAAAGTACTTTATCACTCATATATCATATGCAAAATTACTAGGGAGTCATAAGGCATTCTACAAAACTTGATAATAATAGCATTCATCAAATTTTATCAAGTACCTAATTCATTTGGGAGTCATAAGGTTTCTACAAAACATAAAGGATTTTATCAAATCAAATTCACATACTAGGGAGTCATAAGGTAGACTACTACAAAGGTTCTATCAAATCCATTTCTACAACCCTAAGGAATAGCAAGAAACACTATCTCAAAACCTATAAAAAAGAAATATGGATGAAATATTAAGAAATACCTTTATTAATGAAGAATTCTTTCATGAAATGAAATTGTATTCTCAAAAATTGATAGATACACTTGAAGGATATGAGAATCTATCAATTAGTGATAAGTAAATATTATCCTTATTTATTAAAGAAGCAAAAGAGGGTAGCTTTGAAGAATTAATTGGTTATCTTCATGAAAACCTCTTCAAGGCATGGTGGAATTCTCAAAAGACAGTTATATTCTCAAATGAGGAGTGTTTGATGATTTACCTATCATTAATTGTATTTATACTCACTCAACACATGAACCAAGCTAGCATACAAATCAATATTATTATGATGAGATACTGACTTCTCATGAAATAGAAATTCCACTAGTATCAATGCAGAATTGTAGGAGGAGGAAAATGAAGAAAAGGTATGCTAGAAGATATCATAGCAAAGAAAACATGAATAACAAAGAAACCATAAATATTGAACCAGACAAGCATTTTCAAAATATAGAAGAACCCTCAACTACAACTCTCTTTGCATCATATGAAGATACTAACTACTTGCTTGATCAAGTTACAATAAGCAATGAAGGAGGATACAAGTTCCAGTACCCAATAGAAGAAGATCCATATTGAATATTGAAATCTTCAATACCTAAATAATGTAATATAGGGGGTGTTAGAGTTAGAATATATTACATCATTTGGGTAATGTAAATGTACCACCTTTGGTACATAGAGTAGAAGATTACTTTAGGAGGAAGTTAGCTACTTACTTCAAGCAATGTAATAAATGCAAAAGTGTCAATGCGTAAGTTGTAATGTACAAGGTGTCCCCTTGTACAACTAGGTAGAGTTCTGGCAAAGGAACCTATCTTTCTATATAAAGGATCTCATAGTGATAGATCAGAGATCAATATATGTGAAGTACATGAAGTACACATCAAGTTCATTATTGTAGAGAGTAGTAGATAGTGGTAGAACTCTTGGATGGAGTACAATGTAGTTCTTTAGCTTATATTAATGGAGTGATCATTACCTCCATACTGCGTTGCATTTTTATCACTTTCTATCTATAGTATATTTTAGTCATACTGCAGTATTCCATTATTTTATATTTTTTGTATATTATTAGGACCTATGATAGATATCTCCCACTGCATATATCCTCAAAAGCTAATAACTCAATACCAACCAACCCACTTTCCAACCTCCTTCAACCTAGGCATTGCTTAATTAAAATAAGTTCTAGTCACTAGGGAGGGGGAAGGAGTGTTGAAGTTGTAAAAGTACACTCTCCTTTAGGATTTGGGTCCCAAATCCCCTCTTGCAAAGAAGTTAAACAAACAACTTCTCCAAGGTCTCCGTTGTATTAGCATTTGCATATGTGTATTAGTAATCTCAAATAAAGATATTCAATTTAAATGCTTGGAACACCTTAGTGATTGCAAGTAACTGTAAACAAGGGGCAATGTTGGTTTATTTCATCATGAAAATTTAGTGATTGTTCATTGTTTTTTTGGATTTTAGAAATTTTTAAATGTTTATTTTAATTCCTGAAGATTTAAAATAAGTTAAAATTACTGGAAAAAAATAAAATGCAGAAAATGAAAATGAAATGCAAAAAAACTGAAAATAAAATGCACTTAGTATGATGCTATCCTGTTCCAAAAAAACTGAAGATGTGAGGTCTCCATGCATGCAACCTAACCTATTGGACTTGCAAAACAAGCACAATCCCCATAGACTAAGTGTTGGTTCCTAGGGTATGAAATAAAATTCAGATTTCAAATATTCGCCTAATGTAACCCAAAAAAAATGGCATTAACATTATCTATAAATTCAAAATCTGAAAAATGAAAGAATAAAAATTAAATCCATAGCATGCAAAGAAAATCTCCTTCTTTCTTGCCCACAAGATGCAAATTTCTGAACACTTCTGCATTAAAAATATGTCATTTTACAATAGCAGAATTTATGGTTTTTCCAAACCAGTCTGTGGAAGAAAAACAACTCAAATAGGTCCAGAATGGCCTTCTCGCCTTCAACTCTGCAACTCTGCTTGCAGTGGTTTCCACCCCCTTTCTGGCCTCTTTGAATGGCATATTTAAACTTCTAAAAAATTGCTTCTCCTTCCATGATGGTTTGTTTCATTTTTCGATGGTTGTTCGTTTCACCTTCCCTAATTGTTCATTTCACCTTCCCTTGTATGCGTGTGTTTCGGTTTCCATTTTGTGGTCCTTCTCCATGAAAATGTAACATGTCACGATATCGTGACACTTTTTCTTTCTTCTCTCTCTCTTTGCTTTGAATCATGAAAACGCAACATGTCACGATATCGTGACACTTTTTCTCTTTTGACCGTGACCATGCAACATGTCGCGATATCGCGACACTTTTTCTTGTTTGGCCATGAAAATGCAACATGTCACGATATCGCAACACTTTTTCTTGTTTGGCCGTGAAAATGCAACATGTCGCGATATCGCGACACTTTTTCTCTTTTGATCGTGACCATGCAACATGTCACGATATCACGACACTTTTTCTCTTTTGACCATGACTATGCAACATGTCATGATATCGTGCCACTTTTTCTCTTTTTACCATGATCATGCAACATGTCGCGATATCGTGATACTTTTTCTATTTTGGCCGCGACGATGCAACATGTCGCGATATCGTGACACCTTTTCTCCTTTGGCCGTGAAAACGCAACATGTCGCGATATCGTGACACTTTTTCTCTTTTGGCCGTGATGGTGCAACATGTCGTGATATCGTGACACATTTTCTCCTTTGGTCATGAAACTGCAACATGTCGCGATATCACGACACTTTTTCTCTTTTGGCCGCAAAACTGCAACATGTCACGATATCACGACACTTTTTCTCCTTGTGGTGTTTTGCTTTTTTCCTTGATCTTTAGCCTATGGGCCACTTCGGTCTTCTTGGAAAACATGCAAAAAAAGTGGGTCCCCAATTTTGGGGTACGTTGTGGACTAGCCACAACAAATGGCGACTCTTTTGGGAAATGCTCCTGAGCATTTCGGTGAGAACTCAACCTAAAAACACACAGACTAAAATACAAGCATTAGCAAATATCCCAAGAATGAAACTATATGAGAAATACATGAAGCATTAGAATTATTAAGCATCAGCTCGATGTGTGCAATGTGCTTCATTCCCTATCGTTTGAAATTGATCAACATTCCATTTTTAGTTTCACTTATGATTCGTATGCAAGGCTATGAATGATTTGTACAGGATTTGATGTATGATGAAGATGCTAGAGATATAACAACCTGCTTTGCAAAGGCTCAACCCTTCTAGTATCATGAACAAACATATTAAAATTGTCAAACCCTCTTAGGACCAAAAATATGTATACTAAATTAATTTACTAGATCCCAAAGTTGGTTATGTGTCACTACCATATTGAACCCATGTGCAAGTGTAAGTGAAATCAGAGCTTTGGGGAATAGGATTCCCAACCTAAGCGATATGGGAATTTAACCCTATCCTTACTACTCTAATTTGGAGTTCATTACCTCACCTTGAACAAAATGATTTAACCTGTTATGAATGAAACTATCAAGCTAGCCTGTCTGTTTGAGCAGTCAGTGGTCTTGTTTTTAGACAAGAAATGTTGCCATGCATGAGCATACTCCACTGCCATCCAGGCGTCTATAGCCCCGGTGGAGATTAACCCCATAATCCATGATTTGGCTCTACTTTTGATTTCTTGGACCTTGGGGATGACTACCCATCCTTGCAAGGGACATGTAGTACGATCCTTCCAATCCAATATTAATAAAGAAATGAAAAATATTTGCTTTGGAATTTCAAATTCTTGAATGGGCAAAATAGAAGCTTTGGGGAATCGAATTCTCAACCTAAGCGAGATGAGAATTAGACCCTATCCTTACTACTCCATGAAGGTCAAATCAGAGCTTTGGGGAATTGGATCCTCAACCTAAGTTCGATGAGGATTTAACCCTATCCTTACTACTCTAATTTTAGGCTTTAAGCATTATTGGAGTGGTAAAAACCACTGTTTAAGGATTATGTTGCATGATGGGACAGACACGAAATATTCCTTTTGCCTCACCATTTCTTCCAAGTATGGTTTTGACCATTTTACTCAAGATCCTCTTTAATATGTGTAGAACATGCTTGGTTCAAGATAGTTCGGGCATCAGTTCCCAACCTTAGGATCCTTTTAGTATATGTTATGTAATAACCCTAAGAGGATTCGACACCTTTTCAATGATTGTACATGAAATGAAGATGCAACTGAGATGAAATGTATATGCAATGCTGAATGTAATATGAGATATGAATGCATTGCTCCTTTTGAAATGCGGATGGAGTATATATCACCTACTTTGCCATAATTTATAAAACTGACAACTTCATGCATCACAAGTTCCAAATGATATTCCTTAATGTGTTTGCAATATTCGTGGAGCTTTCTGCAATACAATTCCGATGTTTCATATTCTCCTAGTCTTAGTCAACATTCATAAGGACATAAGCTGACAAACCAAAAGTGTCCAAAGGACCCACACACAACTTTAAAACCAAAACTGAAATCAAATCCAAAACCAAAACATGAAAACCCAAAGTATATACAAATGTACAATATAATACAAGATGGTGCAAAGTTTGGATTATCATTTTCTCGGATCCCAAACCTGATTAGAATTCTTTAAAAGACATATGACGTGATACACATGCCAAATGTGGAAGGAATCAAACAAGAACAAGACTAGATCAAACAATGCAACCAACTTCAACTTTCCTCTCTCACCCCACCAATTAGATTTAGTTCCATTAGTATTCTCATAGGTGAGATTCAAATTACCAAATTGATTAGACAATGGTTGATTTTCAATTATTTCTTGTCTATTCTTTAAGGTGCAAATTTCATAATTCCATTCATGATTTAGAACTAGGCTTTCTTTATCCAAAATGAAATTTTGTAAGCAAGAGCCTATTTCTAAAAATTTCAAAGCCAATTCATTTTCCATGTTCTTAGGCCAATAAAAATTGTGCAACAATTTACAAACATCTAGGATATTTACTAAATGGGGATCATTAGAAGTTTTTATCCTAGGTTCAAGAATTAATTGTTGATGAATTTGATTTAGCAATTTAAGTGCATCAAGCTCCTTTTCATTCATTAAAGTAATGTTATCAAAGGTGTGGTTAGAAATTAATTCTTGTTCTTCATTCACCTTCAATGGCATTTCATCATAAATATCATTTGAATTATACAAATCTTCACCTAAATCTTGGATGTTTGGATACAAAGGTTTAGATTTTACCTTTTTCACATTTTCATTTACCAAAACTTGGTGAGGATTTGCAATTCCCTCTTTTACCTCATGGTCTTCATATTCTTCATTGATTACTTGTTCATCAAACATACCAAAATTGGGCACCCAATTGAAAACATGCCCATCCTTTTCAACCCTCAAATATTTTTGGTCAAAGTGTATGTCAAGTAACTCATCTTCATGATCAATCACTTGCGTTGCTTCTAATAGATCAACCACTTTGTCATTTAATTCAAACTCTTTGTTCACTATCCATGGTATCTCTTCATTTGAATCCTCAAAATAATCATGCAAACTTGTATCCGAATCTTCAATGAATTTATATTCAACATGATCGCATTTTGTAACCTTCTCAAATCTTGTGAATGTGAGATCTTCGTATGAAGTAGAAGTTTCAACATCCTGCATATAAATTGGAATAGAGGTTTCATCAATAGGGGTGTGAGGAAATAACACATCTTCATATCTTCCCCAACCATTGTAAAAATTATCTTCCAAATTTGTGGGATGAAACTCCATGATATTTGTGACATGATCTTTTGATTCATTCATCAATTCACTTTCTTCTTTGTCCTTGGTAGTAGGATCATTATAATATTCCAAAATTTGATGAGATTTGAAACCCTCTTCCAAAACATCCTCAAATTGTACAGGAGTTGTAATATCTTCCTTTGAGTAGGCGATTATGTTGTCCTGTATATCAATTGGCACACAAGTTTCATTAGCGAGTTTTGGAGTGAGTGTAGTCTTCCCACTTCTTCCAAGAATCATAATAATCATCTTCCAAAGTCAAGTGGTGACGTTCAACTACTTCTTCAACATCTTCCAATTCATCAATGTGTTTCTCATCAAATTCACCTTCACCTTCCTTAGATGGTTCAATTATTTCCAAAAGTGGGTCATTTTTTGAATTCCAATTTATAAGGCTATCATAGTCCAACTTGGTAACCCATGATTTCGTTTCATCACAATTTGGAGGGTGAAGAATTTCTTGGTCGTTAATTTCAAACATCTCATCAATAGTATCTTCCAAGAACAAGTGGTGAAACTCTATCATATCCTCAAATTCATTTATTGGTTTTCTTCCAATTTCACTTTCAACCACTTCATCCAATTTTATGGTAGGTTTCGTGCTATCACATATTTCAAACATTGTTGAATTTAGAACCCCTTCATCAAAATAATCATGTATCTCTATGAATGAGATCATCTCTGCATAATCCTCACTGGTGGATGTCGACTTAGCAATTTGCACCTCCTCTTGGACTACACCTAAGGTGGTTGTAACATTTGGACCTTCAAATTCATCCCCTTGATCATTTACCTTAGGTATCATTGGAGTGGAGGGTGCTACATTTGATGGTTGGTGTAGGTTGGCATCACTAACTCCAACAGAACAATCTCTCATGTGAACATGTTGTGTCTTTTCTTCTTCAAAAACTTGTTCTACCTTTTCCAAGATCTCATAGATTGTCTCTAGAGATAGGTCATCCAAGTTTTTCTTTAAAGATGTAACAAGTTTGGGGTGTATGGCTCCCATGTATACTTGAATAGCTTCCTCTTCCGATGTGTTAAAATTTTCCCACATTTGGGAGTGCAACTCACGAAATCTTCCATTGAATTGACTCAAGGATTCATTAGGCTCATTACGTATGGAGGTAAACTAATTTTTCAACATCTCTAAGTCAACCTGATTACCAAAATGGTAAAGATAGGTTGCTTCTAGTTGTATCCAAGAAGTCCTAACCTCCATGGGTAGTTGGCTATACCAAAAGAATGGTCTATCATCCAAAATGTATGCAAATAACTTACAAGCCACCTCCTCATAGAAAATTTGGAATTGACATAATGTATTCTTGTAGACATACAATTTTTGCAAGTATCCTAGTGGCACCTCTTGATTAAAACATCGTAGAAAATCCAATAACATTTTAGGAATTTGATAGGTTATCCCATGTATAGACAAACCCTTATAATGATCCTCCATCGTAGATACCATTCTTTCTCTTAGAGATGCTACTTCAGCTCTTATATCGTATGTCGTCATTAGTAAAACTCAAAATATAACTTCAAAACCAATTTGTTAGTCATGAATAAAAGAAGGAACCATGACAAAGCAATATTCTAAAAATGTAAATTAGTTTTTGATTCACCAGATCTCATATGCGCAAGTGAAGAGCATACTCCTAGTGTTGTAGGCTTTTTGATTCACAAGATCGCATTACACGCAAGTGAAGAGCATAATACCGACAACAAATACATTTTTAGACAAAATAATTCCTTACAAATAAGCATGAAATGACTAGCAAATATCAAACATGTAACATATGAATAATCATGTTAGCATCAACCAAGAGATGTATCCATTAAAATCAAATGAAAGTAATTGCATGGAGACAACCTCGTTAGTCAAGACCAATTTTTTTTTTTAAATCAAATCAAAACACATTATTCCTGTATGAACAATCAAAAGCGTTAGAACAATGCATAGCAATTCATGTCCTCCTTTTAACACTACAAGTTTGTATTGTTAAAAGAGGGCTAAAGATAATAATCAATAGGGCATGAAATATTCAAAATTTAAATCCCTATAGCATTTAAATCACACTGAAATAAACCAATTCAGGCCCTCCTTCTAGTGCCAATCTGTTGAGTGGTATTTTCACCCAGTTGTGAAAGTACACTCTCCTTTAGGATTTGGGTTCCAAATCCCCTCTTGCAAAGAAGTTAAACAAACAACTTCTCCAAGGTCTCCGCTGTATTAGCATTTGCATATGTGTATTAGTAATCTCAAATAAAGATATTCAATTTAAATGCTTGGAACACCTTAGTGATTGCAAGTAACTGTAAACAAGGGGCAATGTTGGTTTATTTCATCATGAAACTTTAGTGATTGTTCATTGTTTTTTTGGATTTTGAAATTTTTAAATGTTTATTTTAATGCCTGAAGATTTAAAATAAGTTAAAATTTCTAGAAAAAAATAAAATGCAGAAAATGAAAATGAAATGCAGAAAAACTGAAAATAAAATGCACTCGGTATGATGCTATCCTATTCCGAAAAAACCGAAGATGTGAGGTCTCCATGCATGCAACCTAACCTATTGGACTTGCAAAACAAGCACAATCCCCATAGACTAAGTGTTGGTTCCTAGGGTACGAAATAAAATTCAGATTTCAAATATTCGCCTAATGTAACCCAAAAAAAATGGCATTAACATTATCTATAAATTTGAAATCTGAAAAATGAAAGAATAAACATTAAATCCATAGCATGCAAAGAAAATCTCCTTCTTTCTTGCCCACAAGATGCAAATTTCTGAAAACTTCTGCATTAAAAATATGTCATTTTACAATAGCAGAATTTTTGGTTTTTCCAAACCAGTCTGTGGAAGAAAAACAACTCAAACAGGTCCAGAATGGCCTTCTCGCCTTCAACTCTGCAACTCTTCTTGCAGCGGTTTCCACCCCCTTTCTGGCCTCTTTGAATGGCGTATTTAAACTTCTAAAAAATTGTTTCTCCTTCCATGACGGTTCGTTTCATTTTTCGATGGTTGTTCGTTTCACCTTCCCTGACTGTTCGTTTCACCTTCCCTTGTATGCATGTGTTTCGGTTTCCATTTTGTGGTCCTTCACCATGAAAATGTAACATGTCGTGATATCATGACATTTTTCTTTCTTCTCTCTCTCTTTGCTTTGAATCGCGAAAACGCAACATGTCACGATATCGCGACACTTTTTCTCTTTTGACCGTGACCATGCAACATGTCGCGATATCGTGACACTTTTTCTTGTTTGGCCGTGAAAATGCAACATGTCACGATATCGCGACACTTTTTCTTGTTTGGCCGTGAAAATGCAACATGTCGCGATATCGCGACACTTTTTCTCTTTTGACTGCGACCATGCAACATGTCGCGATATCGCGACACTTTTCCTCTTTTGGCCGTGACTATGCAACATGTCGCGATATCGCGACACTTTTTCTCTTTTGGTCGCGATCATGCAACATGTCACGATATCGTGACACTTTTTCTCTTTTGACCGTGATCATGCAACATGTCGCGATATCGCGACACTTTTTCTCTTGTGGCCGTGACGGTGCAACATGTCGCGATATCGTGACACCTTTTCTCCTTTGGCCATGAAACTGCAACATGTCGCGATATCGTGACACTTTTTCTCTTTTTGCCGTGATGGTGCAACATGTCGCGATATCGTGACACCTTTTCTCCTTTGGCCATGAAACTACAACATGTCGCGATATCGCGACACTTTTTCTCTTTTGGCCATGAAACTGCAACATGTCGCGATATCGCGACACTTTTTCTCCTTGTGGTGTTTTGCTTTTTTCCTTGATCTTTAGCCTATGGGCCACTTCGGTCTTCTTGGAACACATGCAAAAAATGGTGGGTCCCCAATTTTGGGGTACGTTGTGGAGCAACCACAACAAGGAGTAGATACAATAGCTGACTAGATCACTTGGCCAATATCTAGTGAATACAAGGTTTAATTAGGGTTCAATGAGCCAACCGAGTCTGAGGATACCTAAATTTCCTAGGAATGTAGGATAATTGAAGTGAGAAAGCTACCACCATAATAAAAGCACCAATTTTGTCAATATAAATTAAGTATGGTATCTTTGAACCTTCAAAGGTTTTCCAACTAGAGACCATTCATATCAACTATGCCAAAATAGTGCAGCTAGACAATATAATAAGGTTGATGGTTGACCTCCCAATTTAGATTGATATTACTCACTCAAGGGTTTTCACCTCTAATACAAAATGCTATATGAGGACAAAGACTAGGGCCACCATCATCCTCCTATATGAAGTATCCTTCAAGCACCTTGGTGAACGACTATCCATAGACGATCCAAGTGCCAGAAGGACCTTAAAGAAAGATGATGAGTGTTTTTAATGGTCATCATTTAATATTATCAATCGAAGGTGACATCCAAAGGTTGTATGTGCTATAAAGGAAGGAAACGTGTCTTGGTATAAAATATTTTAAGGTTTCCTATTTGCTAAAATGAAAATCATGCTTGCAAAAAAATTAAAATCACACTTGCAAAAAAAAAAAATCACACTTAAATATATATATATATATATAGAGAGAGAGAGAGAGAGAGAGAGAGAGAGAGAGAGAGAGAGAGAGATAATTAAAATCACTCTTGCATAGATTAAAATATAACTTGCACAAATTAAAATCTAATCTAGTAGCTTCATAAAACTAACTAGGAAAACAAATAATCAAAATAATTTATAGTTTAATTACAAATAAAAAATATATACAAAAGAATAAATAAATAAATAAAATCCACTAATTATTTTAAAACACATCCAGAAGAAATAATACTTTTTATTATGATGATGGCCCTTACTCCTCAGCCCAATGGAAAGTAATTATTAATTCAAAATATAATTAAAATACATACAAGTGAGAAAAGAACAAAAATCAAATAAGAGGGAATTACCTCTTGACAAAATCTTCAATCCAAATCATTCTCCCTTTATTTTATTCTTTGTCCTCCTCTAGAAAAATACATAAGCTAGGTACAACTTTTTTATATAGGTGGAAACTAACCATATTCCTACTTTATTGAAAATATTCCTACACATCTTTAACCAATTTTAAATAATTGGCATATTAAGTACACACTCCTAAACTATTAGAAATTGTTTACTCTTCCTCAAATATTTACTAACAATAAACATTAGCAAGACAACTGACACATTATAATCCTCTTATTTTGGGAGCATATCAACCACTTGCTTAGAATAAGCATAAACAAGACAAGTGGCACCTTATATTCCTCTTATCTTGGGAGCATCTCAACCACTTGCTTAGAATAAGCATAAACAAGACAAGTGGCACCATACTCTCCTTGTATTTGGGAGGAATCTTCCTCATATCTTGGAATTAATATTCCTCATATCTTGGAATTAATATTCTCCATATTTTATCCAAGATTTGAGAAATAACTTACAACACATTTTTAGCCCAAGATTTGACAAGGAATTATTGAACATTATTTTAGCCCTATTTTCAAGGAGCAATTTTAGCCTATTTTTTAGGGAGGCCAAATTATTCAAACTAACAACATAATTTCATACTTATTTTTAAGAAGAAATTTTAGCCTAATTTTTAGGGAGAGCAAATTATTCAATCCACAAAATTCTTCACTTTATTTCCCATGTGTAAGCTCCATGTCATGTTGCATCTCTATCTTTTTCAACCCCTACTTTTCCAGATTATTTTGGCCGTACTCTTTCTAGCACATCTTGGCTCATCTGGTGCATTGTGATAATTTTGGCTTAATCCGGTGTAAGACTATTTTGATGCATTTTGGCTTAATCTAGCACAAGACTAATCTGATGCATTGTCATAATTTTTGTGTATCAATATTAAAATATCTACAAGATGTCATATTTCTATCTTATTCTATTAGTATCATGATTATAAACCAAATAATCATGATTAAATGCAAAACTATACCCGAAATCACATAAAACCTATATAAAATAACTTAGTAATGTATTTTACATTTTCACTATGTCTAATCACAATATTAGTATAAATTACAATCTAGTCCATACTTAATTATTCGTTATCAACACATTAAGAGAGTCAAGAATGGTTGTTTTAAGGTACAAAAATGAGACATTTTAATGTCTCATCACTCCCCCAACTTAAACTAATGCATGTCCTCATGCATCTTCAATTTATGTATTACATTGATAATATGACACACAATCACTATGCTTGATATGTTGTATTTTCTCCCTCCAACTTGATGGGGGCATGTTCTCCCCCAAACATGAAAGAAAACATGTATTTTTTTTTTTTTAAATCACCATTTTTTTTTAAATAGTGGGGGCTAGAAAAGTACCATCATGACATTAAGCATTGAAATGGATGTTAGAATATTTTCAATGCTTGTGGAGTGTAAACAAATTTTGATGCATCAACCAATGACCTTTTTAAATGTTGATTATGCAAGGTACTCCATAGTAAAATGTGTTGTATGTTTAAGGTGGACTAGATGTAATTATACATAATATTAAAACTAGACAATAATAAAAAAAAAAATGCATACCTTATTATCATAGATGGTTTGATGCTCCTCCAAGGTAACTTTAAAAATTATCATCATGAAGTTGGCCATAAAAGCAATACTCTTAAAATAATGATGGGGTTGTCATCAGCTATTGGCTTGTGTAGACTTGCAGTTTTTTTTCACCATAAAATAGGTCACCATTTTTTATTTTTAACCATCTTCTACCCTAATTGCATCTAGAAGGGATATTTACAACCAAGGTTTTTTTTAATACATGCATTTCAAAAATCAATTTTCATGCAAGCCTTGGTCTAGTAGCACCTCAAAGAGGTTTTCACCACTAAACTCTTTTTTTTTTGTATGAGCTACAATGAGAGAGAATATCTCTCATTTTTATTTGGATAAGAACAATCATTATTTCTCAAAAAGCACATCTATATTTTCCTTCTACATGAAAATAGCAATAAGAAGCATCAACCTTTAATTGTGCATTAGCAATAAGAATCCCCTCTATCTTTTCCTTCTATATGAAACAAGCTAAAAAAATGTAGATTTTATTATTTTTTAGCTTATTTGTTTAGCACATTTTCTAGCACCAGTTTTGAGGCATATTTTGACAACATATTGTTCCAACACATTTCAGTAGCAAACTATACTAGCGCATTATGGTAACATATTATTTTAGCATATTGTGATAGTAGATTGTTTTGGTGCATTCATATTGTTTTGGCACATTTTGGTAGCAGATTGTTTTGGTGCATTCATATTGTTCAGGCACATTATGGCAATAAACTATTTTGGTGCAATACAATTATTCTAATGTGTTAGCACTTTTCTTTAGATTTTTCTCCTTATTGCTCAAAATGAGGTATTGATCTTGTTTCTCCCCCCAAGTGAAATCAATGCATGTCCTCATGTATCCTTATTTTATAGGACATGCCTTCCCCAATGTAGAAGAAAAACATGGCCTTATGCTAAAACTTTTTTTCTTTTTAGAAGAGGCCATAATTTCTTGTTTTTAGCAATCTTTTATCTTGATTATGTCCATAAATAATTTTTACAACCAAGATTTATTTTGGGTGTAGATACAAATACTTTTTTTGTGAACAATTACCTCATTTTTTTATGCTCCTTCTGTCATGACCATCATTTTTCGGTGCTCTGCAAAACTTTTATGCCAAGTCATTCTAGTGTCAGCATAATTCAATGCATATTCTAGCACCTGACTATTTTGGTGTATGTTATAGTGCCAACATAATCTGGTGCATAACTTGACGCCCAATTGTTCTAGCACAGATTTTGATACTAGCATAATCCAATGCCCGACTATTATGCACTTAATTTTTTTGATGCTAAATTATTCTGATGCATTAGTGCTTCAATTATTTTTGAACATCATAGATCATCTCCTTACTTCTTCGTATCTCTAAGTTTGCAACAGACACTAGAAAAGCCAAATGTGCGTATATATGTATGATATTAAACTAAACAACAATGAAAAAGTAAAATTTATACTTAATTGCATCAGAATGGTTTATGCATGTCCATCATTGAAAATTAAGACTTAGTCATTAAAAGCTAGACTTTTCATGAGTGTTCTAACCTACAATTATTCTTCTTTTCTTTTTCTTAAGTAATATTTTCTTGCATAAATTTTACTACAGTTTTCAACATAGTTTCATTTTTGTTGTTTTCTCTACGCTATTTTTTTTTCTTGCATAATATTTCTCAGCATAATTTTCTATGCATTTTTCTACATAGGTTTTTAGCATGACTTCCTACCGGGATTCTTGCATAGTTTTCTATACCAATTCTTGTGCAATATTTTTCTATGCATATTTTTGTACAATTTTTTGCACACATTCCTATGTAGATTCTTGCATAGTATTTTTCTATGCACATTCCTATGTAGTTTTCCATGTAGATTTTAGTGCAGTGTTTTCTTGCATAGTTTTTAGCACAGTTTCCTACACACTATTTTTTCATCACAATCATCTACGCAAATTACTACGCAATTTTCTACGTAGATTTTAACAAAGTTTTTCAATAATGTTTTCTGTAGTTTTTTATATGTGAGCACCTGTATGGGAAGAAGAGACCTTTTTCGCATTGTATAAATTTTTTAGTATTTTAAAATTTTGAATATGTAGATAGATTATGTTTGTCCACTATTATTTAGCCACAAGTTGTGTAAAGAATAGAGGTTGCTTAGTCTGTTGTAGCTAAGTCTTTTAAGAGTATATGAGGAAAATCTTAATCATGGGTGAAAAAGTACCTTAAATTTGAACAAGGATTGGTCAATATATTTCAATGTAATTCCCCTAAATTTAGCAATGGATATGGTGAAATGTTTTTCATAGGGGCTTCTACCTCAAGATCTAACCAAATTGAACATGTAAATATTTTAGCTTCATTGCTATTTTGTTCAACAATGTTTGTGTTACTTTGTCCTCCTGCCATAATATTTTTCCAATAAATGTTATAGATTTTCTTGGAAACATAGGAAGATGGTGTCTTGCATGGACTTGGTAGGGAAAAACTACTCAATTGTTCTCCATAATTTTGAAGCTCTAGAAATTCAAAATTTGGTGATGGTTGTTTTCTTCTAAATCTTTCTCCTATGTTTATCTCAACTATGGGTAACTCATTGTTTTATGAAATTTTAACATTGATGCTTATTTCCTATGGCTCATGGGAGTTTATGATTAACAAATGATCCATTTTTAAATCTATGCATGAAATAAAACTATTCATACATTCTAATTTAACAAATGAAAGCAAAAATCATTAATCCTTAAAATATCTAATACCTTAACTCGCTCCTTGACAACACAACTATTCTTATGTAAAATTTTATTTGTCTGCCATTTATTTTCTTAAATATAATAGAATCATATTGGTATCAAAGATCACTAATCGGACAAAAAAATAGTTTTTATGACCACCTTGAGAAAAACAAAATTTTATTTTAGAGGTAACAACATATCAACTATAACCAATGTGGGCTATGAATAGGGAGATGTGGTTTAGCGCTTTGTCTCACTAGGTCATTAATGATGATAACATAGTTATAGGATCACATTTTATTTGTGATAATGAATCAACCACAATTGATAAAGATAAGGAGATATGGTTTAGCACATATCTTTATGGTTTGACTAAAACAAGATTTGTTCTCAACATAGATTGATAGTGTTGAACAACCATTAAAACTCTCTTACAACGTCATGTCCCCAGCAATGACACCAAAATGATAAATTTTTTTAATGTTCATCATGTAATCTTATCAATCTAAGCTGGCATCCAAGGTTGTATGCACTAGAAAGCAAGGAAGTATGTCTTGGAATAAAGTCTTTTAAGTTTTCTATTTGCTGAAATGAAAATCATGCTTGTAAAAAATTTAAAATCATATATGCAAAAAATAAATGTGAGAATTGAAATTACACTTGCAAAAAATAAATGCAAGAATTAAAATTACACTTGCAAAAATTTAAATCACACTTGTAGAAAAATAAAATCATACTTAGAGAGAGAGAGAAGAAATTGAAATCACACTTGCATAAATTAAAATCTAACTTGCAAAAATTAAAATCTAATCTAGCAGCTACATAAAACTAACCAGAAAAAAAAATAATCAAAATAATTTATAGATTAATTACAAATAAAAATAATATATAAAATTTTCAAAAAATTAATATATAAATTAATTATAAATTAAAATAATATATAAAAGAATAAATAAATAAATAAAATCCATTAATTATTTTACAAACATATCCATAAGAAATAATACTTTCCATTGTGTTGATGGAATGGGCCCTTACTCCTCAACCTAATGGAAAGTAATTATTAAATCAAAATATAATTAAAATACATACACGTGAGAAAAAAATAAAAATCAAATAAGAGGGAATTACCTCTTGACAAAATCTTCAATCCAAATCATTCTCCCTTTATTTTATTCTTTGTCCTCCTCTAGAAAAATACATAAGCTAGGCACACCTTTTTATATAAGTGGAACCTAACCATATTCCTACTTTATTGAAAATATCCCTACACATCTTTAACCAATTTCTAATAATTGGCATAATATGTACACACTCCTAAACTATTGGAAATTTCCTACACTTCCTCAACCATTTGCTAACAATAAACATTAGCAAGACAAGTGGCACCTTATAGTCCTCTTATCTTGGGAGCATCTCAACCACTTGCTTAGAATAAGCATAAACAAGACAAGTGGCACCTTATATTCCTCTTATCTTAGGAGCATCTCAACCACTTGCTTAGAATAAGCATAAACAAGATAAATGGCACCTTACTTTGCTGGTATTTGGGAGGAATATTCCTTATATCTTGGAATTAATATTCCTCACATCTCGGAATTAATATTCTCCATATTTTTTTTCAAGATTTGAGAAATAAATTACAACACATTTTTTTTCCACAATTTGACAAGGAATTATTGAACATTATTTTAGCCCTATTTTCAAGGAGGAATTTTAGCCTATTTTTTAGGGAGGCCAAATTATTGAAACTAAGAACATAATTTCATCCCTATTTTTAAGGAGAAATTTTAGCCTACTTTTTAGGGAGGCCAAATTATTCAATCCATAAAATTCTTCACTTTATTTCCCATGTGCAAGCTCCATCTCATGCTACATTTCCATATTTTTTTATCCCTACTTTTCCAATTCATTTTGGCCCTAATATTTCCAACACATCTTGGCTCATCTGGTGCATTGTGATAATTTTGGCTTAATCCAACACATTTTGGCTTAATCCAACACATTATCACAATTTTGGTGTATCATCATTTAGAGACCTACAAGATGTCATCTTTCTATTTGGTTCTATTAGTCTCATGATTATAAACCAAATAATCATGATTAAATGTAAAACTAAACCCAAAATCACATAAAACCTATCTAAAATAACATAGTAATGCATTTTACCTATTCACTATGTCTAATCACAATATTAGTATAAATTACAACCTGGTCCATACTTAATTATTCATTATCAACACATTAAGAGAGTCAAGAATGGTTGTTTTAAGGTACAAAAATAAGATATTTTAATGTATCATCAAAATAAAAGGGGTAGATCAAATCAAAAAGGTCCCCTATTGAGGCATATCTGTTCTAGAGGAATAAGAGGTAGATCACTATGGTATGGTACTTCATTCTAGATGAAACCTTCGAGTATACTAGTATGGGGTAAGCATCCATACAAAGGTCAAACCATTGGCCCTCCTTGGGTCCTTATAAATAAAAAAATATTTTGTTTAATGTGTTTATCTAGGCATTTTAAGACATAAATATGTTTATACCCATATAAAGGGAATTATATTTTTACACACTTGAAGGATAGGACATGGACACTAGCCCTCTCAAGATTAATGATGAAGACCATTTTATTAGATGAAGAATAACTACCATAATCATGCATAAGTTGAAATAAAGGATGATGACATCCCCTCTACTTAGCCACAAAGGAACGAGTCCTCCCATATCACATCAACAAAATAAAAATGACAGAAGGGGAATGAACTTAGGAGCCATCCCAAACCTATAAAGGAGTGCACACCCTTTTTTGCATTTCAGAATACCCCGAGTAGAGCTACCTCTAGCATCATATCCTTTCTATATCCACTCTTGGTGCAAGAAGACTTATGGTTTAACCCATTTTGACTCTATAACCAATGGATAAGACCCTCTTTATTGGGTTCCTTATCTCTTTATAGTAGGATATCCCTTGTGAATCACAAAAACTTTAGTGAAGAATCACTACATTAGACAAATATTGTTGAAAGGGTAATTTTGATCAAATTGTATTTTGAAGACCACTAAGGAAAAATAAGACATGGGGTCTAAGGCCTCTACAACCTATGAAGTAGCCAATGCCAAAAGACCATCAAAAGCATCACCAAGGAGGAATTCCTTCCACTACCTGATGCTGACTCTAAAACTCCCCATGCCATGGAGTCTAGCTCACCCACCAAACTAGAATAAAACAATATTTCATAATCCTTTTCGATGATAGCTAAGGTAGATTCAATTATTTCTTAGATTCCTAGATCCTTTCTGGTGATGGTTGAGAGGGCTTCACCTCTAATAATATTTTACCTCTTCCAGCACCTACGATATTTTATTCTTCATAAGAAGGAAATACCATGTGCATGGATATAATTTATGTCTAATTGTGTTTTCCAAACTCTAGTGCAATTACAAGATAACACCACCAAGAATTATTGATGATGGATTCCCATTAGTCATGCAATGAGGGGGATTCGAGGTGATCATATAGGATAATGGTAAGGCAAGCTCCTTTCTCTCCTCATGAGTAACTTTAAACCTGAAGGATAGGGGAGGACAAAGTAGCTTGAAAATTTCAAGCTATAAAAACTTCCCTAAACATTCAATTTTATTGGTCCCTATATAGGTCTCCCTAACACTCAATAATCATAACATGAAACCTCAAGCAACAATTGGAGTATTTAAGGTTATCATGTGAAGGTAGCCTAAGGAATGACACTAAGCCCTAAGGAATTTAAAAAGGGATGATCTCCTAGGTCTAATCGAACTAATCTCTAGCCTAGGTAGTTAAAAAAAATGGTTACAAAGGACTATTTCATGTCACACCTATGATACCTAATTTATAATTATATATCTAGATATCCCAAGATTAGCCAATACTGATTTCAACTAGCCTGGGAATATTTTAAAATGGAATAATTTCAATTCTTGCATAATTTTTGGGGAAATCCCTACCCTCTTTCTTGTTATAAATATCTTATCCTTCTTCATTTCAAGCAGGGAAAAATTAAGTACTTCCTCATGGTTAGTATCTGGCCTAAGAGAATTTTTTCTTTCATTTTCTTTTGTCTATTGTTCTAGACTTGAGCCCCAAGTCATTGTATGTATAGGACCCTTTGATACCTTTTTATTGAAATACATGTAATTCATTGGTTTTAGCATATATATGAGTTATGGCTATTTACTTTCTATTCTATTTCTTGTGTGTGTGACTTTGGTATGGAAACCTCATGACTAATATCTATCCTTTCCTTATAAGAAAGGATTTTCATGTTGTAGTGAGATGTTCTCACTTTCTTACCATGGGTGATTCATGTGTTCACTGATTCCATAAAGGTGTAAAGAAGCTTATTTTATTGGTGCATCACCACCTGTAATTTAGGCTAGATAGGTTTTATTAGCTTTCTTAGTTGCTTTCTTTCTAACCCTTTTTCCTCACAAGTTTTCATAGACTAGGCTAGAGTATGAAGAAGTGCACCAAGAAGACACCTAGACAAGGAGTCAATGTTGGTAAAAATATTTGGGTTATCCTTAGATTAATGTCCCAAAATCCTTGAACTTGTGATACTATATACCCCATGTGAGGCATAAGACCTGATGCACCTGACAACCATGACAAGAAGTCATTATACCAAGGTATGGATTAGAGTCATATCTAGTCCCCAATAGGTACATTAGCACATTAAGATATTTAGGGATAGATGGATTTATAGACACATCTACCATAGGACTAAGAACATGTAGCATGGCTCTTAATGAGGTAAACATGGCCCTAATGAGTAATATTGTACAAAATTTTGAACCATCCATTATTTAGAAGTCTCTTTAGTCTAAATATTTGAATAATGTCGTTGACACTTAATATTAAACATTAATGAAGAAAAATACTTGGTAGCTTGTTGATATTCCACCAAGAAACAAGGCCATTGTATGCAAATATATTTTCAAGTTAAAATACAACTTAGATAGTAGTATTGATAAATACAAGGTATGATTTGTAGCCAAAGGCTATGCACAAAAGGAGGACATCAACTATGAAGAAATCTTTGCACCTACAATAAAAATAAAGGGATTCAATGGAGACCTAAAATAATTCTATATGACTCAACCAAAGGGATTCATTACACGTAGACAAGAAACAAAGGTGTGTAAATTAATCAAATCTATCTATGGTTTCAAATAGGATCCTTGAGCTTGGTATATAAAAATAGATGAAAATTTAAAAATAATGGTTTCAAGAGAAATACATATGATCCAGATTTTTACCATAAAGAATAAAATGGGGAATTTGCAAATATTATTATATATGTTGATGATTTGGTCATCACAATAAGTTTTGAGAAAATTATTATTGTGGTAAAGGATGATTTGAAAAGATCAATATTGGACTATTACACTATTGTCTAGGATTAAAGGTGTGGAAGACACATCACTACATATTTATCTCATAAATCAAATGTGCTAAGACACTTGTTGAGAAATATCACAAAAATAATTATAATACCATGATGACTTATGTGGAATCAAGGCTACAACTCTCATGATTTGAATTCTCTCCACTAGTGAATGCAACTATTTATCAATAGTTGGTTAGAAGTCTCATTTACCTAACATACACTAGATCAAATATTAGCTTTGTAGTAAGTTACCTCTAACGATTCATGCAATAAGAATTTAGCTATTAAGGTTTGTACATGGTATCATTAGACCAAATATTAGCTATTAAGGTATTTACATGGTATGTACACTAGACCAAATATTAGCTTTGTAGTATCTCATTGGAAGGCAAACAAGAGGCTATTAAGGTATGTACATGGTTTCATTGAGAATGGTCTAGAATTTAAGAAGATTTATCGATTCTTCTTAATTGACTACATAGATGCAGATTATGTAGGATGTTTTGAAGATTGAAAATCTACTCCTGGTTATGTATTATTTCTAAGATATGGATCTATATCATGGGATAGTAAGAAACAACAAAAAATTTCTCAATCTTCCATAGAAATAAAATATCATGCTATAGGAGGAGTTGTCTATGAGGCAATATGATTGAAACATATGTTAGCAAGTATGGGTGGACCACAAACTAAACCAACAACCATGTACTATAACAAGCAAGGTGTATTAAAACTTTTCGTAGTCCAATGTTCCATGAGCACACCAAACACATTTAAGTTCAATACAACTTCATACACAAACATGTTCAACAACACAATATTTAGGTCAAATATTATCCTACTTAAGAATAATGCACAAACATCTTCACCAAGTGACTTGCATGTGTTAGGGCATTTGGAGATTTTCTCTTCAAGAAATTCTAAAATATGATATAATAAGGAGAAAATATTAGGAATTATTACCACCATAGTTCAATTTCATAGTAAGTTGAGTGGTTACAACCACTCAACACAAGGTCCATGAGTCTACAAGTAATTGAAGGTAGTTTCTATCTTATTATAGTTTGTAATGCTATACTAGACAATGCAATTGTATTTAAATATCATCAAACCAATAATGCAAATCATCGAAGTAATTGCATCAATATTACCTAGTCCCTATTCAATGTTATTTGAAAACTAAGCAAATAATTTATACATAGGTAGACATATAATATAGAATATAATATATTAGTATCTAATATAGATTGGGTTTTTTGAGATCAAATTTTAGCACCAAGATAATACTTTAAAAAGGACAAATACCCTACCCTTAATATTGAAGCCTTATATTACAAAATGAGGTATGCTAACCATGTCGTATACCTTCATGATTATATCTATAAAATCAATTGAATTATCATTCAACGTAAATGGAGCAAATATCCCCCTTGCTTATGTATGATTTTAAGAAAACTTATTAAATTTTTTAGGGACAAGTATGGCTATAAATAATGGAGAAGACCATATTAGGTTCATAAAAAAAGGAAAAATTAATTAAATATCTAGGGTCCAAGTATGGTCATAGAGAATAGACAAGGCCTCACTATATCTAGAAAGTAGAGTGGATTGCTAGGATTGATGAAGGCTATGATTCCTTAATTTTCCATTAAATATAGCAAGTTAAGGTCTTACTAGAAATCATCTGATGCATGAAATTAATTAAAGTATGAAAAAAATTTAAATGATTTGGTTTGTTTAAATATCTTGGAAAATATTATAGCTATTATTTGAGACAATAATATGGTTTATTATTGGATGTGGTATTATAGCCTAGTGTTGAAAAAACTAGGGCCTAATAGGTTCATCCATGTTTCTAGGAAAAATGGCTAATATTAACCCATAAGTCAAGATTGATAAGGGGATTGACAAGATAGATTAGTTGATTAACTTAACGACATAAATGCAAGGAACTAGATTTTTTTTTTTAATATGTGGGGTCCTTGGAGGACCAAAATGGAAGGAAGGTTAAACAAGTTTCCACACAGGTGGATGAGGGTCAAAATGAAAATCAAGTGCCCAAAATATCATGGTTTGAGGTAGAATAGTCCAAATATTTTAAAAAGATAACTTATCTAAAAAATGATGGAAAGACCATCATAAATGGAGAAAAAAACATGGCTTATTGAGATGAACAAGTATTTTGAATTGTGAGGTTTCATAGAGGAAACCAAGGAAGTATGGGTAACTTACTAGCTAACAAGTAAAATATCTTGGTGGTAAAACATAAAATCTAAGAGGGACTTGAAGGTCAAAAGTTTCACTTTGGATCAATTCACCATTTTTTTTTAGATAGATATAGATTTTTTTAATTATTCTTCAATTAAATAATAATTGAATTCTAGGATTTAATTCAAAGAAATCTGATAATAATCTAGTATCAAGGGATCTTCATCAAACTTCTTAATATGTGTTACATTTCAATAGGATGAGAAGTTCAAGATTAAAAAGTTCATTATGGTACTAAATCCTTACATAATGGTTGATGTGGATCTGTAAAGCCCATTGACCATGGAACATGACTTTAAGAATTCCATAAAAATGAACAAAAGATTAAACCTATTTATGCATATTACAAGGAAATAAAAGAAAAATAAAAAATAATTCAATAGTAACCTATCTTATCCTTAAAGGAAAAGTTTCTAAAGGGAAAATAATTTAATAGGAATAAAGGGAATATGGATAATAATAAATTCTAAAATGGAAAGCTTCCTTAGTAGAAAAAATAGTCCAAGAGACCTCAAGAATACCAAGGTGGTAGAGATGAAAGTAAAATAGGGCCAGTAGGAGGGTTTTATAACCATGGTGGAAAGCACTATGCAAATTAGTGTCCATAGAGAAACAAAAAGATAGATGTAAAGTCACTAAATTAAAAACTACAATAGCCTCATCAAATTCATGTATCCATAGACAATAATAGGTAAAGTATCAAAATGAACCTATTCAAACTTCATGTATTCTATATTGTACACCTATTTCCATTTTGATTGATACAAGAGAAACTAAATATTTTTTTCAAAAAATATATTAGCTAAGATAAATAGAAAATTTGTATATATGTCTAAATCATTGAATGACCAATATAGAAATTGGGCAGAAGACATAGTGGATTTGTTAAAATATGTGTAATCTGAGCTTGTTTATATGAAGGTCAAAAGTGTGAAGAAGTGCTTATGAGCACTATTAATGTAGCTTATGAGCATGTGATTATGTAAGCCTATAGGCAATCATCCTTTATTTAAGCCTACAAGCATGTTCATGTAAGCCTTCTAGCCACTTTTATTTTTCATCCTTTGTGGTATTTGTTAATCCACATTTATGGTTAACGTTGCTTAAGACAATAATTTATTATTATTTTCTTGTAAGGTTGACCTCAAGGTTAAATTTATGTTGGCCTAAGGTTAACATCTCAATGGGGTTTTGGTATCACTATATAAATACTACTCAATGAGGACCCATTTGTATGATAAGTGTGAATAAAAGGTGATATGTTGAGGTGTCTATGGGCACCCACCTTCTACTTATTTTTATCATCTCCCTTTGTTTTTTTACTTCATTTATTATTGCTATATTTTAATTATCTTTTCTTCTTTTTTATAAATTGTTATGGTGAATGCATTTTTTGGAATGTTTTTTTGGAAAATATTACAAATTCAAACATGGTATTGGATCAAGATCCAAAGTTGTATCACTCATCAACAAAAGAAAAAATAATCCATTGGTGATCAAAGGCTTCTTTTAGATTATAGTTTTTTAAATTTGAAATTTGAAATTTTTGAAAATTATTTCTTGCCATATATTTGGCACAAAAAAAGGTTAATATTTTTTCGTGCACTAATCATATGACCTTGTTGTTGCACATCCATGAATATTGGTACAAGAGTGAGCATGCTATAATAGACGACATGACAGTAAGGCCACACTCTTAGAGTTGGGACAATGAATATTTATTTCCTAAGTTTAGTTGTTGTCACATGTTTTTACAAGGGAAGTGGCTCACCTTTTACTTGCACTTAAAGGGAGTGGTGCAATAGTAAGGATATTTTTCTATAGCAGGAAGGTTGCTAGTTTGAATCTTAATGATAAAAAAATTTATCTCACAGGCCTTTAGTAGGCTGCCCTTTCTCAATCACATCTATCATATATTGTAGTGGTTGGATTGCATCCTTGTAATACTTAGGTTAGTGGTTTGATCCTTCATACATATTTTTAGAAGCTTCTTTTTCATTTTGATTGATGGCATATGTGCCTTATGGAGAAGGTTAGTTCCTAGACTCAATCAACTATGTGGTGCAATGGTTGGTCTACTTGATTTTCTTGATGGTCTAGTCAGTATTAGGCCAGATTCAATATTGGATGACTTGACATTACTCTCAAATCAACCTTTGAATAAGGTCAATTTTTTAAAATTTCTTCAAAAGATAAAATAAAAGGAAAGAGAAATAGGGAAGAAGGAAGAATAAATAGGATTTAAGTAGATGAATTTAAGCTAACAACAAGAATGCAAGATAAAAGAATGTAGAATGGCTATTACAATCAAAGACCTAACAAAATTTCCTCCCATAAAAGCTCATGTAAGTTAAGCAAAAGAATTATAGCATCCTATATTCCAAACATTTCACTAAATAATCCAAACAACTATTTCACCTAACAAAATTGACCCAACTAATACTAAAAAAAATATCAAGAGTGTAATTATTATAGAATTTAATATCTAAAATTCTCTAAGAGTAATAATCCAAACAACTTTAAGCCTAAAAACATTTATTCCATCTGAGATCCAATAAGGAAACTAATATTGAGCCTAACAAAATTCACTACTATTGAAGCTAAATAGAATGTTGAAAATATAGTATTTTTGAAAATATTATATGAAATTAGATAGAAAGAATCCAAATAATCTTGATCTTATTAGCATAGGTTAAAGCTTCAACTCACAAAAAGGAAAATAGTGAAGTTTCTTACCCTTACCAATGAGGAGCCCTACTCCTTATATAGCTTTCACTTAAACCTAAAATGAAATAAACTATGACATAAAATATTGGTCAAAATTGATTGAGTATGATCCTAGGTTGAGTTGGCACCACTTCGTCTCTTCATTTTACTCAGCATGTACTTGTTAGAAAGTTATGGTTATGTATGTAATTTTTCATGCTTGGAGGTGGTTGTAACTTTTTAGCTCTATTAGATGTCACGTAGCTTAAATGCTCTTTGTTGGAGTGCTAAAAATCCTTTGTTTTTAGGTCCATGAGTCTGGAATAGTATTGTTGCATCTCTTTCCTTCTAGACTATTGTTGTTGTGCCTTATACCTTCTATAATTTTTCTTTTCTTAAGTTAAACATGTCAAAACACTTAGAATCTAACCTAAGTTATTTGAGTTGTTTCTCTATTTTACCTTGCATTCTATATTCTTCCCTTGTGATCTATCTACATTTTATCAATATTTGAAAGTCTTGTTGATGTTATCTGGAAAAGTTTTTGGCTTATATAGGCAGAAGGTTTTTGACTGATTCTAGCCTTTTACTTTACACTTGTTTGAAACATTTTAAAAGTTATGCTGACATCATCCCTAAGAAATATTTATATAGCTTTTAGAAGCGGGTAAGGTTAGTCACTTTTGCTTTGTGAGCTTTCCACTATGCCAAAATTTAAAGTGCTTGATTGGTTTAATATAAAGTGTTCCAGATGCAAGCTTATGTTCTAAAATATTGAGTCTTCATTTAATGATTTTGAGCCTCACATTGCCCTTTCTATATTTTGGAATGCCATGCTTGTAAGTATTGTTAATTTGGACTAGCCTCTTTATTTATTCCTTATTATCCTATTTTGGTTTGTGCCCTTTGTTGTTTTATTCATTTCTTGATCTTTGATTCTTTTAAAGTTTCCATGATCTTTAGGGTGACTCTCATATTACCTAGTAATCTTGGTTAATCTTATCAAATTCTCAGGAAAGTACCTTGTCACCCTTCTATTTTTCCTCTATTGATCTTGGGCTTTCATAAGAATACCGGGTTATATGGTGTGTTGCAAGTCCAATTTCTAAAATAATGTGGTTTGGTTCATGAACCCATTCCTCTAGTTGAGAAGTAAATCTATATTTACCAAGCAGATAGAGACCTTGCCAATAGTTGAACTCTTTTAGTTACCACTAGAAATATTTTGGGGTTCCAACCTATGATGAGGTTTGGATTAGCTACCATTAAAAATGCGTAGATTTTTCATTCATCTAGTCCAATTGGTTAGCATTACCTCATGGCACAATGAGTTTAGATTTTGTTATTAGCTTTCTTCAAAGACTTTTCCTAGTTAGAATATTTTATATTTTAATAGCAGTGGCTACTTGATATATGGAAGGATCTTCAAGGCCTCTCATTTTAGATCAAAATTCCCTTAGACTATGTTTTCCTAATGTAGTGAAATTTCACTACAATTTAACAAATCACAAGGGACTTCTACTTGTAGGATGTAAAGAATCTAGAAATAGAGTCCTTTTATATTATGTGTAGAGTCTATATAGGAAAATATTAAGCTTTTTAAGCTTATCGGAGGGAATTTTGTACCTCACAAGGATAGGGAAAAAAATATTCTTTGGGTGCAATTTTGCTTAGGACTTTATGAAATTGCTAGAAATGACCCTCATTTTATAGACCTCTCCTAATAGGAGAGTTGTTGAAGTTGCTCACCCAATATTCTCATACAATTTTTTTTTATGTAGTTGAGTTAGTAAAAAAACATATTTATCCATTCTTGTTTAGCTATTTTACTCACTATTGGACCTCTCAATATGTGCCAACCATCCTTGATCATGCATGTGAACTGCTTGTTACATTTTCCTAAAAATATACTTTGTGCGAGCACTGCTTTGCTACTCGATATACCAGATAACTATACACCACTTAGCTTTTAGAGCTTTATTTACATGTTGCCTACACCACTTAGCTCGTACAACTTTATTTACATGTTGCCTATTTACACAAAATCTTGGCAAGATTTCTCCTTCTAGCTATTTCACATATTTTTTATTCATTAGAATCAATAAGACCAAAATGGACCAAACTTCTTATGCTCCCACTTGTTGGTCTTCCAAAACATATGACTCTTGAGCCAAAATTTATTTTCAAGTTATCCTTCACATAATATGAGTTCCAATGCTTGAATGGGCTATAACATCAAAAATTAGCATGAACAACTTGTCTTTGGCTTGTGATACTTCTACTGGCTTCTAGGTATTCTAGATCTTATGCCAAATTGTTGCCTTGCTCTTCATGAGTTACCAAGCTCATATAAATTACTGAATTGAGATGAGTCATAGAAAACTCACCTTCTACCAATGAATCTTCTCTTAGATCTCCTAGATCTTTTGGATGCACTTTCTAGAACCAGTGACTAGTTGACCTTGGACTATGTTGATTTACCATGTTGGAGTCAAGTTTTGCATTGAGATAAAACATGGTTAGCCTTTGGTGATTTTAGCCTTTGATAAGTTGAGATCCCTGGCTTGGCCTATTCCTTAGGAACTTTTGGCTTTTGATAGATTTATGGAGCTTTTAGCCTTTGATAAGCTATTGGTATTTTTAATTCTTGCTCTTGAGATACTTTTGGCTATTGATAAGCTTAGGTGTTTTTGATCTATGATATACTTTTGATGCTTTTGGCCTAGGCTAATCCTTAGGTGTTAGAACCTTACTGTTTTAAATAAAAATTAAATTAATTAATTAATAAAAATCATGTGTCTGAATCACTTTGCCACTTATAGGGGGCTCCCTCCTTTAAAACATTAAATAATAAATTATTCTTTTTCTTTGATGATTTACAATATTACTCATTCACATATATATATCTACCATAACCCTCCATTCGTTCAATATGACGGTTCACATAATAATTAATATATTTAATTATTATGACTATCTTAACCCTAACCTAAATATAATAATTAATTATTATAACTATCCTAACTCTAATATAATTAATTATATTATTAATAATTAAATTTATTATATTATTATTATTAATGACCGTTAAAATATGAAATCCTAATATACTACCCTTCCTCCAAAAAGCTTGTCCTCAAAATTAAATTTTTTTAATTCTTGAAACATCTTTCCTTATGCATCAAGTGAATCTTTCGATTTGCATAACGATGGGCATGTAAACATCTTGTTAATACTACTCAACCGTCGACCATGCCCATGAGTGAAAAGCCTATTAGGGTTTTTTTCAGTGCTTGAAAATTTCTCTCCATAGTAAGATGTCTTTGATATCCCCATTCTCATAAGAAAAATTAGTTGTGTCGTCATATTATTGGTCGTATGGCCATGTTGTTCATTGGCGATAATAAATAGATGCATTTCAAAAATCCTCTACTTAAAATGACAACTTAATCATCACATATTACACACCTCATTCCACAAAGCCATTAACATTAACATTAATATTAATGGTTGACAAGTTAATGGGTATTTGGATGCAAAATCTAGAGAACCTGTGTTGCTATAAAACCAACTATACATTGTTTTATATTCACCTCATTCTAACTTAAACTAAGGACATTTGTACCACTCTTACTAACATTAAATTTGTGACATTTGCTAGGTATGCTGGGATTGTCCATTCCATTTAATGAAGGCAGGAAAAAAAGAATAATTCTAGATAGCATCTAGACATTGTGTAGTTGATGAAATTTCTTTGTGCGACATTCACCTCTGTATGTCCATTCTATTAGTTATCAAGTAATATATATTTTTCTGAACATAAGTTCTTGGTAGGAACGGTATTTGTAGATTCGAGTGTCTTAAAAAGTATCTCTAGTAATTTTGGGTTCCTATATAGGAAATATCTATATACATATTCTATATGAACATCTTCCAAGCAACCTCCTCATTGTAAGTAATCCACTCTTTTCGTAGCTGTGACTTGATTCATCCCACTCACAAGAAACTCCTTCCATTTTAGTGGACGATATTATGGCAGAACACAATCCTCACATGGAAATACTAGGTATCTCAAAGGGTCTTGCATAGGGTCTCTTCACGTGAGATGCCTTGTAATTAAGGAACGGACACTTGGATTACTTTGACCATTTTAATTCACTTTTTTGCACTGTTCAGGGTTTGCTACGTCATCTCTGATGTAAACATTGTGTGAGAAAACGTAAGGTAGAAGGAAGACATGAAACTGTAATCAGATTTTTTCTTCCACTACACTTTGGTAAAATAAACCTTTAGAATTTAAATTAATTGAACCTTACTGAACGACAAACATAATTTCAGAATAGCTTCGCCTTGCCATCACTTCGTCTTTTTTGCTGCCAGAGTTCATGTCATCCTTGAACCTTGACACGAATTGGCCATTAGTAGGCTGTTGTTCCAAATACCAGGAAACGAACGACTCATAAAGTTCGGCAATATTCAAACTAGCGTCGTCTCTATTATCTTACATGCCATTCTTTTCTTCGAAATTATGTCAATCTTGTTCATTGTTGTAAAATTGCAGATAGTCAAATAAAAAGTGGAAATATTCTTTTAACATCGAGGTATGTATGTGGAGTAGTTACACCTCTGGTTTTCTAACTGGTTGTTTGAAATGTTTTTGTTCGCTTTCCTTATAAAATATATTGTTCGCTTTCTTGTGGTCAAGGAGAGTTGTGGATACTATGGTAATACGTGGTGGATATCTGGGGTTAAGCAGATCTCTGCGCCAGGTTGGTTCTATGGACGGTTCCACATTCTCCCAGACGATCTCCTCAAGGGCATTGAGAAACAACACTATTCCTCCAAACATGGGCGGTTTCAATGCTGACATAAAAGCTTGTTCGTGCACTCCAATCCAGGAAAACAATCGATCGTGTTTTAGGAATAAAATTAGAAGATAAGAGAGCCGAGCATTAACCAAAAGCTTTCACACATTTTTTTTTTGGGAACGCGAGTGTACAACAAAAGTACAACTAAAATTTTATTATAATTTTTTTACTGAAGACAAAGAAGAACTAGAATTTAAGGGAAATTAGGTTGTGCTATGTCTTCATTGGATTCGAATATTCAATTAGGCAATGGCCAAGGTGGAGGGTGCAATTTTGAGAGCAGTGTATTGTCCACCACATCTAGTGTCTGGAGATTTTTACACTCCTCTAGACTTGGAGGTATTGGACCATCCAAATTATTTTGCCTCAGATGTAAAAAAACTCACATTTCTCAGCCTTCCAATTGTGATGGGTATGCTTATGAAAAATGGTTTCCAAAGAAATCAATCTCGGTTAAATTTGAACAGCCTCCCATCTCGATGGGAATATTTCCACCAACTGAATTTCATACACAAAAATCTGTAGGTTCTCAAGTTCTCCAATCTCCTTAGAGTAAGTTGATTCTGGAAAATGGAAAGTGTTATAAAATTGGTTAGATTCCTAATGGTTGCTGGAATGTTTCCTATCAAGTAGAATATGGCTTTCTCTTCTTCTCCATTGGAAAAATAAGTAGACGGATGTCCAACCAATTGATTGTCATTCACATCCAAGAAACTCACATCCTAGCTTCTCATGTGTACCCATGGTTTGGTGAGGTTTCTCAGGTATACGATGTCGCTTGAACATTCCTTGAATTCACTCCAATATTTGTTAAAACTTTCCCTTGACTTCATTGAACAAAGCCAAGACATGCTCTGATACCTAAATAAAAATCATGCATCCTAATCACTTTTCCACTTATAGAGGGCTCCCTTCTTTAAAACATTAAATAATAAATTATTTTTTTCTTTGATGATTTACACTATTACTCATTCACATATTTATATATACCCTAACCCTAACCCTAAGTCCATTCATTCACATAATAATTAATATATTTAATTATAACCCTAACCTAAATATAATAATTAATTAATAATAAATTATTATAACTATCTTAACTCTAATATATATTTTTTTTGGTAAAATTAAGGGAAGAGGGTTTTGAAAGGGCCCCAAAACCTGTTACAACCAAAAGAAGAAAACAAACCAAAACAGTGCACTTCAAAACTTAAACATAAGAGTACAGAAACTGTACTACAGTACTAACCAAAACAAAATAGTAACTGTATAAACCGGTAACACAAACCACAAGATCCAAAGGGGTAGGAGATCCAAGAAGACCTATGAGAGAGTCAAGGTAGTTCTACAACATAGTATCTAACTCAAATATAATCTCACCGAATATTTGAGTTGCATTCCAATGGTCCCCAAAAGATAACCACTTCCCAAGGTAGGTAGACGAACCATTTTCAAAATAATTCCCACTCCTCATTTTCGAAATAATTCCCACTCCTCATTTTTGAAATAATTCTCACTTCTCATATTCAAAATAATTCTTGCTCCTATTTTTTGAAATTAATTGGGTATTTAAAAATACCTTCATTAATGACCTTCATTAATGAATTAAATGGGGTATTAAAAATACCTTCATCAAGGACCAATAATTAGTAAATTAAATTAGGTATTTAAAAATACCTTCATTAATCAATTAAATTGGGTATTTAAAATACCTTCATTAATGACCCATAATTAATAAATTGATTGGGTATTTAAAATACCTTCATTAATGAATTAAATGGGGTATTTAAAAATACCTTCATTAATGACCAATGATTAATAAATTGATTGGGTATTTAAAAATACCTTCATAAATAAATAAACTTGTATTTAAAATATCGTTCCTACCTAAGAATACAAGTAAGGAAAAGACAAGCCAAATAACAGAAAAAAAATATAGTTGTCCCACATTTTTAAAAACTGCACCAAATCTTCTAACCAAGCGGACTACCACCACCCAAGACCAATTAACCAACATCAAAATGAGCATAGTTGATGAGGTCCTGTGGAAAGTCCCCTTGCCATACCCTATATCCATGAATATTCACTCCAATATTTTCCATCACGTCAACAATGACATTTTCCTCCTTGAGCATGTGACAAATTTGAACATCTTCCAACTCTCGATACAACTTTACTCCTTCATAAATTAGATTGGCGACCTTCACCCACATCCTATTAGTTAATTTACACCAGAATAAAATATTTATGACTCTACTTGACGTAGAAATAACATGGCCATCTAGTCTAGAAATATTCCAAAACAAAATGAGAACCCCAAAAGAGCCCATTGATTTACTAGCCATAAAGCTAGAACCTTTCCATACAACATTGTAAACAACCTGCCATGAAGAGGCTTCCAACATCGATTCTTGAATACAAAGGATATCCAAAGAATTATCCTTTCAAAAAGATGCAAGCATCCTATGCTTAGAGGAGTTATTAAGTCCTCTAACATTCCAAGAATAGATTTTCATTGGAATTAAAAGGACAATTTTTTACCCACCCCCCTTGGGGATGCCAACAAATCACTCTCCTTCATGATTTTCTTGTCGGATTTTTTGCTAAAAAAAAGCAATGTTTCCCCATTGCTGGTCCCCAAAACTTCCAAAAACCTCTTTCTCTTCGCTTTGGACAGCGAAAATGAAACATGTCGCGAAATCGCGACACCTTTTTCTCTCTCCTCTTTCTCTTCACTTTGGACCGCGAAAATGAAACATGTCTTAAAATCGCAACATCTTTTTCTCTCTCCTCTTTCTCTTGCAATATGTCACGAAATTGTGACACTTTTTCTACTTGTCTTTTTCTCTTCCAACATGTCACGAAATCGTGACACTTTTTCTTCCATACTATCTCTCTTGCAATTTGTCGTGATATCGCGACACTTTTTTGTCCGTACAGCCTTCCTTGCAATATGTCGTGAAATCATGACACTTTTTCGTCCATACAATCTTCCTTGCAATATGTCGCGAAATCGTGACACTTTTTCTACTTGCCTTTTTCTCTTTGAACATGTCACGAAATTGCGATAGTTTTTCTTGCTTGCGCCTTCTCCCCGAACATGTCATGAAATTGCGACAGTTTTTCTTGCTTGCGCTTTCTCTCCGAACATGTCGCGAAATCACGACAGTTTTTCTTTCTTCTCAACATGTCACGATATCGTGATAGTTTTTCTTTCTCTCAACATGTCGTGATATCGTGACAGTTTTCTTTCTTGCCAACATGTCGCGATATCGTGACAGTTTTCTTTCTTGCCAACATGTCACGATATCACGACAGTTTTTTGCCTTGTGATTTTCTTTTGATTTTTAGTATATGGGCCACTTATATCTTTTGGAAAACCATTGTACATACTCTGAAGAACCTCTTAACTCCTATCCACTACATCACTGAACTCCTATCCACTACATCAACCGATCTGTCTAACTGTGTTGACAACAATGACAATATTGTTCCTGCACCTTGCTCAACAATCTCCCCCTTTGGAATTGTTGGCAACACACATGCAATTTCCTATAATTCTTCTCCCCCTTTGACAATAATACCAAAGGGCTACTACAGACTCCCCTTGAGTCCATGCACAACATTCTCAGGCACAAATTAATATAGTTAGCAAAAATTACAGACATGAGAAAAAAAGATAATCAAATATATAAATGCTCCCCCTGAGAATATGGTTCCTCACTTAGATCTATCTTCAACTGTGTTGGCTGCTAGATCTCTATCCGTTGAGACTCTGTCCTTTGTACTCTATCAATAAGCTCACTATGAACCTGCTTTAGCAAGCTCACTAAGAACTTGCCCAGATCTTATAGAATCATAAAAAGAATTGTTAGAGACTCAATATGTTCTATACTTAATGCTCAATCAATATATCAACTAGATCTCATAGAAGCATAAGGAGAATTGTTAGAGACTCAATATGTTCTATACTCAAATCCCAATCTCAAGTCAAATCAATCTCATAAAAGCTTAAAGAGAATTGTTAGAGACTCTATATGTTCTATTCTTAGATCTCAATCTCAACTCAACTCAACCAATCACCTCAATGAACATCCCTTTATCATAGACCCTAGTCGAAGTATGTATCAACCAACTCTGTGTAAGCATCAAACACTGTACCACAACTATTTCCCAAAGGCCTTCTCAAAGGATCAATCAATCATGCTCAAGTAGTACTCAAAATGAATGGCAATATCAAATCAAATCCACTTCATCAACTTTATCATCGACACTCTCCATAATTTCCTTTGGCCTCTTAACTGACACCTCCTCCATGACTAACGACTTTGCCTCGCGTCCATTGTGCAGCTCAATGTCTCTGGTTTCCAACGGCTGCCATGAATGTTTTTATTGCCTACGCAGGTATTGACAGTGGACCGTTACATCTATCATTAGAACCTCAATCTACGTGCAATCATCAACTCTCAATATTATGCTTCTTGCTAGGACATATGTCAAGTCTACTCAATGTTTTAGACGAACGTTCTTCACGTGATTCCAAGGAGCATTTCTCCTCACTGTGATCAAGGGATTGATTGGGCAATATCTTGCATTTCTCAAATAATACAAGACTTTATTAGTTGCATAGGCATCTTGTCCTCCTTGACGCTTCACCACTTGGGCGCTATTCTCTCAACGTCTCTACATTGCATGTGCCACTTGGAACTCTTGACCAACTGGGTGCTAGTGCCACTGATTGGTTTGACTCTGACATCTCTTTGATAATAGATACTTCTTTAGAGAAAATTAATGCTCTCTTATACCAAACGAAGTGTTATATTTTTGGTTAAGAAATGCATGCCTTCCCACTCAAAACATATATTCTATTTTATTTGCAGATTGGGAATGTTACAGGCTTCAAAACCAGCACCTGCCAGCTTATGCTTCCATGAAACGTCGACCTGTGCTGCATGTTCTATCTCAGATAATGTCTATCATTTGTTGCATCAAAAACCTAGATGTTCACCATGTTGTTTCGCTGAAGCACATCAGTTTGATACTATCTCCACAAACATCTACATGAACTGAAACACATTTTGACAACTATACGACAACTCCTCGACTACTTTCCTTTCATCCTTAGATACCCACACAAATACATAGGAGCATTAATATAAAACTTTAACATTTCTCCCCCTGAGGATGTGCTACCTGGAGCTGCTTAGTGCAATAGAGGAGTAATATTCTTCAGTCCAAGAAGACACGATTTCCTCTCTTATTTCTTTCTCCAGTCTTTCTTGAACTTAGGCTGAAGGTTTTCAACTACATCCCTATTTTGAACCTTTTCATGAATTTGAACATTTCTATTGGGTGGTTGTCTCTTCTACATCCTTGATGGATGTGGATGATTATTTTCCTTTCTTTGATGCACATGATTTCTTCCTTGTCTGTGTTGCATTCTTTGCATCTAATGAAATCTACTGTCTTGCCTTAGATTAGATACAAACATGCTTGGACAAAACCTTGCTATGTGCCCATGACCATTACATTGAAAACATTGTACATATTGTTCACTCAAAAACATAGAAGTATTTCTACCAGCATAACTCTTTGATTTATTATTCAAACCACAATAAATTGCCTTGTGACCATACTGGTTGCATCTAAAACAATAGCCATTAAAAGTATTATTATGAATAGAGTGAGAGTGATGGAACCTCTTTTGTTGTGGTTGCTTTGCTATAGATCTCCTTTGATATTTTCTTCCTTTTGAAGATTCAACTTCAGACTTTTCTTGCTTCGATCCTTCAACAGTGAACTTCTTCTTCTCTGCATATTTGGAAGATGAAGGTTGTTTAGCTTTACATCCAAGACCAAGCTTAGACATGGGGCTTCTTTGTTGCCTTATCATTTCATCTAGCAACTCTGTGCTCTTCTCAAATTTGAGATTTTTATTGGCCTCTTCTAGTTGTTTCTTCAATACAACAATCTCCTCTTCTTGTTTGTAGCAAACAATATTTTTCTCATTGATCTATGATCTAAGAGTTTCTTCAATCCTTTTGGACTCTTCTAATTGCAGCTTTAGATCACTAATAACTTTGTTAGATTCCTCTTCATGTTTACTACATACATCGCCTTTATCATCTAGGCGTGACTTCAAGGCTTCTTCTATTTTCTTGGCTTTCTGAATTTGTAAGAAGAGATCTTCAATATTATCCCCATATTCTTCCAAATTCTTGGACAGTATTTTGTTCTTTTTCTTTTCTATACCCAATTCTTCAAGTGCAACAATCAACTCACCTTCTAGATATACTTCAGCCTCAAGGTTTTCATCACATACTTTAGAATTCACTTCTTCAACCTTTTCTAGTTCAATTTTCTCCTCCACAGAAACTGAAACTGATCGAGATGCCTTATTTGAGGAGGATCTATTCTTCTTACCCATTGCATACTAATCCAAGATCAACCCTAGCTGATTTAGCTTTGATAAGGGAAGTTGGCTCTGATACCAATTGTTAGTCTCACAATGACACTGAGAGGGGGGGTGAATCAGTGTAGCTCTTAAAAACTTAAATCTTCAATTCTTAATGTCTAAACAATGAAATATTAAAACCACATAAAGCAAATATAACAAGAGAGCATCACACAACACAAAATGTACCGAGGTTCACCAGTTTTGGCTACTCCTAAAAAATAAACTGTTTGGACTCCCATCCAAATCTAGCCTTTGCAAAGCAACAACTTTACAATCAATTTACCAGCACCAATGGAAGAAGCACCAACCCCTAATTTACCAGTACCAACTGGAAGGCGCACCAACCCCTGATTTACTAGCACCAACTGGAAGGAGCACCAACCCTTGATGCCAAGAACCAACTTGGACTTCTGTTCTGAAACTTGAAGATTGACATAAATATGCCTTCACTTTTACAAGACCCTGACTGGTCTATTGCTTTCTCAACATTTCCCACTCTTCACACAACACACATTGTGCTTGCTCAGCTCCAACGCACTCTCCTTGTGCTTCACATACCGCACACCTCTCTCGCTCTCCTATTGCTCTCTTTGCAAGATTAAATCTGCCTCGTGTTAATCCCAAGTGCTTTCACTCTCTTTTTACAATAATTTAATTCTCCACATAGAGCTACTTTTATAACATCGTTCTGACTCTATTTTTAACTTCCATATTTATGCATGCAACTCGTAACTACTATAACTATCGAACTGACTTTAGTTTACTGTTCTTATTTTAGTTGCATGATATTTCTCTATAACTGTACCTGTAACTGCACCTGTAACTGTCATACCGACTTTCGTTAACTCTTCTTATTTTAGCTGCATGATTTTCTTCTATAACGGCACCTGTAACTGTCGTATCGACTTCTTTTATAACTGCACCTGTAACTGTCATACCGACTTCGGTTAACTCTTCTTATTTTAGCTA
The DNA here is from genome assembly GCA_028583015.1 of Wollemia nobilis. Classification (NCBI taxonomy): domain Eukaryota; kingdom Viridiplantae; phylum Streptophyta; class Pinopsida; order Araucariales; family Araucariaceae; genus Wollemia; species Wollemia nobilis. Next base: position 3,167,484 of record JAQPPZ010001274.1, on the reverse strand, counting down.
CATGATTTTCTTTTGTAACTACACCTGTAACTGTCACATATCTTATTTCGGTTGGGTTCTCTTCTTAGCTCGCGCCAAAGCGACTTGTCACGAAATCGTGATACTTCTACCTCTTTGTCGTCTTCTCGAACTTGTACCCACAAAAACATAACATGTCACGATATCGTGACACTTTCACCTCCGTACTCTTCCTCTTTACTTTTGTCATGATATCGCGACACTTATGCCTTCTTACTTTCTCTCTCCTCCTTTAGTCATGAAAATGCGACATGTCGTGATATCATGACACTTTTGCCTCCGTACTCTTTCTCTTGCCTTCGGGTCATGAAAATACAACATGTAGCGATATCGCTACACTTTTGCTCCTTGCACTTTTTCTCTGCTTCGGCCCGCGATAATACACATGTAGCGATATCGCTACACTTTTGTTCCTTGCGCTTTTTCTTTGCTTCGGCCCGTGATAATACAACATGTAGCGATATCGCTACACTTTTTCTCCTTGCACTTTATCTTTGCTTTGGCCTCCGAAAATACAACATGTCGTGATATCGTGACACTTTTTCTCCTTGCATTTTCTCTTCTCTTCTGGCCGCGAAAATGCAACATGTCACGAAATCATGACACCTTTTTCTCTCTCCTCTTTCTCTTCGCTTTGGACCATGAAAATGAAACATGTCGCGAAATCGTGACACCTTTCTCTCTCCTCTTTCTCTTCGCTTTGGACCATGAAAATGAAACATGTCATGAAATCATGACACCTTTTTCTCTCTCCTCTTTCTCTTCGCTTTGGACCGTGAAAATGAAACATGTCATGAAATCGTGACACATTTTTCTCTCTCCTCTTTCTCTTCGCTTTGGACCGTGAAAATGAAACATGTCACGAAATCGTGACACCTTTTTCTCTCTCCTCTTTCTCTTCGCTTTGGACCGTGAAAATGAAACATGTCACGAAATCGCGACATCTTTTTCTCTCTCCTCTTTCTCTTGCAATATGTCGTGAAATCATGACACTTTTTCTACTTGTCTTTTTCTCTTCCAACATGTCGCGAAATCACGACACTTTTTCTTTCGTACTATCTCTCTTGCAATCTGTCACGATATCGCGACACTTTTTCATCAGTACAGCCTTCCTTGCAATATGTCGTGAAATTGTGACACTTTTTCATTCGTACAATATTCCTTGCAATATGTCGTGAAATCGTGACACTTTTTCTACTTGCCTTTTTCTCTTCGAACATGTCACGAAATCATGATAGTTTTTCTTGCTTGCTCCTTCTCCCCGAACATGTCACAAAATCGTGACAGTTTTGCTTGCTTGCGCTTTCTCTCCGAACATGTCGCGAAATCGTGATAGTTTTTCTTTCTTATCAACATGTCACGATATCGTGACTATTTTTCTTTCTCTCAACATGTCGTGATATTGCGATAGTTTTCTTTCTTGCCAACTTGTCACGATATCGCGACAGTTTTCTTTCTTGCCAACATGTCGCGATATCGCGATAGTTTTCTACCTTATGATTTTCTTTTGATTTTTAGTATATGGGCCACTTCTATCTTTTGGAAAACCACTGTACATACTATGAAGAACCTCTTAACTCATGTCCACTGCATCAATCGATCTGTATGACTATGTTGACAACAATCACAATACTGTTCCTACACCTTGCTCAACGCCTGATATCCATCTTCTTGCGTTGGCTTCTAGTCTTGGGTCTGGGAAATCCTTCCTTCATTGCCACACTTGGAGCTACCAGACTATGACTCTCACCTGGGCCAGACACCCCAGTTTTCAACAAGGGGGATTTAAGGCCAACCTCTATAGATGAGGGAAGATTCACCTCCCCCTCAACACCTTCACTAATCTGCCCTTCCTCAATATATTCAAAGGAATTTGATAATGGCATCTCTACCGCAAATCTATAAGGATCAAAATGATGGCCATCTCCTCCAATAATAGGGGCCAAAACCAGGGAGGATCTCTTACCTACACTTAGCATATTCTTACCCAAGATAGGATATTTCAACATTGACTACTTAGAGCACACTATCTCCTTCCCTTTTCTATTTCGCATTTGGGAATGCAAGTGTACAAAAAAAGTACAACTAAAATTTTATTATAATTTTTTTACTAAAGATGAATAAGAACTAGAATTTAAGGGAGTTGAGGTTGTGCTATGTCTTCATTGCATTCGAAGATTAAAATAGGCAACGACCAAGGTGGAGGGTGTAATTTTTAGAGCAGTGTATTGTCCAACACATCCAGTATTTGGATATTTTTACACTTCCCTAGACTTGGAGGTATTGGACCATCCAAATTATTTTATCTCAGATGTAAAAAACTCACATTTCTCAGCCTTCCAATTGTAATGGGTATGCTTATGAAAAATGGTTTCCAAAGAAATCAATCTCGACTAAATTTGAACAGCCTCCCATATCGATAGGAATATTTCCACTAACTGATTTTCATACACAAAAATTTGTAGGTTCTCAAGTTTTCCAATCTCCTTAGAGTAAGTTGATTGTGTAAAATGGAAAGTTTTATAAAATTGGTCAGATTCCCAATGGTTGCAGGAATGCTTCTTATCAAGCTATTATTGTGCAGTAGAATATGGCTTTTTCTTCTTCTCCATTGGAAGAAGTAGACGGATGTCCAACCAATTGATTGTTATTCACATCCATGAAAATCACATCCCAGCTTCTCATGTCTGCCTAGGGTTTGATGAGGTTTCTCAGGTATACAATGTCGTTCTAACATTCCCTGAATTCACTCCAATATTTGTTAAAACTTTCCCTTGACTTCATTGAGCAAATCCACATAATCTTGACATGGATCTGATACTAAAATAAAAATCATGCATCCCAATCACTTTGTCACTTATAGAGGGCTCCCTCATTTAAAACATTAATAATATATTATTCCTTTTCTTTTATGATTTACAATATTAATCATTCACATATTTATATATACCCTCACCCTCCATCCATTCATTCACATAATAATTAATATATTTAATTATTATGACTATCCTAACCCTCACCTAAATATAATAATTAATTAATAATAAATTATTATAACTATCCTAACTCTAATATACCTTAATGAGTCTGTGCCTAGGGTAGTCAAACCTAGATCCAATGTTAAGTGGTCCCCACCTCCTATGGTTGGTTTAAGCTTAATTTTTATGGAGCGGCTAAGGAAAATCCTGGAAGAGCAGGCGCTAGCGGCATTGTGCGAGATCATAATGGGAATATGATGCTTGCATTTTTTGAATATTTGGAAACAAGGATGAACAACGAAGCTGAAGCTAGAGCTGTGTGGAGAGGCCTTCAAATGACTCAAAATTTAGAAGGCAATTTGATTATAGAAGACTTTATGCATGTTTTAAATCTCCTCAATAGTTGGAAAACACCTCATTGGAGGATTAAAACAATTGTTGAAAAGGCTAGGATCCTTTTTCAGGGAAGACAGGACAAAAATCCCAACATGTATTTCGAGAAGCTAACAAAATTGTTGATATGCTGGCCAATTTGGGTGTCAATGGTGATGAAATTTTCAAATGGGAATACGGTGTCCCGAGCGAAGTAGAGGAGCTTATTAAAAAATAATGCCAATAATGATAGTCAAATTTACCAATAGGGAAGACACTATAAGTTTGAAGGCTATGAGTATTCTCGTCTCTTTTTTGAAATGGACTCACAATAAAAATTATCCGAGTTGTCAGTCTTGGTGGATGCTGCTTGGAAATACCACAAAGACTAATGGGGATAGTCACATGTCAGATAACATGGCTCTTAGTCATCTTAGTAATTTAAGGTTGGTTGATAATCACAGGGTAGGAAAGAAATGACAATATAAGACTTCGAACCAGAGCCACGTGGACCGCCAGATAGCCACTGCCATAAATCTAGCCATTAGGTTCACTTCTCCAAGGCTGATTGGCTAAGACAGGATGTGGTCCCAAAGCATGTCATATATGGAAGAAAAAAATTACCAAATAATTATTAAGAGTAACTATCAATACAAATCTTGTGGGAGTTTTTCAATACTCTGCTATGTGTGTCTACAACTTTTTGTTTCTCCACTATTTCAAGGAAGAGATTTGTGTCTGTTTATTTTTTTGTAATTATGATGCAGGTGTGTTTTCTTGGGGTATACCCAAAATATTGTATTTTATAACAGGCTATTTGCCTTACCGGATGTAATGGCTTTGGCGGCATGTAGATTTTACATATATAGGATCCTTAGTAAGGACATGTTCATCAACAACCTTGGGCTGATTTTTGTAAAAGGTTTTGGGTCAACTTGTAAAACCCGGTATTAATTCTATAGTATCTTATCTACCAAAAAAAAAATTATTATAATATTATTATTAATAATGAACGTTAGGATGTGGGATCCTAACATTAGTTGATCATTCTTCTACTCATTTTATGGGGTAATTTTTTTCTTTTGAGTATTTGGTTGTAAAGGTATTTTTCTAGATATTGTCAATATGTAAAGTAGATCAAAGGTTGGAAGGTTTCTTAGGAGCAAGGTTTTGCTCTGAATCTATAAACATACATACAAGCCCCTTTGAATTTCTTTTTGCTTAATGATTTTTAGCCAGCTGGTAGTGATGTTGATAAAATGCACACATGTCATCATTGTATCGATCATTACATGTTAAAAATCAGTGGTTGTTTGAGTCTATGAAAATTTCTTTTTGCATTTCGATAATAGTTGCTGGCTTTTTGACAGTATTGCTAAAAAGATCCATCTTGTGAGATGTAAGTATATATTCTTTTTTGATATCCATCATACCTTCTTTTAGAACTTTGTCACTCTACTATTGTAACCTTGTTTTGTAAGATTTTTGATTAAATATTTTAACTCTTATATCTCTACTAACTCTTTTATCTCTAATGTGGGTAGGGTTGGCACTATGCCTTCCAAACTATTAAACCGAGGATATGATCTAGGTGCAAGAAAAATAGATAGTGAAGGTCTTATCGAAAGTGAAGTTTGTTGGCTTGGCTATTTGATCTCAAGGAAATATAGTATTATAACTTTAGGAAGAATATTACCATCTAATATGAGTGTACTTTTAGCTTCAAAAGTTGCTTGGAAGAGTTATAGAAATCTCATCTCATTTGTCTATCAATTTGAAGATTTAAGTTCAAAGTGAAAGCACAAAGGTAATAGATGTAGGCTTGGGCATGTGATGGCCTAATTTCCTAAGGAATTCTCCTCTAAGTCTTACTAAACCAAATATTAAAATCTATAATATTCTCTTGATGATGCCTTTTAATAGTAATGAATTGGGTAAGCAAAGAAAAAGGATCCCCAAGATTGTAGAATCCTATGATAAATAGTTTAGCAAGGTCATCCCAAGTACTAATGCTACCATCCTTTAGTGCATGGTACCAAGATACTATTTTACCCATAAAATATATAGAAAGCAACCTAACCATTATATCTTCATGGACAATATTATGAATAGTAGCTAAAGCAATAATATCTTGGCAGTGTTCATAAGTTATCTTTTCACTACCGTCATAGTTGGGCAAATATTTTAATGTAGATAAAGTTATGTCATGGAGATTTAGAAGATTTAAGGGTCTAACACTATTCTAGTTAGGAAAAGTGCATCTAGCTATAGCTTCTAGTGGAGATATAATTGATTACTGTTGTGATATAACCTATAAAGGAGTGGGGATTTGAACTAAGAATATTTAAACAAATTAAAGTGACTTACCTTTATTACATAATAGTTGGAAACTCAGCAAACTACACTAGTTCCTTCAGCTTCTTGTCTTTTGATCTAGTGAACATGCAATTCTAGATCTATGTCCTTAGTGGGGTCATATTCTTTAGATTCTTCAATACTAGATGAATTTATCTTCTTTGCTTTGTGAGATCAATATATTCACCAACACTTGATCATCCAAGAATACAAGTGTGCTAAATGCTCAAATGCACTCAGTGGCTTTGACTTGTAATGAGGTGTTTGTTGTGCTTTGGATCCCACCAAGCATGCCAAAACTCTTGATGGTTTGGTCAATATTATACTAGAGTCAAGATTAAATGACATAATATATCTCTTATATCAACCTCCAAAGAATTTTGGCTCCTTGAAACTGCTTCAAAAGATAAAAAAAAAGGAAAGAGAAACAAGGAATAAGGAAGTATAAACAAGATTTAAATGGATGGAGTTTATATAGCAACAATAATTCAAGTTGAAAGAACATATACTAGCTATTGTAATAAAATACCTAATATAATTTCCTTTCATAAAATCTCATGTAAGTTAACCATAGGAATTATAGCATCCTATATTCTAAATATTTCATTGAATAATCCAAACAACTATTTCACTTAACATAATTGAAGCATCTAAAACTAACAAAAATATCAAGAGTGTAATTATTACAACATTCAACATCCAAAATGCTCTAAGAGCAATAATCCAAATAACTTCAAGCCTAACAACATTTACTCCAATATAAGTTGAAATAAGGAAAACAACATTGAGCCTAATATAATTCACTACTATTAAAGTTGAAATGGAATGTTGAAAGTGTAATGTATTACTGAAAGTATTATATGAACTTAGATAGAAAGAAGCCAAGCAATCTTGATCCTATTATCATAGCTTAGAGCCTCAACTCACAAAAAGGAAAACATTGAAGTTTTTAACCCTTACAAATTAGGAGCTTTGCTCCTTATATTAATTTTAAATTTCACTACAACTTGTAGAGGGAATATTTTGAGTTTGAGAGTTAGTGTAGACACTTCTTTTGGTTACATGGAATATCAAATTAGGGTGCATTTAAATCTTCTTACTCTCTATTGGTTCTCAACTAGTGCATGTGGCACACGAGCCCATTTTCTTCCTTACACATAGGCCATCTTGGATTTTATCCTATTAACTCCAAACCAATTTAAAGTAATATACATACATACATACATACATACATACATATACATACATATATATATATATATATATATATATATATATATATATATATATATGACGAGTCCAACCAATCACATTAATCATCTTATCAAAATCATATTCATCAATTGATAGTGCACCATCCAATCTAGTGGCAGTTGTTGATTTGCATTTTTTTTTAAGTTTAGAATTTGATGTTTTTATTTGAGTACTAATATTCTAAACCTTTTAGAGGCCATAATTTTTTTATATAAAAGCATTTGGAACCCATTTCTTCCAGATTGTATGATTTTTTAAACTTTATATAATTATGACATCAATTTATAGACTTGTTATAGATTTGTTTAGGCTTTTATGTAAAATGGATTCCTTAAGGTATGTTACTCACTTGACAAAATTATAGCACTTGTCCTATTCAAACGGTTAGATTACTCAATAGCACAAATATTTGGTTCATCTTCAATAATGAATCAAAATAAGGTCTTAGTGATCATAAACTTAGTAAGAGAAAGGAGAAAGCTATTGGACTCTTCTTCATGTTAGTGGAACTAGATTTACTTTTTACATTAGAGAGAAAACTAATCCTATTGAGGTATGGTCTAATTTGAAAGATATCTATAGAAAAGGAAGTGGTAGTGAAGTTAATATAATAGATATAGAGCTCCCCAATCTTAAAACTTTGAATTTTAGTAATGTTAAAGATTATATATCTCAATTCAAATCTCTAAAAGCTAATCTATCTATAACAAGAGGTAAGGTAAAGAGTGATGAAGAGTATGTTAAATATATTACTTCTAATATTTATCTCCCATTTCATACTACTAGCTTGGTGTCTTATGTGAATTTTATGACTATATAAGAGCCACAAACCATATCTCTTAAAGGATTTTTCAAGCTTCTCATCCATTATGAAGTGGCAATGAATGATTGTGGAGCTCTTTCTCATATACAAGCTCATTCAAAAGACTTAAAATAAATGGAATCTAAGAATTGGTTGCTTGAGGGTAATTCTAAGGTTTCAAAGAAATAGTCAAATGCTTACAAGTATTGTAAAAGGGAAGGATATTCCATTAAGAATTACATTACAAGACTAAAGAATATTGAGACAAAATTCTTAGGGACTAGACACAAGCTTTTTGATGATGAAGGTAAAGATGAAGATAGAACAACAGAGTCCCACTAGAGCATCCATTATGAGGGGAGGTGTTACCTCTAATGCCTTATCTTATTCACTATCTCAACTTAGATTATGAAAGTATGTTGAAATATGTATACCATGATCTTCTATAGGATAAAATAAAAAAGTTTGAATTACATATGAGCACTAATAATGTAACTAATTGACACGTGATTATGTAAGCCTATGGGAATTTATCATTTATGTAAGACTACGGGCATGTTCATGTAAGTCTATTGGCCTCTTTCATATTTTACCCTTAGTGGAATTGATTAATCCACCTTTATGGATAACCATGGTAAAAAGGGCAATGCATTATTATTTTATTGTAAGGTTAACCTCCATAGAACACATTGACCCATGCAAGCATAGAATGACTTGAGTCTCATTCTAAAGGAGACTTGAATACCTTTACATGAATTGGCCTACCTCCATTTACATGTATATCTCATATATATGTTTATGTTCATGTAATTTTTGATGAATTCATTGGCAAACACCTAAGGGTTTTTGTATCTAAAAATATTGGAAGATAAAATTAAACTAAGAAAAATCACTAATTAAGTTTGAAATCTATGTGCATTCATACAAGATGCAAGAAACAAGGTTCCTAAGTTAATATACTTTTTAGTTTTGAATGATTTACCATAAAGTAAAGGAACTTTTTCTTTTAAAGGGTAAACAAGAGAGAGATGCAACATACAAAATTATCCTAAAATGTGACTATATACTCTTTATATTGCTTTCTTAAGTACTTTTGAAATAAAATCTAAACTATTCTAATGTTCCTTTATTTGTCCCAAAATATATGTGTTTTAGGCTATATTTTAACAATCAGAGAAGCAAACAAAATAAAAACAATGAATCAAAAGTAAACAAAAGGTTTAAGATTTAAACTACCTATTGTTGGATGGCTATGTATAAGCATTAAATTTTGTAGAAGTGCTACACCAACACTTTTGCTTTGATATAACACACTTTTTTAAAACCTGTAAAACTTAAGGAAAAACTTAGTACAACCTATTTTAGGGGGTCTATTTGATCAGAGATTAATAGTAAACAGTATAGTTATACATATTAGATCCCCTTTGTTGGAGCTTCAATCCAAATTGAAAACTATCCCTAGTTTAAAATTTTGAAGGATCTTGCAAAGTATTAGGTCTAGGTTATTTTGTGGCTACAATAAGTCAAAGAATTTCCACCCTAAGTTTGGTGACTTTGAAATCATTACAATAATCCTTAAAGAAGCCACCATATTTCAAATTCTTTTCCTCCATGGTCATGTCTAAGTGGTCCTCTTGAAAATTTATGTCCTCCATAAGAGCATACTATTCTATTAAAAAATTCTCCAAAATTTTCCATTGTCCCTAAGGGCACATTGAAAATTTCATAATCATCAGCCATCATTTCTTGTCTTTTATAAGTCTAAGTTTCATCAAATATTATTCCTAAATTCAATAGCCTAAGATCCTCCACACATCATTCCCCCATTTTAGCATATTTTGCACTACCATAAAAGTATTCATGCCTAAGTCCCTGAAAGATAGTTTTTTCCACCACCATTCATTCATGAGTCACTAGCACATTGGATGAAAATCCTCCTTTTTTTTGCTCTAGCCTTAGTTTTGAAAGATAGATCCCTAAATTATTATGGGTATTTTTTGCACCTACCCACACCTAATACTAGCAACTATGTATTAGGTTTATTTTTTCATAAATAAAACTAGAGATCACCAACATATTTTGTGTACATATCCAAAAGAATTTCTAGAATTAGATTCGAGTAAATAAATGATGAGGGGAATGACCTTTTAGCTTGTTGAGGCATATATGTTTGATCAAGTTCGAATGAGAGTCAAGATTTCTGAACCTAGAGCTCAATGTTGTTCACCAAGGCTCTGAAGTAGGATTAAGTTAATTTTACCTAAGGTAGAATACCATAATGATGAAAAGTTTAGAGAATTTTTGATTGGGTCTCGCTACTGAAAGATAAGTTTCAACCAAAATGACTATCTCTCCAAGATGCTGGAAAACTTGTACTTGATCAGAACCTTGTGTGCTATAAATTCTCCATCCACAAGCCAAAATTTGACAAGGGTAGAATAAATAATATGGCTAAATCAAGTTTAGACCAAAATATTTACACCTAGGCCACAACCCCTCAAGATAGTGAAGATTAGGTACATATGGACGAAGCAAATTGGGCCAAGAATCATAAGTGTCAACACATTTGCAATGGTTGAAGCCTGGTAAAATGTTAAGAATCCATCCTAGGACCACAAATAGGAGAAGAATATCAAAATTACCAAGTTTGGGGATGACCAAAATAATTGTACCCAGCCAAAACCTAGCAGGCTTCCTAAAGCCCAACCTTCACCAAGATAGAAAAGTGGCTAAGTGCTAAGCAAACTAGAACTATTAACCTAGACCGAGGCCCAGATGCACTTCAAATGTCTGGTCAAGAGAATAGCTAAGTCACTAGAGTCAAAAAAATTGGGCATTATCAAAGCTCGAAAGCATCATAATGACCCGATTAGGAAAATGTCGAAGTTCCAAGATCCCCAAAACTTTGATGACCTATTGAAGCCCAGCAAATTTCCAATATTCTGGTCCAAATCCTGAAAGCCAACAAAGGAGTAGGCAAAATAAAATGGATACTGGAGAGTACCAAATTACTCAAGGTCTAGCTAAAACCCGATCAATGTTCAAAGTATCAGTGCATATAGAAGTAGAAGATAATCCTAGTGCATGAGGTACTGGAAGGATTGCATCTGATCAAGCCCTTCTAGGGTTTTAAAGATCTAACACAAGGAACATAATGTTTGGTCAAGAGGTAAAGTTATTGGGTGACTAGTATGCAGTCAGAATCTACCTAGAAACATCCTACACATGTGCAAAATATTTGGTGGTCACCCTCTAATAATAAGGGACCTATTTTTCCCACAATGTCTGTTGGGCACAATTTTGTGTCAAGATAAATCAATGGTAAAATTCATCATGCGAATGATAGGGTGTATGGGAAGAAGATAAATCAAGGGACCAAAATAAACCAATGAGTGGGGCATGACTTAAGATGGTGCAGATACTAGCCACATCAATCAACTATGTTTGGGTGGTTAGAGTTGTCATACTTCGGATATGGTTCAATAGGCTGGTAGAATCTCTGATATGTTAGTAATACACTCTTGAGAAAATTATGGTTTTAACTACTTGAGAATTATAAAATGTCTATAAATAAAATTATGTATAATAAAAAAAGGGTTGGCTCTTAGGTGTTTACAATTCATATGTAAAGACGTACATTGCACCTTAATGCAAACAAACTACTATTTGGCCTCTGGTCTGATTCATTTGTGAAGTATAAATGTATGTATTGATGATTGCATATTTCTAATTTAAGCATATTGAATATTTATGGTGATAATTTTGAATCTTGGATTTTCACTGTACTCATTTACTTGTTTGGAATTTATGGTTTGATTAAGATACAATAGATTGAAATAAAATACTCTATGATTGTTTGTGCAACTAGGTGATCTGTTAGGTAGTTGGTTGTTTAGTTGCAGGATCCTTTTTATTGCATATATATTAATGGGTCTTAATATGTACCACTTTAAGTTCTAGCTATAGTTTAGTTTATTTCTTTCAGTACCCTTTTACCCCCACTTTTAAGAATATTTAGTCGGGACTTCAATGAACCGGCCTCCTCTAGAGATTGACCATTGTGGTTCTCACAAGCTCCTCAGTATTTCAATATTGGTCAAGGTCTATGGGCACACAAACATTTCCATTAGATAGATTTTATGACCACCAATTATTGTATCTATTCTCTTTCCTAGGATGTAAAGTATTTGGCCTCCCCCACAAAGAAATATATGTATGATTCAAAAGAATTAAAATTTTTCTTAAAATGTTATCAAAGAAAAATGAGTGGCTCAAGTTAAAGTGATCAACTTTGAGTGCTCAATTTTCATTGGATAAGAAAAGTATGTGACTTGGGTGAAGGCAGGTGACCTCAAGCACTCAAGTTTTATTGGCTCGAGTCTAAGTGGGTGACTTCAAGCGCTTCATTCTCATTGGTAAAAAAATATGTGGTGTGAGTGTAAGTGGATGAGAACACAAGATCTATCCTAATTGGATGAAAATAAATTACTCATTTTTCCTAAGGTTTGAGGGTCTCAAATGCATAAAAAATATTTTCCCCTTCCAAATTGAAACAATAGTGCCTTATAAATATTTTACCTCAAGCAAAACCTTCTTCCATATTAAGGATCAATGGTTCATGTTCTGAAATCCCTTGTCATAGACCACAGTAATAAGTCTAAGAATCATGCAATTTTTTTCTTGAAATCCCTAAGGTTAAAGCCTATGAAATAAATTTTAAAATTCCTAAGTCTAAGCCCACCTGTAATCACTAGGTATTTTCATACTTCTATACATTTCATAATATCATTATATAACTTTTGAGGGTCATCAAAACATATACAAAATTTTCCCTTTTTGACCCTAGCCTCATGTATTAAGGTTTATCATCATGGCTTCCATAAGGATAAAATGCCCCAAATAATCAAAACTTTCTCTAAAGTTTTACTAAAGGAAAATGAGTGGCTCAGGTGAAAGCAGACAAATTCAAGTGCTAGAAGCCCATTGGTCAAAAATTTGTGGATGAGATGGAAGTAGGTGAATTCAAGTACTCTATTTTAATTAGTGCAAGTGACTTCAAGCACTCAACCTCGATTGGTCAAAATTGTGTGGATCAGATTTGAGCGGATGAGCTTGAGCACCCCTCTTCTATTGGAAAAAAATTAAATTAATGCATGTCCTAAGTCCTAAGGTCCTAATTGCATAAATACAAGTTCTCCCTTTTTTTTCTTTGACCCTAATAAAAATTACTCTATAAGGTTTTGTCCTAGGAAGTTTCATACAACATGATGTCAAAGGTCAAAGTTCATGAATCTTCATTAAATTTTTTGAAGGTCTTAAGTTACACATAAGTAAGGTCAATGAGTATGTCACCTAGCATTATTTCTAAGCCTCAAGATTCATATGCATTAGACCCCCACTATTTATTTTTTGCTTAAGCCTAAGCTCATGAACTTAGTTATTTTCATGAAAATGTTTCCATCTACCTAAATTCTAAGGTACCCATCATGTCTATGTGCTCCCTTAATAAAAATTACATACTTTCTTCAAAGGTACTCTATCGAATGATTTTATAATTTCAACTACTTTGACTTTCCATTGGGACTACATGGTACCTTCGTATTCGAGTGGGTGGAATAGAGCGCTGACTCCTAATTGGTATAGAAATAAATAGCATGGATGACCTCACTATAAAATAAGTGCATGGCCCATATATACTCACTCAAGGTGAAGTGTTAGTTTTTTATTGGTTTAAAATTGATGATGTAGATGGACTCATTGGTGAAGAGTGCATGACTCAAATGCATCTCAGGATCATGAAAAAGGACTTTTACCCTGGTAAAAAATTGTAATTTCATTTAAAAATAATATTTTATTTCAAACTAACACCTATGGTAGAAGAGATAAAGTCAATGTTTCTTGGCACACATGCCTAAAACCTGATAGATATATCAAAAATAATCTCTAAATTACCAACGATCATAGTTCAAATGTAGATTCAGTCCACTAGCCAATTACAGAACATGACTGATATGCCAAGGTGGTTACCAAATAGAAATATGGTGAAATCCAAATGAAAATCCAAAAGAGTGTGATTGAAGGTAATAAAAGTTGCAGCATGTGAGACTTGTTATTAATATTTGCATGGGACATCCAACTTCACTCATGATAAACACTTACAGTCAAAAGCCACAATTACAAATAAGTAGCATAGAAAGGTTTAAGAGTAGAGAGGCTAAAGAGCATCACAAAATAGGAGTGTAAAGGGTAGCACCACCATGGCATCCTGAAGCACTGCCTCATAAATTCCTATCCCAATTGTTATAGCCATAATAGAAAGCCTCACAAATGGCATACCCTATAGATAATTAAAAGTAAATACCACCACTATAGATGGAATATAATTCACCAAGAAATCAAGACCAAACGAGAAAATCACCCTAATCAGCAGTAGGAAATAGAAAAATATATTGTATTCATCTACAAGCATGCATAATAAGATATCAACATAACCCATGGTTGCTTGCGAGACTCATAAAAAGGGTATGGAGAGATCAAAATCAACCTAGTATATACTATAAAAAATGGACCTACAACTTGGGTAAGCTAATATGCCCTAAAGTATATTATTAATAAAACCTTATATCATGGTTGGAACCCACCTATGATCCTCAAACTTGAGCAATCAGAGATTTTACAAATCAGCCAATGTTTAGAACCACCCTTGAGAAAATAAAAAAGAGATTCAGGTTAAAGGAAGCAATGTTGATACTGGATAGAAAGGTAATAAATTCTCAACCTTAATATATGATTGGCACTTCATTTTATACAAAGATTTTTTATTACAATGTAGTTGTATAGTGTAAATTTTCAATCCATAAATATGACCTACATCCTTGGGTTAGATATTATGCAAACATTATCAATATAATAATGGAGGAGTGAGAATTGATTGGGTTCATATGGAAGTTTTGTACTTGTTAGTACAATGTAATAGAAGAGGATAACCCACTATGTATATATGGGAGATGAAAATTAGCAACACAATAGATAAAGATCTCAGAGAGCTACAAAATTCCATTGGAGAGCAAAGAGAAGTGATGCCCCTATTTTCACAGTATTCCCTCCTTATACACTTGATAGTGGGACATATGACCAAGCAATTGATTGATGAATGGGAAGGTGTGTATGATGAACTTTTCCAAGGAAGCATCCATTGGATAAACGAAGGATGGTCTAGTAATTCCTAATTTTTTATAGATTTATCCTAGAAATACATTATAGGATTTGTAACTACAACCCTAATAGAATTGGAATAAGGATAGCTACATTTTTTCATGAGAGGAAAGTAGGATACTTTTTCCTCACTAAAAAATTCACCTTTTTTTTTTTTTTTTTTTTTTTTTTTTTTAAGCGAAAACCCTGGCGCTTGGTCCGGGAGACCACGAACGGGGGGGGTTCTTTATACCAAAATCACACCGGGGCCCCCCCCCCCCCCCCCCCCAACATTATCAATTGGATTTTGGATACCCAATTCAGCTTTTTAGTAGGGTGGAGATTTGAACCTAGGACCTCCCTTGGAGGATTGCCCTCCCCTCTCCAACTCACCTACAACACCTAGGTGCTAAAAAATTCACCTTCATTAGAATATATGGGTCTAATATTTCACCAAAAATATTACCCAAGTTTTATACCATGTCTATTGCAACCCTATAATTCATAAGATAAATAGTTGAGGAAACCAAAATGAGATTTCCAAGAAGAAACATAAAATCCCTTGGATAGTGTTCCTCTATAATATGGTACATTACACATATAAAAGATAGTTGAGTTTGTTAGATACCCTATGGAAAATGGATTCATATGGTTTCTCTGGATCACTTGGTGATCTTATGATCCATTCAACTATTATAGAGATAATGTGACTGATAAGCTTCTAAATGCATTGGTCACCCTTTGAGGAGATGAGTTTGAAGATGAAATACAACTTGCCATAAGGAAGGGAGAATCATTGGAACCCATATGAAAATACTATTTGGGCAAGAGATCCCACACAAAAATAGAAATGGTGGATCACTACCCAACCAAATTAAATATGTTGATACAGGATTTAGTAGAAGTCTTTGCTCCATTAGTCCTCTTCATACACCCTAAAGAGCTACAAGATCCAACACTAAATATCATTAATTAAGAGCCTGCACAAATGGAGGTAGTCATGGAAGTCATTGATTCAACCATAGCAGAAATAGGAGTGTCTTCAGTTTTTCAACCTATCACCAACACTATTGAGGAGATAGGAAAGGGCAAAGAAATTGTTATTTTTCTTCTACACCAACTCAACTAGCTATTCTAGACTTGGCACACGTTATAATGTATCTCAAACATAAACTCGAGTTGGCTATGAAATTGTCTAAGATCATATCCAAATCTATAGTAGTGAATAAGGAGGAAATCAAAATGTCCTCAATTATGTGTAAGAAAATCCAAGAAGCTAGAGGACTAGAAAATATACTAAGGGAACATTAGGTGAAATCCAAGGACCCAAAAAGCTCATCGAAGCATAAGAAGACCATACATGAAGGTACTCCAGCCAAATCCAAAAGCTTTGTTCTTGGTAGAACATAACAGGCTGTACTATTTGATCCAATTTATGAAATATATATTTAGGATATGGAGAAAGGGATAAATCTATATGAAATGCAATACACAATGGAATAATTAGAGGATTAGAGCTCCTAACAATACCCCTTGTGATAGTAGAAACAATAATATCGATGGCTAAAGTTACATCCATGCAAATGGATAAGGATATAGGTTAGGTAACTATTCAATATCAGGAAAATCCCATAACTTTAGCCAAATTATAAGCTCAAGCCCATGTAGCCACAGTTTAAATACTTTACAAAAGAAACCAAGCCTTTACAGATATGATGAAACAGTTACAAGTAGAGAATGAAATGTTATAGGTAGAGATCAGTAGGCTTCAAGAGCAGGCACTACAGTTACAAATAGTAGAAAAGTTTGGCACCATTGGTTTTGTTAAGAACTATAAGGAATAATTGATATCAAAACTAAATATAGAGGTTAAGTCATTGGTTAAATACTTAAATACCTTGCTAACATCATGGCCATGACTCAAAGTATGAAGATGCTACTAAAAAATACAAATCAAAGGGCAACAACTCTAAAACCAATTTACATAAAATATAAATAAGAGTATAGTCAAATAAATAACAAGCAAGTGACCATATTATATGGTAGAAGCTATGATTATCAAGTTGAATTAATTAAGGTTAATACTTATCTCCATGAGAAGCCATACTCAAAAAACTTTCTCCAAGATATAGAGGATTGGGCAAGCGAAATGGATGAGAAAAGAAAGAAAATTGGAATCCTACTTGAGGAGCTTTTGGTAGCAAAAAAGGTTGATGAGCTGATAACCAAAGGATACAAGAATTCAAATGTGATGAAAATTATGAGAATAAATTAGCCCAACAACTTAATGACTTGTCAAAAATGGTCCAACCTATAGTCATATTCACAGAGGAGAATGAATTTTCAACCAAATACTGTGCCAAAAAATCATTAAAAATAAAATATGCAATTACATTTGTAGCCTCCTTTTGCGATGATGACATGGGGGCAAATTGCAAATATGTTGGGGTAATTCAGCCAAAAAAGAAAAAAAAAACTAAAGCAGTGCCCAATACAAAAAGAAAAATAAAAATCCAAAAAAGTAAAACAAACCTTATCAAAGGTCCCACTTGATAGATATATGAAGACTAAGATCTTAGAGCAAACATGTGTCAATAAAAACAACTCAAGATAGCTATAATTTTGCTATGATACACTTAGGAAATCAAGGTCATAGACGGTGCCACATGGAAAAATTTGTTGAGCACAATTGTAACCAAAACATGGCACCTTGGACCTATAATAAGGATCGTTGTAGCCAAAAAAAAAGGATCAAGTTTTTGCATAGAAAATTTTACCTAAAGGTATTCCCTTGTGTTCTTGTTTGCTAATTATATTTCTCCTTTGTGTCTTATCTCTCTATTATCTTGTAATTTTTCTCCATTGTTGTGCAAGATTTGTAGAAAAGCATTCAAAAAGCTGATATCATTTCTAAAGATTGAGCTAGAAGCTAGAAAACCTACTATTACCACATTGGAATGGAGGGTGATGGATTCTTGTTTCATAAATCTTGATTTTGTATTCATTTGTTGATTTTTGTATCATTTTGAGCTAGAATCCATTGTAAAATTTTGATATTAATACAAATTACAGCTTCTTCCTTTGGGTAATTCATTAAATTTAGTATTGTGTGAGTCTCAGTTACATGTTGTATAATTTAAATGTGTAATTGACACCTTCTTTAATTGATTAATCAATTACATTTGTTACATAATTTGAATGAATGTAATCAATCCAACATTTTTCTCTTTTCTTCCCTTAGCAACAATTGTGTTTACCAATTTCGCTATAATTGGTAAATGGACAAGGCATTGGTCCACTGGCAAATGCAAAATAGTTAGGTTTATGTGAATCTTGATCAAAGAACAACAAATATTTTTATTAATTTTATTAATCTGGATGAGCATATGCTTAATAAACAATACTTAAGCTCACCTTAAGGGTATCCTAACCCAACCTAGTCTGTTTAGAGTCATCAGATAATCTATTCCTAGGTTAAATAGGAAGATCCACCAAAGTCTATAATATTGCTTGTGATAAATAAGTATCTTGTAATGTGACACCATATTAAGGTATGCAAGATAATTCCACAATAGGTTTTGGCACTGTTGCTAGGGATGAGCTTGTTTTTAATATTTAATCTTTTTGAGTCTTTTTCCCCTTTAATTTTTCAATATTTGAAAGACAAAGGTCATGTATTTTTTCAGTTCTTTCAATTTGTGAATTTTATTTCCAAATTCCATAATCCCTTAAAGAAATATTTTATGAGATTTAGAGTGTTTGAGGTTGAGTAATCCTATTCAGAGAGTGATTCTTTTCTTTAAAAACTGCACATTGGTGTTGGCGACTCCAACTCGAACACATTTATAAAATCAATAAATTCTAGAAAGAAGAATATTATTTGGCATCCACAAGAAGAGGCGGAAAGAGTATTTTATAGAACTATCAAATTCAAAGGTATTTATCCATACTCATAAATTTTTTTTATCTAAGAATTTTGTTTCTAGGGATAAATCGTTCTACTATTGTTGAGCATAATTCCGCTATTATTACTATAGTAAGTGTCACTATAATTTTTTTTATCACTACCCTAGTAGCTAATATGGCTAACCCCCCTCCTAATAAAAATTAAAATAATCAAAACATCCATCTATGGAGAACTAATAGATATAGACCCTTCCAATTACCTACAATATTGCATAACCTCACTACTAATGCTCATAAATACTTACCAATATTTCAAGGAAATAATGCAGTGATAGGGGAAGTCCACATAAAATTTTTTATATACCATGGATAGCCTTGAGGCGGAAGAAGAAGATGTATTTCTCATTATTTCTTTAGACCTTATAAAAAGATGCCAATGATTGGTTTAACAACCTTCCAAATAATTTTTTTTTTTAATTTCAATAATATGGAGGATATTTTTCTAAATAAGTATGTGAAAAGAAAGAATGAGAAATCTTATTGACAGAGTTAGTCACTATGAAAAAGAAATACAATGAATCTATGGAGGATTTCAACAAGAGGTTTTTTAAGATAAAAAATAAAATTCCTTCAACCTTGATGCCAAATGACAACCAATTTATCTATTTTTACAAGAATGCATTCTCTAGGGAATATAATTACAAATTAAGAAAATAAAGAGTGACTACTATTGATGAATATATGGAGAAAGTAATTGATATTGAGATAAACATGATTGATAGTGGTAAAGAAAAACTCTATTCCTTAGAGCTAGATCAACCTAATAAAAAGCCAAAAAATGTAGAGTTCATAATGCTAAGAATAATAGAACATGACCCCATGGAAAAACTAGCTAATAAAATGAAAAATGTGTTCAACACTATGCATAATTTATTACCTAGGATTGAAAGACGTAAAACAGAGAATGGAGAGCCATCACCATCTCAAAATGATAATAAGCCCCCTTTTATAAGAAATTTCAATAGAAATAACTTGAATGGAGGTGGTAAGAATGAGGGAAATACTAACAATTGGAAGAAGAAAGAAAAGTAAAAATGATTTATATTTAGTTCCTTCAGTTAATATAGATATAGATTTCCCTTTATATTGTTCTACTTGTGATGCTCCTCATAATTTTATCAATTGTGGTATATATTTGAGCTTGCACAATAATGTGAATCTTAAGGATAATTTCAATGAAGATATCAAAATCAAAATTTATTGAAACTAATATGATGAAGCTAGAGAGTTACAGTTTGAAAATGATATGGAAAATTTGTCTACTTCTAGTCAACATCGTAGAGCTTTGTTCCTTGGTAATGTTGAAATCTTGCAATGACCCCAAGATAGTAGATTTAAAAGAATAAAATAAGGTAAGATAGCTCCCATAGTAGAAGAGATAAAATCATTAGAAAGAGTTCATGTTGAAGAACATGTGCTTATACTGAGAGGGGGGTGAACAGTATACAATAAAAAAATTTACTTTTTAATCCAAATAGTAGCATCAACATTAATAAAATAGTAAACATCACACAAAGCATCACACACATGAGAGACATAATTTTTACGTGGTTCACCCAAAGATGGCTACCTCCACGGAGAAAAATTTCTTATAAATTTTTCTCAAATAATATTCTCTTGGGAATCCTTTCCCTACAATGTTTATGGACCTCTCTCCAAAGGAGATGTTGATCCCCTAAATCTAGTTCGTGGATCTCTATCCATAGGAGAACTCCTTCTCCTCTTCTCTGGCTAGTGATCCTCTAGAAGACTA
Organism: Wollemia nobilis; assembly: GCA_028583015.1. Lineage (NCBI taxonomy): Eukaryota > Viridiplantae > Streptophyta > Pinopsida > Araucariales > Araucariaceae > Wollemia > Wollemia nobilis. The sequence goes on along the minus strand of JAQPPZ010001274.1, from coordinate 3,146,792 downwards.
CTACCTTCACTGAAGACTCTTGTCCCCACTTAGAAGACCTATCCTCACTACCCTGGCTGATGGATCTCTATCCACTAGAGACTACTGTCCTCTCTGATCTGTCACCTCCAAAGCTCTATCTCAAATCTGCACTAAACACAATCTAGTCGGTCTAGCACAAATCTTCTCAACAAGTCCACTCAAAACTTGCTCAAATATGCTCAATAGGTCCACTCAGAACCTGCTCAAATCTGCTCAACAAGTCCACTCAGAACTTACCCAAATCTGTATTGTAAGCTTCTACAAAAGCTCACACAAAATCAGTCCATAAGTCTCCTCAAAGACTTGCCTCAAATCTACTCAACAAGTCCACACATAGAACTTGTCCAATCTCATAGAAGCATAAAGAGAATTTTTAGAGACTCAATATGTTCTACACTCAATGCTCAATCACTTTCAATCTCATAGAAGCATAAAGAGAATTGTTAGAGACTCAATATGTTCTATACTCAATGCTCAATCACTTTCTCAACTCAAATCAGAATATAGAATAGTTTATTTTATGGAACTTGAACAATCACTTCATACAACCACTTGACTAGGCTCAACCAACTCTACTCAACCAATTACTCAATGAAACAACCCTTTCTCACAAACCCTAGTCCAAGCATATATCCACCAACTCAAAATATTTCCAACAATGCTCAACAATAAATCTCACATAACAATGATACTCATGTTCTTTTCAAACCCTAGTTCAAGTTCTTTGCACAACAACTCACTTCAACAATAATGCTTATAAATCAATCTTCACATAACAATGATACTCATGTTCTTTTCAAAATCCTAACTCAAGTTCTTCACACAACCAATGGCTTCAACAACAATGCTTATAAAACAAGGTTTTAACCACAACTCTTTATTCCAGAAAACCTTGAAGCATTAACTCAAACACTCTTGAAAAGGAAACCCTAATCAAATCCTTTTCACTCCAAAATTTATTTTTAGAAAACCAATCAATCAACTCAACTAAGGAAGAATTTGCCCATACCTTTTTGCTTGACAAGGAGTAGATCTCACAAATCTGTCACACTCACAATTACTTCTTTGCCAATCTCAATAAGGGTTAGAAGATAATAATTTCCTCAACAAAACACAATACAAAATGATATCAAACAAAATACACCTTATCACTCCAAACTTTAAAATAATATCCAAATACCCTCATAATAATCTCTTTGGCAAAAATCCTTTTACAAATAAAATCAACACTCACTAAAATTCAAAACCTCTTATTACCTTATTACTCCAACTTAAAAAGAATATATCCTCTTTTATAAATCACAATTCAACACATAACAATTTGCTATCACTCCTTATTTCTCCTAATCACTAATTTTATTGCCTAACTAAAAACCTTTTACAAACCCCTTATAACTCCTAATAAAGGCTTTAATTAAAACTTTAGGCAATTAAAAATATAAACAAAAATTACCTTTGCCTCTCAACGGGTTTCGAACCCTTGACCTTTGCCTCCGTGAATGCCCTAGCTGAGGGCTCCTCAACCATATGCGCTCAATGCACATTGAGAGCTAAAAGATCTTTGTGCACTATATTCCTCCTAGCACCTTAATCGAAAAATGTGAAGCATGAAAACCTTTCCCTTTGTGCTTACACACTCAACGGGATTTGAACGTAGGTTCATCTCCCCACCAACATTTTCATAGACATGCGCTTCCAATGGACCATCGTGTCCAACTTGTCTTGGGAAACCAACCTCTCCACTTTATCCCTTGCACATAAGACGAAAATATTGTTCGTCTTCTTCCTCACCGAAACTTTCGAATCACATATGCAATTTTAACCTTGGTCGCATTAATTAATTCGATGAGGGATGATTTGCAAGGTCTTTTGGCCTCCCTTTTTATACATGAAGCTGCCATTATCTTCAAACGTCGGTGCTCCAAATTTTTCGATGACGTCGGCACATTTAACCTTTGTAATTTATAAATGATTTAAATTCCAAGGAATTTAAATTTTATAAATTATAATTATAACCTTTGGCTTTTAAGGCCTTCTCTTATTGCACAACTTTGTATTGATGATATTTATTTATAAAATTTAAATTCCTTTTGAATTTAAATATTTTATAAAATAAATATTAGACCTCCTTTGAACTTTGCAATAGGCCTCCTTGGGTATTTATGAAAACCCTTTTAACTTATGCTCTCATATAATATTAAAATATTATGGAGCTTTTGCCTTTAACTTCTGCTTGTTGAAGCTTCTTCCTGGATATTAGTGACACCTTTGATGACTTTATTTCTTGTCGAATTCCTTGATATTAATGATGACTTCATTTGGTGACATCAATGACAATTTTGACTTAGGGACTCAAAATGTCCAACAATCTCCCCCTTTGTCATTGATGGCAACCCAAATTCTTTTTACCGAAAACTTGACTTCTTCTTCTGTTCTGCTCCCCTTGGGACATTGCTCCCCCTGGCTCAATGCTCTCTCAAATATCAAGTCTCTCCCCAATACTCAAATCTCTCTCCCCTTTGACATCAATGGCAAAGGGTCACCTTTGGGGCTCGGGGCTAAGAATGAGCCTCTTAGCTTAGCCCCTCCCCCACCTTCTATTGAGGTGGTTAATTCTGGGGTGGGAGTCTCACTCCCAATTTTCCTCGAAGATACTCAAAATTTTCCTTTGAAAGTGGCTTAGTGAAAATATCTACTATCTGTTCCTTTGTAGTGACATATTCCAATATGACCTGTTTATCTATCACCTGTTCTCTCAGAAAATGATACTTAATCGGAATGTGCTTTGTCCTGGAGTGCATCACTAGATTTTTTGAGATACTTATGGCACTTGTATTATCACATAGTATAGGAATGGGATGATCATGCTTTATCTTGAAGTCTTCTAGAGTTCTCTTCATCCATAACACTTGTGTACAACTGGCTACTACTGCAATGTATTCTACCTCTATTGTAGATAAAGATACTGAAACCTGCTTCTTACTTAACCAAGAGACTAGACATTCTCCAAGAAAGAATGCTCCTCCACTTGTGCTTTTTCTGTCATCAATGTTGTCGGCCCAATCTGCATCTGTATAAGTTGTTAGTGTGAAACTGTCACTTTTGGGATACCAAAGCCCAAAATCCATAGTCCCTTTTAGATACCTAAAAATTCTTTTTACTATTGCCACATGTGTTTCCTTAGGTGTTGCTTGAAACCTTGCCACTAATCCCACTGATTGTACTATGTCTGGTCTTGTAGCTGTAACATACAATAAGCTGCCAATCATAGATCTGTATAATCTCTGATCTACCTCTGGAGATTCATCATCCTTACTCAACTTGCATCCTGTGACCATGGGAGTACTTACCGGTTTACAATCTTCTAACCTAAATTTCTTTAACATTTCCTTTATATACTTGGCTTGAGAGAGAAACACTCCCCTTTCTGATTGTGAAATCTGAAGTCCAAGAAAGAAGGATAATTCACCAAGCATAGACATCTCAAATTCATTTTGCATATTCTTAGCAAAATCTTTGCACATCTTATCATTGTTTCCCCCAAAAATTATGTCATCAACATAAACAACCACTATTAGAAGATCACTCCCTTCATTTTTGATATATAAATTATTGTCTGCTATTCCTTTTTTGAATCCCTATTCTTGAAGATACTTATCCAATCTTGAGTACCATGCTCTAGGAGCCTGCTTTAAACCATACAATGCCTTTTTCAATTTGCATACCTGATCTGGTTTATCTGCTAGTATGAATCCCTCTAGTTGTTCAATATAAACCTCTTCTTCTAGAACCCCATTTAGAAATGCTGACTTGACATCCATCTGATATACCTTGAAGTTCTTGAAACTTGAGAAGGCTAAAAACATCCTTATAGCTTCAAGTCATGCAACTGGAGCAAAAGTCTCATCAAAGTCAATTCCTTCTACCTGTGCATAACCTTTGCATACTAACCTTGCTTTATTTCTGACCACTTGTCCATCTTCATTTAATTTGTTTCTGAATACCCATTTTGTGCCAATCACATTTTTGTCCTTTGGTCATGGAACAAGTTCCCAAGTTTTGCTCTTCTCTATCTGATCCAATTCCTCATTCATTGCCTTAACCCAAAATTCATCCTCACTTGCTTGAGTGAAGTCTTTTGGCTCAATCTTAGATAGCAAAGAAAAATTTGCTTGTTGAGATGGTTTTATTATTCTTCTCCTTGTCTGTCTTTCATCTGGATTCCCAATGATCTGTTCTTTTGGATGATGTTTCTGTACATACCTGGAAGGAGTTTTAGGAAGAAGTCTTTGTGTTTCTTCTTCATATTTATCTGATTCCTCACAAAATTCTTCTTGACAACATCCATCTTCTTGATACACAATTTTTTGAACTGGTTCTCTAGAATCTATCTTCTCATCAATTGTTACATTTATACTTTCCACCATAGTGCGTGTTCTTTTGTTGAAGCATCTGTAGGCTTTACTCTTTGTGGAATAACCAAGAAAAATTCCCTCATCACATCTTGGATCAAACTTGCCCAAGTTTTGATCTTCCCGTCTTATGTAACATTTGCTTCCAAAAATTTTGAAGTGTTTTACAGTGGTAGGTCTTCCTTTCCAAAGCTCATATGGAGTCTTGTGATGATTTACCCTCAATTGAGCCCTAGTGATTATGTATACATCTATGTTTACCGCTTCTTTCCAAAAACCATCTGATAACTTAGATTCATTTAACATAGCTCTAGCCATGTTTTCAATAGTCATGTTCTTCCTTTCAACTACCCCATTTTGTTGAGGAGTTCTTGCTGCTGAGTACTCTCTCTTGATTCCATGTTGTTCACAAAATTCTACAAATTCATTTGAAGTAAATTCTCCTCCTCTATCGGATCGTAGACACTTAATCCTTTTGCCTGTTTCATTTTCAACCAATTCCTTGAATGCTTTGAATTTTTCAAAGGCCTCTGACTTCTCTTTTAGGAAGGTTACCCAAACCATTTTGGAATAATCATCTATAAACAACATAAAGTAACTCTCACCCTGAATGCTTTGTGTTCTGGTAGGACCACACAAATCAGTATGTATTAGGCTCAATGGCTCAGATGACATATAACCTTTTGGCTTAAAGGTTGTCCTAGTTTGCTTTCCATGTTGACATGGTGCACAAATTGTGTTTTGAGGTCTTCTTATTTTGGGTAAATCTCTAACTGCCTGTTTATTGCTTATATTGACTATGTTGTCAAAATTCAAGTGACCCAATATTCTATGCCACAACCAACTCTCATCTTCTTGTGATAGAAAGCACTTTTCCCCTTTGATCTCATTGAGCATGTATAAGTTGTTTGGGGTTCTTCTTGCATTGGCAATGATTTTTCCAGTTTCTGATTTCCTTATCTCACATCTATCTGGATGGAAAGTAACCATGTATCCTTGATCACAAAGTTGACTTATACTCAGCAGATTGTGTTTTAATCCTTTAACATACAAAACATTCTCTGTTCTTGTTTTTCCATTGTCTAAACTTAGAGTTCCTCTTCCACCAATCTTTGTTGATCCATTATCACCAAAACTTATTGATCCTCTATTTGTTTCTTTTAGTACAATGAATTTATCTTTGTCTCCTATCATGTGACTAGAGCAACCACTATCAAGATACCATTGTTCTTCTTTATCCTGAGCATGAAGGGTTGTTTGTACTAACATTGATCTACCCTTAACATTTTCCTTTTCATCTTTCCTAGTTGTTGAAATTGTTTTTCTAGACTCAGGAAGTATCATTTTACACCATCTAGCCTTGTGCCCAAAATTATTGCATTTGTAACATATAACATCATTATCCATGAGAGGTGCAAAGGAATTGAAATTTCTATTGTATCTTGCATGATGAATACAGTGTACAACTCTATGACCATATTTATTGCAAGAAAAGCAATGACCATGGAAGAAATTATGTAACCTATTTGGATGTCTTGGAATTTGTGGAGAAGTCATCTTCCTCTTGTGATTAACTCTTATCCAAGGTTCTCCTTTGCTTTCTTCCTTTCTGATATCCTTTGCTTGCTTATCCTTGTTTGAGGTTTCTGCTTTCTGAAGACTTGATTCCTCTTTCTGTTTCTCATATTCTGTATCTTGTAGTACCTTGGTCCTTTCAACTTTATTCCTTAGGTGAACAATTTTTGCTTCCAATATTTCACATTCTATTTCCCTTGGATCTCAATAGATCTGTCATATCTTGCTCAATCTTCTTTCCTTCTTCCACCCTAATCTTGAGTTCTATGAGATTTTGTATAAGTTCCATCCTTGCTTCTTCATCTTCTTGAACTTGTTCCTTCAAGCTTGAATTCTTCTCTCTAAGTCTTTCCAATTTTCTGAGAGTAGCAAATAATTCTTCTTTTATGTCAAACATAGTCTCTTCTTCACTTTTTGAAGTCATGTGTGCTATCGATGGATCCTCTTCCAAGTTGTTAGTCTTTTCATGGAGAGACCCACTTTGATACCAATTGAAGAACATGTGCTTATACTGAGAGGGGGTGAATAGTATACAATAAAACTTTTTACTTTTTAATCCAAATAGTAGCATCAACATTAATAAAATAGTAAACATCACACAAAGCATCACACACATGAGAGACATCATTTTTACGTGGTTCACCCAAAGATGGCTACCTCCACGGAGAAAATATTTCTTATAAATTTTTCTCAAATAATATTTTGGGAATCCTTTCCCTACAATGTTTATGGACCTCTGTCCAAAGGAGATGCTGATCCCCTAAATCTAGTTTGTGGATCTCTATCCATAGGAGAACTCCTTCTCCTCTACTCTTGTTGGTGATCCTCTAGAAGACTACTGCCTCCACTACACTGGCTTGTGGATCTCTCTCCACTGAAGACTCTTGTCCCCACTCAGAAGACCTGTCCTCACTACCCTGGCTGATGGATCTCTATCCACTGGAGACTACTATCCTCTCTGCTCTGTCACCTCCAAATCTCTGTCTCAAATCTACACTAAACATAGTCCAGTCAGTCTAGCATAAATATGCTCAATAAGTCCACTCAACACTTTCTCAAATCTGCTCAATAAGTCCACTCAAAACCTTCTCAAATATGCTCAACAAGTTCACTCAAAATTTAACCAAATATATATTGTCAAATTCTACAAAATCTCACACAAAATCAGTCCACAAGTCTTCTCAAGGACTTGCCTCAAATCTGCTTAACAAGTCCACACATAGAACTTGTCCAATATCATAGAAGCATAAAGAGAATTGTTAGAGACTCAATATGTTCTACACTCAATGCTCAATCACTTGTCCAATCTCATAGAAGCATAAAGAGAATTGTTAGAGACTCAATATGTTCTACACTCAATGCTCAATCACTTTCTCAACTCAAATCAGAATATAGAATAGTTTGTTTTATGGAACTTGAACAATCACTTCATACAACCACTTGACTAGGCTCAACCAACTCTACTCAACCAATCACTCAATGAAACACCCCTTGCTCACAAACCCTAGTCCAAGCATATAACAACCAACTCAAAATATTTCCAACAATGCTCAACAACAAATCTCACATAACAATGATACTCATGTTCTTTTCAAACCCTAGTTCAAGTTCTTTGCACAACAACTCACTTCAACAACAATGCTTATAAATCAATCTTCACATAACAATGATACTCATGTTCTTTTCAAAACCCTAACTCAAGTTCTTCACACAATCCAATGGCTTCAACAACAATGCTTATAAAACAAGGTTTTAATCACAACTCTTAATTCCAAAAAACCTTGAAGCATTAACTCAAACACTTTTGAAAAGGAAACCCTAATCAAATCCTTTTCACTCCAAAATTTATTTTTTAGAAAACCAATCAATCAACTCAACTAAGGAAGAATTTGCCCATACCTTTTTGCTTGACAAGGAGTAGATCTCACAAATATGCCACACTCACAATTACTTCTTTGCCAATCTCAATAAGGGTTAGAAGATAATAATTTCCTCAACAAAACACAATACAAAATGATATCAAACAAAATACACCTTATCACTCCAACTTTAAAATAATATCCAATACCCTCATAATAATCTCTTTGGCAAAAATCCCTTTACAAATAAAATCAACACTCACTAAAATTCAAAACCTCTTACTACCTTATTACTCCAACTTAAAAAGAATATATCCTCTTTTATAAATCACAATTCAACACATAAAAATTTGCTATCACTCCTTATTTCTCCTAACCACTAATTTTATTGCCTAACTAAAAACCTTTTAAAAACCCCTTATAACTCCTAATAAAGGCTTTAATTAAAACTTTAGGCAATAAAAATTATTTTAAAAATTACCTTTGCCTCTCAACGGGTTTCGAACCCTTGACCTCTGCCTCCACGAATGCCCTAGCCATGGGCTCCTCAACCACGTGTGCTCAATGCACGTTGAGAGCCAAAAATATCTTCGCACACTATATTCCTTCCTTGGTGCCTTAATCGAAAAACATGAAGCACAAAATACCTTTCCCTTTGGTGCTTACCACCAATGGGATTCGAACGTGGGTTCGTGCTCCCCACCAACACCTTTATAAATAATTAGCTACCAATGGACCACCGTGTCCAACTTGTCTTGGGCACTCCAACCTTACTCCACCTTATAACCCTTGCGCTTAAGACGAAAATATTTTTCGTCTTCTTCCTCACCCGAAACTCTTGAAATCGCATACAAAATATTTCAACCTTGGTGCATATCAATTGTTCAAGGGATAATATTAAAGGTCTTTTGGCCTCCCTTTTATACACGAAGTTGCCATTGTATTCAAACGTCGGTGCTCCAAAATTTTCGATGACGTCGATGCATTTAACCTTTGTAATTTATAAATGATTTAAATTCCAAGGAATTTAAATTTTATAAATTATAATTATAACCTTTGGCTTTTAAGGCCTTCTCTTATTGCACAACTTTGTATTGATGATATTTATTTATAAAATTTAAATTCCTTTTGAATTTAAATATTTTATAAAATAAATATTAGACCTCCTTTGAACTTTGCAATAGGCCTCCTTGGGTATTTATGAAAACCCTTTTTAACTTATGCTCTCATATAATATTAAAATATTATGGAGCCCTTTTCCTTTAACTTCTGCACTATTGAAGCTTCTTCCTGGATATTAGTGACACCTTTGACGACTTTATTTCTTGCCGAATTCCTTGATATTAATGATGACTTCATTTCGTGACATCAATGACAACTTTTGACTTAGGGACTCAAAATGTCCAACACATGCAGTGAATTTAAGAAATAGAACAATACCAGATAGAATAGAAAAGGATTCTAAGAGAACACCCCTTCAAAGTAACGTGAAAATTACAAAAAAAAATGTAAAAGGAAACAAGTTGTTCCTAAAATGATAGAAATAAATGAAGATATTTTGAAATAGCAAGAAACTGGGAAGTCAACAAAGGTTAAGAAAAAAGAATTTGATTTTGGATTAGAATTGGCTAAATAGAAAGTTAATGTTACATTCGATGAATTGATGTCTATTCCTAAATACAAAAACCAAGTTTGTAAATATTTTGGGTTAGTTGATTAGGTAGATGGACATGTATACAATGCTTCTACATTAAATTATCTACCAACTAAAAATCCTTCATCAGTCAGGTATTTTTATATTTCTCTCAAATATGCTTCAGATTTAGGACTAGATCAATATGTAATCCATAATTGTATGCTTGATAGTGGAGCTTCACATAATATTATGCTAAAGCATATAGTAAACTAGTTAGGATTAACATGTACCAAATATTCTCCACCTATTTCTATAATGGATAGTAGACAAGTACCTTGTGTGAGAATAATAACTAAATTGCTTGTATACCTACATCAATATCCCAAGAAAAGAATAGTTATGGATGTGGTAGTTGTGTATGTGGATCCTTTCTTCTCCTTATTATTAAGTAGATATTAGGTTGAATAACTAGGTGGTTAAATTCAACTAGACTAGTCTTATGCCACCATCCCAATGTTTGGAGATGAAAATATTACTCTGAGATGTGAACCCTTCAACAAGTATTCTATAGAAATAAGAAAGTCCAACAACATAATGATTAACCTAGTTAAATCTATTAAATAAAAAGGGATGGGGGTATATTTTATATGACATACACCTTTCCTTAAAAAAATTTATGAAGCTAAATATATGGATCCCAAGACTATAGCAAAAGTTGATGCAAAATCAGATAGGGTGTTAACTAAATAAATGTGTACCTTGGCTTTTGATGGAGCAAAGTCACAAATAGGGGCTGGTGTTGGCATTAATTTAACTGATATCAAAGGAAACTATCTTAGTATACCATACAAATTTTATTTCCCTTGCAAAAATAAAGTAGTAGAATACAAGGTATTGTTGCTCGATTAAAAAAAGCCAAGGAAATGGGTATCAATTTATTAATTGAGTTTGAGGATGCAAAAATTATTATACAAAAAGTGAAAGGAAAGTACTAAGCTAAAAACCTGAGGTTGAGATAGTACAAATAGGTTGTACTTGATGATATCGATAAGTTCTTAGCATTTAATTTGAAATATATTCCTAGAGATCAAAACAAGGTTGCAAATCTTTTGGTTGTTAATGCATCAGGTACAAATTGTCTAAAAATAGATAGATTATACTATCTCTGTATACAAGCCTTTTGTACCAAATAATTTTGTGTATCTTCAAGTTTTTGATAATTATGTAGATATCAAATACTTCCTAACTCTCTAGAATCAATATGCAGATCTAATATGTGATGAGGAAGATGAAGCAAAATTAAAAATTGTCATAGAAGAACCTGTAGAAGTAATACAATTAAAAAATAGTAAAATACCTTGAGGATTCATTTCATTAGAAATTATTTTTTATGACCTTGATAGAGCTTATAATACATTTTTCTATAAATCACAAGTTGATAAGGTAAATGTTAGAATAGAAGAAGAACCTAGACTGGTAAAATAAATAAGTCGTTGACAAGTAAAGAAATAAAACAATACATTAACTTCCTGAAAAAGAATAAGGATTTTGCATGGAGCTATGAGGATTTAATAACATTCAATATAGATTTAATGACACATATCATACCCCTTCAAGAAGGTATAAATCCATTCGAACAAAAACAAAAAAAATTAACCCAACGTTGCACCTAGTCATGTAAAAAGAGGTACAAAAGTTGTTGGAAGCAAAAATTATCAGAAAGATCAAATTCTCTTCATGGATTTCAAATATAATACCAATTAGGAAAAATAATGGTGAGATCATATTGTGTATTGAATTTAGAAATTTTAATAAGAATTCACTTAAATATAACTATCCACTTCCAAACATGGAGTAACTATTGCAAGTAGTTGTTGGATCAACTAGAATGTCTCTATTAGATGGTTTTTTAGGCTATAATCAGATATTGGTGAATCCAAAAGATAGGTATAAGACTACTTTCACTACTCCTTAGGGAACATTTGAATACCTTAGGATTCCTTTTGGATTAATGAATATAGGTGCAACCTTCCAAAGAGACATGGATTTTACATTCAAAGGTATCATGTTTAAAATAGTTGTTTATCTTGATGATATAATAGTATTTTCAAAGAATTTGGAGGATCACTTTGAACACTTAGCCATAGTATTCCCCATATACAAAGAATAAAGGATATTTGTAAATTCAAAGAAGTGTATTTTTGGGGTTACACAAGAAAATTTATTAGGGCATGTAGGATCAAAAGAAGGGATTAGTATCGACCCATAGAGGACTGAAGTTATTACCAAGATCCCTCTCCCTAAGAATCTAAAAGAAGTTAGATATTTCTTTGGTAAAATAATTTTTTCCTATAATATTTGTAAGGAAGCATTCAAAAAGTTGAGATCATTTCCAATGATTGAACTAGAATCTAGGAAACTTGTTGTTACCACATTAGAACGAGAGGGCAATGGATTCTTGTTTCATCATTTGAACGAGAATATTGATTTTGTATTCATTTTTTGAGTTCTGTGCCATTTTGAGCTAGAATCTATTATAAAAATTTAATATTAATGCAAATTCTAGCTTCTTCCTTTCAAGTAGTATCAAATTCAGAGGATCAACTAGAATGTCTCTATTAGATGGTTTTTTAGGCTATAATCAGATATTGGTGAATCCAAAAGATAGGTATAAGACTAATTTCACTACTCCTTAGGGAACATTTGAATACTTTAGGATTCCTTTTGGATTAATGAATACAAGTGCAACCTTCCAAAGAGACATGGATTTTACATTCAAAGGTATCATGTTTAAAATAGTTGTTTATCTTGATGATATAATAGTATTTTCAAAGAATTCGGAGGATCACTTTGAACACTTAGCCATAGTGTTCCCCATATACAAAGAATAAAGGATATTTGTAAATCCAAAGAAGTGTATTTTTGGGGTTACAAAAGAAAATTTATTAGGGCATGTAGTATCAAAATAAGGGATTAGTATCGACCCATAGAGGACTAGAGTTATTACCAAGATCCCTCTCCCTAAGAATCTAAAAGGAGTTAGATATTTCTTTGGTAAAATATTTTTTTCCTAGAATATTTGTAAGGAAACATTCAAAAATTTGAGATCATTTCTAATGATTGAACTAGAATCTAGGAAACCTACTGTTACCACATTAGAATGAGAGGGCAATGGATTCTTGTTTCATCATCTTACCGAGAATATTGATTTTGTATTCATTTTTTGAGTTCTATGCCATTTTGAGCTAGAATCTATTATAAAAATTTAATATTAATGCAAATTCTAGCTTCTTCTTTTCAACAATTCATTGTATTCAGCATTGTGTGTGTCTCATTTACATGTTGCATAATTTTAATGTGTAATTGATGTTGTATACACCTAAAACATGTCATTTTTAGGAGACTACTCATATGGGCACCTCTTTAGGTCATATGAATGATTTTAGATCTTTCCAAGACTTAGCAGTGGTTCTAACCACTCATCTAGGGCAATCTAGTCCTAGTCAACCTTAGCTTCTACTAATGATAGCAGGTAGCTCCCTAACCACTGACAATGATAGCGGCTAGCTCCCTAGCCATTGATGATGATAGTAGCTAGTTCTATAACTAATTCGGCCCATAAGCCAAGCAAAATCTATTTGAAAGCATATTGAATTCTTGATTAGTTTGGAAAATAGAAGCTTCTAGAAGGTTCATTTCAATTCCCTGAGAATAACCATTCTTGTTCTTGGTTTCCTTGTGAAGCTAGAGCAAGGGCATTGGGTGTCTATTTAAGGCCCAATTTTAATAGCAAATCCTAGATAAATTGATGTGTCAATCACATAGCGAAGCTCTACCAGTTTGAAGAGAGAATCAACATCCCTCTAAGGTATAGTGAAGCTCTATCCAATTGCACAATGCCATCTACTTTTCCACCAATGGAGGCTACCAAATTTTGAAGAGAACAACCCATTTTCCAAGGATCAAATTTGAATGGAGCAACATCAATTCCATCACAAAATTGTGCACCAAGGCACAAGAAACCCTTGAACATCAATTTCGTAGTTGAATTGATTGATTTTAGGCCAGATATTTAAAGGGCAAAATCCTTATTTCATGGCCACTATCTTCAACAATGTCTCATAGGCTTAGCCACTAAATTTGATAGCATCTAGCAGAGCTAGTTGCTATGGGTGATAGTGGCTAGGGTTTGATTTGCCATTTCCTATATTTTAGCCATAGATTTCATTTACAACATTTCCCTTTGCTTATTTTTAACATATATTAATGGTCTTTCTATAGATCTTTATGCTTCATTTACAATTTTACATGCTTATTTATATCTTTTCATGCATTTTACCATTATTTTATGCATTTTATTTATGATTTACATCATTCAAGAGATAAGCCTCATTTAGGGAGGCCTTATGTGCTATTTACTATCTTTATGGTTTCATGTGTGCAGATCATATAGCAATTTCAAGACCAAAGATCATCAAGAACATACCTCTTGACATCAAAGAAGGAGGCAGCTAATAAGCCCTCTTATAAGCAAAGTAGTGGAGGAGTGAAAATCATTGAAGTGCATCTCTCCCCTTTGAGGGACCATGATATTTGTAACAATTCTATCAAATTGAGGGATTCCCTAAGAGGGAAATATTATAATCAAGATTCATTATTATTAATAAATAACACCCCATTTTTTATCATACTTTATCTTGCAATAGTCATTTTATTTACTAGTTCCACTTTGTTACATACTTACAAATAAGTTAGATGCATAATTTTTTCTACTTACAAGTTGCGATCATGGTTGGACCAACCCATTTTATCATTTTTTTACTCATGTTTTTTTTTATTTTTCTTGTTGCAGGTACAACCACTCTAATAAATAGTGGCTATAAGTCGCAACCACCATTGGCTTCAGTAGCTAGTGTTGCAGCCACCTTGATCAGTAACGACTATGGGAAAAATCAATAAAAATAGTTAGCAGCATGTTTCTTCATCAGATGAGGATTTACAGGTAATTAGTCCTCTATGTTGTTTTGCTCTTTGTATTTCTCTATGTTTTTGAACATAAAAAGTATCATTAATTATGATAGTAAAAATTTAGGATAAAACCATAAAAATTCCTATGCTTTTGCTAGTTGCTACTGGGAATAGTGGCTATCTTTGCTAGCTACCCCAGAAGACAGTGGTTAGGATTTTAGCTGCTACTATCTATAGCGATCGATACTATGCATCGCTATTTACAATAGCAACTACTTTATAGCTTGAATTGTAGGTGTTCTTTCTTGAAGCCTCTGCAAAGGCTATTGCATATTTTAATTTACATTCTCTTAACGTATTTTCATTCTACATTTTTTAAATAAAACATAATTTTCATGCATGTAGGTGAAAAGAGCATTGTATTTTGATTGATGCATTTGTTTTATAAAAATTTAAAATGAACCAATCACACACCACAATCCAAGGATAAACATTAGTGGTGTTGGGCTTTCACATCCAACCCATTGATCAAGACCAACGATGGAATTTATTACCACTCGATTGCATTTTTTGACATTGTATCATCGTTACCCATTCGTGGCCAAGGTTAGCTCCAAGAACTATCTTAGTCATGGAACATAGCATACATTTCTCTTCAAAGGGTGTATCACTGCCCATGGTCAATATGGGTGAGGACTGGTAGGACCTGTGTCCCCTATCAATTATGGGTTTCATATCCATAGTTTGATAGGATTTATAATCTGGACTTCATCATCGAATGTGTGTGTGACTGTATAGGTGAAATCCCTTAAACAATATAATAATATCATCAACTATTGCAAACACGATAATATTTCATATTGTATTCACAACAAATCAAAAAACATGAGATGAATTCTTAGGAAACACATTAATATTTAAACGACATAATCATTTTGTCTACTTTGTGTGTTTCTTTATCATTTGTATAATCAACCTAATATCCTTGATCTAGGACCAAACCCTAACCCTAAAAAAATAGAGTAAATTGCTACTTTTTGATTCTAAATCCAGCGAATAAAAAATTGTGCAAATTGGAGCTATAACAAAAAAAATTATATTGGTTTTATGATTACTCTATTTGAGTGATTTTTAAGCCAAAATTAGGGAAAAAATACACTAAAAACCCTAAAAAACCCCAAAAAATGTCAAATTTATTTAATTGTCTTATCCCCTTGTGCACCTCTCATAGAATTTTTGAGGCCTATCTATGCATTTTCTAAAAAAATTTAAAATTGGTCATTTTTCCACAAGCCCCGGTTGGCCAAATATTTCTAGAATACTAATTTTGACCTGAAAATCATTTTTTTGGATTCCTAGCTTATTGTTATTAGCTTGTCGTGCTGATATTTTTTATATATAACACCCATAAACTTTTTTGGAGGTCAAAATTTTCTGTAGTGTGGGTTGCCTTTAGTATTTATCTAGTTAACACATCATGACAACTACGCGTAGCCAAGCTCAATCATGAGCCAGCAAAGTGGAAAATGTAAGGAGAGGCCTTGAACACCTTCACTATAGGCTAGAAGATCTTAACATTCTTGCACAATACCCTTATAGTCATCATGAAGCTAATCCTCCTAAGAATCTCATCATTCTCGTACTATGCTCAAATAGTCATCGCACCCATTATAGATTGTAGGATATTATCATTCCCACATGATTCCCTGATAGTCATCATGAAGCTAATCCTCCCAAGGATCTCATAATTCTTGCATGATGCCCAAATAGTCATCACACCCATTAATGTCCTGAGTATCTCATCATTCTTGTACGATGCTTTGATAGTCATCACGAAACTAACACCTCACATAGGTGATTCGAACACCAAAGTACCTCCACCCAGAGAACACAAATGGATTATTCACATGATCAGGTGGATAATTCTATCAGTAAATTTTGACCTTGGACTTTTACCATTCATGGTTAGTCTATAAAGATATCTAGCAAGGAAGTACATATTCCTTCTATTTCTTAGCTCTCACTGCTTCAAACCCATGTCCAAATCCCACCAACTCAATCAATGGTCATAATAAAAGGTGGGCCTAGTAGGGAAGTTCACATTACCTCTACATCATGGCCTTCACCACCACAAAATCACATACAAATCCCACCACCTCAATTGGTAGTCATAATCAAAGGTGGGCCTAGTAAGGAAGTTCACATTCCCTCTACATCATGGTCTTCATTACCACAAAATTATATCCAAGATCCACCAACTCAATCGGTGGTCATAATCAAAGGTGGGCCTAGTAGGGAAGTTCACATTCCCTCTACATCATGACCTTCACCCCTACAAAATTACATCCAAAGCCCACCACCTCAACTGGTGGTCATAATCAAAGGTGGGCCTAGTAGGGAAGTTCACGTTCCCTCTACATTGTGGCCTTCACCACCACAAAATTACATACAAGACTTACCAACTAAACCAGTGGTTACAATCAAAGGCGGGCCTAAACAAATTTTGCATGTGCTATCAACCAATATGACCATGAGTGAGTTACTACAATAGTCCTCCAAACATCGAGAAACATTCATGAAGATTTTGGGTTCAATTGAATTGCAACCCCATGACCCTAATGCTTTCAAAAATTTCATGGGATATATACAAATGTTCAATGATCCTATTATCATATTTTGGGACCACGAGATCAAACCTGTGTTTGCTAATTTACCAGACCCTACTTTTCACATCATTGTGTGCATCAACAAGCTCCCCTACAAGTGGGTATTGGTTGAAATGAGCTCCATGATAAACATTATTACCACAACCACACTAAAGAATCTCAACATTATGCTCTCCCACATTAGAGCGTATACCTTCACTCTGCAAGCCTTTAACAATGTTGTATCTCTCGTAGTGGGTACAATAATCCTTCCCATTTAGGTTGGATAAAATACCATACCTACATTGTGCTACGTCTTAGAGGGTTTAAGACAGTACAACATACTTCTTGGAAGACCATTGATGACATCCATGGAGTGCATACCATCCATAGTGCATCAGTGCATTAGGTACATTCAGGAAGATAAGGTCCATGTAGTTCATGCCAACCTAGACCCCTTTACTATGAAGTTACCTTCACCACCGCCATCACATTTGGTTTCACCCATTACACCTCCATATTCGATTTATTTAAGTAAGAATAAATCAACTAAGTCAACCGTAGATATTCTCACAGTTATCTCAAACATGTCATTAGAGGACTATATTACTCTTATCAAAGTGGAAGAACCTATTGTGGTTGTGGATAAACTAGATTATATCATACCATCTTCATCCACCACATCGTAGGTCATAGTTCACTTGGACGGAATTAAATTAAGAGAGCATATAGAGGTGAACATTACGTTTATGCCTATCATTGATTCCATTGAGGATTTAGGTTGACCTCTTGTCAAGTTGCCATCCGTTGATCCCATCCTCTATTATTCATTCAAACATGAGGAAACATCAGTTGCCACAATTGAAACAAAACAACCTCATCAAGTTGAGGAGACACCCACAACTAATACAAGTGCTAAAACACCTTCTCATGAGTTCATGGGAATGGTCAACATCAATGTAGAGAACCAAGCTTCTCTAAAGCAATAAAAAAATGGATAATACCATCAAATAGTGCCACCACATCATAAGTGCTATAACATTTGAAATTAGTTATGCCTAACTCATCTCTCATAACACCATAAAAAGAGCAAGAATGAGTGGATCACCCACATCAAATTGGGGGTACTCAAGATGACACAATTCAACATTATAGAGTGAAACAAAAACATGAACTAATTCATAAATATGAACATGTGGATACAACATTTGAAGGAGACCATCAAGAACCATCCACATCATCTCAAATGAAGGAGTCCTATGATTTGCATTTACCTAAGGGTTTTGTGCCACCCTCTATTTCACCTCCTTTAGTTGATTATAGTGATCCAAACCCGTCACTAGCAATACACATGAAAGCCTTATCCATATTGAAGTGCATGCAAGATTGCATAACTAATATAGAGACGTATATGGAGCAACAAAATGAGGTATTGCAATTTATCATATATCAACTTGAAAACCTTGAGCTACACAAGAAACCCACATTTGATACCGAACTGCCTCTTATGTAGCAATAATAAAAGCCTCAGCAAGAGCAAGCACCAAGTCATTGCTCTAGCAACCTCACGTATATACACTGTTACCCAAACCTATGATATCTATTTTCAATTTATTGTGTGCTACAAACACCATCACTTTGCCTAAGGTTCATCCTTTGGACCCAAATCATCCGAAACCTAAAGGATATAGGGAAGACTTACATTTCTTGTACCATCGACGAGATGGTCATGATATTCAATTATGTTGTAGCTTTAGGAACATAATACAAAATATGCTTGAGAAGAATTAACTTCACATTGATACACTTCTTGATACCAAATATCAGCAAGTGACCATAGTTGAAGGTACTTCACCCATACAAAAAAATTGAGGAGAGTCATCCAAGTCAATGTCTAAGACACCTGTATCCTAGTACCTATACAAAATGCGGTTTCAATGACCTCTTTCTTACCCAAAATGCCATCAGCATATATGGACTCCATTAATTGATACCATTTCCACCATCCTCCATAAGTTGCAAGAAATAAACACAATCATCTTACCAGACATACCCCTGCTTAACCTGAATAAACCCAAATCTAAAAGATACAAGGAGGATCACTCTTGACTTTATCACCGAATGAGAGGGTATGACATTGGAGATTACCATTTCTTTAGACAAATAGTCTAGAACCTTATCAATAGGAAGACCATATCCATAGACGGGTCATTGATATTAGCCCATTAAGACACTAAAACCTCATAGATTTTTGTGTTCCAATAGGGAGCATTGATTTCCATTTCTCTTCCTAAGCAGACTAATTATATTGTAGTGGATAAAATACACATTGGGGATCTTCAAGGTAGTACACCTCCACCACCATCTACATTGTAGCCAATGAAGCATAGTGAAAATTTATGAAGGTATCGCACCTTCCTCGATTTCGTTGAGTAACACACACACTAGGGATCCTAAGGTAGAGTAAATTCCTCCTTATAAACAATAAAATACAAAAAACAAATTTAAAACATCAAAATCCAAAAAAACAATAAAAAACAATTAAAGTCCAAAAACAATTGAAAAATAAAAAATTCAAAACAATTGAAAAATCAAAAATCCAAAAATAATTGAAAAGTCAAAAATTCAAAAACAATTCAAAACATTAAAAACAAAAAATATTGACATTTTTTATTGCATCATATGCATTCATTTGATTGCATTGCTTTAGGCATTCTCATCTATTTCATTCACATTAGGATAGGTTGTTTTTACAATCTTACAATTGAAACCGCGTTTGTATGCTAATCATGCATCTTTACATTATCATCATCCATCATCCCATGTGAGTAATTGTATTTTTCAACACAACCACTCCAGTTTCTATGAGGCATATACTAGGGTTTTTCGATCATTTAGCCATACCTAGTGATCTTCTCAAATTTTGTAGAAATCTATCTTCACTTTCAAAGATAAGGCCTAGTTTTGATAGTACCTTGCATACTTTAAAATTCCATCACAATTTAAACATTAACAATCCTAGTTTAAACAAGGAAAGTGATCCTAGTCACCTTAAGCGAAATATTTTTACTTGCTCATCTTATGATAGGCATGGTCTATAATGTTGATCATTTACAAAAGGACAAGCTCCCCCCTACCCAAAGAAATCCCTTGCTTTCAAATAAAATAAGCAAAATCCCAAAGAAAAATAAACAGTGATTATCATCACTAAACAAATCCCTTGCTCAAAAAATTGTAAAGTAAACAGTGATTTTCATCACTAATCATGAGCAAGATCCCAAGAAATTTGAAGAAAATAAGGGGGTGAAGAGCTTGAATCCTTGGAAAGGTCAATATTCGAAGTCATTGAATTATTACATTTATCATATCATATCACATAGATTAGATGTATAAACAATTGAAATAAATTAAACATGCATTTAACATTCACCATTGCATACATATAAGCATACATCATAATGCATCTGCACATATAGATCACAACATCTAAACATACATCTATCATCTAGCTACTACATGTCATCAACACATCACATACATCTAGCATAATCACATCATCATATAGGTATTACATCCATTAATGCATACATGAAAATAAAAAATCAATTAACAAAAAAATATCAAATAACAAAATTTCAAGTGCACCTTGTATCCATTTATTTACCCTATGCACTTGATGGTTGTAGCAACTTGTGCTCCATGCACTCTGGAAAGATGATTAAATTACCATAAGGCCATTTGAACCAAATTATTCATCGATGAATTGAAATGTCTTCACTTCAATCCCCAAGAAGGCCATGATGGCTAGACTGCTCCCCAAGAATGAGGTATTCATTTCCTTTCCTCTATGAAATTTTAGATAATCATCAAATATAGTGATTCATCACATGCTTAAATTGAATTGCTATCATCTTAATTCTCTAAGAAGGCCATTGTAGTTAGACTGCTCCACGGGATAGAGATGTACAATTACTATTAATGGTTGAAATCACAGTTGTAATAGGACCTGCCTTCCAACAACTTTAATCATATTAATTGTACAAATTAGTCATCTTGGTAAAGCGACTCATCACTTTCATCACTTTCTATTTTCCTCATAGACTCATCACTTGAGGGGGTAGTCATAATAGCAAAATTCATAATAAAAATTAAACACTTAAAAACTTAATCGTGTGAATTACGTTCATCCAATGAATCATTGCCAAAGACAATCATGCGCCTGCTTGGGGTAGAAAACAAGTAAAATTAATTACACAACTGCTTGGCATTCTTGAAGCATGGAGGATTATAGGTCTCACCTCTTCATGAACTAAACAATATCTAAGATCAAGTAATCTTGAAGTGAAAGGTTGTACTTGAGTCAAGTTCCTTAACCTGTTAGAGGCAATGAATCTGAGATGCGCACCCTTTGCATGATTGGGGCATCTAACGTTGACTAGATCAATGAAAATCAAAAAACCTATTATATAGCTTTAGGTTATCTATTTTTTCTCAACATTGTGTTTTCCCAAAATGCATCCCAAAAAGAGGTATTGTAGAGACCTAAAACACGTCATGTTTAGGAGACTACTCATATGGGCATCTTTACAAACCATATGAATTATTTTAGACCTTTTCGAGACTTAGCAGTGGTTCTACCCACTCATTTAGGGTAGTTTGTTCCTATGCAACTTTAGCTACTGATGTCAACAACAACTACAATCCCAACCTCTAATGATCAGAGCAGCTACGAGCTAGCCATGCCTATCAATAATGGCTAGTCCCCTAGCCATGCTAAGTAAGAGTGGCTAGCCCTGTAACCAACTTGGGCTCTTGAGTTGAGGAAAATTAGTTACATTTAACCAATTTGCAATGGTTCTTGGATGGTTTTGGCCTATGAAGCTTCCAGAAGCCTTGCCCTAACTGCTCCATGCCAACTGATTCTTGATATTGACTTCCTTGACAAGCCAAGATGAGGACTTGGAAAATTCTATTTATAGGCCTCCCAAAGAGAGATATTCATCCTAAAGTTATTGCAGTGAAGCCCTATCAAATTGGAGAGTGATTTTGTATCCCTTTAGGAGTGGAAAAGAGTTTTCCAATTATGTAATGACAAGTGTACATGCATCCACGGAGCTTTCAAAGACTTGAGGAGCAAATTTTCTTTCCTCCAACAATTCATCATAGATTCATAACAATCTGCCACCAAATATGTGTTTGAGACACAAGCAACCCTTGATCATCAAATTTTCAAGGAAATTGAGCATCATCGAGCTGATATTCAAGGAGAAAAACACTTTCCTTATAGCCATTATTTTCAACAGTGACCCACAGGCTTAGCCACTGACGTTGATAGTGGCTAGCAGAGCCAATTATTATGAGCAATAGTAGCTAGGGTTTGACATGCTATTTTCCTTATTTTAGCCATATATTTCCTATTTTTAATATATATTTAGCTTTATCTAGCATATATTAGTTACTTTTATTGCATTTCCATGGTTTATTTCTAGTTTTACAAGCATCTTTACATTCCTTTGTGTATTTCATGCATTTCATCTTAACTTTAAGTTTTAGCTTTCTTTCTTATATTTACTTGGAAACTAGCCTCATCTTGAGAGGCATCATGTGCTATTTATATGTCTTTTAGTTTCTTTGTGTTCAGGGATAATCAAGGATCTAATCATCATCAAGGTCATATTTCTTGGCATCAAATAAGGAGGTAGCCAATAAGCCCTCTTATAAGCAAAGTAGTGGAGAAGCAAAAGATCATTTAAGTGCATCTATCCCCATTGAGGGGATACAATATTTGTAACAATTGTATCAAATTGAGGGATTCCCTAAGAGGGAAATATTGTAATCAAACTCGTGATTAATAAAGAGTACCACAATTTTTATTATCTTTATCTTGCAATGGTTACTTGATTTCCTAATTTCAATTTGTTATATTTTACAAATAGCATGGATGCATGATTTTTTTTGCTTACAGATGCCTTCTTTCTTTGGTTAATTAATTATATTTCTTACACAATTTTAATGAATTTAATCAATCCAAAATTTCTTTCTTTTCTTTCCTTAGCAATAATTGTGTTTACAAATATTGCTATAATTGGTAAATGGACAAGGCATCGGTCCATTGGTAAATGCATAATTAATAGGTTTATGTGAATCTTGATCAAAGAACATCAAATATTTTTATCAATTTTATTAATCTAGATGAGAACATACATAATAGTCAATACTTAAGTCCACCTCAAGGGTATCCTAATCCAACCCAATTTGTCTAGAGTCATCATATAATCTATTTTTGGGTTAAATAGGTAGATCCACCGAAGTCTATAAAACTACTTGTGATCAAGAAGTATTTTGTGGCATGACACTTAAAATTAAAAGGACATAGAATAACTCCACAAAAAAGTGCTACATAATAATTCCACAACAATGTACAAGCATTGAAGTTTGTAAAAGTGCTACACCATCACTTTTACTTTATTCTAGCATGCTTTTGTAAAACCTACAAAACTTAAGGAAAAAATTAGTACAACCTATTTTAGAGGTTCTATTTGGTCAGATATGAATAGTAAAATATCTAGTTAGACTGATTAGAGCCCCTCTTAATAAAATAAATTGTAAATGTGCCTAAAATTTGAATGGAAAGAAACTTCATCCAAAAGCACTATAACCAAAAGTACTAGCAATGCTTTTGCTAATGGTATTTTTGTTGTGTAAAATAGAGAAGTATAAGAACTGATTTTCTAGAAATAATAGCTCTTTTGTCCCTAAAATAGGTTTCATAAGGGTTTTGGGAATAAATTTGCTACCAATTTGGGTGCAAATACAATTAAAATCAATAAAAAAGAAAAACCCCTAATTCCTAGTGCGTGAGAGCTTGGGGATTTACAAAATTTTTCTAAATAATCTTAAAATTTCCAAATCCATAAGCTCTTAGGCACTAGGAATGAAAATTGCACTAATATGGCTTCAAAATAGGATGAAATCCTACAAAACTTAACCAAACTTAAGATTAAGCAAATATAAATTGATATGATTATGAATGTATGCTAAATAAAAAAATATGCTAATATCATGGCTTGCAACTATGATTAAAAGGGAATTTAGGATCAATAGATGATTCAATAACAAGGGAAAGTAATAATCTATGGTGCAAATAAAATAAAAAACTGACTAATATGCTATTATGCCTTCAAATGGAGACAATGCGAGTTTAAAGCATGCATATAAGCATGAGTTGTAACAAATATTAATGATAAAAATATGAAATAAATATACCTAGTATGTAAGTAAATTATCTATACCTACAAATAATACTCTATATGAATATCAAGATGATTTTAATCATAAAATGGACCTAACATAAGATAAGAGTGTACAAAAAAAATGCAAATGCCTACAAATTTGAAGTGTAGTAGAATAGCAAACAAATAAGATCAATAAACCTACATCAATTGATTAAAGGATTAAGGTAAATAAAAAATTGCTACAAATTAAATAAACTAAGCACAAAAAAATGTTAATACCTACAAACAAGGATTAGATATGCTAGGAATAAAAAGATACAAAAATTAGAAGCTATGATAAGAGAAACTAAGTGTTAGAAAGGATTAAAATAAGAGGTAAATGCATAAAAATTAAAGCAAATTCCTATAAAAAGGAAAGGGAGATAGGAATTTTTTAGCCTATTAGGGCATTATATTTGAACCAAGATGATATCCTTGCCCCAATGCCTCTTTGAATTGCTTCACTTGCTCCAAATTCTTGATTCAGATGCCTAAAATGAAAGGATGAGAGAATGAGAGAAAAGTTTGGAAGAGTGTAGCTTCTTGGTCCAAAATATACCTATGTAAATTAATTGTGCCCTCAAGACCTAAACTAATATTGGAAGATCTATAATATCTTTTAGTTCAACCTCCAAAGTAGGTTTGTTTATATGGTACTAGCTAAACTAAAAAGAATGATATTGTAGACTAAAGTGAGAAATGTACAACTGTAAGATTACTACAATAATAAAGGATTTGGCCTCTCTTTGAGAAGTCTAAGGTTCAAACCCCACTTAGTATGAGAGGACTAGGACTCATAAAAACCTATATAAACTCATTCAAAAATATTTATAGTTGCAAGCTAACTATAGTGGTAAGGTCTTTTGCCTCTCTTTGAGAGGTCCAAGGTTCAAATCCCATTTAGTATGAGGGAACTAGGACCCTTTATAAAAACCTATGTAAACTAATTAAAAAGGTGATAAATGTATAGGTTTAAAATCCAAAACTTAAAATGCACAATATTTAGCAACATCAAGAACATGAGAGTATTTTTCCTTAACTAGACTAAACTACCTAACAAACTAGCCATCATCAAATATTGTAAAACATTAATCAAATAAGCACACACATAATTAAGCATTATATGAATTGAATAAATAGTAATCCAATGAGAAATATAGATAACAAAATACCACATTCATTCAATTTTAATAGAAATTATTTAAAAGGAAATCAACATACATACATGTTCTACAACATTCTTAGACAAAGGCCAAACAACACTTCAATTTTTATTAAGAGGTATATAGCATTCGATCATACAACTTATGCAATTGTAAAATCTAAAGATTCAACCCTTAAAATGGATTACATTCAAGTATATATAGTCTGCATTACATTTTTTTAGGCTTGGAATGAAGTTGGCTTGCATGTTGCATCGTCAAATTCTAGGCATCTTTTGATTGGTCTACTTTCCTCCAATTCTTTCTATTGCATTGAGCCAACTATGCAAGGATAGGTGTGTGATGAAGAAACCCTTAGCCATTTATGTCTATGACAACAATTTTGTTGGTTGACACACATAAATTTTGTTGACTATGACAAGTCTAGAATTTTCTTGTAAGATATGGCAATGTAAGATCAGGCTACTTTATGCTAGACTATTTACCTTAACCAAATTTTTAGTTTGGCAATTGTATCTTGATGCTAGATGTCTTGGCCTTGCTAATGACATCAACTCTATAGTTCAACCTTCATCCAAGACCTAGCCACGTGTTTAATTTGCCTTGTTGGATGCTAGAATTTGAACACCTACCTTGATGATGTCATTGTCATAAGAGTACAATCATATTCTATGCTTAGTATCTTTTGTAATGCGCTCTACAAGATACAAGAGATTAGTATTGAGATTTAGTGTCTCTCTACTTAGCTTCATGCCTAAGAATAATTTTAGCTTTGACCTTGGTATTCCTCTATGCTAGACTTTTATATTGCTTATGATTGCATCAAATCATGTAAAAGTGTTGTCATCGTTTACACTTAGCTAAATTTTGCATCTGATAAGGGGTTGCATTGATGTCGGATGTTGGATCTTCATTCACATACTTAGCCAAATTTTCATTTTGATGCATTAGGTACCAAAACTTGTATACACCTTTGATGATGTTAGTACTTTAAAAGTTTGATTTCCTTTCATATTTAGCCAAAATTTGACTCTAGTGTTTAAGCTAATACTGGACTATACTACCTTAGTTGATTTTGTGACTCAGTTGTGCATGATGTCGAGCCTTTGTTATTGTGCTTGCTTTGTTTTCTTAGAAATTTGTGTCCCTTGCTCTTGCATGCTATATTTTAATACCTTCATCAAATTTCAACTTTGATACTTCTACTTATTTTTCACCTATTTACCTTAGATAAATTCTTGTATCTAGCCAAGCATTCTCTAGTATTTAGCTAGTTTGCAATCCTCTAGCCTACCTTTTACCTTGTCTTCATAACTCAATCCATATCAAGAGCCTAATATGATACTTGACTTGTGCTAAAAATATATTTTGATTATAACTCCTATGTCAATACATTACCAAAATAATTTCAAAACTTGAATAAAATTACCATCAATTTTGTTTGCAAGGATTGTGGATGTAGGTGATGAAACGTACCTACATTATTAGAAATATTTAGGGATTTTTTCTTGTAAAAATAGAGAACCTAAGCCTTATTTATGGGATAATATAGACATTGAAAAGTAGATAATTTAGAAGATAAATTGATGAAAAATAGGGATATGGAGGTAAGCAAAGCATAAAACTATGGGAAATAAAAGAATTTTAGAATAGATAATTGATGTGGAAAAAGTGAAGATATAAAGGAGCCTGATGTATTATGTAGTTGTAATAGGGCTTCTAAAATATGTGTTGTAAGTTGCCCCTATTCAAAATCCATCCCATTTGCCTACAAAATATGAGACACGCTATAGGGCCAAGGGGGGAAGATGTCCCGAAGGTAGACAATACTGAGGTTTATAGAAACATGAAAAATAGAGGGATGATTGGGGAGGTGAAGGGTGCAGGGAAATAGGAAGAAAACTATAAGAATCAAGAGAATCATGGGAACTAAAAAATACATAAGCTATTAATGATGGATATATATTAGTAAATAGGGTGCAAAGACAATAAGAGAAGTGAAATATGATAATATAAAGAAAATGAAAGGATGAGGAGATACTTGACTGCAAGTATCTCCAAAAAAATTGAATTCTTCATGAGTATAATCCACAAAAATTAAACACTATTTTAAATCTAGAAAATTAGGAAACAAGTAGCCTCAAGTAAGCATTTAACCATGCAAACTAATTTAGGTAAATTCTCCAAGCATTTAGGAATATTTTTTTGTTTGATGTCGTCTTTGCAAAACTATGCAGGTAGTCTTCTTTAGGATTGTTGAGATTTATGCAATTAAATGGTGTTGTAGAGCTATGCATGGCTACTCTAGATCACCTTAGCACAAAATAGGACTCCATACATAGGCTCATCCTATCATCCCTCTTTATAACACTTCACAAAGGATGATGACAATTAGCACATCAATTAAATTAAATCTTGTTAGATCTATCATTGCTTTAACAAATTTCCTTTCCTTGTGTAAATATTTAGTGCTCATCCTTTCACATTTAAACCAAAATATTTTTATCACCATAACTTTTATTTTATTTCCCATATGCTTGCTTTTATTATTGATTCATTATGTCACATGGTTGGATATTCAACATGTTACCTATCTTCTCTCCTATAATTCCAACTTGCATTAGTTTTCATCATTATGGTATTGAGGTGTCACATGATAATACCCATACTTATCTCTTTTACATTTGTGTATCATCTCTATGTAGCTTCCCAATCAGCCTAAGCTTCATTTTTTATTGTTGAATTTTAATCAATCTATCCTTTGGGCTTATGGAGTCGAGAGAAGTGGAAGGTAGTATTAGGGAGACAATATGAATGTAGGTATTCATGGGGTAGATGAGGTAAATGGAGTGAATTGAATTAAAGATACTGAATAAAATATAAGGTTAAATGGAAATAAGAAATATGGTTAATGAATGGGAGGAATGATACCTGATTGGAGAGATTACGTGTTTTTTGAAGGAATATAGCTTCACTCTTTTTTCTTATTTTTTCTTGGCCTTAAGTTCCATATATGTCTACCATGCCTAGGGCTCAAACAACAATAAGGAAATGGATGAAACTCCTCCCTATTTTCATCTCATAGGATTAGATCAAGCTCATTTTGACTTCTCCATACCTATGGTTGTTTTCTGCTAACCAAACTCAAAAACTCTTTAGATGGTCCCTCTTATTTCCCTTTTCCTTTGCTTCATGATTTTACATTTTAATCATTGTTCTAACATTCCTCAAGCAATAAGGATGAAGAAAATAAATGGAACGATTAGAAGAGAGAGGCTATCTTACTATTTTTTTATCATAGGTTGAGAGCATGCTAGAATTTAGGTAAAATTAGAGGTAGTGATCCAATACTTAAGGGAAGAACCTCCTCATATAATCCATTGGATTGGAATATAATTGCTTCTCCATTGGTTGATTCATTCCTCCCTTTTCAAGGTTTGTCCATGTCTATTCTTAAAAATAAAATGAAGAACACAAGATTATACAGAGAGGGGGTGAATAGTATAAGACCACTTTTTACTTTTCTTTCCTAATCAATATTATGCAATGTATAGATAGCAATATCAATAGCAGTAATCAAAGCAATGCACAAATCACCACACACAATAGAGACACCACAATTTATGTGGTTCACCCAATGTGGGCTACTCCACGAAGAAAATATTTCACTAAAATTTTCTCAATCAATCTCTTGGGAATCCTTTCCATATTAAAATATTTATGGAACTATATCCAAAGGAGACACCAATCCCCTAAATCAAGTTCATGGATCTCTATCCACAGGAGACACCAATATCCTAACTCTACTCTAGTTGGTGATCCTCTAGAAGACCTCTGCCTCTACTACCCTTAGCAAATGGAACTCTATCCATAGAAGACACTTGTCCTTCCTACTCTGGCTGGAGACCTCTGTCCTCAACTCTATCACCTCCAAAGCTCTATCTTAAATCTACACTAAACACAGTCCTTCGATCTAGCACAAATTTATCCTCAATATATGTCTCTGGTTTGGCATAAACCTATCCTCAAATATGCACCAAAATATATCCTCGAATCTATACTAAACATAGCCCTTTAGTCTAACACAAATATATCCTCAATATCTATCCTTAATCCTTAACTCAAAGCTTGAATCAATCTCAAATCAACTCTATTCGATCTGCCCCAAACCTTAACTCAAGTTTTGAACAAATCAATCAATTCTACTCTCAAGTTTTCTCAAATACTTATCTCAAATCTACCTTGCAAGCTTCCAAAAAATCTCATGCTAATTTGTCTACAAGTCCTCTCTAGAAATTGTCCAAATATGCTCAATAAGCTCTAACTATAACTTATCCAAATTTTCTCTCAATCTGTATTGTAAGCTTCCACAAAAGCATGCCCAAATCTGTCCACAAATCTTCTCAAATACTTACCTCAAATCTGCTCAACAAGTCCACACTTGAACTTGTCCAATATCATAGAAACATAGAGAGAATTTTTAGAGACTCAATATGCTCTATACTTATCACAATTCTCAATCACTTTTAATCACTCTTTCAGAAACATATAGAGAATTTTTAGACTCAATATGCTTCACATTCACCTCAATGCTTAATCACTTTCAATCACTCTTTTGGAAACATACATAGAATTGTTAGAGACTGAATATGCTTCACATTCACCTCAATGCTCAATCAATTCAAAATATAGAATAATTTGTTTTATAGAACTTGAACAATCACTTCACACATCCACTTGACTAGGTTCAACCAACTCTACTCAATAAATCACTCAATGAAATAATCCTTGCTCACAAACCCTAGTCCAAGCATATGAACACTCATTCAAAATATTTCCAATAATGCTTATCCACCAATATCACATAACAATAATACTCATGTTATTTCCAAACCCTAGTTCAAGTTCTTCACTCAATCAATCACTTCAACAACAATGCTTATAAACCAATCTCACATAACAATGATACTCATGTTCTTTCCAAACCCTAGTTCAAGTTCTTCACACAACCGATGGCTTCAACAACAATTCTTATAAAACAAGGTTTTAACAACTCCTAATTCCATAAAACCTTGAAGCATTAACTCAATAGACTCAATAAGGAAAATCTAATCAAGTCCTTTTCATTCTAGACTTATTTTCTAGAAAACCAATCAATCAACTCAACTATGGAAGAATGTGCTCATACATTTTTCTTGATGAAGAAGGAACCTCTAAAATCTGCCACAACCACAAACACCTCTTTGCCAAGCTCAAAGGAGTTAGAAGACACTAAGATCTCTCAAATATACAATTCAAATATCAAAACACACATACACCTTATCACTCCATATTAAAGAAAGCATCCATCAACATATATAAAAATAATTGATCAAATACACCTTATAACCTTCCAACTAAAAATAATATTCAATACCAAAAAATAATATCAATGCAATCTCCTTTTCAAAATAACTCAATGGCAAGAAGTCCTTTCAACACTTTAAATTTCCAATACACCAATGTGACACAAATACTTTATTCAATAATAAATCTAACTCCTTATTCCTCCAATTTACCAAAAATAATGATAAATTAAAAATCTTTTTAAAACAATCCTTTTAACTCCCTAAGACCTCATGTCAAACCTTAGGAAACATAAAAATTATATTCAAAATTTATTACCTTTGCCTTGGTGGGAGTCAAACTCACGATGCAACCTCAACTAGCACCCTAGCTATGGCTCCAACTACCGCGTGATCTAGGTTCTCGCTTTGGGAGTAAAAAGCACCACATGCTCTATAAAGCTCCCCTAGTGCACCTAAAAAAAATGTGCATTGCTTCCTTCAATGTTTCCAACACTACCAACAAATAATTCTACCATTGTGAATCGATCGTGAGTCACTATGTGCTCAAGCACTCTAGCCTCTGTCCACTTGGCACTAAGGCATAATTTTTTTATATTGATTTCTACCCTCAACCTTAAATGTTGGCACTTCAATTTTCCTTCAAACTTAGACGTCACACTTAATAAAGACTTTATTAATTTATAAAGTTTTTAAATTCTAATTTAGAATTTAAATTTTATAAATTAATTTTATAACCCTTTGGATTTTATAAAAATTAAAGCCTCCTTGGGTTTTATGAAAAACCTTTTATTTTTCTTATCCATCAAAAAGCTTCCTTGGGTTTTTATGAAAAACCTTTTATTTTTCTCATCCATGGTTTTAATAAAAACCCACCTTCATATGCTTCCACATAATATTAAAAATATTATGAAGCTTTTTGCCTTTAACCTGTGCATTGTTCCTCTTGACATTTTGACATCAATGCAGCTTATTCCTTGACATCAATAACAACTTCATTCCTTGAAATCAATGACAATTTTGACTCAAAATGTCCAACAATATCCCCCTTTGTCATTGATGGCAACCCAAATTCTTTTTACCAGAAACTCAACCTTTTCTTTGTCCTGCTCTCCTTGGGACATTTCTCTCCCTGGCTAAATGCTCTCTTCAAATTTCTCCTCTTTACTCAAATACCAAATCTCTCCCCCTTACTCAAATCTCTCCCCCTTTGACATCAATGGCAAAGGGTCACCTTCGGGCTCGGTGCTAAGAATGAGCCTCTTAGCTTAGCCCCTCCTCCACATCCTCTTGAGGTGGTTAATTCTAGGGTGGGAGTATTTCTACTCTCAACAAGCATTGTTCTTTATCTTTATCCTATTTTCTTCTTATCTTTGATTCCTCTAACCATTCCTTTCCATGTCCATGTTCCTCTCCATATCCATATTCTTGTTCCTATTTCTGTTCATGTTCCTATTCTTGTTCTTGTTCATATTCATGTTCCTATTCCTATTCCTATTCATATCCATATCCCTTTTCTTGTTCATGTTCTTGTTCCTTTTCATACTTGATTTTGGAATGTCTGCTCTACACCATTTTGTTGTGTGTCCATAATTATTGCACTTATAACACTTAATGTTATTATTCCTTGGAGGTGCAAATGTCTTAGGATTTCTCCTAGTGAAGCCATATCCTTTTCTGTCATGAACCCTGTAATTCATTGCCTTGTGACCAAACTGATTACATGAGTCGTAATACCCATGGAAAAGCTGGTTGTTCCCATATTCCTGTCTTTCATATGTCCTACACTATGAATTCATGTGCCCGAACCTATGACATGAAAAATATATTCCATTAAACTTTCCTTGTCTTGACCTCATTGGTCTCTTAGTCTCTCTTGACTTGTTATGATTGTTGTTCCATCTGTATCTTCTTTGTGCATTTTTCCTATTATTTTTGAACTTTTTGTTGTCCAACTCATCCTCAGATGTCTCACTTTCTCTTACATTGTCTTCTTCTAAAGTTTCTTCTTTTGAAATTCCTTTAGAACTTGAGTTTGACCACTCTTCCTATTTATTTTGATCCTGTTCAAAACCAAGACCTGTTTTTCTTGATGTAGGCTTTTGTATCTTGATGAAATTATCTAAGTTCTTTGATCTATTTTTGAACCCTTGTAGCCTGACTTCAGAGCTTTATAAATATTCCCTTAGAAGTGCTACTTCTTGTACTAACCTTTCATATTCTAAGATATTTGCTTTTAGCTTATCCTTGAACTTCTTTGTCTTAGCCTTTGATTTGTCTAGATCCTCTATAAGCATTCTTCTCTCTTCATCATATTATTGAAACTGAGATTCTAATTTAGAGTTTTGCTTTCTTACCTTCTTTACTATTTCAAGAGCATAAATAAGTTCTCCCTTGAGATCATATCCTTCTTTATCTTATTATTCCTCTATTTGTTTACCTTTGTCCACATCTTCATTTTCTTTTGGCTTGTCTTCTATAGGATCACATTTTCCTTCTTTTAATGCCATTAGAAGATTTTCATTTGGTCCTTCAAGTGCATCCTCATATTCATCATCACTGAAACTATAACCGTTCCTTGTACAACTATCTTCAAGATGTCCAAAGTTACCACATCTAAAACACTTGAGAATTATTGGTGCCATTTTTTGGACTTATTTTTCTTCAATCATAAATATGACTTCATCTCTATCATTATATAAAAAACTAGCATCATTATCACTTGAGTACTTACTTGCCTTATCCGCATAGTAGCTTCTCTTTTGCCTTTGAAAGAACTTATTTCCTTGTATTCTTTATCCATCCTTGCTTTTATTTTTGTGCCTGTATCTTTTTTATTCTTTGTTTCTGTGATCCTATTTTTCTTCATCATTGTTATTCTTTGCTTCTTGACAATCAGTTGCATAATGACCATACTTTCCACAATTGAAACATTTAATAGATTTTGTATCTCTAGATCTTCTTGAATCCTTATTCCTTCTACAATAATTAGCTTCTTCATCACTGGATGACTCATTGCTTGATTCTAACTTCTTACCCTTTGTCTTCTTGATTGCTTTGAAGGTTGCTTCCTTCTAGGGAATAGGCTCTTTTGTTCTTAACTCAAAAGCTATAATAATACCAAGCAACATATCTCTTGTCAAAGAATCACCATCCTTTGACTCTTTTATAATAGAAATATTTTTGTTGAATATTTTTGTAAGATATCTTAAGACCTTATCACAAACATCTAATTCATCAACCTTCATTCCAATTCCTTGCATAGCATTAACAACCTCATAAATTTGAAGTAGATAAGTACTAATGTTTTCCTCATACTTCATTCTTAACTCTTCAAATTTTCCTTTTAGATTTTGCATCTTTGATTTCTTGACACCTTTATCTCCTTCATATGTATTTTGCAATTTACCCCACATTCATTTTGCATATTGATAGTGCATAAATTTATGGACTCTATTCTATGCAAACCTCTCAAAATCACATTCATAACTTTTGAATTGTAATGCTATATAAGCTTACCTTCCTTATCTGTAGGTGGATCAACTGATGATATGCATTCATTTTCAATTGCTTCCCAAATTTTATTTCCAAGTGCCTTAAGGTAGATCTTCATTCTCAAACTCCAATATACATAATCACTCCCATCAAATATTGGTATTGTATTATTTGATAATCCATTCTTACAATCCATTGTGATCTTGTAAGATTTTTCTTCAAGCTGTTAAACTATTATGAAGGAACCCGCTCTGATACCAATTGAAGAATACAAGATTATATTGAGAGGGGGTGAACAATATAAGACCACTTTTTACTTTTATTTCCCAATAAATATTATGCAATGTATAGATAGCAATATCAATAGCAGTAATCAAAGCAATGTATAAATCACCACACATAATAGAGACACCACAATTGGTTCACCCAATGTGGGATACTCCATGAAGAAAATATTTTTTACTAAAATTTTCTCAATCAATCTCTTGGGAATCCTTTCCCTATTACAATGTTTATGGACCTCTATCCAAAGGAGACACCAATCCCCTAAATTAATTTCATGGATATCTATCCATAGGAGACACCAATCTCCTAAATCTTCTCTAGTTGGTGATCCTCTAGAAGACCTCTACCTGCACTACCCTTATAAAATGAAACTATATCTATAGAAGACACCTATCCTCCCTAATCTTCCTGGAGACCTCCATCCTAAAATTTATCACCTCCAAAGCTCTATCTCAAATATGCATTAAATATTGTCCTTCGGTCTAGCACAAAAATATTCTCAATATTTGTCTTTGGCATGGAATAAACTTTTCCTATACACCAAAATCTATCCTCGAATCTGTACTAAAAATAGTTATTCAATATAGAAAAAATATGTCCTTAATATCTATCCTCAAGCCTGAACTCAAAGCTTGAATAAATCTCAAATCAACTCTACTGGATCTGCCCCAAACCTTAACTCAAGGTTTGAACAAATCAATCAATTCTACTCTCAAGTCTTCTCAAAGACTTATCTCAAATCTGCCTTTCAAGCTTCCAAAAAATCTCATGCTAATTTGTGTGCAAGTCCTCTCTATAACTTGTCTAAATATGCTCAATAAGTTCTCATTAGAACTTATCCAAATCTGATCTCAATCTATATTGTAAGCTTCCATAAAAGCTTACCCAAATCTATCCACAAGTCTTCTCAAAAACTTTCCTCAAATCTGCTCAACAAGTCTACACTTGAACTTGTCCAATCTCATAGAAACATAAAGAGAATTTTTAGAGACTCAATATGATCTATACTTATCACAATGCTCAATCATTTTTAATCACTCTTTTAAAAACATACAAAGAATTGTTAGAGATTCAATATGCTTCACATTCACCTCAATGCTCAATCACTTTCAATCACTCTTTTGGAAATGTATAGAGAATTGTTAGAGACTCAATATTATTCACATTCACTTCAATGCTCAATCAATTCAAAATATAGAATAATTTTTTTTATATAACTTGAACAATCACTTCACACATCCACTTGACTAGGTTCAACCAAATCTACTCAATCAATCACTCAATAAAACAATCCTTGCTCACAAACCCTAGTCCAAGCATATGAACACTCACTCAAAATATTTTCAACAATGCTTATCAACCAATCTCACATAACAATGATACTCATGTTCTTTCCAAACCCTAGTTCAAGTTCTTCACTCAATCAATCACTTAAACAATAATTCTTATAAACCAATATCACATAACAATGATACTCATGTTCTTTCCAAACCCTAGTTCAAGTTCTTCACACAACCAATGGCTTCAACAACAATGCTTATAAAACAAGGTTTCAACAACAACTCTTTATTCCATAAAACCTTTAAGTATTAACTCAACACACTCAATAAGGAAACTCTAATAAAGTCCTTTTCACTCCAAAATTATTTTCCAGAAAACTAATCAATCAACTCAACTATGGAAGAATGTGCTCATACCTTTTTCTTGATGAAGGAACCTCTAAAATCTACCACAACCACAAACATCTCTTTGCCAAGCTCAAAGAAGTTAGAAGACACTAATCTCTCTCAAAGATACAATGCAAATATTAAAAAACACATACACCTTATCACTCCATCTTAAATAAATCATCCATCAACATATACAAAAATAATTTACCAAATACACCTTATAATCTCCCATTTAAAAATAATATTCAACACCAAGAATAATATCAATGCAATCTCCTTTTCAAAATAACTTAATGGCAAGAAGTCCTTTCAACATTTTATATTTCCAATACACCAATGTGACACAAATATTTTATTCAATAATAAAGCTAACTCCTTATTCCTCCAATTTACCAAAAAAATGATCAATTAAAAACCTTTTAAAAAAAATCCTTTTAACTCCCTAATACCTCATGTCAAACATAAGGCAACGTAAAAATTATATTCAAAATTTATTACCTTTGCCTTGGTGGGACTTGAACTCATGACACAGTTTCAACTAGAAACCTAGCATGGCTCCAACCGCTGTGCGAGCTAGGTGCTCGCTTGGGGAGTAAACAACACCATGTGCTCTATAAAGCTCCCCTAGTGTGCCTAAACAAAAATGTGCACCACTTCCTTCAACATTTCCAACACTACCAACAAAACAATGCTACTGTTGCGAATCAATCACGGGTCACTCCACACTCAAGCACTCTAGCCTCTGTCCACTTGCCACTACGCCATGCTACCTGGATGGCTCTTGAATTTTGATGCCTGTTGATTTATTATTATTTTATGGCACTTAAAACAATACTCGTGTCTCCTTATTTGCACGAGCTCTTACACACACGATTGCATGCATTATCATTCAAGCAAAAGGATAATCAAATGCCTCTAAGGTAAATTTTCCACCCTCAAACTTAAATGTCAGTGTTTTGATTTTCCTTTAATATTAGACATCGCACTTAATAAAGACTTTATTAATTTATGAAGTTTTTAAATTCTAATTTAGAATTTAAATTTTATAAATTAATTTTATAACCATTTGGCTTTTATAAAAATTAAAGCCTCCTTGGTTTTTATGAAAAACCTTTTATTTTGCTTATCCATCAAAAAGCTTCCTTGGGTTTTTATGAAAAACCTTTTATTTTGCTCATCCATGGTTTTAATAAAAACCCACCTTCATATGCTTCCACATAATATTAAAAATATTATGAATCTTTTTGCATTTAACCTGTGCATTATTCCTCTTGACCTTTTGACATCAATGGAGCTTATTCCTTGACATCAATGACAACTTTGACTCAAAATGTCCAATAGAAAAATTCTCATGTATAATACTTAGCACTTTACATAATATATTTCTATTTCTTAAAGTCTCAGATATGTGATTTGTCTGACTCTTTTTTCAAGACAACTCTTTTGGAGCATGGTGTAGCACCCTAAAATTGGCGCAGTTAAACCCTTAGTAAAAAGATAAAAATTTGAATTTTAACCTCAAAACTGCCCATTAACCCCTCACCCCATTTTTTGTGCCATTTTTAGGAGTTGTTTTGACCATTGGACGATATTGTTGCCTATCAGAAGAAATCATCCCAAATCAGACAAATTCATCTAGAACAGAACGTCTAGATGATTTCGTCCTAAAACTAAATTTTCATAATTAGATTTTGTTTCAATGACCTCTCCAACTTGGGTAGAAGCATGTCTGCGTAGTTGGAGATTCCTCAATTGGATATCTCCCATATTGGGATGATTCCCAACCTGCTAACCTCCCCCTAATCCTATATAAACTAGGGTTTTCTTAGTTTATCCCCCTGAACCCCTTGGCTCTTTGGATCCCATGCCTGGCCTTCCTCCTAACCCTTTCCCTGATTGGTTTTCCCTACAATTGAAGTTGTGCACTCGTAGTTTTAGGTTTTCATTGTGCTTGAGCTAGAGGAAGCTCGGATCGTCATAGGTGATTCCAGACGATTTTGGA
Source organism: Wollemia nobilis (assembly GCA_028583015.1). Classification (NCBI taxonomy): domain Eukaryota; kingdom Viridiplantae; phylum Streptophyta; class Pinopsida; order Araucariales; family Araucariaceae; genus Wollemia; species Wollemia nobilis. The sequence continues at coordinate 3,108,442 of JAQPPZ010001274.1, read as the reverse complement.
TGATCCTGTCGCAGATCAGTGACGATCTCGTATGATTGGAGGCAATCTCTACTACAATTCAGATTGGGGGTAATCAGAGCCCCGAGTTTGCATTTCTCATCTTTCTTCCTTATTTTATTATGCATTAGCTCGATTATTTTTATCCTGCATCCTGGAGTTCACCTCATTTTAAAATAACTGCATGATAAAGTTAAAATAAGTTATTAAAACAATGCATTTCCTTTAATTTGCTATCCAGATTTACCGGTTAGGCATTTATACTATCATTTCTATCATTTTATATTATTCTTGTAGTTGCATTTTTGGTTTTTGGTGTCTGCTTTTGTGATTGTAGGTTTTTGATGAATTTGTTTGATGAATTCATCAAATCGATGACAATATTGTCTTATTTTAAATGATCGACTATAATCTCGGATGATTCTGTACAAATCCAGATGATCTTGTCATTTTTGGGATGATCTGGACTCCTACAAGCTTTAGAATCTTCATCAGACATTTGAAATCAGGTGCATTCTTTCTTATTTAAGTATATTCCTGGTATTTAGGATTCATTCATGCTTTTTGTATTCATATAAATCTGCATTTCATATAGAATAGCTTAGATTCATTCTAGCCAACCTAGGATTATGAATGATTGAGTATAAAATTAACACATCAAACCCATTCTCAACCTAGGCATAGAAACTGCCACTCAAAGTTTCCTGGTGAACCCACCATCCATCGAAAATTCACCCTTATACCCCTCCCCCAAGAGGCGCGACCTTCAAAGGGCCTCTCAGTCCAAGGTATTGTTCCATCCTTCTCGCATCCCCCTTTCGGGCATGGATCCTTTAGCCTGAAGGTAAGGGCATGAAAAATTTGGGTCAGTACATTTTGGTGAACCCGACGTGAAAACTAAAAACCTTTTGAAAATAATCCAAAAAAAAATATTATTAAAAACATCTAGAATCATTAGGCAAACAATTAAAGTTGCATATCATATTTAGATGGTAGATTATAATAAAAGATGAGCTATCACCATAAATGTTGAAAATCAATTAACGGCCATAGATATTACTTCTATACTTAGAGTAACTCAAAAAAATAAGGTTCAACCTTTGTGGGACAAACTTGATAGGAGATTGGGTATCATTGAATCCAGATCTATAGAACTTAGGCAAATTAAGAGGTTTGTCCTAGATAAAATCCTGGATCCTGATCAGGTAACCTTATATCATGAACTTCAGAGAGCTTGCCATAGGTGGTTAGCAGATAAAAGAGCACTTGTGTTTTCATAATTGTACACCTTTGAGGAATACCTTGAGAATACAGTTGTAGTACATAAGTTTCTATCTCGTATAGAGGATCAAGAAGTCATTCTTACGGATAGAAAAAGATGGAATAGAGTTCCTAGAGCTGTGTTATATCGAGAGTATTGCCATGAAATCTATCTTTACAAGTTCGAGTATGAAGCAAATCATATTACTATAGCACACTTTATCAAGTTATTGAAAAACCATTTCCAATTTAAAGAGGAGCATTTCATGACTCCTGATGAACTTGATCCTATTAATGATATCCATAAACTATTTATAGAAAACTAAATCATTATTCTTATTATTGTTATTCCTTTTGTAACTAGAATGCCATTTTTTATCTTTATAATAATATTATAAAACACAAAAACAATAAAAAACAAAACAAAAAATCAAAACATTTCTTTTTTTTATATAGTAGGTATATAATTAAAATATATACCTCTCAAACCTAGCACACACACACACATATATATATATGTTTTTTGAAATCTAAGTTTAAGTACAATGCCTAGACTTAGGAACGGAAAACAAACTGAAGAAGAAGAAGATTGGTTGGGAAAACCATTAAATAACCCAGATATCCTTCCTGAAGGCCACGTCCAGGAAGAAGAAATCCTAGACCAGAAAGAAGAAGAGATTGCTGTAAGAAATGAACAAGAAGAAAATGTTAGAGAGGAAGGATCCTCATCCCCTAAAATGTCTTCGGGAGGAGTTGTTACTTTTGAAAACATGGAACAATTTTGGAAGTTCATTAATACTAATATTGGTGTTCTTAATAGAGCAGTCCATATGGACAAGGATAGAATTAGTGACACTCAAGTAACTCTAGAAGACATATTTCACACACGCACTAATCCCTTGTCCTTTATCGATCAAGAGAGTGATCAAGCTGGACCATCCAATTTGGATATGGCAGCTATAATCTAGAACATGCAACAAAAATGGGTTAACCAACCATCTAAAGTGCCTGTTAGCAAGCCTAGGGTCATTCCTGCATAAAATAAACCATCATTTACTGCTCTATTTTGCCAAGCTATTGAGAAATATACCTCAAATCAGCAAAAAACCAAAACAAAACCAAACACCAATTACCAACAATCTAGGATATAACATAATACTACTACAAATCCTCTTCATAATACTCTTCCTACCAATGCTTTGCATAATATAAATATAGCATCTAATCCTTATGTCACACCGTCATACACTCATAAATCCCATGCTTATGTCCCACCGAACCAATATGGTGGACAAACTAGTAATCTTGAAACTATGGTGAAACAGTTAGTTTCCCGCATGGACCAAATAGATCCCTACCGTCCCTCGTACAATTATCAAGAGATGTGTAGTTGGCTGTTAGATCCTATAGTTGTAGCATAGCCATATCCTAAACATTTTCCTAAGCCTGTCTTGCCCATAGAAAGGAACCAAAGATCCCATAGAGCATCTTCGTATTTTTAGGATAGCATGTCATGATATATCACATGATGACTTGTTATTACTAAAAATATTCCCAAAAATTTTAGGAGGAATGGCATTAGAGTGGTATTATCAATTACCCACTAATTCTTTGAGGAACTTAAAAGAAACTGCTGAGTCTTTTGTTCATCATTTTAGTGCCTACATCGAAAGGCATGTGACCATTAAAGACTTGTACAACTTAAAACAAGACAAAGATGAATCCTTCACCGATTTCCTAGCTAGGTGGAGACAATTGATAGGAAAATTGCACTTTGTGTTGCCTTATAGGGAGATGTTGGACATATTTATTAATAATTTACAAGAACAACTATCCTACGAATTATCAACTTCTACCTTGACCACCTTCGATCAGGCTATAGACTTAGCCAGACGAGTGGAAGATGCTCTCATTCGGAGAGGACAGCTTAAAAAGAAAGACGATGAGAAAACATCCAAAAATCAATATAAAAATAAATAAGTTGTAGGTGATGGAGTCATTGATAGTAGAAATATTGCTAATGTTAATGCTGTGAAGACAACAGAGAAGTTTATACTGAAACCTCTTGATAAACCTCCTCGAGAATTTACTAAGTTAAATCAACCTTTATCAACCATTCTACTACAATTATTAGAATGAGGTTTGATTCAATTACCAACTATTTGAGAACCTGATCCAACTATACCCGGATACAGAACTTATTTACATTGTGACTTCCATAGAGGACCTGGACACGCTACCAACTCTTGTAAAATATTAAAACATAAAATACAAGACTTGATTGATAACAATGTGATGAAGGTGCAAGCCTTTCAACCTAAGCAAAATCCTCCTAATAATTCTCAAAAGAACATCCCCCAAAACCAGAATCAGAATTACAATCAGTCATTGGAAATATTTCAACATCCTTTACCAAAACATGGCAAGGAAGTGGCTAATCAAATTGAACATCATAATGTTCTCCCTCCTACCCGATATGTAGGAACTATTAGTGGGCATTTACCTACTCATGAGCTAGAAATATTTGACACAACCTTATCTATGGTTACAACTAGGCCTCTATACAATATCCAGATGCCTAATCTCAATGATACAAAACACGATACTGAGAGAGATATGGAAATCACATCAAATCAATTGAATAGCTCTGAAGATGAATCGAATCCTATTCTCTCTATCACAAGTTATATGGTTCTAGAAGAACCATTTCTAATAAGAGTCACTACTAGACCATCGTCTCACCAATTACTTTCTAATGAGCAAGCCATACATGCTAGACCAAGACCAATTCATCATTCGTAGAATAATATTGTGGGTACCATCGAAGCTGTTACTAGAAAACAGGCTCAAAACTCTCAACAAGATCAAATGTAGAATGATGGATTAGCCCCATTTGTTTTTAAAGTTCCTAATAAATGGAATCAGGCACCTAATGTTCAACCTAAACCTTCTTATAATATTAATGAGCAACTATCAAATATTACAGCTAGAATTTCTCTTTTGGACCTTTTAAGATCTTCCCCTACACATAGAGATGAATTAATGCTCACATTAAGCCAGATGATGGTACCACAAGACATTCAACCTGAAGCCATGGCTAATACTATAATAACTCATGAAGTTGATTGTATTGACTTCGGGATAGAGACATACCTCAACATAGTTTACATAAGGATAACCCCTTATATATTACTGCCTTAATCGGAGATGTAGTAGTTAAACGAGTCTTGATTGATAATGGTTCATCTTTAAACATATGCACTTTTGAATTCTAACAAATATTTGGGTTTAGAAGTGATGAAAATAAAATAACTGATATGATCATAAAAGCCTTCAATGATGAAACACAAGAAACATGTGGAGTTATTACCATTCCGTTGCAGGTTGGTCCGAGAACCTAGGATATGATCGTGTTTATTGTACATTGCCCTACATCATACAATATACTCTTGGGTCGTCCTTGGATCAATGTGATGTGAGCTGTTCCCTCAACTTTACATCAATGTGTTAAATTCAAATTTAAGAATCAGTTGGTTACCATCCATGGTGATCCTAGAACCTTTGATATGTGTGCTTTAGTAGAACCTATCGGAGTTCAATTTTACCCTACGCTATCATCCGCACATCCTAATTCTCATTACCCATATAAACATGTGAAACACACACCCACAATGCCATATACTTCTTCTCCATTAGTTCCACCTCTACATACAGCTCAGCCATCCTCTAAACAAACCACATTAGGACCTCAGAAAGATCCTAATCCCACAACCAATGTCTCTTGTTCTACTCCTATCACTTCTATACCTATAAAATATTCATCCATTGACATATCTAAAACATCTACATCCACCAAAAGCATAGTTTCCACATCATAATATGTAGGAAATGTTCCTTCTACCTCTTATGCTCTTACTAACGAGCTTTTGCCCGATTTATCTAAAATTCTTATAGCAGAGAAAACGAATGTTGCTATGCAAGATTCCCTTATTTTAAATAATTTGCCACCATCTCCTCATACCTTGGGCCTCCCATAGCCTATTGTAAGTACTTACCAATTCGGGAGCTATGCTTTTATTTACAAGGGATATGACTGGGGTAGAATACCCAAAAACATCAAGACTCATGATGGATAAGCTCGATGTTATTTTACTAATGAGTATATTAAAGCCAAATCTATGATGCTTAAATTGGGATATAAAGGGAAAGGTTTGGGACCTTTCCAAAATGGTATGAAAGAACCTTTTGAGGTAGAACCATGGCCTGCCCGATGTGGTGTGGGCCTATTTCCTAGTAAGGGTCAGCCTTTCCCATTTAAGGACGATGACCATATCATATGTTACCAAGATTATTTGGATCAATGTGATGCTTTGCATTTAATGAATAATCCATTTACATGTAATATGCTATCTATAGCCTACCCTTATATGATCACCGAATCCAACGATGAGTTGGAGGGAGATATCCTCCATGATGTCTCCGTTGAGGAATTATTACATCATGAATTTTATTTTGATGGCTCTATACCTAGTATAGCCCGGCTTGAGGTCACGACTCCTCAAGATGAATTATCCAAGCTAACCTTGGAAGAATTACAAGAATTGGGTGTTTCACCCACCCCACCTAATTTTGATAAAAAACTACACATGGAAGTAGAGAATGTCATAAAAATTAACATTGGAACTAAGGATAATCCTCACGTAGTCAACATTGGATCAGAATTGAGTCAAGAAAAATAGGATAAATATATTGCATTTCTTAAAGAATATGAAGATGTCTTTTCTTGGACATATGAAGATATGCCAGGATTAGACCCTTTTGTAGTTATGCATCACCTAGTAGTCCATCTGGATGCTAAACCTGTTAAACAGAAACTTAGAAAAATGCATCCTAAAGTGGCCTTACTGGTCAAAGGGGAGTTAGAAAAACTCTTGAATGTCATTTTTATACAAGCCATTGATTATGTTGAATGGATCTCAAATGTAGTTCTAGTAACTAAGAAATAAGCTACTAAGGTTAGGGTTTGCATAGACTTTAGAGATATTAATGTTGCATGCCCTAAAGACGATTTTCCTCTTCCTAATATGGATCAGATCATTGATTTTACTACTGGGAGTGGAATGATATCTTTAATGGATTGATCTTCTGGTTATAATCAGATCAGGATAGCTCCTGAAGATTAGGCTAAAACATCCTTTATTACCCCTTGGGGAACCTTTTGTTGTAAAGTTATGCCATTCGGTTTGAAGAATGCAGGTGCAACCTACCAACGAGCTATGACTTATATCTTTCATGATATGATGCATGATATACTACATGATTATGTAGACAATATTATAGCTCATTCTACTGATGAAGATGACCATTTAGATGACTTGAGAAAAGTATTTGATCGATTAAGAGAATATCTTATCCGATTGAATCCCACAAAATGTATATTCGGAGTTAAGTCCAATAAATTATTGGGGGTTATAGTTTCTTTATGTGGCATCAAAATTTACCCTCTCAAGATTGTGGCTATCATTGATATGCCTACACCCACAAACATATTTGAATTACAGAGTTTACAAGGTAAACTTCAAGCCATCCGTCGCTTCATCGATAAGTTGGCGAATAAAACCGGACCCTTTCTTAAGCTTCTTAAGAAGGATGTCTTTATCCATTGGGAAAATGAATATGAGGAAGCATTTTAACTCCTCAAAAAATATCTTCTTAACCCACCTGTGCTTTCATCGCCTTGACCTGATCGCCCATTTATCTTGTATATTTTTGCTTTAGATTTTGCCTTAAGAGCTATGCTAGCTCAACTTGATGATGAGAAAAGAGAGCATGCTAATTATTACATTAGCAGAACATTAATTAGTTATGAAACCCGCTACACAGTATTAGAGAAGTTTTCTAGTAGTCGTATTTTCTATACAAAAATTATGCCATTACATGCTCAGTCAGCAAACCTATGTTATTGCCAAATCTGATCCTTTGTGGTATCTCATGAGTCGACCTTATTTATCTGGTCGCACAACAAAGTGGGTTCTTGTGCTAAGTGAGTTTGAACTCACGTTTATAGGACAAAAGTCTGTTAAGGGTCAAATCATAGTAGGTCAATTATCTACTGCACCCTTAGAGTCTACCCATCCCCTCATCATTGAGTTTCCTGACGAATGCCTTAAACTAGAGGCAGACCATTCAGAGCAATGGTCCTTATTCTTTAATAGAGCCCGATGCATGAGTGGGGCTAGTGTAGGTATTATTTTAATATCTCCATAGAAACATCTTATACCTCTATCCTTTAAATTAATGTTTGCCTGTACTAATAACACTACTGAATATGAGGCTCTAATCCTTGGATTACAAGCTACCTTGGCACTGAAAATTAAAAATCTATTAGTTTTCGGTGATTCTCAACTTGTCATAAATCAAATTAATGATGTTTATTAGACCAAAGATGATAAATTGCATCCATATAAAGCATATGTATTACAATTATTATCTTTATTTGATCAAGTTACCTTGGAAGCTATTCCTTGAACTAGCAATCGTGCGGCTGACACTATGGCTGTAGCTGCATCTCTTTTACCCTTGGAGTTAGATGACGAATATGCTACTATCATTATTTGTTGACTCCAAGAACCCACTTCAAATAAATCATGCTTAGAACCTTTGGATGTGTTTCTAATCAATGAAACTACTCCTAAAATTTGGTACATTGATATATTCAATTTTATTCAAAATGGGACCTTCCCTAAAGATTTTAACAAAAACCAGCACCAGTTATTGCGTAGACGAGCAAGTCACTTCGTAATAATTGGCAATACATTATATAGGAGATCTTTTGAAGGTGAAGCCCATGATGGATCTTGTGGGGGACACCTTAGTGGTAGCACCATTGCTAAGAAGCTCCTTAGGATAGAATATTTTTGGCCTACCATGGAGAATGATGCACATGATTATGTGTGCCATTGCGACAAGTGCTAGAAACATGTTGACCTTGTCCATGCACCTGCACAAGAGCTACAGGCTATTTCATCCCCTTGGCCCTTTTCAAAATGGGGCTTAGACATCATTGGAAAAATCAATCCTATGTCATCTGATGGACACAAATTCATCATAACCGCCACTAAGTATTTCATGAAGTGGGTTGAAGCTATGCCCTTAGCTTCTTGCACTGGAACCCAAGTTTCCAAATTTATTTTTAATCAAATTATTTGTAGGTTCGGAATTCCTACAAATCTCATCTCGGATAATGGAACTTGTTTCAAAAATAAATATATCAAGAAATTATGTCAAAAATATAATATTCAACATCATTGGTCCACTCCATATTATCCTCACGGTAATGGCAAAGCAGAAGCATCTAATTAAACATTAATTAAAATCCTCAAAATACTGGTCAATAAATCTGGCCGAGATTGGTACATTCAATTATATCCTACTTTGTGGGCTTATCGAACTAGTGTTCGTACTCCCATGCGCACTTCACCTTTTGTTTTGGTTTATGGTGTTGAAGTTGTTTTTCCCTTTGAATTAGAAGTTCCTTCGTTGGCTCTGTTACTTCAAGATACTAAAGTAGGAGATGATTATCATGCTGGAAGATGTAGTCAGCTAGAACTCCTAGATGAAAAGCACATCAATGCTTTGGAACATCTTCAAGCCTATCAGAACAAGCTTAAATGAACATACCTCAAGAAAGTTCATCATCGATCCTTTGAGATCGGCAACCTTGTCTTAAAAAAAAATCAAAAAAATACTAATGCAACTAAAGATCTTAAAGGTAAATTCGAGCCCAACTGGCTTGGACCGTATATTATTACTGCCAAATTTGGCTTGGGAGCATACATATTAGCTACCTTAGATGGTAAATATCTTAAATAACCTATGAACATTATGCATCTTAAACGCTATTATGCATAAAATCTGGTCATTTCATCATTGTATATATTGTTATTTTGCATATTGTTTCATTTTAGTCATCCATATAAAAATTTCAAAAAACAGCAATATTATTTATTTTTTCAATTCATAAATTAAAACCAAAATATAAAAAACATAAAAAAATCAAAATCATCAAAATCTTCAAAAACATTTTCTATTTTTACATCCATCAATCCTTGAAGTATTGTAGTCATATTTTCAATTATTTTGGATAAATTAGCGCTTATTTGGAATCTCACACTTTCACACTCACATGAATAAATATCTTGATTTTATTTGGTATGATTATTAATCTCTCTTTTATCAAAGTCCACTGTAGAATTAAATAAAGTTTTGAGCATAGAGAATTGATCTTGTTATTTACTTGAACCAAGTATATCTCTTCACATTAAAATGATTTCATTGCAAATTCAATATGATGCTACATAGTAGAATTGGTTTCTTGAGCGAAAAGTTTCCCCTGCTATCCTATCATGCACATGGTCTAGAATATTTGATAATTGACAAAAGGACAAGCTCACCCCTGCCAAGAATAAAATTCCCTTGCTCTACATCCAATCCGAGCAAGTATCCCTAGTATAGGAAGAAAAAAAAAAGTCAAACAAAAAAAAATGCGAAAAAGAAAATATCATTTTGTACCATCGCAGCAATATTTCAGCATTATCTCAAGCTCCAAGAAAAAATACAAAAAAAAAAAAGAGAGAGAAAAAGAAAAGCAAAATCAAAAGCAACAAAATCCCTTCCCTACCCCTTGAAAAGAAAAGAAGGGTGAATGAGCTTGAATCCCTAGAATTCTCAATTATTCGAAAACTATGAGGTAAGCCCCATAATAGGTGGTTTGTGCCCAACCCGCTTGGCCTTGGGTAAATCCTAGCGCGGTGATATGTCTGTCACATTAGAAACCTTATTTTCTACGGACCTATGTCTGCTTATGGATCAGCTAGCTCTTGATGACCCGACTTACATAGTAGTCTGGTACGGTTACATGCATATAAATCATGGACAACGAACACTTATTTGGTTAATTCAAATTACTTGTATCAAATTATCTTGCTCAAAATTGGTCAATGAACAATACAATTACACACACATTTGTATTTGAGAGATTTTGTATCATTATGATAAATCAAGATCGGCAATGAACTCATATATGCACATGAGGGTTCCTTATAAATCTAAATTTTGTCTTTGAGATAATTTAAAATATTTTTGCAACTCTTTTTGGAATAATTTCAATTGCTTATTTAAGAACATCTGTTTAGTATTAAAACAACTACATACATTTTTTTCAAAAATCCAAATTTTCTTTCAAAAACATATTCAAAAATCTAGCAATAAAGTCACGTTTATATATTTTTTCTATTTATCTCAAAATCAAAAATCAATTATGCAATAAAATTATTTTTTGGATTTCGCGATGATGGTATAAGTCTATACCTATAATTCTATGCCTAGCGCAAACCATTGTTCTAATTTTAATTCCCATTTATTTAATTCATAAAAACATATGGCTTACATCATTATGTTACACAATTATGCTTTAAAAAGAACGAACACTTTTTTGTCTATTTCATTTCATTATGTCAAACATTCAATTTTGCAACGATGGTATAATTCCTAAGGAATTGTTCAAAATATTATCACACTTAGGAATTTTATGCCTAGCAAAAATCATATTTCTAATATTTCATGCATAATATTTTTATGAAAATCTGAAAACAAATCATCACCATCATCATTTTTTTCATCATCACAACACAAATTCTTAAGAAAGTCTCTTAAGCACTCTTTTACTTTTAGCAATATTTCTATACTGGGATTAGCTTGACGACCTAGCAAGCGGTGACTCCATGAAATGGTCTATAAAAACGACAATGTCCTTTGAAATTATTGTTAGAAGTCCCTTTATTTTTCATCAAATCATACCACAATAACCAATTTGTTTACCTCAGATTATTTCATTTAAATTTTACAGCATGACCTAAACTTATACTATTTCCAACGACATAATTACATGAATAATCAATCAACAATTCCAAAATTAAAGCATCATAAAACATGTGGACAAGTCATATCACAAAAATATCATATATATATATATATATATATATATATCAAAAATATATGTACATCATATCAAACTGGATTAGTATGCCACAATATATACCCTGGCATACTCAATCCTCTCAAACATATACAGTCCAGCCAAAGAGCATCTAGTCTTGAGAAGCCCTCGAGATCTCAACCTCATCTCCTCTCCCATCCTGGCATGGAGGAGGTGGTCCCATAGAGGTCTATGCTATATCATGGGTCCTCGATGTCGATCGTGGTGATGTCCTCGATGACCCCATCATGACCGAATTTGCAATGCTAGTTGGTAATGGTATCCTCTACCCCTCTGGAACCATGTGATAGTATAATCCCTGGTAGAATGCAGCCTAAGCAATAGACCATGCTAGATCCTGAGTGCTCGCCCCTCCGCTTCGAGCCCTAAGTCATGTACCCTCATCATGTAGCATCTACACCTAATATCGAAGGCAATAATTCTTAGCCCAAAGAGCTACCATATTGTTGCTCTCCCCCACCTTGATACCCTTGCCCTTATCAGGTGATGGTGGACTCTCCATATGCTAAGAAGGGAGCCCCTCCTCCTTCCTCTCTAGCTGTTTAGGTCTCTCTAGAGCCTATGGCACTCTCTAGCATCTCTCTTGAGGAGGCCATTGTTGCTCCCTCCCCCAATGACCCCTTGCTGCATCGATAGTAGCCTGGCACTGCCTCCCCATCCGTCATACCACAGCGTGCATTAGACCTTGTGCCCTCATCATCCGATGAGGGTGGATGCCTGTGTACCAAGCATCATATTCGTCTATCACCCCAGCATCATCCCCATACACTAGCTAAATGGGGGCATCATCTGCATCCTGACTCTAGAATCACTAGATATCTGGAGCCCCACTCAGTATAGTACTATCCCATATAGTCTAGGAGTACTCATAATTCTTGAGAGAAGGGATCCCCTACTATAGACCGAACTACCACAAAACTTGGTCATAGTAGTGGAGCTCTACCTCTCCCTACTCCATCCTCAGCCAGAAGACTCACTTGATGTGAGCCAACTCATGCCCGTCCTCTCCTCACCCTGGGTGCTCTCTCCATGGCCTCCAGGTGATCTGGTTAGGGATGAGGTCATCTAGCAACCTTCAAAACATTGGCAAATCTATCCACCACTGTGACCCTCTCTGGAGCCACCAATAGAAAACCTGGGGTCTCTCTCAGTCAACCCTTATTAGTGGAAGCCCTATCGGCCTCTGCACCTCAATGTGCTCCCAGCACCAAACCTATAATAGAAATGTCAAAACCAGACATTGACCTCCCTTGTATATGACCCCATGCAAGATCCTATACAAGTGGCATAGCACAAAGCTACCCCAAGAAAATTTGTAGCCATGGTCTCTCATATCATAGACCACATCTAAGAGCATCCATGGTAACCTAAATTTGCTCTGGTGGCATAGCAGTAAGCCACCCACTACCCCTGCCAAAACCTGAGTCAATCGAGATGCCCAGGCATCTGCTGTAATGTCTCGATGTTCACTTCACCCTTCTCTACGACGAAGCTAGGGTCTCTGCATAGTCGCATCATGGCATGGACCTGATTGGCTGTAGGATTAATCAACCATCCTTGTATGGGGATCCTCAAAATCCTCCATACATCCTCTAGAGTGGGAGCCATCTCCCCTATTGATAACTGGAAGCAGGACGACCCCGAATACCACCTCTCTGCTAGGGTTTTCAGTAGCCCCATGTCTATCGGTATTTGTGGCATCTCTGTCACATACTGTAGCCCAACCTCTAATAGTCAGTCTCACTCCACCTGATCGAGCATCGCTACATCATCTCTTAGCCCCCCGTATTTCCACTCTTGACTTTTTAGTAATCCCATCTACAAGATAAACAATCAAACAACAAAAATCATTAATAGATAATCATTAAAATCAATTTCATCTTATAAAAAAAAAATGATGATATCATCCACTATTGGACGATATCGTACTAAATTGAGTCAAATCTCCTTTGTAGGATGAAATCATCTCTAATTTCTCAACTTGGGGATTGCCCCTTGTTGGACGGGATCACCCCTATTTTGCCGATATCACCCTTAGATGAAATCGATGATCTGGGGACGATTTAGACGAAATTGGGACGATTTCATCCCAATGTCATCGATGGCCTAAAAATGGTCGTGATGCCCCAAAAATAGTCAAAATTTAAATTAAAAACCACACAAATCAAATTAAAAACATAATTCATCAAGTTTAGCTCCTTACCCGCAACCCGCGTCGGACCTCTGTCGATCTGTGCGCTGTTTCTACCTTTTTGCCTCCAGAGCTCTAAAAATAGTGAAAGTGAATAGTAACAATGAATTAGGATTTTACCCTATTATTTTAATTTTATTTAAAAAACAACCTTTTTTAAATTTTGCTTTTTTGTGCTTTTACCTCAAACGTTCAATTTTGGTAAAAACACGGAGGGGGCACCATAGAAACCAGTTGTACGATTTGACCTAGAATCATCGTCTAAAAAAATTAAGTAAATTTTTGCTTTCTCGTAAAGCATGAAGAAGCAAAATGTAGCACCCTAAAATTGGCGTAGTTAAACCCTTAGTAAAAAGATAAAAAAATGAATTTTAACCTTGAAACCGCCCATTAACCGCTCACCCCGTTTTTCATGCCATTTTTAGGAGTTGTTTTGACCATTGGATGATATCGTCGCCTATCAGATGAAATCATCCCAAATCGTATGAATTCATCTGGAATAGAACGTCCAGACGATTTCATCCCAAAACCAAATTTTCATAATTAGCTTCTATTTCAACAGCCTCTCTAACTTGGGCAAAAGCGTGTCTACGTAATTGGAGATTCCTCCGTTGGAGATCTCCCAGATTGGGATGATCCCCAACCTTCTAACCTCCCCCTAATCCTATATAAACTAGGATTTTCTCAGTTTATCCCCATGAACCCCCTGACTCTTTGGATCCCCTGCATGGCCTTCCTCCTAACCCTTTCCTTGATTGGTTTTCCCTACCATTGAAGTTGTGCACTCGTAGTTTTAGGTTTTCATTGCAAGTTTTCATTGTGCTTTAGATGGAGGAATATCAGATTTTCACAGGCAATTCTAGATGATTTTGGATAATCCTATCACATATCAGTGATGATATCTTACTATTGGAGGTGATCTCGACTGCAATTCAGATTGGGGGAAATTAGAGCCCTAAGTTTGTATTTCTCATATTTCTTCCTTATTTTATTATGCATTAGCTCAATTATTTTTATCCTGCATCCTGGAGTTCACCTCATTTTAAAATAACTGCATGATAAAGTTAAAATAAGTTATTAAAACAATGCATTTCCTTTAATTTTCTATCTAGATTTACCAATTAGGCATTTATACTGTCATTTCTATCATTTTCTATTATTCTTGTAGTTGCATTTTTGGTTTTTGGTGTTTGCTTTTGTGATTGCAGGTTTCTGATGAATTCATCAGATTGATACGATATTGTCTGATTTTAGATGATCAACTGTAATATGGGATGATTCTATACAATTACAGACGATCCTATCATTTTTGAGATGATCTAGACTCCTACAAGCTTCAAAATCTTCATTAGACATCCGAAATCAGGTGCATTCTTTCTTATTTAAGTATATTCCTAGTATTTAGGATTCATTCATGCTTTTTGTATTCATATAAATTGGCATTTCATATAGAATAGCTTAGATTCATTTTGGCCAACCTAGGATTATGAATTATTGAGTATAAAATGAACACATCAAACCCATTCTCAACCTAGGCATGGAAACTACCACTCAAAGTTTCCTGGTGAACCCACCATCCATCAAAAATTTACCCTCATACTCCTCCCCCGAGAGGCACGACCTTCAAAGGGCCTCTCAGTTCGAGGTATTGGTCCATCCTTCTCGCATCCCCCTTTTGGGCATGGATCCTTTAGCCTGAAGGTAAGGGCACAAAAAATTTGGGTCAGTACACATGGATTATCTTCAATAAGCAACCTTTATTTATCTCTACATACCTACTATAGAATTTTATTTATATATCAACAATTTTACACAAAATTATGGTATGCTTCTTCATGTCATTGAAAATGAGCTTTTACTCTTTCATCAGAATCTATAGTGTCCTAACCATATGATACCACATTTAAGTGTTTTTCTTTTATATGTGTTTTGGGGTATGTAACTAGTATTAGTCTAGCCTTAACATTGATTTGATATTATGAGGCTTTGAATTTTGAGGATTCCTAACATAGAAGATAGGGAATTAATGAGTTGTTAGATAACTTTCCCTTATGTATTCTCCTATTTATCAAACTGGTGATGGAGATTGCACAGTTCCTAGGAGCACTTTAATTGTCAACTTTGGGTCTAGCATGTCACATTTTTCTAATGGACTAAAGTTTCTTGTTGGAATCCCTTAATTTTTTGGCCCTGTCTATTGCAACCTATGACCATTTAGACCTTGATACTATTTATAGCTAGCCATTGGGTCTTGTTGCTTTTCCAATTTTGATAAAATCACCATCTCAAGATGATAACTAATCATGAAATATTCATAATAGGTAATTTTTCTTTTTCTTGGGTAAATCAAATATCTCCATATGTATATTTTTAGGGACTTATATTATTGGGTCTATTTGTTTCTCTTCATATATTTTGATATGATATGGCTTAATTTTCTCATTGAGTATTTGGATCAACTTTATATTGCAAGGATAGTAATCTAGCCATGATCTAGGTCTGTGTACCCCCCTAATTTCTCAAAAGAATCCTTATATAAGCATATCCCAAATTATGGTGGAAAATAGACAATTGTCACATCCTACACTACTACTAGGTTTGAGCATCTATTCAGCAATATTATGATTCTCATTATGATACCAATTATTTGGACTTGCTTCTTATTGAAGATCAATGTTCCAAAACTTAGCTGAGTGTAATTTAAGTTCATAGCTTTGAATACTACTTGAGGCATGATTGTGACAATGCTTGCTAAGCATAAATCTAGATAGAATGGTGGAGGTTCAATTTTACTCCACCCAAGCAATGGTTTCTTAGGTGTAAATTTATGATCTCAAAAATAATTTCACCACATTTTACCCCTTTTAGGGCTACTTCCACCAGACTCACTTTTTATAGAATAAACAATTTTTTTCTTTGCTCTTTACTTTCCTTGGTGATGTTGTCTTTATCTTTTTGCAATGATTCTTTGAAACTTTTATATTATTGAGTTTCTTTTATCCTTTGTCATTTAGTCATGGTTTGGTAATACAACTTTCAAAAGGATTCTATCCTTTGCCAATTTATCTCCCAAAATTCTAGATTTAGCATTTGTTCTATAGACAATCCATTATTTTATTTTTCTTTATGTGAGTCTTGTATATTTTTTGGTTCACCCATTTTTCCTACCCCATATTTTGCTCCTTGTCTTGTACACTTAGGTTACTTTAGTCATGTGATGAGAATGAGATATGTCCACATATTACAACAAAAAATTCTTGGAAAACTTCAAAAGGCATTTTCTTTTCAAAATATTGGTCCAAAATTATTATATTCTCCATCAATTATTTTGGTATTGTAGTTGTGCTTGGGTAGAACTGGACATGAAATGTTAGACCCATGAGCTCGCCTAGACTATGAAACTCTTCTTGTTCATAATTTTTGATAGTGCCAAAGTTTTCTACATTTACCTCTCCTATATGCATTACTCAATATTCCCAAGAGACATTTTCCTAAGAGCATAGTTTATGTTTTTCTCTATTATTTTGTTGCTCCATATTATTGATATTATTAGCAAATTTTTGGACAATATTCCTTAGTTCCTAAATTGTTCTATATTTTTAGGTATTTATCACACTCCTTTCAAAATAATTATATGAAGAGAGTGGTCTTGGTAATACTACTTCCGATGAGGATGACAAGCTCAAGAAAGAGACTTGTGAATTCACCTAGTGGGTCAAAGAGGTCTTTGACATATTTATTCTAGGAGGGAGTTTTCCTATAAGCACATTTTTTGTCAAGATTTCCAATTGAAAATATGTGAAAACCTTATTTCATTGCATTGTTGGATTTAAAGGTCTAAATATTAACTTAAGGCTCTAATATAGTATATGTGAGCTTGTGCTTATGATGGCCTTACATCCCAAGAAATCCTATTCCAAGTTCTTGTAAACCTGATATTGAAATGAATAAAATTTTCTTAAGGATATCTTTGAATATAGGAAAACTTAGTAAGAAATAGGAATAGGTATTTTGGATCATCAAACACTAATATAGGTTTAGCTAGGTTATCCAAAGCCCTAATTTTATTGAATCCTAAATATCTATTCCATTGCAATGATTTACCATTGAGATATTAAGTAATAAGTCTAATAATTACATCTTCAAAAATGATATTATACATAATAGACAAGGCTACAATGTCTTGGCAATGATCATAAGCTATTTTTCACTACCAACATAAAAAGAAAAATCTTTCAGTGCACCTTGTGGAATCTCATGAAGATTTGAGATATTAAGGGGTCCAGTGTTATTCCATGCATGATAAACTTACTTTACCATATTTCTAGTAGGATATACTCTATGATCATTAAAGTGGTACTTGGTATACTTTTTGGGATTCAATCATAATTTGATCTTGGATCCTTTTTCTAGCAGAGTTACCAATTTTTTATTATTAAACCAGTAGAGGTACCAGGTGAATATAAATTTCTTTGCTTATGAGGTCAAGACTATTCACCAGATTCTTGAGTTATTCAGGTAGTTTGTAGGCAATATGTTTTGGGTTCCACCCAGTGTGCCAAAAACTCTCTACCTAGTTGGATGAATTGCACCCTTAAGACCTCGACCAAGATTTGAATATCTAGAATAGCTTTTGGATCAACCTCTAGAATATGTTAGTTCCTATGGTACTAGCTAAACTAAAAAGAAATGGTTTGTAGAATAAAGTGAGAAATGAATAGGGTTAGAATCTAGAACTTAAAATGGCCAAGTTTCAACAACATCAAGAGACATAAGAGCATGAGAATCTTGTTCCCTTAACTAGACTAAAATGTCTAATAGACTAGCCCTCATAAAATATTACAAAATATTAATTAAATAAGAACATACACAACTAAACATTATAGGAATTGAACTAAAAATAATCTAGGGATAAACCCAGATAACATACTAAATATTAACATAATACACCATTCATTCAATTTTAATAGAAATGCTTTAAAAGGAAATTAACATACATATGTTTTCTACAACATTCTCACACATAGGCAAAACAACACTTCAATTTTTATTAAGAAGTATATATAATTTGATTATACAACTTATGCAATTATAAAAGCTAAATATCCAACCCTTGAAATGGGTTACATTCAAGTATATATAGTTTTACATTGCATTCTATAAATCTTGGAATGATTATGTGTAATATTTTTGCATACCTGTTAAAATGAATGCAGGGGAGGGGTGTTGCTTTTAGCTCAACCATGCTTAATTGATCCAAGCACATATTATTTATGTGTCCATCCCATATTTCTCCTAATAAGTTGGCTTGCATACTACATAATTATATTCTAGGCATATTTCAATATGCCTACTTTCCTTCACTCCTATTTGTTGCATTGAGCCAGCTATGTATGGAAAAGTGTGTGATGGATAAATCCTCGATTTTTGAGGTCTATGACAATGATGTGGCTAGTTGAAATGCATAAATTTTGTTAACTAGGATGGGTTCTAGAGCTTCTTGCAAGATATGGAAGTGTAAGTCAAGGATACTATGTGCTAGAATCTTTACATTAGCTGAATATCTAGTCTAGAAATTATTTCTTGATGCCAAATTTTTTGGCCTTCCTAATGATGTTAGCTCCTATAGTCTGACCACCATATAAGACTTAGCTAAATTTTCAAGTTGCCTTAATGGATGCTAAAATTTTTACACCTATCTTGATGATGTCATTACTATAATAGTCTAGTAATCTTCTACAATTAGTCACTTTTACAATATGCATTGATGAATGACAGAGACTAGTCTTGAGACTTAGCATCTCCCTATCAGGCTTCATGCCTTAGAATATTTTTAGCTTTGGACTTGGCCTTCCTTTATGTTAGAATTTTACACTACTTGTTATGATACCAGCTTGTGTAAAAGTATGACCATATTCAACACAAATAAATTTTGCATTCGACAAGGGATTACGTTGATGATAAACATCAAATCTTCACTCTCACATTTAGCCAAATTTTTATTCTGATGTGTCGAATGCCAAAAATTTTATACACCTTTTATTATGTGAACACTTTATAAGTCTAGCCTCCTTTCATATTTAGCCAAAATTTGAGTTTTATGTTTAAGCTAAATTTTGAAATATATTACCTTAGTTGATTTTATGACCCAGTTGTGTTGAACGCCAAGCCTTTATTACTGCACTTGCTTTGATTCCTTAGAAATTTTGGTCCCTTACTCCTACATACCATATTTTAATTCCTTAGTCAAATTTCAACTCCAATGCTTCTACTCATTGCCCGACTACTTGCCTTAGTTGAATTCTTGTATCTGTCTAGGAATTTTTAAGTATTTAGCTGGTATACAATCCTCTAGCTTACCTTTTATTTTCTCTTCATAACTCAATCCATATCAAGAGATTAATTTGGTGCTTGACTTGTTCTCAAAATATGCTTTGAGTATAATTGTTGTACAAATTCCTTAGCAAATTAATTATAAAATCTTGAACAAAATCACCATATAGTTTATTTGTAAGGATTGTGGATGTAGGTGGTGAAACCTACCTACAAATCTATCTCAGAGCCTCTTCTTGGGTGGCCCTCCCATAGCCTCTTTTTAAATATATTTGGAAGGGCTAATATTTGGAGAGAAAGAAGGTCAATTACACCTTTAGGTTGATGATAAAATTAAAATTTTGCAAGCTTGAGAAGAGGATGGATCGTGAATGATCAGATTAGAGAGTAGGAAGAATGAATTTGTGTGCTTCTATATTGCATCATAAATATTTCATTCATGTTAAAAAAAGTGCTAGATTTTTCAAAATATCTAGTGTGGTGCTTTTGCAGCCAAACAATATTTTTGCTAAATAGTCATGTTGACTGGTCAAAATGCAAAAATAGTCTATTTTGTAAAAGCATGACACTATTACTTTCTACAAAAGGTGGCACTTTTAAAAATTGTCTAATTTGATGTTTGATTTGGCTAGTTAAGGTTATTTATTGGTGATAAGTTTTTTGGTACTTTGTTGAAATATTTGGCTAAATAGGTGTGTCAAAATTGGGTGTCTATATTTTACCCCATTTTGATGTGTTTATTGTATAATAAATGCATCAAAAGTATGTTGTAGGACTCCAATTTTAACACCAACATGTTTGTTGATATTAAAATATTTTTAGTTGAAAAAATAATTACAAAAGAAGATTATTTGTAAAATTGATGACTAATTAGTGTCATTATTACATGTATGTATTGTAATTGATGCCCCATGGATGCCTTGTAATTGATGCCTTATGGATGTCCCCTTAAATTTGTCTCAAAATGATAAATTTGAGAAAAAACTTGATAAAATTGGGTATAAAGTTGATAGTGAAGAAATCAAAAGGTAAATAAGAGTGAAATATAGTTAGGGAAGGTGGGCGGGTAAAAGAAGAAAAGAGGATAAAAATAAGTTTATTTTTACCATTCAAGATTGCTTTTTGAGAGAGCACTTAGTTTACCTCTTAGAATTTGATGGTGCATTTTAGGATACGAGTACATCATGCAGACCTAGTTTGAGGGTCATTTGGAGCATTAACAAGAGTTTTATGGGTATGCCCAAAAACCTAATTTGATTTTTTTTATTTAGGGCTATTTTTATGCATATTTTTTAAATAGTAGAACTTTTACTTTGTGTAACACTTCTACCATCAACGCTTCTACTTTAGGTAACACTCTTGCAAGTGACACTTTTGCAAAAGGTAGCACTTTTGAAAACATCAATGCTTTTGATTCTTATAGGCTGAAAAGGCTGATGAATATGATGAATTCTACTAATTTAGTTTTTTATATATATTTTATAGTGCTTAGGAGTGCTATATTGTAAGGAGTGACATCCTAGGGCCTTGGGGGTGACACTAAATCTGGTGGATGACATGGATATTGAAGTATTGGTGCTTATTAATTTATACCATATGGCTATGATGCCTAAGGTAGACTCCAATCATCTATTACTCATATAATTGGTAGAGGGGTGGTGCTTAGAGATAAGTACTTTTCAATTACTGATAGGGGAGATGATTGTTACTCTAGAGGATATCTGGTGGATCCTTTGAGTGTTGATTCAAGGATCTCCTATCCATTTGGGAAGCAATGAAAGGGTATGCATGGAGCTATTAATAGGATATAGGGGGTATCATTAAGTCATATCATGGATATGTTTTAATAATGCATACTAAGTAGGTCATTTAGATCACATCATAAATTTACTTTACACCATAATGTCAGGTATCTTGATGGTAGAAACCAATAAATGAATATTGACTTGGGAATGGGGAGAGGTTAGAGTGAGGCTATGGATCAACAAACTATTTTTGCTTTGAGGTTAACCATCCTGGTAAGACTATACAATACTCTTCATAGGATAGTTTATTAGAGTGGGAAGAGTCTAGTTTATTGCACACTAATCTAGATATGTATCTAGGAGCATATAACTATTAGAAGACTATAGGTTTACAAAGGGTAAAGGTGTGGTCCTAAGAATCCTAAATATTATAGATGGATAGATAGATATAGATCTAGTAGGGAGACATTGACACTTACTCATCATACCATAGATGATATCAGGGCTTCTTAGGTGACATGGAAACCATGGAGAGGCTAGTTTAGGTGGGTTGAGGATGACAGGATCTATCCCAAGTGAGAAAGACTTGATGGGTACATGATGGGGATAAGGAGTATGAGATATAAAATTTTTATAAAGTGGTTTGATATTTTGGTGGTGTCCAACAAATATTGGCCATAGGTGAGGTATGATTTCTATGGACTCCTCAAAAGAAGGATTTTGGAGGACCTCTTGACATTTTATCTTTTGTGAAGGATGATGCAAATAATGCACTATTCCTTGAGTCAAAGGGAGATGACTAAGGTGTTGCAAAAGGGATACATGAGATGGTATGCTAAGTTTTTTCCAATATGGGTAACTCTAGCATCACTTGCTCTAAATCAAGCCACTATAGTGATGAGATCACAAAGATATTGAGAGGTCTCCATAATAGGTAAGGATAGGATGCAACATCACATCAATATATGATATGAGACTCCAAATACAAGGGATAGGATAAGGGAGGGGATCCTCTTGGTTTGGGCATACATGATACTTTAGACATGGATCCATTGGCAATCATACCCCTAGTATCAAGAGGTTTTTGAGGGGCTATAACTAGCCAATCTATTAAGAAGTTGTTGCAAGGGGATATAGAGGCTTTGATATGAAGTTTCCATAAGTTGAGGGTATAACCAGCTAGAATACATATCACCAAGAAATAGGAGGCTACCAAGTCTCTCAAGGAGATGGCTAAGGTGAAGCGAGAGTGGGATGAGGCTATTATAGAGCTTAGTTGATTATGCATGGTGAATGAGTAGATTACTTAAGAGAGGGATGAGGCCCTTTCAAGATCAGCCACTAGAGATCTCAATGCAAATATGATACATGCATTGGTGGATCTATCACAATAGTGAGTGACCTAGCTAGAGGAAGAGATGGATATAATGAGAATTTAAATGAGGGCAACTAAGTTAGAGGTCAATGAGGAGAGACATAGAGCTAGAAATTACTAATATTTGTATCATGCAGTGATACCTGCTTCATGGAGTAACTCATCATTGACATTTTTGATATCTTATAATAGTTATTGGTCCATGATGAGATACTCATAGAGGTTAGTTGGTTTTCCTCCCCAACCACCACCGCCAGCTCCAAGAGGTGAGGATGTTGGATCTTCTTGTGGATAGTAGGGTTGTGAGTATGAGTGCATTAATTTTGATTTTTTTGGTGCATCATATTCATAGGAGGGTCTAAGTGTACTAATTTTGGTATTGTGGTACACCAAAATTATGGTTATGTATTATTCCAATGTATTTATGCATCATGTGATTGAATTATTTTTTTGGATTTAAGGTGTTGATGTTTGATGTTTTGAAAAAAATTAGGGATAAATTCATGTTTTTGTAGGATATCAAATTTGGGGTGTTTTATAGATTATAAATAATCCAAAGAATAAGGTATGGGATAGTTTTGATGAATTAAGAGTGGTTTACTATTTTAATAAATTTATTCCATATAGAAAATTTTTATAGATAAATAATTGCATTGATCAAAAAGAATAAAAATAGGATAAAATTGAGGCAATGAGGAAGGGTTATTACTTTGGACAAAATGAACTTATTTATAAAATTAATAAGGTATTAGCACCATCAAAAAAATATTTGATATATTTGTAGACACCCAAAAATCACACAGTGCTATACCTATGTACTTGTATATCCTTCTGGATACTTGTAGGTTTACATAGGCCATCCTAGATACCCCTAGGCTATCATAGACCAACATAGAATATTGTAGATCATCCTAGACATGCATATATTTCTTTAGTCATGCGTAGTCATATGTAGATGGTCGTAGTCATGCGTAGATCGCCATAGATTGTCATAGCATCGTGTAGACTCCCATATACTACTTCACTAGCTTTCAGGTCCTAAACCCTCATAAGCCTTCCAAATTACATCCGACACATCAAAATATCATTCGACAGTCTATTCACATGTAATTAAGGCCCCCACAGGGTATTAGTTGGCCAAATTAATTAATAAGTCAATTATCAAATTCTAATTTAATTTTGACTTCACTTAAGTCACTTTTAGGGTAAATTTGATTAAAATAATCCTTAATCTTGATTAGCCTTAATAAAATCCTCCCACGTGTGATATTAGGGTTTGTTGAGATATTTCTTTAATCATGTTTAAATTGTATTAACTATCCCCTAATCAGGATTAGCCCTAATCCATCCTCACACATGTGTGAGGATGAGATATTTCTCATAAGGAATGTGGTGTTGCCACATAGAATTTCTTAACCTAACCCTATTCAGAATCAAACCTAGGTTTAGTCTATCTAACTCCCCCTCACACCTTGCATTTTCCTATAAATAATGGTTCTCAAACCCCTAATTAAGTTTGATTCCCATATTCAACAAAGTACAGTTACTCTACAAAAATGGAAAGCCAATAGTACATAGTCCATTCCTGATGCACACATATGGATTTTGACAGCACATAGAGGCACTTAGGATTGATCTATCGAAGAGATTTTACCAAAGGAGCATCACAACTTAATTTGTAGCCTGCCCTATGAATCCAATCCCAATTAGCGACTTGGGTTACGAAGTGCATCTGCAAGCCCCAAATCATTCCATATTTGGGTGGTAAGCTCTATTTTGCCATATTATTACCTTTTGCACATTTCATTTTAGTTTTTGTTACAATTTTATAGTCATTTCATCTTCTTAAATATGGGGTCTGACTAAGGCAAGCCCCCCAACATATTGACACTTTCTTGCAAGTTTCTTTTAGGTTATTCAATAGATTAGAAACACCAAAAAATAGAAACCTAGGGGTGGCCCGCATACAAAGAAGCCCACCTACATTGAGGGACATCAGAAGGAGGCATCAGACCTATATTGCTTATTTGTGAAAATAAAAGGGGAAACTCTCCCTATTTGTAACCTATACAAAATTGATAATGAATAAAGCATAAGTTTTTGAATGACTTGTGTTATTACTTTTTGTTAGATCAAATTTCAACTTCTGGTCATTTCAATATTTTAGAGGTATTTTGCAAAGATTTGATAAAATTGATGCAAATTCCTAGGATAAAATATTTTGGAAAAAGGAAAATATTATAAAAGTCCTCTTCCTATCAACATGATGAAATGTGTTTACATGATAATTAATATTATTAGGGAAAGTAAGAGACCAATTTTTATATGAATTTGACAAGTGGAAGTATTTTTAACAAATTTATGTGTATCTACAATTATTTGATAATGATGTTATCAGAAGGTAAATACAATGACCTATTTATGCAGTGCAAGGGATGTGTTATGGGTAAATTGATTTGTAAAGATATCTAAATCTTTGTTTTTATGATTGAGAGATAAAATCATATGAATAGAAGATGGAAAAGGAAAAAAATGAAGAAATAATAAGACAAAAGTAGGCACTTGGAGATTACACAAATGATGGTCTATGACTAGATAATGGACAAACACCTTTATAGGTAACAATAAGATTTTGTTGTTGAGCAAGACCTAAAAGTATGATAATGGAAAAGCACCCAAAATAATAGTCTCATTCTTAAGTGTTGGTCTGTGTTCCATGATACAGAACAAGCATTATATCTAGAATTATTTGAGAATGATATTATCAAAAGGAAAATATAATGACCTATTTATGCAGTCAACGGGATAGGTTATGGGTAAATTGAATTTTAAATATATCTAACTCTACCTTTAGATAATTTAGAGATAAAATCATATGAAGATAATATGAAGAAATAAAATAAATAAATAAACGTAAATAAATAATAAGACAAAAGTAGGCATTTGGAGAAAATGTGACTCCAATGGTGGTCTATGAACAAATAATAGACAAACATATTTTTTATGAGTAACAATCTAATTTTTTTATTGAGTGATGACCTAAAAGTCTGATAATGTTCAAGAACTTAAAATATTAGTCCCATTCTTGAGTGGTAGCATGTGTGCCATGATAATGGACAAACACTCATAGATGGGAAAATATATTTGAAGATATGCATAAGTTTTATAAATGACATCTTGAAGCAATGGCCTAAGAGCCATGATAGTGGACCAGTGCTTGGAGGATGTGATAACCATGATTTCATCCTTAAGTGATGGCCTATAATTCAAGATAAAGTACAAATACTTAAGAGGATGAAATAGGACACATCATATCTAAGTGGTGGTTTAAAAGGTCCTATAAAGGACAAGCACTTAAAATATGATGATAATATACATGTAATATTTACAAAGAGATATAATATTATGGTTAGTAAATGTTAGCAATGCCCAAGGGGAACCTTTGTTAGTAGTGATCTTATGCAACAAGGAACATAGTTTGAAGGACTTTGGTTATATCATGCCATAAGGGATGTGGCTCAAAGGACTTTAGTTATCTCATGCCACAAGGGACATGTCCCAAAGTACTTTAATGATCTCATGTCATAAGAGATGTGGTCCAAAGGGATTTATTTATCTCATACCACAAGGGACATGGTTCAAAGACCTTTAGTGATCTCACATTATAAGGGACATGGCTTGAAGGACTTTAGTGATTTCATGCCACAAGGGATATGGCTTGAAGTACTTTAATGATCTCACACCACAAGGGACATGTGATAATATCTAAAATGATTTGTACAATAACTGGATATGCAAATATATATTCAAATATGTCCAAAATGATATATGCCATGAGACGTATGCAAAGATATCTAAAATAAATTTTCACAAGGGGCATGCAAATATGTATGCAAAGGTGCCTTAAATAATCTATGCAACAAGGGGCATGTAAATATATATGCAAAGGTGTTTTAAATAATATAGTTTGAAATGCATTATGAAATATATTTATTAAGATAATGTGAGATGTATTATATGATGAGATAGGATAAATACAATAAAAGAGTGACCTAGATAATTATATAAATATCTAGATGATTGGATATACTTGATAAAAGCATCTTGGTTGCCTCTTACATATGTAAAGGAAACATGTAAACATACTAATGGAATGTGATATCAAGCCTTAGACATCACATACGACTATCACATGGACTTTAAAGGAAATATTATGTCCCTCACCTTTGGCCAACATATGTATAAAATATTGCATATATCTGGACAGTGGTAAGAAATATCACCTTTTCTTAGAGGTTTTATATGTTGGAGTATATTACATTATTTGGTACAAGCTAATGTACCCCCATGGTACCTTCATGGTACATATTGTAATTATTAAACTAGGTTTGAGTCTTATTTTAGAGTGTGAGTAATATTTTATGTAATGTAATAATGTGTTGGAAATGCACAAGTGTTATGTAAGTGTGTATGTGTAAGAAATGAAAAAGTGTCATGTTATTAAGTGTGCAAATGTAATGTGAGTATATGTGCACAAGTGTCTTATATGTAATATTGCACAATTTTATTTATATTATAGTGTTCTAAGTGAAGAGTTGTGTCTAGGTGTGAATACAAGATAGAGCCATGTGTATGCAAGTGTCAAGTAGAGAAGCCAAGAGTTGTAAGACCTGACATATGGAAAGGAATAGTTAGGTATACAAAGAGTCATTCTAATATGGCTATATAGTACCCATAATGAATCATGAATCAATATAACATCAACATCAACATCTTTCATCAAGTTTACAGAGTAATGCTATATTTGTAAGAGAAAGAGGAGTAATAAATATTGCATGCATTTGAGAAATTAATATTGTAAGTCATGCTACATGTTTTTTACATATATGATTCAGGATATTTATATTCATAATTTTTTCTTATTAATGAATGTTATTTGATATCTTATAAGTCTTAATTTACATATTAATTGGCTCATATTATTTTGCTTACATCATTATCTTGATCTTACTATTTTATGGTTATCTTATATTTGATCCTATGAAATTTATCTTGTGATTTTATATTAATATTAAGGCTTCAAAATCCAACACTATGCGTTAGTGTAGCAAGACAACTGGTATTTGTCACCAACATGATAACATGAAGATTTGAAATAAAATGCCCCCTAGAAAATGCATAGACCAATTAGAAGTTGTTAGAGAATATATTACATTATTGGGTACATATCAATGTACCACCTTTGGTACATTACTAGAGTAGGGGTTTACCTTAGAGTAAAGTTATGTAGTTACTTCAACATGTAATAAATGCACAAGTGTTAGAATGTGCAATGATGTAAATGTACATGTAGTCCACATGTACATGAGTCATAAGATAGAGTAAGGGCTAAGGAACCTATCTTCCTATATAAAGGCCTTATAGTGAGTGAAATAGAGAGGAGAGAATATAGAGTGTGGTTAGTATAGATTAGTAGTGTGATACAATGTAGTCCTTTCATATCATTTTATGGAGTGTTCATGTCCTCCATTATACTGCATTGTACTATTTTTGTGAGCTTTCATTAATGGCATATTTTTGAGTTATTGCAGAAGTTTCTCTCATTATTTTCTTGCATATTATAGTGTCATTATCATATAGATATTATAGCTTTCTTATATTGCATCTTATGTTTGCATTTCCTATATCATATACTCATCAAAATATAACAGTGGTATCAAATCTCATGGTAGATCAATAGGAAATAGGAAGAGCCACAAGTGAGATTGAGAGAAATCTAGAAATCTCATTTACAAAAATTTTGAGATTGTATTTGGCTAGAGTCTTTCCACAGGGTTGTATAAAAACTTATGAATACTAGGACTCAACAAGGATTCCACTAGATTGACAAATCAACTAGTGTACAATCCTAGAATGCATGCACCTAAACTATTTGCATCATTATATCAAGCATAAAATAAGAAAGCATGTAAAACCATGAGTTAACAAAAATATAGAGTCTCCTTTATTGATTATTGATAAAAATTGGTTACAAGTAGGTCCCTCTTAGGGATACCAATATCTTGATACAATTATTACAAATATGAAAAGCCCCTAAATGGGGTTGGTGCAATCCGTAGGCTTTCTATATTTGACACGAATTGCTCAAGGCTTATGGATGCCTTCTTCTCACTTGATTGAAGGAAGTTGATGCCAATAAATCTTCAAATATGTCAAGAATATATAATATACATTTAGGAAACAAAAAATCATAATTAGGAGCATATGAGGCCTCTCATGATGAGGATCTTATCGAATATTTGCAAAGAATGTAATAAGACTTGTAATAAAACATAAATATATGTCAATGTAAGCAAATATATGTGCAAGAATGCTAAAATAATATAAATTATACTTGAAGATAAGTATATCTAACTAATATAGCATCAAATTTGCAATAAAATCAAGAAATAAAGCTAATATAAGGATATTAACTAAAATTAGAAAATATGAATGAATCTAGCCAAAGATACCTTAAATATGGCTAATGAACCAGTTAAATGTTCTTAAAATGATGAATCTACTTTAATATAAGATAATAAAGTAGAAATGTATAAAAAACTAAGGATAAAGGGCATCAAATCCCAACTGCTATCACTTAGAGTAGTTGGCTTTTCTAGACACTAATGTTATTGGTAGTTGAGCCTATAGGCACTATCAAAGATAGCAGCCATGAATTGAATGTTTTGCCTCTTGAATCTAGGGTTGTAGTGCATAATTCACCAGTTAAATTGATGATCATGAGTCACCCAAATTTATAAATATGGATTGGTAATTAAAATAATTCAAATTTGTGTCAGATTGGAAAGGAATCGCAAGGTGTGCTTCTTAGTCCTTTGTAAGCTTCATTTTCAAATTCATGCTTGTCACTCCATAATTGTCCAACACTTTGACTCTCCTCAAGGGGTTGTCACTTCATTATCCATTTTGATAGAGGTTCATTGCATAAAATCCAAGGTCTCATCTCCCTGCCTCTCTAATTTGGAGGGGGTCTTGTAGCCCTCTCAATTCCTTGATCTAACTTCATGGAGAAGACAATAACAAGATTTGAGAGATTAGAGCAGTTAGGAGGAAGCATACAAAAGCTTCCTCTATGAAAACTACACAAAATTAGTTGTCATGGGAAGTTACAACTGATTTTGTATTGGCTCAGGAGGCCAAGACTTTTTCAAGGCTAGCCACTCTCCCTCAGGGTGGCTAGCTTGTAGCCACTCTAATCATCAGTGGCTGGGCTTGTAGTTGCTTTGAAAATCAGCAACTGAGCCTGAATAGGACAAAGTTGTCCCAAATGAGTGGTTAAAACCACTGCTAACTCTTGGAAAGGTCCAATATCATTCATATGGTCTACAAAGGATGCCCATATGAGTAGCCCCCTAAACATGCCATTTTTTAGGTGTCTACAACTAGTGAAGATTCATAATCTCTATATTTAGAATTTCCTAACATCAATGAAAGTGGGGTAGCTTCCTGCAAAAGAGCTAGGAAGAATATCTTATTTAGAATCAATTCATCACCAGAAGAAACAAGAGGAAGAAAAAATATTTGGAGGCCTGAAGAAAAGGTCCCATTACTTGAGCCTTATTGTATATTCAATGAAGAGACTTCAGAGAAGAGTCCAAGAGAATATGGGAGGTTGGTGATCTCCATTAAAGACTACAAATAGCATATTAAAGAGACTCCAAAGAAAAATCTTGATGAAGATTGGATATTGGTGATCTCCATTAAATATTGAAGACTTCACCCTAAAGGAGAAGAAGAAATTAGCCTAAGAAGTTGAAGAGACCTACAAGAGATCTCAAGGAGAAACAAGGAGAAGGCTTGGTGAGCCTCATTAAAGGAGATTCAAAGAAGGCCATTAAAGGAGTTCCTAAGAGAACTCATTGGAGAAATTTACCACCAAGGAGAAGTTCCTAATAAAGGAAGTTTTTGGAACAATTATCACCATCCGACAACAAGCCCAAAGGAGAAGGATTTGGCAAGAAGTTTGCCAAATTTTTGAGAATATTGGTGAAGACCTCAATAATTTTAGATTCTTGAGAAGAAGGCCTTAATTTAAGTCAAAATTTGACAAGGAGGTTGAAGGAGAAAGGATCCAAACATTACTACCAAACCTAAGAGGTTTGAAGATTGCCTTTGAAGGCTAAAAGGCTCATTCAGAGATAGGGGTTTGTTGAATCTTTAGCAAAATACTGAAGAGTTCTTGAAGTAAAAAATTATTTGACTTGGGGTAATTCTCTACCAAATTTTTAGATTCAAGGACATAATTATAGTGGATATATTGAATACAAAAGGGTGGCAATTAGGACAAAATTTCTAGTTGTAGAATATTAGATTTATAAAGAGCATCCTAAAGGAGAATTGAAGTGACCTACTACAGTTATAGGGAAACATGTTAGAGGGTTTACAGAGATACAAATAGGTGAGTTAGAGAGTTGTTTTAGATAGACAATAAGAGCTGCAAGTTTTCCCAATTAAGGACAACAATTTTGTGAATCGATTCACCAAGAAATCCACCATATTCAAAGATATTAAAGGTAAGCAACTTGGGTGCAAAAGGTTCATTTATTGAAATTTAGCTTTTCAATTTATTAAGATTCGTTAAGCACCATATTAGTTAAAAATTTTAAAGGAGTGTATTCATTTTAAAATTTTCAAGGGAGTGTAGAAGAGAGTTTATACCTGCATATTAAAATAGGAGTTAGATATATTTTGACAAAAATAAAATTATCATCTTCATATCATCTAGTTACAACAAATAAGACTACATTAAGTTACAAAGATTATAGTGCATTTAGGAGCAATTACTAGTGTATGATTTAAAGTTCATTTGAAGGAGTAATAAGGTGAGATCAATATTGCACTATACTAGTTGTCCTTAAATATTTTTAAGGTGCACTAAGTATTTTAAGTTGCAGTGAAAATTAAGTGCATATTTCAAATTACTTTGAGGGTTCATTTATAGGAGCAATAAGGTGAAATTATTATTATCTTTAAGTGCATTAAGTTATAGATATTACTAGTACATTAAGGATTGATTGCACTATTCTAGTTATTCATCAAACTAGTTACTCTCAAAGGATTATTATGTGCATTGGTTGTTAAGCTAGAGTGGAAAACCAAAGTGCACAAATCAGCATATATCAAAGTGTCTAGAGACACTATTTGGTGCACAAAACCAACAACTTATTGTGGCCTAGAGAAGCCACCTTATAGGGTTATATTCCTCCAAGGTGTGGAGAAGAAAGTTACCATCAAAACTAGTAGAAGGAGCTACAAAATGAGACTAAGAGAGTCTCAGATTTCAGGTGCAACTAAGGAGCATATTATAGGGATATACAAGCACCAAAATTGTCTCTATTATTACATCAAAGGGAGATAAAATTTAAGTGTCTTAAAGACACTCTATGTAGCCTATCATCCTAACTACAAGTGGCCACCATTGGTAGAGGAGAAGCATAGCCAAAGTGCTCATAGAGGAGCCATCCTAAGGGGCTCAACATTCATCATTACAAAGGGAAGCATGACTCAAGGTGCTTGAGTGAAGAGCCATCCATAGGGCTTGGTATTCACCTCATCAAGGTGTTAGAAGACACCATAGCTTGGTGTAACTAGCTACACATGAGCAACACCATTGCAAAGGACCACTACCACATCAAAAACCTATAGCATTGAAGGATACATAGCACTCATTATTAGGTTAACAACACTAAAGAGAGTAATCTATGTTAAAATAAAATGTAGATAAGGAATACATTACTCAATTGATTTCTTGGACAAACTACCTACTAAAGCTATAAAAAGTTACCATTTATTGGAGATGAATGACCAGCTGTGAATATATTGATTTAAGTTATCAAGAGTGACCAGTGATTGAAGATATATCTATAGACACCTAAAACATGTCATGTCGAGATGCCTAATCATATGGGACATGCTAGAAGACCATATGGAAGACCTTGGATAAATCCCAAGGTATAGCAGTGTTTTTTACCACTCAATTGGGCACCTTTGCCTAGTCAGTGCTAACCACTACTGACACCCATAGTTAGCAGAGCTGACTGCACCTGTCATTCATGTTCAGGACTGAGAATAAGTTGGCCTTCATCCAACCCAAAATTGGTTGCAACAGCTAGAGGGTTGTGGATTGGAGCAGTTTGAGTTAGGAAGGTTCTGGATCATTCCATCCAACAAGCTCAACCACCCAATCTTGTTATTTGCTTCATGAGGAATCCACTCCTATCCCTGGGTCATTGCTATAAAATCCCCTTTAGAATTGGGTAAAAATCTATAGAAGCTTTCAATTGAACACAGTGAAGCCTTATCGCATTGCATACCCATTTACATGCATTGAGAGGAGCCCTTTTGCCACCCAATTAAAATCACATTGCAATGGAGATCCTAGGAGGTTAGGAGAGCCAAGAAATGCTAATCCATGCGACCCATGCACAATATGAGAAATTCAACCACCAAACCTATTATAGGACACAAAGGTGACCCTTGATCATCAATTCCTCAAGGAGAGTCAGAGATTTGGCCCCTGATTTGGAGGGCAAACATACTTTAGGATCTATCGTGGCTATCAGCCATAGTGAATAGTTCCTGCTACTTGAATGACCTATGGTAAGAGGGTAATCACTGATATTTTTGTTTCTTATTTGGCTAATAGTTTAATTAATTTTGACTAATCATGTTGTAGATTCAATTCAGTATTTTAGAGACTTCTAATCGGTAGATTAGGAGTTAAATGCAATTCCATTTCATTATTGTAGTTTGATATGATGAATCTTTTCCATGCCTCCATGCTTTCAATTTCATAAATAGGCCAAAAGATAGTTAGATATGCTTTATCTTACATATTTTATGGTAATATTTTTATGTTTAACATAACTTTACCATATTTCTTGTATTTGTTTTATTATTGCTAATCATATCATCTTCTTATGCAAATACCCTTTAAAAGCCTCATCAAGAGAGGCCTCATTTGTTTCTAATGCTTCTTATTGTTTATTGCATGCGAAACTAATAGGGTTTGGGATGCAAGGTAATAAATACCTCTAATCATGGAAAAGAGGGTCATCGAGACCCTAGAGCAGTTTGTTTCATCCTAAAAGGCACTTGGATATCACACCTACCCTTGCGAGGGAAAAATTACATCCTATTGTAATATTATATCAAAATGATTATACCTAAGAAGGATGTACCTGTAATTTGATTTTGGCTTCAAATATAATGGAATAAAGTGCATCTTTCTTGTCCATTTGTTGTCAATTTCTTTTTCTTGTACGCATTTTATGTTTTGTCAATTCTTGCAATAGGAACTGATAGGTGTGAGCCTTTTTGGATAATACATAAGGCGATCATGGTGGGACCTCTACAATTTAAGCCTAATATTTTTTATTTTTGATATTTTTTTATAGTAGGTGCTCATCGTGATTGAAATTCATGATCAAAAGTTGTCACCGTGGTTGACATCCATAGGCAACAGTGGTCCCCGTGCCACTGAGCCATGGTCAAAATCTGACAAATTAGACAGCAGTGGGATAAATATTAATTAGATGTGGACTTGAGGTAGGTTCCAATGTTATTCTTTGTTTCTATTTTTATTCTCTGTTTAATTCCAGAATGCAAAACATTTAGACTAATTAGGGAAGACAACAAAATTGGCAATATGCATATGAGTCCTTAGGTATTTCATTGTTAGGTATTTACTAGGCACTGCTAGGAACAATGGACCTCTGAGTGTAGTCCACCCTAGTCTCAAGCGTGCTAGGATATCTTTTGTATTTTGTTTGCTTGCTTGAGGCCCAATTAGTGGCCATTCCATAGCTAGTATGCATTGTCAAAATATCATGTAGAATTAATCATGCATACTTTCTTAATGTGAAACATTCCTTTTTTTGTATTGCATATAGAATAATCATTTGAATGTTGTATCATGCATATTTCTTTCATGCAAATTAAAAGGAACAACACACACCATGTTTCACAGTAAATGCTAGTGAGTTGGAAGTCACATCCAACCACTGGTGGGGTTTCAATGATGATGGAGGTGACTTCCATCCGTTGGCCCAACTCCCATGTACCTTATGTTCTAGACCAATACCAGATAAAATAACCTTTCATAGCCTAGAAAATTTTCATATACTCTTCTTCGGAGGGCATGATGTTGACTAGGTGAAAATAGGTGAGGATCTGGGAGGACCTGTGCTCTCTTCCTGGGTGTGGACTTTCATTGCCACACTTTGGGGGGATTATGCAACTTGGAGTTCATAGCTAGGTTGTCGAACTATGAGTATACAGGTGAAAGCCCTTAAACTAAGTATATCATCAATTATTAAAAACACGATGAGAATTTCATACTGATACAACATATTTGCAAACATATCATACAATTTAGGGTTCACAAGAAAAACTTAAAATAAGATAATCATCACTGTTTACTTTACTTACTATAGAACATAATTTACTTAAAAGATAATTCAATGGTGCAAACACGGAGGTATCGATCCGAGCATAGACCTGAGATCTAATCCCAAGCTCCACCTAATGCACAACATGATGTAGAATATCCTCAATCACAAAATCCTCTCGAACATCGTTCGGTAAGCATTAGAGGAGATAATTCTACATGAGGGGATTCTATTGAGAATATCCCAATTAGAGGGAGTGCTACACATTTCTCTAGGAATATATTAGATCTTGGGGCTTCCCAGCATGGGGGTCCCCAATATGGTAGCATGTACCATGACCACATTCCTCATACATCCATGGGATCTATCGAATAATATGTCATCAAGGGATCTAGATTGGTATCCCTTCGACCTATAGCTAAGAGAGGCTCACGACCTCCACCATCTAAGTATATACAGGCTCGAGATCCACCCATTCAGGGGCAATTGGATAGGGGCACTTTCAAGCGTATACCCAAACAGACTCCCCACAAAGGTGAACCATGCAATATCACCATAGATATATCCAAAGTGGGAGCTAAAGGCATGCCACCTCATGAGCCATGGCATAGTAGTCAATTAGATATTTTAGAAAGAGTCCTAGGTCATCTAGGATACAAGCCTATGCCCACACCCTCTCGTCCTATGAGTGTGTGCAACTTAAGCATTTTTAAGACCATTAGAGAACCTAGAGAGTGCTCCAAGAATTCTCATGACATGCATACTCCTGCATCTGATGTAGGCACCGATTATATTAGATATCCTGATGTGAATGTCATCCTTATAGACAAGGGCAGGAGTGTGGTGAATCATTCCATTATGGGACACACCCATAAATTCACTTGCACAGAGCGCACGCACCAAAGGCCTCACATGGCCAATCATATAGACATATCACATAGGCTAGTATTGTGACAAAGATGTCAGATCCTCCAATATCAATTGGAGGATGTTTGCATATAACAAGAATGCCTTGAGCACTAGAGAAGTCAGAGGCAAAGGATCTTGAGATAGTGCTTATATGAGTAGTGTATGCATGAACAACACATCCTTGGCCAAAAGGAGTGTGGTAGGAACCTAGGGTTCCTAGCACATAAATTGATAAATAAATAATAAATAGACCTAAAACTAAAAGAATCACCTTTTGTATTGTCGGGAAGTCCCTTCAATAAATTGTATTATATTTCATATTCATGGATGATCTTGAATGAATGGTTTGAACAATCATATATACCGACCTAACCTTAACCATCATGTCTCTTCACCACAATGGTTCATAATAATTAATATAATTAATTATTATGACTTATGCTAAGCCCAATAATATAATATAATAATTAATTATTATATTATAAACTATACTACATGATATTAAATTATTATTATATTATTATTATTAATAAAGGTTAGGATATAAAATCCTAACATGCCACCCTTCCTCGAAAAACTTTGTCCTTAAAGTTTAGAAAAACTAGGAATATAATCTTCAACACTTTATTCTTTGGAAGGCTCAGTTTGTAGGCTAGATAGTAGCATTGTGTACTTTGTTGATAACAGTTACCATAGTTTAATGAAATCCTGGCACAAACCTTTAATAATATATTCCTTAATAATAATGGGAATTATATTATTTTTGTGGGCTACTTCACCGAGTTGCTAGTATTCAATATTTGGCAATAAGAGAGGACTATACGAGGCTTGTAGCATCCCAAAAACAACAATATTTGGCTTATGAACACCCCTCGATAATGGTGCAATAGCTATATTTTAACATTTGGTATGCATTTGTTGTATGTGCTATCTTGTAACGGTTCGTTTTAGCTTGTTGCTTCTTAATTAACTTGTGTCTTCTTGATCAAACATCTCCATTCCTTACTCAAGGAGGCCAATAATGTCATGGTGCTTCGAATGCTATGTTATTTATCCTAAATTTTAGCAAGTTAATAAATAAGCACTGCATAATACACCTTACAGGATTTGTTTCACCATAACAACTTAGCAACACTTCACCAAAAAATCAATATTTGGGTCAAGAAAGAACGCTCTTGTCCAGTAATCAGTACACAATGTAAGGTTGAACAATATCATGTCAGTAAACCAAACACAACTTGAATTAGTTGTTGTACTAATATTCTTTATTTCTCTAGCAGTCTTGTATTTCCAGTTGTAATAAATGTCTTCCAATTGTTATTTACCTCTCTTAAATGGTTCGATTACTTCATTCGCAGTGATAAGACACTGCTCCATCTAATTTGACACAACTATAATTTTATTATCATTAGCCTACTTTGAACTTCCTCCACATGCATTGAAAGTATCTTGTAGTGGTTCGTTCTATTCCCTAGGTATGTATATATTTTGAAGCTCTCTCGTTTGGCAATTTGGTAGCAACTTTTTTTTTTAACGACATTGTACGTAAAAAATAGGCCTCCTTTTAATGTTTTCAATCCTTAGGGTTTAAAATGGCTAGTCAATTGTTTCGCCAATCAAATGTGTTGGCTAATTTAAGAAATTAGGGATTCTAAATTACTGCAACCACATGATTAATTCGAAGGTGATGAACCAATATATCTCCCATGCTCCTAATGTTTTACTGCATATTTGAAACATAATTCCAACCACTTGTTAGTTTATCTTCAGTAGTGCAACTTTGACTAGCTATATTTTTAGCATTGCTGGCATTTCTACAGGCCCACCCATTAATAAATGAACTACCGGTACCAGCATGGCTTCATATGTTTCAAAATTTTTAGTTATAACTATTTTGAAAAACCTAATAATCAGGTAAATTTGGAGCTACCATAAGATTTATCCGTTCACCCTAATAAATATATGATTCAATATTCATGTTATTTTTGTCAGATATATTTCCCAAATCAAATATTTCTATCATTGGATGCATTGTGGTCCTTTGGCCTTGCATTATACCCTGTAATAGTCTCTTCCAGGTCCAAATTTGGGCAACAAATGATGTTGTTTATAACATATTTGTAATTAATTTCAACCTGACATGTCACATGTGTCAATCATTTGAACAACATATTGTTTTTTGAAGCTGAGTAGAAATATCATATCCACCGACGATTGTCTTCTATCATTTTTCGTAAAATAATCTTCTAACAGACAGGTGTTGTGGAAACTCTCAAAAATGTGACCGAGTGTTTTGTGTTCGGGAAACAAATAAAATTTTTACCAAATTTTACGGGGGGTGGTTCATGCGTTCATGAAATTTTTCCTTTGGAAAAGTATGAACAGAAGAACATCCTTATTATCGAGTACACTCTTCCCCTTATTAACAATGATTGTTCCCATATTTGGGGAGAAATTGAGGTTGGGTTATATCACTTGATAGATATATTCTTCGATCTTCTAGAACCCACACATTGTGACCTCCCTCGGACCTTATAAGAAAAAAAATACGAGACATATGAGAGCTAGAAAATAGGTTTCCTTTGTTTGATGAATGGGTGTCCAAGATTACCTACGATCAAAATTTTCACAGCTAAGACTCTAAGAAACGCAGTTTCAGAGCTCCAAATGGATAAATACAATAGGTAAATTTCTGCAGCCATTGCTAAAATCAACATTGTGTGTATCCAGATATCCAGACTACCCATTTGATGGATTGTGGTCTCCCAGTTCTATAGAATTCCTAAATATAATGAGTAACATGAACTTCTCCACATGCATGGCATATGATGAACCATCGTCACTTATCATACAAACTGAACAAATGAGCTACTTCAGTTGCCAATTTCTCCAAATCATGGAGGCCATTTTGACCAATCTTGTTGGCAGGCGTAAGTTTCTATTAATAAGATCTTTGCGGACAAGGTTATAGAAGTTATAAATCTAGAAGTTGATTATGTTTGGGTTCATAATTACCATTTCATGGTATGTTAAAATTATGGATGATATTTCCAACTAGTTATAAGTTGCAAGGAGAGAACGCATTTCCAGTTGCAGTGCTACCTCGAAATATGAGTACTAAACTTTCTCTCTTTCTTGATATGAGTAAGTGTTGGGTGGTGCATCTTCCCAATGAAATTGGAGAACTATTCAATCTAGAAGAGTTATATTTGTCTAGGTGTAATCTAATAGAGCTTCCTCAATGTTTGGGTAATCTTATCAAGCTGAAATTTCTTGACATCGGTGAAAATGATATAAGTAGTTTTCCAACAAATTTTCATTAGCGGAAATCACTAGTACATTTATGTGTAGACCAAAATGACAAACTTGAGTAATTGTCAGCCCTTTCAAATAGTCTCATTAAACTTAATATCTATTTGTTGTTGTACAAATCTGTAAGAAGTGTCCACCATTTCACATTTGAAAAAATTGAAGGTCCTTGATGTCTCTTTCTGCACAAGTCTCATGAAACTTCCATCATTGAACTCCATGTATTCTTTTAAAAAAAAATTCACATTGTGTAATTGTGGTATCTGGGAATTGCCATCTCTTCTAGAAAGTCTTGTTGATCTCAAAGTTGCACACTGCTACAATCTACAAAAAATGTTATCTTGTTTAGTTGGCTCGGCATCAAATGTAGAAGTTGGTGGTGGCCAAGGAGGTGGCCTCTTAGAACATAAATGTCATGTGATTATGTATGCATGAATCTCCTTTCTATTCTTAAAAGTAGATACATCGGTGCATATGGATAGAACACTTGAAATAGTGACTGAATCTGATTTCAAGTATGTCTTTTCTATTTGAAATAATAGGTGAATAGCTTTACAACAACTTTTTTTTGGGGTATAAGATTTCAAAAATGTTCTTGTAGTAGCACATGAATTCCAATAAAAATGTACATTGTGGTCGTACTTAGTTTCCCAGCTACTTGTAATTATTTTTTGTATTGAATTTTTTTTATGGTTTTTATAATTTTTATTCAGAAGTGGAATAGGTATTTTTTGGAGTTCTATGGTTATGGGCTCATCTAGAGAAACAATTAATTTAGGGTTTGAAGCAATATGTTCAGTTGCATTTTTTTCATTCTTGGGAAGAGCAATGGGTACCAATTGGGATTTCATGGCTACAAGTTCTTCCTCCTCTACCTGATATTCCATGGCTAGGGTCTCCTCTTGCATTTCCATTAAATATTGTATAATACGATCAAACGTTCCATTTGTTTTTTTTGTTTTTGTTCAATCATTCTTCTAATTTCTGCAATGTCATTTTTCATTTCCTTGACCAATATGGTTGGATCCATAAGGCTCTGAAACCAGATGGTATGAACCTAGGTTTCTTAGCACATAAATTGATAAATAAATAATAAATAGACCTAAAACTAAAAGAATTGCCTTTTGTATTGTCGGGAAGTCCCTTCAATAAATTGTATTATATTTCATATTCATTGATGATATTGAATGAATGGTTTGAAAAATCATATATACCGACCTAACCTTAACCATCATGTCTCTTCACCACAATGGTTCATAATAATTAATATAATTAATTATTATGACTTATGCTAAGCCCAATAATATAATATAATAATTAATTATTATATTATAAACTATTCTACATGATATTAAATTATTATTATTAATAAAGGTTAGGATATAAAATCCTAACAGAGTGTGTTGAGATAGAGGATCAATTGGCTAGCACTTTTTTACATCCTCATGATGAGATCAAAGAGCGTATTATGAGACGAGAGGCTTCACTACCTAAACTATGTCCTGAGCAGGTAAACCTGCATACTCGCCATGCATCACCACAACAAAATCGATGCCTAGCATCCAAATACTATGAGCATATGAAGCATGAGGAAGATGTGGGAGACAGATTAGACCAAGAATATCCTAAAATATCCCTAGTTGAGGAGGATGATGATCCCAGTATGCCACCTCAATAGAAGAGGAATCTACCTTCGAAATCACCCCTGAGGCAATCTCGAGAAGAGGAGATCCTTTCTTCACAAGCCTTCAAGGCCTTAGCGAAGAAGGTCCTAGCCATAGAGAAGCAAGGGATGATTTATCAAAATATGACCTTGAACAAAATTTATAATAAACCTCTATGCCCGTTAGTGCCTATTCCAGCATACCCTGATCATTTCAAGATGCCTAGGCTAGAAATATTTTGAGAGAAAGATGCACAAAAGCATGTGATGAGATTCTTAAATATGTACTTTCATATTGAAAGCAATGATGCTTTGCTCTTGCACACCTTGATCACGACCCTCTTAGACCTAGCTTGGGAGTGGTTCAACCAATTATAGAGGTATAGCATCACTAGTTTCAATCAACTAGCTGATATGTTTCTTGAATGCTTCTCCTTTGGAATCAAGAAAAAGGTGAATCTATCAGACCTGGTGGCTTTAATGTAGCACAATGATGAGCTAGTGATGGATTATAGAAAGTTATGGACAAATATGATGGTAACATTGCCATTCCCCATCTTGTCCTTAGAATTGATCCGAATGTTCACAAATATTTGTGTAAAGCACATTTTGTTATTGTTGCAGTTGTAGTAGTACTTGACATTCAAGGAGGCTTTGGTGTAGGCCAAGGTAATCAAGGAAATCAAGTTATAGGAGGGTAACTTAAAGTTCAGGAACAAATATAAGTGGAACAAGAAAATTACTGAGTGACAATAGGCCAAGCCAGCCCATGTTAATCAGGTAATGTTGAACCTCGAGAAATGGGATAAGGGGCAACAACAATGTAACTATCAAGCCAAACCTCCTCCTATGTAGTACAAGCAGTGCAACAACAAGCAAAGGGGTAAATATAAAGAAGGATTCTTGCCTTGCGTATTCCCTCAGTTATCAGAGTCTTTGGATTCAATTTTTCATCAGCTATGCAAGGCCAAGGCCATAAAATTGCTCAAAGTTAAACTAATGGACCCTAGTCAACCTAAACCTAATGGGTACAAAGATTATCAGTATTGCATATTCCACAGAATGAAATGCCACAACATCAAAGTATGTTGGTATTTCAAATACTTGATGTAAAACATGATTGAGAGGGGTATGCTTCTTGTCAACAACCCACAAGCACTTGATAATAAAAATATGGGGATTTATAAGAATCCTCTACCTAATCACAAGGCACTAAGGAATAATGTTGGCCAGGTCAACCAAGTGTGCATCGAATCACCAACCCATGGGTTTGTTGGCATGGTCAACATTGTCATGAGAAATACAAGGTATATATAACCTAATAAAACTTTGGTACCTATTAGAGTCCAAGTTGTGCCTCCTCCAAAGCCAGCCCAGAATATACCTGGACCACCAACTAGACCGGTGGTGACCATCAGAAGTAGTTTGGTCTAAAATCTACAAACAACTACAGCAAAGTTATCGATTTAAAGTGTTCACACACTTCATGGGACATGTGCAGCAGTGCAAAGAATCGATCATCCAATTTCATGATCATGAAGACAATATGGTTTCCACTATTATAGTGGACCCACCACTCCATATTATCGCATGTGTAAACCACATACAATTTAAGTGGGTATTTATTGACACGGGGTCGTCAATCAAAATCATAACGACCAAGGCATTGACTTATCTGAAGCTACAAAAATCACATATTGTACCCTCCATGGTTATGCATAGTGGCTATTTTTGCAAAATTGGCTAAATTTAGGATTTTTAAAATTTGGAATTGGCTAATATTTGGGACCCTTGACCAGGGTCCATTAGCCAAAAAAATTTGGGTGTAAATTTATTTTTTGGTTGATTCGCCCCTATTTTATAATAATTTGACCATTTTAAGTTTAAATTTCCAGCATTGCCCCTGATAATAGTGAACCTTCTACATGTGTTTCGATACTATTCACCTGGATTTTAAAACCGATTAGCCAAATTTTTATAAACACATTTTTTGGTTGACCCCTTATGTATAATCTTGGTACCCTCTGCATTTACCTTACAAGCATTTAACGATGTGCTATGCTCAACGATGGGTACCATAGTCCTTCCAATACATGTTAGACTAAATACCATCTCTATGATGTATCATGTGATCGAGGGCATGATGCAATATAAAATCATGTTAGGGAGACCTTGGATTCGATAAATGCATTGTATCCCTTCTATACTACATCAATGCATAAAATATGTACACAAGGGATAGGTTCACGTAGTGCCTTCTAATGAAGAACCTTTTAAATACATGAATCTAGCAGATTTTTCAAGGGATTTCGTGCTCTCCTCAATACACCTAGATGTATGGTTGACATCGTTGATTAAATAACCATGAGGTAAAGTACAAGAAGCATGTGCAAAGCTCACAAAGTCTGCATTGCAAATATCAGAGTACACAACTACTGCTTCTACCAAACCATCCGTATTCGTGATGCATCGAGAGGACATGAAGCTAAAAGTAAAAATGGGAAAGAAAGAGATAAAGCACATGCCCAAATCTATTGTAGATGAGATTCCTATTCCCATGGAGGTAGATAATTCTTAGATAGGAGTCGAAGAGGCACCTTAGCCTGCTTTACCTACATCTTCAATGGGTTCATCTGCACCATAGGTGATCATCCATCTGGTTAATTATGGCTTAGGGGAATACATTGTGCATAATATGACATTCACACCGATCATTGAGACTGTGCAGGACATGGGCCGACCATGAGCCCATCGCCTTCCCATAGGAACAGTGGTACAACTAGGGGTGCCACCTAACCAAACTAACTTTATCTATGATGGCTATACCATATAGCATATCGCACCCCCATTGATGAATATGATGATGAACTATTTGCTGTAGATGTTCATTATATTGCTAACCCAAAGTATGCCCTACAATATTTTGAATATCACCATTAGTATGGTTACGACCTCAGGTTATTTGAGCAAGGATGTTTGACACCTTATAAACCACATTATCAATTGCCTACTGATAGGTTTGGTTTAGGTTACTTCAACAGAGGACAAGATGAGCTCCTAGCGACATCTTTAGACTTCCTGTACCTCAATATGGGGGGGGGAGGTTGATTTTAATTCCTACCACCCCAATCCCTTAGCTCTTCGTAGGAAGAACCAGATAGTATCGTATGTCACTATAGGACCACCTGTGATATATCACAATGACATCTTGGTGGCTAACATTCTAGAACATACGCCAAGAGATAACTTAGGTGAAAAAATTCATCAAGTGGTCGATAAGATTGGTTTGTAGATCCATAATGTTGGTTTAGCAATAGAGCCTAAGTTAGAATACTCTTCTAATGAGGATAGAGCGGAGTCCATCTTTGATATTGATGGATTGAGCTACATGAATGAGAGTGATGATGATGATAGGTCCTCAAGCGATGAACAATCTGATAATAGAACTGAGTTGGCCTATCTAGGTCTGCTCAATTTGCATTATCTATTACCTCTAGAGGTAGTCATCAAGGATGAGCAATCCTCTGTAGGCGACAATGATTATCAAGAGTTGGATCACATGGGACCCCATCCTCCTAATCACCCAATTCTAATGGCTAGCAGTGGAGGTATGCGTTACGATAGTGACAAGGTAGACAAGATAGAGAGATTCTATCTAGGACCTCCTTGATTTTACCACTCCACTC
The DNA here is from genome assembly GCA_028583015.1 of Wollemia nobilis. Taxonomy (NCBI): domain Eukaryota; kingdom Viridiplantae; phylum Streptophyta; class Pinopsida; order Araucariales; family Araucariaceae; genus Wollemia; species Wollemia nobilis. The sequence continues at coordinate 3,063,468 of JAQPPZ010001274.1, read as the reverse complement.
TATAACCCAGTCAATTTGTCCAAACCACTATATCTAAATATAGATGCTATTGATTGGGATCGTTCTAATTCACCACTAGAGCCTAAAGATTTCTTCCCCAATGAAGAAATGTTGCAACCATTTCATTTTGTGTTAGGCTGTGCACATGATATCTATCATGTTGAGGATGCTTCCAATGTAGAACCTATAAACCCATCAAATGACATACACTTGATACCTACCCATCATCATCTTGAAGAGAGATATCATATGTCAGTAGAGGAAACCTTCAAAGTGGATATCAACGATGATCCCACTAATCCAAGGAAGGTTAAATTTGGGGAAACCTTAACTCCTTATGAGTATGCCAAACTCATCCCTCTACTAAGAGAGAGACTTGATCTCTTTGCTTGGACTTACAAGGATATGCTAGGTCTAGATCCAAACTTGGTTACACACAACCTTTCACTAGATCTATCAAAGAAGTCAATTAAGCAAAAACTCAGGAAGATGCATGCAACAGTAGCCTTAATGGTGAAAGATGAGTTGTAAAGAACAAGCCATATATTATATTAGCCAAACCTTGGTGAGGTATGAGCTAGGATATGCATACGTGGAGAAGTTGTGTTAAGCAGTAGTATTCGCTACAAAGAAATTATGACACTATATGTTAAGTCATATGATGTATGTCAAAACAAAATCCTTTGTAGTATATGATGAGCAAGACATATTATAATAAACGTACTGCAAAGTGGATCATGCTACTGACATAATTTGATCTATAATTCATTAACCAAAATTCCATTAAGGGATAAGTCATAGCTGATCAACTAATTGAGGCACCACTAGAAAATAGTAGGCCTCTAACCATTGAGCTTCCTGATGATGCAGTTTTTACATTATCAAAAGAGCCTATAGACCAAAAATGGCCACATACTTAGTAAAATTTTGACTAAGTGGTAAGACTGATATTCCACTCTGGAATATGGTTGATGGTATGAGTCCGCTGGGAGATATTCAATTTTGAAGGTTTGAAGACATTCCGAAAAACTCCATTTCGGGTCCGAAATAACGATGGGTTTCAAATCCACAAAATTTTGTAAGAGATGGTGACGTCAGCAATAAAAAGTGTGGATTTGGTTCTTGTCGTATGTCCGATTCCGAAAAGTCTTTTTGCTTCCCGCTCCGGAAGAGCCTTCTTGCTTTCCACTCCGGATTGAAGAAAGTTTCAAAATCCACAAAAGTCATGAGGAGATGATGACGTCAGCAATGAAAATGTGTGGATTGGCAGATCCGGGAAATGAACAAGGATTCTCTTTCCGGAATGAAGATAAGGCGAAAAGGTGAAATAATCTAAGTGTTTGACTCTAGGCCCAGATTTGCATTATCTTTAAAATCCACAAAATTCACGAGGAGATGATGACGTCAATGATGAAAAAGTGTGGATTAACAAAGACAAGGTAGAAGATAAAATATCTCAGAGTGGATTCAAGGTTTTAATGTTGTGGATCCGGATTGAAGACTCTGATGACTGAGGAAACGAGCGGGATGGCTTTCAGCTCACACCGGATTTAATCTGAGTCATCCAATAAGGAGAATCAATGGTGGAGGTTGGCCTATCAAATTTTGACTGTTTAAAATGTTTTTGCACCAGAACCATGGTGTGCAGCTGGAAGATGAAACGTCAAATATTTTCAAGAAGAGCTAACCAAAAGCAGTTACAGATCGACGATAGCAAGTTGTTCTCAAGAAATATCAATGGGATGCATGATCTAGAAGGTTCTAAACTTTAGTTCTTCTGGTAGATCATCAAGTTGTAGAGACCCCGAATGGCCATGGTGGATGCCCTTCTAGCAGATTTCCTAGAGTTTGAATGAATCAGCTAACGCCAGCTAAACTCTTTGTTGAGTTGTTGTAACAAGATTGAATGTATTGTTTCTTGAATATTATGATATGAAAACTATAAAGAGAGATCGAACCCTCAATTTCAAGGGTTGGATCTAGCGTGTTTTCCTGTACTACTATAAATATTTTTGAAGGACTGAATGCAAGGAGCAATACATTGATCTTCGCCTCAAGGTTGCATTTCTGTGTTGGATGTTAGAGGTTCAGATTTCATAGTTGTATTTATGTAAATACTTAGATGGTTAGTTTGTGCCGATCATGGATTACTAGTTGTTATGAGTAATTGAAATCTGCTTTGAAGTTTGTTCTTTGTTATTAGAAGGTGCATTTCTATAAAATCTAGGTTTTGGTGAATTTTGCTATTTGGATTATCATTTCCTAGATATTGAAATTGCTTGTTGTAACATTTCTCTGTTATGCTTTAATATCTAAAATGAGCTATCTTGGGATAAAAGTTGATCTGGATGTATATCTTTAATATGGTTTTTTGGAAGCTTTTTATGGTAATGCAATGTTGTTAACCTATCCATCCACTGATATCTACATTTCTCTAACCTTACCCTTTTCTTACCCTAAACTCCAAGCCCTAATTGAGCATAATTGTGTCAACAATCTGCTAAGTTGACAAGGAACCAGCCTACTCTAGAGGTTGGATCTGAAACCCCTATTTTAGTCCATCCAATGTTGAGTGTTGAGCTACAGCTATCGAGTGCAAGCCTAAGTAGAAAGTAGGAAGATAGACAGTCGCAGTATCAAGTAAAACTTGGTGCAATTCAGTGCCCAACAATTTTTGGCATGCCCGGTGGGATAGTTCACAAGGAACACGAAACCCATCTTAAGAGTTATTGTTATCTCTACTCGAAGGAATCAAGATTTGGTGAATTATCTTGACCTTGTTAGCGGAGAAAATAAAGTTCATCTGGCGACTCCCTGGTCAAAAGACCCTAAAAAGTATTGTAGACCAGTGCCCTTTCATGTATACCAGGTCCTTCAAGAGGAACAACCCTGATTCTTTCTTTCACTGTGAGTTACCCCTGAGAGGGTCTACTATTATCAGAAGTTTGGATCAAGATTTTATTGAAGAAGAAGAGCTTCTGGAAGAAAACCCAGTAGTTCCCCCAAGAAGACCTGTAGCCAGAAACATGGCACACAATGTGGCCCCAAATTTGCCACTACAGAAGTACCCTAACTGGGACTCAACTGGGCCCCTTAGTTTAGCCCAAATGGATGCCATTCCTCAAGTTGTATCTAAGGCAACACCCACATATGATGGATTTGGAAAGATAGCTTACGAGCACTACCAAGATATCTTGAATCTGGCAGCAATCCATAATATAAAAGAGGAAAATATTATTGTCAGAATTCTAGCCCTGTCATTTCATGGAAAGATATTACACTAGTTTAGAACCCTGGAAGATAAGTCTATTGATTCATGGCAGTCATTGGCTGAGCCATTCATAGAAGAATTTAATGAATCTACTGATCCCTTTTCCCTGCTAAATCAGTTTATAGCTATGCAAAAAACACAACAAGAAACTGTCTTTGATTTTAATTTGAGATTTAGCAGAACTTGGAAGAGAATTCCCCTTGAAGCTAGACCAGCTACTTGTTTGGCTTATATGTATTACATTCATGCCCTAGGATCAGAGCTAGGTCTGCAGACACAACAATCTAGAATTGAAACCTTTCCCCAAGTCTATAATGTTGTCGTCCATGCTGAAAATATCTTGATCAATGTAGGAAGAATTCCCGCCAAGACCGTGTTGCCCTACAACTCAAAAAATAGTGGGAGCCATGAGCAATCTACAAAATCCTCCCACATGGATCCTCCCTCTGTACCATCTACATTTCCTAAGATGAATCCTATTCCTAGATCTAAAGTTGTGTCCTCCACACCTTCTTTCCCCCCTCTTCCTTCCCAACCTTCTCAAGAATTGTCTTCTATCCTAGACATACAAAATACCATGAAAACTCTGAGTAATAGAATGAATTCAATGGAGAAGAGAGATCAAGAAAGGTCACAATAGAGGAGATTCCCATATGTGAACAAAGATCAAAGGCCTGGTCCTAGTAATAGTACCGGGGTTAGGGTGAATGTAGCGTATGAGGATCTAGAATGTTCTGTAGATTCCACTCTTGCAAATATCTGGTGTTTAGTATGTAATGACCCCCATGATTCATAGTCTTGTGTGATGTATCAACACCATGTTCAACAAGCCATGGATCAAGCTGAAAGAAATCAAAAGGGAAGAGTTAATATGTTATGGCACCTTGATCAGATCATGGTTGGGAAAGACTTGGAGGAAGAAGGCCCAATTGCTGTTATGATGAGGTCTAGAAATAAAGCTTTACAAGTAGACCCTCAGAAAATGGGACAATTCTAGGTCCCTTCTCAAAAGAAGGTTGATTTCCCCCCTCAGAATAGTGACACTTTTCCCATTCCCCGAGCTAAGGGAAAGGAGAAGACTAATAATTTCCCTAGGATTCTAGAAAGAGTAACAGAAGGAGATAGGATGAAATCCAAGAATGAAGAGCAAGAAAGGCTTAGGTTCCCCTCTGTTACTAAAAGATAAAGGTTAGAGGTAACCCAACAATACAAAAGGAGGTATGGTGAGCCAGATAGAGGACTGGAAAGACTATCCCTAACCAAGTCTGAGTATAACATTATGGAAGAGATGAAAAATATTCCATCAAAAGCTAGCCTGTATGATACCCTTTTCATTTTGGGCCAAATTGACTTACTTAAAGCTTCCCTCAGTAAAAGTCCCCAGAATAGATTTGCTACCACCATCCTCAGTATACCCTCAAAAAATAAAGAAATGACACCTATTGTCCTAAAGAACAAACCTCCCCCATTTTATATATCCTTAATAATGGAGGGATGGGTAGTCCATAATTGCATGATTGATTCAGGAGCATCAACCACAGTTATGCCTAAAGCAGTCTATGAAGAGATGGGTATGGAATATACCTGGTCTTGTCCTGGAGTGTTGCAACTAGATGGGACACCTATAAAGATGGTTGGAGTTATTAAAGATGTACTGATGAGGTTGCACAGATCCCCTGAGGTGACAATAGTGCAAGAAATAGTGGTGGTAGATTTAGAACCCTATTTTGGATTATGTCTCTCAAGAGAATTTACTGCAAATCTTGGAGGATGTATGTATATGGATTATTCTAGTATGGTGATACCTTTTAAGGGAAAGAGGATAAGGATAACTCCTGAGAAACCAGTTGCTTATCATATTGAGAAAATTGAAGAAGACATGTGCAACCTTAATCTTGTGGAGGAATTTGAGCTAGTAGAAAACATTGAAGAACTAGATATTGAAGATGAGTTGCCTTTCAAAGAGGATTACAGTCAATTTGGAACTGGTATGGGCACATACAACATCACAAATGAATTGGAAAAGAAACTCCCTGCTATTTCTAATAAATCCCTAAGAAATAATGAAACATGGGTTATGCACTTTGATGGTGCTAAATGCAGAAATGGTGCAGGGGCTGGTGTAGTTCTGCAATCATAGTCAGAAGGAGTGAAGAATTTTTCTTATAGACTGACATGGTCATGCACCAATAATGTTGTAGAATACGAGGCTTTGTGCCTTGGATTAATGCAAGTTGAAAGCATGGGCATCAAGATTTTGAACATATATGGTGATTCTAAGTTAATAGTACATAAGGTAAGAAATAAGTGTAGCAGTAAGCATCATTACTTAAAAGCTTACTGAAATAGAGTTTGGGACCTAATGGATTCATTTGATGCTCTAAACCTAAATTTTGTGCCTAGAGAAGAGAATCACCTAGCAGATGCATTGGCAACTAAGGGAGCTAATTTCAATCCTCCTATAGATTTTGGAACTAAGAAGACCAAGGGGATTAAAATGGTTTTTAGACCTGCAGTACTGGATAAGAAAATATTCTGGCAGGTTTTTGAGAGTGATGAACATATTCTGGACTTTATGATAAAAGAAGCATGCTTCACAACTGTCCAAGAAGAAGACTTGGAGGAGATAGATCAACAAGACTTCATCCAACTGAGAAACAATCACATCCCAAAGGGGTTGGTTACCCTTGAAAGTTTATTCGATAATGAAGATAGAAAGAAAGTGGGAGCTATGAAGGTTGCTGAGAAGATCTATAAAGAGATAGAAGTCAGAATCAGAAAAAAGTTAAATATTGGGGTCCAATGTTCTACTGAGGAAGCAGAAGATATTAAAGCTTTATGTTTAAAATACCAAGATACTGTAGCTTGGTCATATGAGGACCTTAAGGTTTATGACAAAAGGATTATCCAACATACTATTGAGTTAGAGCCTGATGCTAAACCATTCCGACAAAAATAGAGGCCTGTCAATCCAAGGATAGAAGTCATTATGAGAGAAGAACTTTTGAAGCTGCTAAAGGCTAAGATAATATATCCGATAAAACACTCCACTTGGGTAGCTAATTTGGTACCCGTAAGAAAGAAGAATGGGGACATACACCTATGTGTAGATTTCAGGAATCTGAATCAAGCTTCCCTCAAGGATCACTATCCCCTCCCTCAGATTGATCAGATTCTACAAGTAGTAGCTGGAGCAGAGAGGTTCTCACTATTAGATGGTTATTCTGGGTATAACCAAATTTGGGTAAAAGATCAAGATCAATACAAGACAACATTTACTACAAAGTGGGGAACATTTGCCTATCATAGGATGCCTTTTGGGCTATCTAATGCAGGAGCTACATTTTAGAGGGCCATGGATTATGCCTTCGGTACACTTATAAACAAGGTTATTCTGATTTACCTAGATGACATGACTGTGTTTTCTCATGATAAAAATGATCATCTATATCATTTGGAACAAGTTTTTCAAAAATGCAAGAGAATTTGGTATTTCTCTAAATCCTAAGAAGTCATTCTTTGCGGTACATGAGGGAAAACTGTTAGGACATGTGGTCTCAAAAGAAGGTATGGCCATAGAACCAGATAGGATTAAAGCAATCCTAGCTATTCCTTTGCCTACTAATCAAAAGATGTTGCAGTCTTTCTTAGGCCAGATCAATTTTGTCAGAAAGTTCATTTCTGATTTTGCACAGAAGGTGAGGCCTATATCTGAACTACTCAAGAAGAGGGCAGAATTCAAGTGGACTGAGGTTAGGAAGCAAGATTTTGAAATCATCAAGCAATCCATTTCTATAGCCCCAGTTTTGATAAATCCAGATTTTAGCAAAGATTTTATCCTATATGCTTATGGAGCTGAACAAAGTTATGCTTCAGTACTCACTCAAAGGGATGATCAAGGGGATGAACACCCTGTATTCTTTTGGAGTCAGAATTTGCATGACTATCAAGTAAAATATAATTTTATTGAAAAACAAGTGTTTGCTGTGATGAAGTCACTTAAGAAGTTCAGACAATATCTAGTGCAGAGCAAAACTCTAGTGTATGTAGTTCATCCAGATGTGAGAAGTTTTATTTTACAAGGTGACCTTGGAGATAAAAGGGTTGGTTGGATTACTAAGATCCAGGAATATGATGTGGAAATATGCCCCACCAAGCTGGTAAGAGGCAGAGCCTTGTGCCAAGGATTGATAGATATTTCAGCTCTGGTCGGAGTAACAAATTGTCAGATGATAGAAGAAGATCAAGTAGAGATTGTCCACACTCCGGATTCTGATTGGATCGAACAAATGACTAGGTATTTTCAAACTGGTGTATGCCCACCTGATCTGAGTTCTTCTCAAAGAAGGAGGTATAGACTTCATGCTTTGAAATATGCATTATTACCAAAAGGGTTATTCAAAATAAACTTGGATGGTGTTCTCCTAAAATGTTTGAGGGAGGACCAACAAAAGAGAGTCCTAGAAGAATTTCATGGAGGATCATCTGGTGGTCATGGCTCGGGTAGAGTTACAACTTTGAAGATAATAAGAGTAGGCTATTATTGGCCTACTATCTTCAAGGATGCTTTCAAAGTTACTCAGGTTTGTGATAAATGTCAGAGGTATGTTGGAAGAACTAGAAATGTTGCATCTCCTCTAAAGCCTATTCAAGTTGAAGAACCTTTCCAGCAATGGGGATTAGATTTCATAGGAGTTATAAATCCTAACTCTTCATCAGAACATAAGTTCATCTTGACAGCTACTGATTATCTAACCAGATGGGTAGAGGCTATTCCTACAAAAATGGTAGATCAAGATGTTGTGATCAACTTTATGGAGAGTTTAATTTCTAGATTTGGAATCCCGAAAGCTTTGGTGAGTGATAATGGTCCTGCTTTTATAGGGGCCAAGTATATTGAGTTTGCTAGCAAGTATGGCATCACTCTCAAAAATACTTCAAATTATTACCCTCAAGGTAATGGACTTGCAGAATCTACTAACAAGAACCTGTTGAGGATTTTGAGAAAGTCCCTGGAAGGTAACAAGAGGAGTTGGCATCTATTGCTTGACCATGCTCTATGGGTGGACAGGATTACCATTAAGAAATCTATCAAAAATTCCCCTTATGCACTGGTATATGGAAAAGAAGTAGTATTGCCAATCCACTTGGAGATCCCAACACTTAAACTTGTCAGTTCAGAAGAGGAAGAATTGGAGGAAGATCCAGTAAAAACCAGATTGACACACTTGCTGCAACTGGAAGAAAACTAGACTCAAGCATATGATCATTTTTAGAAGCATTCATCAGATATTAAAGCATGGTTTGATAAAAAGGCCAGGTTCAAAAAACTTCAAGTCGGAGACTCAGTTCTCAGGTGGAATGTGGATAGAGCAAAGCCGGGAAAACATGAGAAATTTGATTCCTTTTGGGATGGTCCTTTTGAAATAGTGGAAGCTAAAGAATCTAATGTATTTCAACTGAAGGATTCGAAAGGAAACATTCAACCAATTCTGGTGAATGGTTTCCACCTCAAGCTTTACTATATGTGAGTTGTGATCTCATTGTAACATATGTACATAAATATTTCCCTTCCTTTCTGCACTTTGTTCTTGTTTTCTTTTACACTTTGTAAATTGGTCCTTTTTCAAAAGGGATTATTCTAAAAAAAAGAAAAAATTTTGTTTCAAAAAATGACTAAGTGTTGAGAAGGGCGTGTTAAGGTTCCATTCCGCATATGGTACCACCTAAAGTTCTTCGGAATGATGTTTTGCCTTCGAATCTGCATGATTAGATCTGGATGGACAATTCCGTAGGATGATCCACCAGAAGAAAGATGAGAATGGTAATAATCTAGAAATCTCTCAAAGCTTGGAATAAGCTAGAGCGAAATCAATTCAAAACCAAACGACAAGTTCTAAGTTGACACGTGGAGGCTAAAGATTGCTCATGCATTCAATTCTAACAAACTCACGCATGGACTGAAGAGTAGGCTTAAGGAATGTGATGAGCTGGCAATGCAAATTCAAAATTTGACCAATAAAGAGAGGATGCCACTTTTTGAGCCACCAAAGAAATAATGGAAAGGATAGTGAAGTGTGCCGATGAGATATCATGCACAACAGCTGCATTTATGATGGATGATGCACGTGTTCCAGATAATAAAAGTCACAAAGCTTTGCACGGGATTCATTTTGCAACCTCAAGGTTAGAAGAAAGTTTAACAGTGTGCTGAAGTTCTCATTGCTTACCCTAGTGCGTAGAATCTCATCGTTATAGGATGGCTCCTAAGAAATCCCCCATAGAAGTTATAGAGGATGTTCCAGAGTTTGAGACTATGAATGAAAGTACATTTGTACCTTACTTGGACAAAGCCAAAGTAGTAGTGGATATAGAAATGATTATCACTGAAAGGATGAGATTAAGGAGGAGTGTCCATGATAGGTACAAAAATAATGTTACTCTATCAATAGAGGGTAGATGCTCCATTCTATCTTATTTGTCCTTTTATATTTGTGATTTTGTTCACCCCTACCCTGAATTAATAGCTGCTATCATAAAATACTATGACCCACTCGCCAAAGCTATAAAAACCCATGAGGGTGAGATCCTCTTTCACATCACTGCTACTTTCTATCATAAGCTTTTTGCTTTACAAGTAGATACCCCAGTAGCCCCAAAACCTTTCAATATTGGTGAGCAAACTAGATTTTATTCCATGAAGAAGTGGGTGAATGATGGTGAGGCATTTAGAAATTGGGTCTATAAACAGTTGGGCCAAGAACCCTAGGAAGAATTGCCAGAGGTCCCCATTTCTATCAAGAAGTTTGAAAACTCAGTTCTATTTTCTATGTTGGCTTGCATGGAAGGTCTGGACTCTGATGAAAAGGTCTATGGTTGGCAAATTGCTACTGCTTATTGCATCTCCAATGAAAGGATGTATGAAAAAGAGGAAGTGAAGAAGGGAATAAGGGTGATTTATTTTTATTGGCCAACTTTTCTCACCCAAAGAATTCATGAACAGTTAACTAGTATGAAGAGGGGCACTGACGCTCCTAGTTTTAGACATTGTTCAAATTTGGTGTGGATGTTTTATGCTGCTGTGAAGGATAGAATGCCCTGGATTCTGGTAAAATATAAGAATGACCAAGGAGAACTCATGTCGGTCTATTATTGGACAAGCCATTTGTGAAGCGGTGATTCCTATTATAGATTTAATTTGGAATTTTTAGGACCGACCCTTAAGATAATGTATGATAATTTCCCTAGACTGCCACCTCTGGCCAAGAGGATTATGAGGACTCAAAATGTAGAAGAAGGGGACTGGTATATGTTGACTGAAGGCACAATCATTAGGTTATATGTTTTCATGGGTAAAACTTTTCTTTTGCCCCAATTTATCATGAAAAGACTCTTCGCCCTAGAATATTTAAGGCAAGCAGAGTATATTGACTCCAAGTATGGTTTAGGGAGAAAGAGGAAATATTTACTTTCTCATCGCATGATGAGTGATATCACTGTTACTAGAAAAGGGTAGAGTCAGTAGATTGAACAATACCTGGATAGGTTAGGTCTGTTTTACATTCCACAAAGATGGAGTTATGATCCAGATGGTATTTTCACTATAAAGAATAAAACCCTGAATGGAGCCAAGGCCTACAAATTTGAGAGGAGGCCCAGGGTTAATTTTGAACAAGGAAGGAACAATGATGAGACTACTTTATTGGAGTGGGACGTCTCCAAAATGAGACAATTGCCCCCATGGTTAGATTTTTATGAACAGGTTGAAGATTTTGACCCTGACTATAACCCTGATCATCAGATTACTAAAGAAATGATTGATAAAATCAAAGAAAAAATGACAAAGAAGACTAAGCCCTCTTCCAAGTCAAAATCTGCAAAGAAAAAGGAAGTTGTAGAGCAAGAGGAAGAGGATTATAATGGGCCATGGGAGGATGCCAAGATTATGGATTGGTGGCGTATGAGGATTGAGATTGGAAAATCTAAGATGAATTTTGGAATGCCAATTGATAAAGAGTTTTCAAAAAGATATGATGAAAATGTTGATACTTGGAGGATGAAATATGTAAGGCACATTGTGTTAATAGGTGATTCTAAGCCTTTCCAGCCTCCTCTAGATCCAGAAGACTCTGAAAAGGCTTTGGAGTAGTAGAAAATTTTAATCCTACTACTGAACAAGTGGAGATATTTCCTAAGGGGGCTAGGATGTTGAGCAAAATGAGAGTTCCTAAGGGAAAAGCTATTAGTACCCCGATCATCGAGGGAAGATCTAGACCCACACGTTTAGCCTTAGGAGGATAGCTGAAAGATAAAGTGGTTGATCAGGAAAGGAAAAGTAAAGACGTTAAGTTCAAATCGTTGTCTTTTACTCTTGCAGTTTCGATAAATCCACAACCTATTATCGAGCAATCAGTATTGATTGGGGAAGTACAAAGAGATTTATCAGAGGAGGATTCTAAAGCTGAAGTGGAGGCTTTCTGACTAATTCATAAAATAACTAGGAGCACTCTAGGGATAGAAGAGAAGGAAGTTTCTAAAATGCAGAAAGTGGAAACAGAGGCAATCACTGAAGAAATGACTGTCCCTACTAAAGAAGGATTACCTGAGCAGGAGCAACAGGTTGAAATAGAAACTGAATGAGAACACCCAACATCTGTAGGCGTAGGTATGGTTTCTAATCCCTCTTCCACTTCTGATCTTCCTGGTTCCCCAAAATAATTTCCCTCCTCTTCAAATCAAAAGAATGTGTCAAGTTCACCTCCTTCACCTCACAGTTCTCCCCTCATACATTCAGTATCAATGGAAGTACCAATCAGTTCTATCATGTCTCAATCTCCTTCAAATACACCTTCCACCTTTGAGTCTTCCATTACGATGTCATCCATCATTACACCCCATCTGTCTCATTATCATCATCCATGGGACATTGCATTCCTAGTATCTCCATCCCTTCTACTATCAGTTTGGTTCCTATTTCTATGAATTTACCTATATCATCAGCAGCAATAGCCATAGAATCTACTATTGTGATAGAGGTTGCTATCAAAACATCTTCACCACCACCAATAACTAGCCAGTCTGCCCTCACATTTTTAATGCCATGGTCTCCTTTGGTTGTTGATGCCTCAAGGTCTATTGTCGCATCTCAAGGGCAAGCTGCCATGCAGAATATAAATGACTATTGGGCAAAAAAACTCACCAAGCCTTCTAGTCGGATGGTTGTAACCAGGAAGAGCATGTATGTCAATCCTGTCACTAGACAGAGGATTTCAAGATCTTTGATCCCACAGGTGAGCAAGCCTAAAAATGAAATGACTGCTAAAGATTATAAAGTAGAAGAAATTATAGAGGACATTGATAAGATTCCTACTGAAGATGAATTGGGTATGGCTAAGGCTCATTTGGAGACCTTTTATGTAAAAATTGATATAGAAATGGATAAGGTAAATAAGTTGAAGCAACAAGTTGAAAGGTTAAAAAAGAGCATCAATGATCAAAAGGAGGTAGAGAAGGCTCTCAGGAAAGAAGCTAAGGGTTGGCAGGAAAGGTTCCAGAAGGCTAATGAGTGGAAAAACCAGCTGGAGGAACAAAAGAAGCTGAATGAAGATCAAGCAAAGGAGATTCAAGAGTTAAAACAGTAGCTTCAGATTGAGAAAGCCAAGTCCGTGGGATTTTCTAAGGAGGGTTTGAAAAGGATCAAGAAAGAATTACTCCTTGATGCTCAAGAGAAATATTCAGGTCTTCAGCTAGTTATTGAATATTTGAAAGATGCCAGCCAACTGCTATCTGTTATTCAGAAGGATTTGGATCAAATCACTGGTGAGTTACAACCCATGGTGATTTCGATGGATAAAATATATAGGTTGGTTGGGAGCAGGCTTAGTGATGCTGCTAAGCCAATTCATAACAAAGAATGGAATCTAGCTAGGGTAGCTGCCAAGATAGTGATGAAGAAGCACAGGGCAATTAAGAGAGCCTAGCTGTTGTTTGATCGGATAGACAGGGTGGTTAAAGAAATTATTGAGATAAATGAGGAAATGATTCATTTCAATTTTAAAGGACTATGGAAGAAGTACCACAGGTTGTTATCTGTAGAAGAGGTTCAACAAAGCATAAAAGATAGCTTACAAGATGAAGTTGAAATTGATTCATTGGAAGAACCATTATCGCAAGAACAAGCTGCTAAGTTGATTATGGGCTACACTAGATTGAGAGATATAATGGAGGATCTGGTAACTAGAGGGAACGTTGTTGATTATGAAGATATTGGAAAGTTGCAATATGTTTATAAGCAGCTCAAAGAGACTTCTAATCCCTCTGAAGAAGCCTGGAAGGAAGCTCTTCAGTCTTTAGATGTGATGGTTCAATTATTTGGAGATTCATCTAAAAAGAATGATCAGGGAGAACAGTCTCCAGAAGAAGATAGAGATGAGGAAGCAGTGGGAGAATAAGAATAATGCAGAGCAATTATAGGCCCAGGAAGGGGTCATGCTTAAAATTATTTTATATTGGTTTGTACATATATCATAAGTTTTGTATTTCTAAGCCATATGTTTTGTATTTTTTTGTTATTCTGACAACTGTCAGAAATAATCCATAAAGGCGTGAGGCCTTCAGAGCATCAATTTTGTATGGAGGTGTGCTCTGGGATAAAGCCTTATAAATAAGAGAGTATTGTATATAGATTTAATAATACTGAGGTTATGAACACAGTCTCTGATTGAATCAATAAGCTCTATGATGTTTTTGGCATGGTTTCGATGTGACCCTCTACCCTCTAGATAGAATTCAGTTTTCAGAGGGTAGGGCTTGCATAGAAATCATTCTTTAAAACATAATTTCAAGGGTTAGCATTGTTTTGACTCCTAAAGCCCAATGGATAAGACTCTAAATTTGATTGGTTTTGCGAGAAAATCCACCCGGGAGGCGCCAAAATGTAGACCAAAAATGGCCACATACTTAGCAAAATTTTGACTAAGTGGTAATGCTGTTATTCCGCTCCGAAATAAGGTTGATGGTATGAGTCCACTGGGAAATATCTCCACTTGAAGGTTTGAGCATATTTCGAGAAATTCCATTCTGGGTCCGGAATAATGATGGGTTTCAAATCCGCAAAATTTTGTAAGAGATGGTGACGTCAGCAATAAAAAGTGCGGATTTGGTTCTTGTCGTATGTCCGATTTTGGAAAGTCTTTTTGCTTCCCACTCCGGAAGAGCCTTCTTGCTTTCCGCTCCGGATTGATGAAAGTTCCAAAATCCACAAAAGTTTGTAAGAGATGATGACGTCAGTGGAAGAAATGTGCGGATTGGTGATCCAAGAAATGAACAAGGATTCTCTTCCCGGAATGAAGATAAAGTGAAAGGGGAGAATAATCTAAGTGTTTGACTCCGGGCCCGGATTTGCATTATCTCTAAATTCCGCAAAAGTCATGAGGAGATGATGACGTCAGTGATGAAAAAGTGTGGATTAACAAAGACAAGGTGGAAGATAAAAGAGCCCGGAGTGGATTCAGGGTTTTGATGTTGTGGATCCGAATTGAAGATTCTGATGACTGAGGAAAAGAGCGGGATGGCTTTCAGCTCACGCCGGACTTAATCTAAGTCATCCAATAAGGAGAATCAATGGTGGAGGTTGACCTATCATATTTTTGTTGTTCAAAATATTTTTGCACTAGAACTATGGTGTGCAGCTAGAAGATGGAACGTCAAAGACTTTCAAGAAAAGCTAACCAGAAGCGATTACAGATCGACGGTGTCAAGTTGTTCTCAAGAAATATCGACGGGACGCGTGATCTGGAAGGTTCTAAACTTTAGTTCTTCTGGTCGATCATCAAGTTGTAGAGATCCCGAACGGCCATGGCGGATGTTCTTCCAACGGATTTCCCAGAGTTTGAATGAATCAGCTAATGCTAGCTAAAATCTTTGTTGAGCTGTTGTAACAAGATTGAATGTATTTATTTTTCTTGAATATTATAATATGAAAACTATAAAGAGAGATCAAACCCTCAATTTAAAGGGTCGGCTCTAGCGTGTTTGCTTGTACTACTATAAATATTTTTGAAGGACTGAATGCAAGGAGCAATACATTGATCTTCACCTCAAGGCTACGTTTCTGTGTTGGATGTTAGAGGTTCGGATTTCATAGTTGTATTTTTGTAAATGCTTAGATGGTTAGTTTGTGCCGATCATGGATTACTAGCTGTTATGAGTAATTGAAATCTACTTTGAAGTTTGTTCTTTGTTATTAGAAGGTGCATTTCTATAAAATCTGGGTTGTGGTGAATTCTTCTATTTGGATTATCATTTCCTAGATATTGAAATTGCTTACTGTAACATTTCTCTGTTATGCTTTAAATATCTGAAATGAGTTATCTTGGGATAAAATTTGATCTGGATGTATATCTTTAATATGGTTTTTTGGAAGCTTTTTATGGTAATGCAATGTTGTTAACCTATCCGTCCACTGATATCTACATTTCTCTAACCTTACCCTTTTCTAACCCTAAACTCCAAGCCCTAATTGAGCATAATTGTGTCAAAAATCTGCTAAGTTGACAAGGAACCAACCTACTCTGGAGGTTGGATCTGAAACCCCTATTTTAGTCCATCCAATGTTGAGTGTTGAGCTACAACTATCGGGTGCAAGCCTAAGTAGAAAGTAGGAAGATAGACAGCCACAGTATCAAGAAAACTTGGTGCAATTCAGTGCCCAACAATGCCCAAACCCAAAGAATCAAACAACAAAGCCGATATGACCTTGTTATTCAATGGTTCAAAGTGTGAGAAAGGGGGTGGCATATGAATAGTGTTATTCACACTACAAGGTGCTCCAATGCCCTTATCATTCAAGTTGGACTTTTCTTGTACCAACAATAATGCTAAATATGAAGCCTTGATTTTGGGCCTCCAAAAAATTGTTGCCATGAAGATTAAAAGGTTAAATATCTTTTATGATTCTCTTCTCATTGTTAGTCAAGTTAAGGGACTATTTCAATATCAATGCCCAGTATTGAAAGCTTACAAGGATCTCTTTGACACATATCTAGCTTGACTAGAGTGGTACGACATCGAGGCAATCCCTTGTTCATCTAATAGATTCATAGATACAATGGCATATTTGGGATCCTTAATCCCTCATAATTTGTCTACCGAATTTACTACCATCCATGTAAAAACATTGTCACACACCGCTATGTAGCGTGAAGCATTAGATAACAAAGAGTCGATCAACATTATTCATGTAGAACCAAACCATGAATGGTTATATAGAGCCAGATACTTTATGAAGAGAGCATCCTGGGGGTCTTTGATCTCACATGATTTGACAAGGAGTGGTACTACCATTCACCGTAGGGTTGTTTCCCAATATGCATTTACAAATGTAGAACTAGAGGGGGAGCATGTTGTCTTATCAGTCAAGGTTGAAGCTTATCAAAATTGGATATCACAGATACATGACTTCCTTAGACTTGGTGTGATCCCTCAAGTATTTTCATGGACCACAAAATGCACATTTAAATAGAAAGTGACAAAGTATATCTTTTTAGCAAACATCATGTACCGTAGAAGCTACGATGGAGTTCTCCTTCGTTGTCTTGATCCCAAAGAGTCATCTTGGAAAATTTTATAAGCTCATGATGGTACGTGCAATGGCCATTTTAGTGGCATGGCTATCGTCAAGTGCATCCTTCGCATGGATAATTATTGGACCAAAATGGAGAAGGATTACAATGTGTATGTCAAGAAATGCATTAAATATCAACATCATGCTAATCTTGTGAACTTGCCATCACATGCCTTACAACCCATCCAAGTGGATTGGCCATTTTCTTAGTGGGTATTGGATCTTATAGGTAATATCTCTCCTCCATCATCGGGTTGACATACATTCATTATTATGGCTACTGAGTATTTTACAAAGTGGGTGGAAGCCATTCCCTTAACAATGACAACTAGAGTGTGTATTTTTGAGTTCATACTCACCAATATCATTAGTCATTTTGGGATACCATCCAAGATTATATTGGATAATGGAACTTCTTTTAAGAACAAAACTATGAGAGCTTTAATTTCCAAGTATAGGATCAAACATATGACTCCATATTATCCATATGCAAATAGGCAAGCTGAGGCCTCAAATAATATAGTGGTGTCCATCCTAAAAAATATGGTATAGGAGCACCATAAAGATTGGTATATCTAACTGCCCCTTGCATTATGGGCTTATAGGACTAGCATTCGAACACCCATTGGGGTAAATCCATTTTCACTAGTATATGGTGCTGAGGCCATTATTCCCCTAGAATTATAAATTCCAACACTTCGTGTCGTATTGAAAGAGTTTATCGATGATGACACTGCATGACAAGATCACTTATATCAATTGATGCTACTTTATGAACATATCATGAATGTCCTTGAGCATATTCACATTTATTAGGAGTACTTAAAATGAGCATACAATACCAAAGTCCATCTGAGATAATTTGAGGTTGGTGATCTTGTGCTAAAAGAGAACCAACATAACTCAAATTTACTAATAAAAATGTGAGATAAATTTACGACTAATTGGTTGGGTCCTTATATGATCTCTAAGAATATTGGACCCAAAACATATCACTTGACATAATTGGAAGGGATTGAGGAGCCTAAACCTCTCAACATCCTTCATATTAAAGTGTTTTATGCCTAAAACCATAAAAAATCTCCAAAGGCATTTGTAAGCCCTTCAGTCAAAATAAAAAAGGCTCCAAAGGCATCTGTAAGCCCTTTGGTCAAAATCAAAAAAAGGCTCCAAAGGCATTTGTAACCCCTTAGTTAAAGCAAAAGGCTCCAATGGTTTTTTTTAATTCCTTGGTCAAAATGTAAAATACAAAATATATATGTATAAAGTAATAAAATCCAAAAAATATTGCAAAACATAAAATTCAAAAACATTTGCATCATTGTATTTCATTCAAAATACATTGCATTTCACTTGCATATTGTAGTTCATTTTGCATTCCATTCATGTAATTGCATTGCATAGGCATTTCCATCCATCACATTGCATTATATGAGATTATTTTTATAATCTAACAAATGACACCATGTTTGTGTTTCAAGCATGTATCTATGCATTATTGTTGTCATGTGTCACCCTTGTGAGTAAATGTGTTTTTCAACACAATCATGTTGCTATGAGTAATACATTAGGGCTTTCTGATAACTCAACCATACCTAGTGGTCATCTCATGATTTTAGTGGAAAGCTTACTTGGATTTTGAGGATGAAGTCTAGTTTTGATATAGCTTAGCATATCAGGATCCTATCACTAATCAAATACATTTAACAAATCCTACTTAGGGTATGGAAGGATGATCACTACAAAAGTGGTCTGGGTTAACTTAGGCTAAAGGTTTTTTACTTGCTTATATTGTGAGGAGCAATGGTCTAGGTTAGTGGTTATTGGTAAAAGGACAAGCATTCCCCCCTACCCGAATAAATCCCTTACTTACAAATGAAGGAGCAATATCCCAGAGTGATATCGTAGATCAACATCCAAGGTTGATACCCCAAAATCGATATCCTAGATCGATATCCCAAATTGATATCTCAAATTCAAATCCTAAGGAATCAAATAAAGTTCAAATCATATCCCACCATTCATATCAAAAATCAAATCCCTTGCTCAGAGAAAAGAAATATAAAAAGAGAGAAACACAAAATACAAAATAAACAGTGATTATTTTCACTAAAAGAGAAAATAAGCAGTGATTTTTGTCACTATTTATGAGAATATTATCCCAATAAATTGAATAAAAGAATGGGGGATATTGAATCCCTAGAATGATAATTACTTGAAATCCATAGAGTGATCCTCAATGATAGCAATGGGCTGAAAGAATCCTGCATGTTATTGAAGGGGTAGTTCTACACAATTTACGAGTAGTCTAGCTTGATATGGCCTGGATTGCCTAGTGGTATAGTCTAACTGAATCTAAACCTAGGATAGGATAGATATTTGAGGATCCCCAATACAACAATGGGTTGAATGAATCCCACTTGGCACTGGGGTATGCTTATGTCTTATCTAATATATTCATTTGCACACACAGGGGTAATGAATAGCTAGGTCATTCAGAGCAAAATCTTTGTTTTCAAAAGTCTTGTATTGTAAGTATGCAATTTTTGATAAGTCAACTTGGGTGTTTGAGTTTCATGGAAAGCCTCAAAAATTCCCAAAAAGTAATAATCAAATTTTTAAATGCAATCATAAAATATCAGATTTTTTTTATGAGAGTTTGTTTATTAGAACTATTTGTGATATACGTTAGATACAGAATGGATGTCAAAAATGATATTTAAATGGCCACTGACTATGTTATGCATACTCTTATAATTTATAAAATCTGATCAATAGAAACAATACATCATTATAGCTCACACATGAGTGTCAAATAAATAAATTTCCATAACCAAATATAGCAATTATCATGCATGATTGTTATACATTTTGTGGTGTCATCCATTAGATTGTTAACCTCATATTGCATTCATACATTATGTTTTAAGTGATTAAAACATACATGTCCATTTATAATAAATCAATATCATCAAATATACATGCAATACAAACATGGCGTGAATCATGTCATAGCAACATATATTAAATGCATACAAGTATAGCAGATCAAACTTGCATATAACATCAAAATATTGCATTTATATACATCCATCATATAGCTAGTGCATGTCATCCATACATCACATCATATAGCATTAAAGCAACATAACACATAAGCATTGCATCCATATGCATCTCATAAAACATAAACAATAAAACATATAAAATATACACATATAATGAGTCTCAAATGATAGGTCATGGTCAAAAATGGTTTGTACCAAAAAAATAATAATGTGCAGTACATCAACATGGTCAAAAATGCCTGCAGGATACATATGTGTAAGTGCTTGACATTACACTCAAAAATGGTACAATGACATCTCTACAAGGTTTGTACTAAACAAGGCCTGCACCCCTAGTTTGTGAGGCACCACTGTCACCTCCACCATCCCTGTGGGTCCTCTGTGAGCTAGCACCAATAGTCCTCTCTTATCTATGAGTACTATGGCTAGAGCTCACTAATGACTACCCTATCTCCCTAGTCCTGGTCCTAGTTTGGTCTGATCCTATAGTAGTGGTCCTCTCCAAAACCTGCCCACCTAGTAATCTAATGACATCCTCCATCTAGGCGTTATGAGCTACAGCTATTGTGTGTCAGTCATTACCATTCTCCATGAGGGTATGTAGCCTCCTAATATATTCCATCAGGTCTAAACCTACTAAAACTAAAGTATATGGTACCATGGAAGGTGCCATGATATCCTATGTAGAGTAGGGGTCTCCCCTCACTACCCTAAGTAAGTCTCACTTAGTAGTCACTGCACTTAGTGCCACCTATAGAAGATCATGCTTGATAGTGATCTTCCCAATATTGGTCTCTACTATAGCTACCTATTCTTGGAGAGCTGCCCTCTCCTCCTCGTATCCATTCCACATCCTCTGACCATGAGCTAGATTTACCTCTATAATGACGATGCTAGTGTCCCTATGTAGAATTTGGGTGTAGAGTCTCCCAATATGAGTCTAGAGGTTGGTAATATATGCCCTAAGCTATCTAATATCATTGTCCTAAAGTGCATCACCCTCCTTGTATGCCTCCTAATCTGCCTCAGCCTACAAGCCCTCCTCTATAGTGGCCCTTGCACCCCATGTGCCCTCAGTATTTTGATAGATCCTACATCCCAAGGATTCTACGTCTGCATGCTTTACACCCTCTACTACAAAGTCATCTGCTAGTTGGCCTAGAGGTCCCTCTACATACCACTGTAGGCTAGACCACCAAGTGTCATAGTTAGTTGTAGTGCCTATGTCTGTCGAGCCCAACTCTTGAAAGTCATCATCATCATCCCCTAGTGGAGGCACCTGGGGCCAGGTCATGTCCCTCTCTAGTACTAAGCATATATAGATGGTTAGCATCTCTGGGACATCTTATCAAATCCCAAACTACCTGAGGATATGAGAGAAGTGATGATACTCGCACTAATTAGCCTTGCAACCAATAATCCATCTGTCTTTGTGTTCTCTACATAGGTATATGTCTACCTCTATCCAAGTTGGGCACCCCCTATAGGATCTCCACTCTATCTACTCGAGGCAAAGTTATGCAAATTAGCCAATGTATTGGTCTAGGTATCCTGCATGAGACCTACTCCTAGAGCCCTCCTGCTCCCAAGGCCAGCAGGCTATGTAGCACTAATGATTAGTAGAGATAGCAGTGATCTCCAATGGTAAATCCATAGGGTGCTCTATCAAGATGTGCTACCAGCCCCAAATTTGAAGTAGCATACTATAGTTGATGCCTAATCTGCTATGACATGTAATCTGGTATAGCTTGTGATAGAGCTATGTAATAAGGGAACTACCCTATGATAGAATGAGAGGCCACGCAGTCATGTTAGTCATCACATCTCTAGTCCTAACTAGGAGGTTCCATGGGAACCTCACACCTGATGAGTCTAGGAGGACTATTTGGATGATCAGGTGCATAAATACAACCTCCTATGAGAAGAATCCAACCCGATGCCACTCCTTGATGTGGATTCCTCTATGATTGATGCACCCCTATGTTGCAATGCTTCATGTGCCAAATATATCATCGAACACATCCTTCTTTGTCATGGTTGAAGAAGAGGTGATGACCTCACCATTAATAGGTAGGTGGAAGATGCGGTAAACATCCTCCAGAGTCACATTCATTTCACCCATCAATAGGTAAAATGTGTTGTTCCGCACATCTAGTGATGAGCCGATGCAGTCATGTACACCTGGTCTACTCGGATGGTGTGGAGGTCCAAGATATATCCAAACCCCATAGCGAAAAACCATGCCCACTCCCCATCAGTGAGTGTGTGGTGTAAGTTCCTAAGGAGATCAGTCTCCCTCACTCAGGATGTGAAGGACTAATTGAAAGCAAATAAAATGAATAAAAACATGCATAAACATGATCAAAATTTCAAAAATAATAAAAAAGCATCCAAAAATGCAATAAATGGCATTAATTGCCTAGAAAAATTAAAAAAATAAAAAATTTGAAAAACATTTCAAAGGTTTTTGAACCGCGGGTCAGAATCACAGTCAAGGTGGTGGTCAAAAAAGCACCAATGGGATTTAAATCTCACCGTGGCTAACAGTCACGATCCCCAATCTATCAATTGGGAACCGCATCTTCTAGCCATGGTTAAGGAATATGACCTTTTCAAGGTCATTTCCTTCACCAAATACACCCAAAATTAAGAACCCTCCTATAATCTAACCTATGCTAAACCTAGCTAGGGTGAGGTTTGTTACCGATAGTTTAATGTGATTTATTTAACCCATTATTTAGTGTGGTTAATTTTAATCTGGTAATGTGCTTGTGTGGTCTCAGTTTTTGAGTTACCTTAGTGGCATCGGCTCCTCCACTGGTCGAAGTCTCCGATTGGTCAGCCATTTGGATGGGTGTAGAGTGACCAAGTCAAGTTTATGGTAGTGTTCCATGTCAAAATTTACTATTTACCTCTCATATCTCTTAGTTTTTACTGTCATATTTAGGTGAATAATAAAAAAATTTAAATGGGAAAACCTTATATACTTTTCAAATTTGGTTCGACCTGCGTTTGACACCCACAGTCCTCAAATTAGGGTTTTTCACCCGCAAATCTAATCCATGATCAATGAAATTGAGCTTTTCCACTGCTATTGACAGTTATGGCCAAAAAACTATAATAAATGCTCGCAATTCCCATCATGGAAAGATGTAAAATGACAAATTAAAAATACCAGTGAGATTAGACAAGTCAAAAGTTCAAAAATTAAATAAATCAAAAGCCAAATGCACCTCGTATTTAGTTATTTACCCTATACACTTGGTGGTTGTAGCGACTAGTGATCCATGTAATCCAGCAAGATGAGTAAATTATCATAAGGACATTTGAGGTAAATTCATCTTTGTTGAATTGATATGCTTTATTTCAATCCCTAAGAAGGCCTACACAACCAGACTACTCCAAGGGAATGAGATATTCATCACAATTCTCCTATGACATATTCAGCAAATCATCGAATAATATGATTCAACATATGCCTTATTGGAATTTTCATAATTTCAATTCCCCAAGAAGGCCTTTGTGGTTGGACTGCTCTATAGGATAAAAATATACAATTACTATTAATGGTTGTAATCATAGTTGATTAGGCCTTGCCAAGTATTCGAATGCTAAATCTTTAAATTTTATTAGGATCATTCATAGTGTTCAAGTGACTCGTCACTTCATTTAATGTCATTACCCTCAGTGACATCTCACTTGAGGGGGTAGTAATAATATCAAATCATAATCGAGATCAACAAAATATCCCTTGATCTTGTCAAAATTACGTTCATCCTTGCGAATCATTGCTAACGACTCTCATAAGCTTACCCTTTTGTTGGGGAAAAAAGCATATATGACATTTAGTTTGTAGCTTTCCTCCTTTTGGTTATATAGTCCTAACTCCTATTGTAGCACCAAAGCTACCCAAATTTCTGACGATGAGTGCAAGATCTTTTAAATTTAAGCCTTTCGTTCAATTGGAAGTAATGATTTGAGGATGTGCATCATTTTGTTGGACTCGAGGTATCTAATGTTGATCAGATCAATGATCATCATCCAACCTATGACATAATTTTAGGAGGTCTATTTTTGCTCAATGTTGTTCAAAATCACAAAGCATCTCAAAAGGGGCATCTGTAGACACCTAAAATACATCATGTTGAGGCGACTACTCATATGAGACATGCTATAAGATCATATGGAAGACCTTGGACAAATTCCAAGGTATAGCAGTGGTTTTTACCACTCAATTGGGCACCTTTACCCAGTAAGTACTAACCACTGCTGACACCCATGGTTAGCAGAGCTGATCATGCCTATCAGTCGCAGTCAGGACTACGAATCAGTTGGCCTTCATCTGACCCAAAATCAGTTGCAACGACCAATTGGTTGCAGATTGGAGCGATTTGAGTGAGGAAGGTTGTGGATCCTTCCATCCAACAAGCTCAACCACCCAATCTTGTTCTTGGATTCATTAGGAAGCCACCCCTAGCCCTGGGTCATTGCTATAAAATCCCCCTCCAAATTGGAGAAAAGTCTAGAGAAGATTTCAATTGAATGCAACGAAGACCTATCAAATTGCATACCCATTTACATGCATTAAGAGGAGCCATTTTTCCATCCAATTGAAATCACATTGCAATGGAGATCTTAGGAGGTTAGGAGAGCCAAGAAATTCTAATCCATGCAACCCATGCACAATCTGAGAAATTCAACTGCTAAACCTATCAAAGGATACAGATGCAACCCTTGATCATCAATTCATTAAGAAGAGTTAGAGATTCGGCCCCTGATTTGGAGGGTACACATACTTTAGGCTCCACTGCGGCTATCAGCTACGATGAATAGTGCCTATTGCTTGAATGACCCGTGGTTAGAGGGTAATCACTAATATTTTTTGTTTCCTATTCTGCTAATAGTTAAATTATGTTAGATTAATCATGTTGTAGGTTCAATTCAGTATTTTAGATACTTCTTACTGGTAGATTAGGAGTTAAATGCAATTTCCTTTCATTATTGTAGTTTGATATGATGAATATTTTTTGTGCCTCCATGCTTTCAATTTCATAAATAGGCAAATAGATAGTTAGATATGCTTTAGCTTACATATTTTATGGAAATCCTTTTATGTTTAACATAGCTTTACCATCTTTCTTACATTTTATTGATTATTGCTAATCATGTCATCTTCTTATGCAAATACCCTTTAAAAGCCTCATAAAGAGAGGCCTCCTTTGTTTCTAATGCTTCTTGTTGTTTATTGCATGTAGGACTAATAGGGTTTTGGGATGCAAGGAAAAAAATGCCTCTAATCTGGGAGAAGAGGGTCATCGACATCCTAGAGTAGTTTGTGTCATCCTGAAAGGCACTTGGATATCACACCTACTCTTGCAAGGGAAACATTATGTCCTATTGTAATATTGTATCAAAATGATTATCCCTAAGAGGGATGTACCTGTAATTTGATTTTGGATTCAAATATAATGGAATAAAGTGCATCTTTGTTGTCTATTTATCATCAATTTCTTGTTCTTGTACGCATTTTGTATTTTTGTCAATTCTTGCAATAGGAACTAATAGGTGTGAGCCTTTTTGGATCATACAATATCATTGGCCAAATGGGTTTTTTTAGAGCCATATATAGAGCCAACCTTGAAGATATCATCATTAATTCACAAGAAAACACATAGCTTACACTCATTGGTAAGAAGGAGAAGAGCATTAAAGCCAAGATTGAACAGCTTGCACCCACTAGGGAAGAAATATTGAAGGATAAGGAGATATTGAGGATGTCCTCTCATGCAAGTGCTATTTGGCATAATGAAAGGAAGTGTTACATAACTTGACTAATTTTTGCACAGGGAAAAATCATTCAGAACAGATGTAACACTCATCTTGGGAGCATTGAAGGTATATTTCAAAGGTTGAAAGGTGTAGTAATCATTTCATCCAAAGAGAGAGCATTGAAGACTCATCAACCAAATCTTGAAAATACTATAACATCTATCTACCACCTACTTGTTCAAGCAATGTATGCACCAAGTTTCAAGAGCATCAAGAAGGTAGAAGGTTTAGTAATGCATGAAGTAAATGAGGCTACACTATTAATATCCCAGGTTGAAATATGCACATAGATCAAAGTGAGAATATTGAATTCACAAAGTGAAATAAGTGCATCTGATGCGAGCATTGAATGTAGAGGAGTCAAGGTAAATTTAAGTGGGATTAAGATTAAATTTGAGGTACAATTAAGAGTGAGTATCCAAGGATTTGAAGAGGATTCAAAGGAGTATTTAAGATTCATTGTCATCACTGTCATAGATCCACCGTCGAAGGAATACAGCACCCACCAATATAGTACCTACTATTTAGGAGTTGTAGCATTATAAAGGTAAGGTTTCACCTTGATTAACATTGCTTTCATTAAAGGAGTAATAAGGGGTATATCATAAGGTTGAGTTTATCATTTATAGTGGAGAAACAATCAACCTTAATACATTGGAAAGCAAATCAAAGGAGTTTATCCTTAAGAGTATTTCAAAGCACATTAGTTGAAATACAATTATATTTGCAATTAAATATCATAGGAGATATAAGGGTTTCTACTTAGTAAACCAAATTATTATTGCAAATATTATTTTCTAATATTCCAAATTAGGGAGGTTCGAGGTGTAGACCAATTGGTCCCCCATATACCCATAAGGGGGGCGGAGGTCCAAGGTTCAAATATCGGGCCTCATAAAACTGAATGCTTGTCCCTTTACAAGTGCTTTCAGTGGTGTAAAAGGTTTAAAATGATCATGACAAGGTGGTTATAGGGGTGGACTATGCAGAGATCTATATGGCAGATTTCAAGGTGGACAACATAGAATACTATGGCAACCATAAAAGTTGGACAACCTACCCAGATTCATGGTGGCTACAAATTTCACCATGTAAAATAAAATATATATATTCCAAATTAGGGAGATATAAGGAATACTACTTCAAAACATAGATTATTGGAATTTATAAATATTAAAATATTGGATATTAAGGGGTATTAAAAGAAGTTCATTATTTGCTTACAAAAGTTGGAATTATTTGCTTAAGCTTACCTCATACTCATACTAAAGGGACAAAAGAAATCCAACCATAGAGAAATTTAAATTTATAAGTACATAGTTCATTAGGAGAGATAAGGTGAAATAGGAGTTGATTATTATTATTTACAAAATATTACAAAATCAACTCAAAAGGTGAACTATTACTTGCTTATAGCATATTCTAAACCACTAGGGAGATATAAGGTAGCCAACAAGGATCATCATGACAACAAATAAATTTATCCTTACAGAATATCAACTACTTAAAGGTCCAAATTACTCCTCATGGAAAGACAAAGTGAGAGTAATTTTAATAGTTGAGAAGCTTTGGAAAATTGTCAAAGAAATAACTACTAAACCTAAATCAGGTGGTACAAAGATTCAAAAGATTGAAGAAAATGATGCAAAAGAATTAATGATAATAACTTCTACCATCATAGATGAAATAAAAACTTACATCAGTTCAGTAGGAACATCTACAAAATCTTGGGAAACCCTAGAAAAAATATTTGAAGGGGAAAATAAAGCTACTATCCTAAATCTTCAAACTCAATTACATTCCCCGAAAATGAATAGTGGTGAAAGTGTAGAACTATTCCTAAGGAAGGTAGAAGATATTAAAGGAAATTTATTAATCTTAGGAGAAAATATTAAAGATAAATTTCTTGTTCAAGTAACCATGAGAGCTCTACCAGACAACTACAAACATCTAATTACATCGTTGCAAGTTCTAAGTAAAGATATATCATTTGGTGAGCTAGTTAACATTCTTCAAGAATATGAGGTGGAAAATATAGTGAAGGATGAAATAACTAACAATGCATTGGTTTCAAAAGATACTCCATAAAGAAATTTTGCCTCATCCCCAAAAGGATAAAGACCATGGAATAACATATATTGTTATGTATGCAGGAGAAAATGTCATAGTACTAATTATTGTAGATTCAATCCCAAAAATAAAAATCAGGGAAATCAAAAAAATTATGGAAACCAACCAAATAGATCATTACAACCAAGGCAATATCAAGCTTAAAATAATCCTCATCAATAATAATTTTAATGAACATACAATTACCCTCAATTGGAATATTGAGAAGGGAATCAGAAAGGACATCTAACTCAAAGGACTCAATAAATTAAAGAATAGGAAGAACCATCTAATGAACATGAAGTTAAAGCTATCACAACAAATATAGCATTTTATGAAGACACTAAATACTTGCTTGAACATGATACAGAAAGCATGTTGGAAATATGAGCAGGTTTTATTGTCATTGATGCCAAGAAGTTAGCACCAACGAACATCAGTTTCAGTGAGTAGCATAAATTTCAGGTTTCGTAATCAAGTACAAAAGATAGTTTCCTCCTAGGTGGTCAAATGAGGTTTAAAGGGCAAAAGGAAGGCCCAAGAAAAATAATATTATAATAATTTATTATAATACTAAAGGTGTAATATCCAGATATTTAATTAATTCTAATAGTTTTATTATAATTTAATTTATAAATTAATTTAATTAACTTTTAAATCTATTAAGTTAATTGTAAATTATTTATAATTTAATTATAAGTTAATTTATAAATTAATTAAGCTAAACCTAAGGTTAGGGCCACAAGGACAATTGTTATTATTTGGAGTGTCGACGTCATTGATTTTCCCCCATCCGCCCATATGGGAGAGAAATAGGCATATGGTATAAATACCATAGCCTTTGCCTCATAACAAGGCAAGTCTTGGACATTATTTTGCATGTGAACTCTCTACATAAGCAAAATAATTAATGAGCATAAGCTAAGGTTGGTTGCCCCAAAAATTGCGGAAGTCCAAGTGTGAAAGGCAGAAAAGACAATCTCTTCAACGTTGGCCCAATGACGAATCCAAGTTTTGCATGTGTTTCAAAGGTTTGCATTCAATATTCACTGATGACAATGGAGAAGAGTCTTTTGGCTCTTGGCGCATGAAGGAGAGTCAAAGCATAGTTGGCACATTTGACTCCCATGTGAGCTTGTAGCTCACATAGCTAGGGAGCCACAGCTAAGGCATCACATGTGATTTGACCAGGGATCAAATCCCATGGTAGTGCATGAGGAGGTATTTATTTTGGTCAAATTTAATTTGCCTAAGGTCTTGATATTATTAAAAGGGTATGCTTATTTTGAGGATTTGACTATTGTGTGAAGAAGGAAGTTACTTGCTGGAATTTGGTTGATGTTGTAAAGTGATTAAGGAGTGATAAGGTAGTAAGGTGAATTATTATATTATTTGAGATTTAGGGTTTTTGAATATTGTTTTAAATTTGGAGATTATAAGGTGTATAAGGACTTTGCTATACATATTGTTAAAGTGTAGTGTTATGATGAAATTATTGAATTGAATATTGTGAGTTTGGAGATTATAAGGTGTACAAAAGGATTTGTTATTTTGTATGAAAAATAATCTTTGAAAAAATTATTTTGTGGATATCTTGAGAGAGGTTGTGGTAACCTAACCCTAGTGTTGGTAAATAAAATTTTTATTGTGGTTAATACAGGTTTTGAAGACATCTCCATCAAAATAAAAGGTATGGGTAAATCTTTCGTGTGAGAAAAATATTGTTGGATTGGATGTTGTGAATGCTAAGTTGGAGTGAAAAGGATTGTTTGGTAAGCATTGTTGAGTTTGGTTGTTAAAGGTTTTTCTGAGTAAGAGTTGATGATAAAAACCTTGTTTGATAATCATTGTTGGAAATATTGAGTAAGCTTTCATATGCTTGAACTAAGGTTTGTGCAAGATCATGAGTATCATTGATATATGATATTGTTTGATAAGCATTGTTGGAAATAATTGAGTGAGTATTCATATGCTTGGACTAGGTTTTGTAAGCAAGGAGTGTTTCATTGAGTAATTGATTGAGTGGAGTTGATTGAGTCTAGTCAAATGGAAATGTTGAAGTGATAGTTCTAATTCTATGAAAAAAATTGTTCTATATTCTGAATTGATTTGAGAAAGAGGTTGGAAGTGATTGAGTTTTTGTGAGTGTGAAACATATTGAGTCTCTAATAATTCTCTATATGTTTTTGTGGTAAAAAGAGATATTGAAAGTTATTGAGCATTGTTGTGAGTGTGAAACATATTGAGTCTCTAACAATTATTTATATGTTTCTATGGTAAAAAGAGAGATTGAAAGTGATTGAGCATTGTTGTGAGTGTGAAGCATATTGAGTCTCTAAAAATTTTCTATGTGTTTTTGTGAGATTGGAAAAGTTCTAGTGAGGACTTGAGTAGATTGGACAAGTTCCAGTGAGGACTTGTTGAGCATATTTGAGGTAATTCCTTGTGAAGACTTGTTGAGTAGATTTGAAGCAAGTCTTTGTGAGGACTTGTTGAGCATATTTGAGGCAATTCTTTGTGAATACTTGTTGAGCAAATTTGAGGTAAGTCTTTGTGAAAACTTGTTGAACATATTTGAGGCAAGTTTTGAAGAAGACTTATGGATAGATTAGTGTGAGCTTTTTTGGAAGCTTACAATATAGAGTTGAGATAAGTCTTTGAGAAGACTTGAGATCAGAGTTTATTGATTGATTTTTACAAACCTTGAGTTAAGGTTTGGAGTAGATCTAGCAGAGTTGATTTGTTATTGAGTCAAGGTTTGTGTTAAGGGTTGAGGATAGAGATTGAGCATATTTGTGCTAGATCGAAGGACTATGTTTAGTGTAGATTTAAGGACAGATTTTGGTGTATATTTGAGGATAGATTTATGCTAGACTAGAGATAGAGATTTAGTAGATTTGTGCTAGACCAAAGGACTATATTTAGTGCAGATTTAATATAGAGTTGAGAGTAAGCTTTGGAGGTGACAAAGTATAGAGGATGGCAGTCTCTAGTGGATAGAGTTCCATTAGCTAGGGTAGTGAGTACAGGTCTTCTAATTGAGGATAGGATTCTTCAGTGGATAGAGATCCATTAGCCAATGCAGTGGAGGTAGTAGTTCTTCTAGAATATCACCAGCCAAAGTAGAGGAGAAAGAAGTTCTCCTATGGATAGAGATCCATGAACCAGCTAAGGATATTGGTGTCTCCTATGGATAGAGATCCACAAACTTTATTAGGGGATTGGTGTCTCCTTTGGATAGAGGTCCATAAACATTGTAATAGAGAAAGGTTTCCCAAGATATTTGTTGAGAAAAATTTAGTGAAATATTTTCTCTGTGGAGTAGCCCACATTGGGTGAACCATGTTAAATTGGTTTCTCTATTGTGTGTGGTTATTTGTACATTACTTTGATTACTGTTGTTGATATTTATATTGATACATTGCATAATATTGAGTGGGAAAGAAAATGTAAAAAGTGATCTTATACTGTTTACCCCCCTCTCAGTATAAGCTTGTGTTATTCAAAGCAGAGAAGGAGAACACAAACTCCAGAACCGGATTGAAGATCCATATTGAATACTAAAGTCTTCAATTCCCAAATAATGTAATACAAGGGGGTGTTAGAGAATATATTACATTATTGGGTACATATCAATGTACAACATTTGTTACATTATTAAATTAGGGGTTTACCGTAGAGTAAAGTTACGTAGTTACTTCAACATGTAATAAACGCACAAGTGTTAGAATGTGCAATTATGCAAATGTGCATGCAGTCCACATTTACATGAGTCATAAGATAGAGTAAGGGCCAAGGAACCTATCTTCCTATATAAAGGTATTATAGTGAGTGAAAGAGGAGAGGAGATAATATAGAGTGTGGTTAGTATAGATTAGTAGTGTGGTACAATGTAGTCCTTTCATATCATTTTATGGAGTGTTCATACACTCCATTATATTGCATTGTACTATTTTTATGAGCTTTTATTAATGGCATATTTTTGAGTTATTGAAGAAGTTCCTCTAATTATTTTTCTACATATTATAGTTCCATTATCATATAGATATCATATATTTCTTATCTTGCATCTTGTGGTTGCATTTCCTATACCATATACTCATCAAAATATAACAAGAGTGATGGTACTAAATGATCTATTGCTTCATGCACTCACAAGTTATTATGGGTACACAAAGTGCTAATCGTTTGGTCTTGCCACCCTCATCAGTCTATAAATAGATGAGGTAAATTCACATGATATGATTATAATGAAATATTAATGAAAAAATTTGACTACCTAATAGACCCTTGAAAGGATCAGGTCATATGCACCAATGCTTGGAAAATTTTATAAGTAATTAAAGGTTTGCAAGGCATAGGTGCATAAAGAATGGTATTTTCAACAATGTAAGAGGCAATCAAATAGGTAAAGAAGATATTTTGATGATGATGTTCTAATGAATAAGAAATGCTTCTTGACAAAATATATATAGACCAAAAATAAATCAAAACATGATCATTGATTGTATCTTGAGATAAAGGTGGAGATGTCCTAGATTGTTAAGTATATCAACAAATGGATTCGAGGTCCAATATTTAATATATATATGAGATATTGGACATGGGAACTTGATTCCTTTGCTAAAATATAAAGTAGTCTAGGAGTGTGTGGAAAGAGTCTTGCTAAATGTTCCAACCATGGTGGTAGAAATATTATATCCACTAATTGGCATGCACATATGGATTCATGGGTATGTGAGAAACTAGATATAAGGTGTCAACCCACCTCGATGGCACACCAAGCCTTACAACTAATCCATAAAATTAGATATATAGATCATGAATTGAAGATAGAGAAGGATCTCATTATAGTGATTTAAAAGAGAGACAATAATGTCCTAATTTATGTAGTACATTGATGAGTGGATTTGGGGCTCATCATTCATTATCTGAATCATATGCAAAGAATTTGAGACACCAAATGAGAGGATATTATTTCCTTGTTGATATATAATATGATTAGGACTTTTACAATGATAGTGTTGTCAAGTATACCAACCATGGTAGTAGAATCTCTCTATCCATCAATTGGCACACTTGTAAGAAATTATGTATATGCAAGATGTTGGATATGATGTGCCTACTTGCATGGGTGGCACCCTAGGCCTCAATTAATTATGTTATTAGATTAAAAATAATAAGGTTATGTGAAAATTATGTTTCCAAGGGTACCAACCATGGTAATAGGATCCAAGTATCCACTAACTAGCATACTTTGTAATAAATTGCAATGCTATGATATATTGGACATATGAGGGTCCTCCTTGCTTGGTTGATATGCTAGGAAACATAGTGGATTGTAGATATGTATTTAGATTGGATTAGCATATTCATATTTAATTGTGTTTTTGTTTGACAAACCAAGCTAGAAATACTATCTCTATTAATACATTACCTTGTAGGCTTACAAAGAATTGCATGTTTATAAGATAGTGGGTTAATAAGGCTAGAAACCTAGAGCGGCCAATGAAACAAGTAGGCCTTAATTTTTTTAATGGATTTATATCATGATTATTTGATAGGCCAAGCCAATATTCAAACTTCTTCATCTATTTCATGGCATGCTTATTGTAAACATGGAAAATTGACCCATAAAAATGAGTCATTTTTCCTTAGAATCCCTAAGATGTTTCCAAAAGTAAATTTGGGCTTCTTGTTCTCTTTATTTTTGCCTTTTTTCTAGCCTAGCTGAATTTACACCTGATCCATTACAGGGCACGAATTTGGAAATTTTAGATTTTTTATCATAAAACCCCTATTTTTGTGTCAACTCTTTAGGATGTCAACTCTTGTCCAAGGTTAAGTTTTGTTTTTTCCCACATTTTGAACCCCTCCAATCCTCCTATAAATAGAAGGATTATTTTTCCTCTTTTATGGCATGAAACTTAAGATCATGCCATAATTTGTATCCATCATAGATCTTAATTTTTTATCTTATGCTTTTGATGCCTTTAAGACTTGATACTTCTAGAATGCTTTTGGTGCTCTACTTTTGGTGTGTTTTGTGATTTCTACTATCAAAGATAAGTATGTGGAGAAGCCTTGATAATAGATTATCTTCTAAAAGGAGAAGAGGTCCTCCAACTTTGCTCTTGCTTCCTCATAGGCTTATCAAATTATTTCTTTACATCTATTAGTTCTAGATCGTTAATTTTTTGTGTTAGATTTCATTTTATGCAATTAGATTAGAATTTGAGTTGTCTTGTGTGAATTATTACCCTACCTTTTATGGGAGATAAATTCAGTTAAACCCTTGGTTTTTCTACATTCCTTTCATTTTAAATTAATGGTCGATATATAGAGGGTGTGAATTTGATCATAATGGCCTAGGGGCAAAATTTTATCCCCAAAACCCTAGGTGTCTAATTGCATATATAATTTTCCACTGCATTCATTTTTTTAGCACTTTGTTTTCATGTTTCATGCTATCATATCTTGTTTTTTTTGTTCCCAAAGGTCAATACACATTTTTTCTTTTGAATGATCACCTAAAATGATCAAGGGGGCTTGAATGTTGTGCCTCCAAGCTCAATCACATAGCAACCTAAGAAATCCCCTGAACACTGATCAATTTTTTTGAGGTTTGAAGCTATTTTGTAAGGTTTATACTGAATTCATCGTTAGGGTTTTACAAGGCACAAATTCAGCTAGGATCAGTCATTGGGTCAATTAAGTGATCTGTTAGATCTGTTAGGCTATTTTATAAGTGTTTTTGATCACTTTTATTTCTAAAATATTGTTAAAAAAAGGTAAAATTCATCTTAGTCTAGGTGAATATTTCATTTCTAGGAATTGAAAGAAGAAAAGCACATAGTTTGCATCTAGGATAATTCTATTTCATGTATTTTATTGAACGCTTGTTGAAAAATAAAATATTTTCTTTCTTGCAAATTAGGCTTAGTCTTCATTGAAATAAAGAATCATTCTAAGAATAGTCTTTTGTTTGCTTGCATCATTGTTTGTCCTACATTGTTCTTTCATTCTTCATAGCTTAGATCTTAGTGAGACCAAACATAGGTGCTTATTCAAATAAACACATCAAAACCCATTCCATCCTATACTTGGAGTGAGTCCTTAAACCATTCCTAGTGAAACCTTCAATCCCTCAATCCCCTAAGTGTATAAGAAACAACACACCCCTATGGTGACCTCGATTTCCAATGGATCTAGTTAAGAATCATACACGGTGGGCAGTTTTCCTCCCTCTATATATTTTTTTAACTTGATATGTAACACATCCTTAGTGGCCTTTTAGGAAGCCTATTTTTTTTTTCTTTTTGTCCCTTTTTTTTAAATTTTAAAATATAAATAAGATCATTTAATATGTTTGCATAAATTAGAAAAAAATAAATAAAACAATAAAAAATCCTTTTATGTTTTTTGTGTTCTTCATGTTACTTTTTCATCTCCTTCTCTCCCTTTATCTTTCCAATTCCTATGGTCCTAAACCTTAGGAATAATAGAAATATGATATATCCAAAAGAGAATCCTCTATACCATGAGGATGATCATGTTGATAGGGAGAATACAAATCTAGAGGAAGAAGAGGACATAGATATTGGTAATGACACTAAACCTATTGAAGGACCTCATGGTTAGGTCACCTTCATAACTCATGATAAAATATTTAATTTATTTAGAAAACGTAAGGATTTTCTGAATGAGTTGCTGGAAAGAGATATCCACTTCAATGAATCTAGAACAACTCACTATCAAGTTAATTCTCCTCAAAACATTCGCATCAATCCATTGTTTAAACCTTCTCCTAATATTAATTCATTTCATAAATCAACATGTGCTACTACAACAACCACCAACATTGGGGGAATTTTACAACCTCCTCCAATTAGTAGTGCATCTCAAAATAATGTTCAATTTCCTTCTTCTTCCAACAATGTTCCTCCTCTTAATATTCCTTCTTCTATTCCACCAAACATGAATTATTTCCCATAGCAAGATACCATGCAAAACATCCCATATCATAATAGTGTTAATATTTCCAACATTAACCAATTCCCTTTTCAACAATCCACCTATAACCCTCTAGGTAATCTAGGGTTATTGCATAGCAACAAACCCGATGTGCAAAGTTTAGCAAGTATAGTAAAATAATTGGCATCAATAATATATACACTACAAGTGCCAAGTTTAACCTATAATTATAAGGAAATGTGCAATCAAGCCCTAGACCCTATAATAGCCATTAGATCCTACCCCAAGCATTTTCTAATTTTGATTCTATATATTTATAAAGGAACATAGGAACCAATAGAACATTTAAGGATGTTTAGAATAGCATGCCATCATATTATATATGATGATATGTTGTTACTAAAAATGTTCCCTAAGAGTCTTGGTGTTATGAAATTATAATGGTACTATCAACTACCTCAGCATTCTTTGAGAAA
The DNA here is from genome assembly GCA_028583015.1 of Wollemia nobilis. Lineage (NCBI taxonomy): Eukaryota > Viridiplantae > Streptophyta > Pinopsida > Araucariales > Araucariaceae > Wollemia > Wollemia nobilis. The sequence continues at coordinate 3,027,117 of JAQPPZ010001274.1, read as the reverse complement.
TTTTGAAGAAATAGCTGAGTGATTCATTTAGCAATTTGGAGCTTATGTGTAAAAAAGTGTAACCATCCAATATGCATACCTTTTAAAACAAGGCAAATATGATTTTTTTTTGAATTCTTATCTCATTGGAGAAGTTGATTTGGATGGTTAAGATACACCTTACCTCCTTGAAATATGTTAGAGATATTTATTGGAAATTTGCAAGAGCAGATCTCATATGAATTAGAAATAACTACTATTAACTCTTTCAAAAAAGCAATATATTTGGAAATAATAGTGGATAAATCTCTTATTCAAATATATCAAATCAAGTTAATAAAATAATAGGATAGGACCACAAAAACCCAATAGAAGAATAGGCATGTAGTTAGTGATGGGGTAACATATAGTAGGTAAACTAACAATGTTAATTTTTCTAGTACCTTGCAGAAGTTGGTACTAGACAAACCTCAAAAACCCCCACCAAGGAATTTCACTAGACTCAACCAACCCATTTCATCAGTCCTTAAACAACTTTTGGAAGCTAAGATGATTGATTTGACTCCTATAAGTCAACATGACACCACAATAGTTTGGTATAAGCATGGTCAACATTATGAGTATCATAGGGTGGAAGGGCATATGAAACATTCATGTAAGAGGTTGAAACATGTGGTTTAAGATATAATAGATGAGGTTCATCTTGTTATAGATGATGCCCAACCTAGTCCTAACCACAACCCTCCAAATAATCAACCTCCTACTCAACAAACACACATAACTAATCAAGATATGGGAATCTTCCAAAATTATCTACTCTATCATGGGCAACAAAAAAACAATCAAGTATCATATCATAATTTACCACATCCCTACAACAACATGGTTGGAAAGATAGCATCTACTAAAAGACAACAAGATCTAGCTCAATTGACTCAATGATCACAACAAGGGATAAGTTCTAGATCCAACCAACCCTCTAGACCACCTTTAGTTCTCAAGAGTACCCAAAAAAGGAGCACAAGTATAGAAAACCCATCCTTAGTGTTAAAACCACAACCAAAAATCTCCTTCAACATTCAATAATAGTTAAGTAACACACCAACAAATATTTCCCTCTTAGAGCTTTTACAAACTTCTCCTATTCATATAGAAGCCTTGTTGAAGATTCTAAGTTAAAAATCTATCTTGCAAGATCTTCCTCCTAGTAACCTAGCCAATGTTGTAGATTATCTTGGGATAAATCATATTTATTATTATAGTTATGAGCTTCCTTCCTCAAATTTGCAAAGGGATTATCTTCTTTACATCATTGGCTATATTAAGGAAAATTTTATTAAGAGAATATTGGTAGAAAATGGTTCTTCCCTCAATATATGCACGTATAATTTCTTTCAAAATTTTGGGTTAAAGGAGGAATAATTAACCAAATATGATGTCATCATAAAAGCTTTCAACAATGAGTCCCAAGAGGCTTGTGGTATTTTATCCCTTCCCCTTAGGGTAGGACCCAAGATCTTAGACACTTTATTTTATGTGGTATCTTTCCATGCATCTTTTAATATTCTTCTTGGACACCCTTGGATTCATGCAATGAGGGTTGTCCCTTATACTCTTCATCAATGTTTAATATATGAATTCAAAAATCAACATGTCACCATTTTGGGTGACCATCATCAATTTCAATATTGTTCAATGGTTGAACAAGCTCAATCTAAAATTAATTTGTGCCCATCTATTTCTCTTTCTTCTACTTCCTTTTCTTCTACTTATTATTCTATTTCTATTTCTTCTTCATCATCTTAAATAACCAAGGAATTTGAAAATCTCAAGATAAGTAAGAAACCATCAATCATAATCTCATCATGGTATTAGACTAATTTTCTCGATGAAAGTCCTCTTCTAGACCTCGCAAAGCTGCCACCTTCACCCCAAACTATGGGTTTACCCCATAAAAGGGTGAAGTAGTATACATTGGTGTGTGTACCTTTATCTATGCAACAATGTCCCTCAACAAATATCCATAGTAGCAATCCTTTTCTAGTAGAGATAACATTTATCCATTTTTATTTATCTAGTGATTACCCACTACCTAAGCAAATCCTATCTAGTATGGGATATGTAGGTAAGGGTTTGGAGCCACAATAGAAAGATATTCAAGAGCCTCTAGAAGTTGATTTTTGGCCTAGGAGATCTGGCATAGGTTACATCCACAAAAAAAACAACCCTTGTAAATTAATTATGATCACATAATTACTTATGCTAAATTAATGGATCATCATGGCTTAGAGTGGAGTAATGAGGATGAGGGACCACCTTCTCCCTCTAACATATTTTTTTGTAATGTAATAAATTTGGTGCATCTTGAGTTAGTTGTGATCCTAGGGGAGTATGCTGAAGGGGATACCCTTTGTGATATGGATCATGAAGATATCCTTAAAAATAACTTCTTCTTTGATGGGCCAATCCCCTATGTCACCCATGTTGAGTCTTCTAGTTCTCAAGTGGACTCTGCTCCTATGTATCCTAAAGACCTTGAGAAACTAGGCATTATCCTATCCCCTCCTCATTATGATGATGAATCTCATATTCTCATAGAGGATACCATAGATGTTAAAATAGGTTCCAAGGAGATCCCTAGAATTCTTAAGTTAGGCAAAGCCTTATCCATGGATGAGCAGGAGCAATTGATCAAATTGTTAAAATAATTCCAAGATATTTTTATTTGGTCATATGCCAACATGCCATGGCTTAATCCCTTTCTCATTATGCATCATTTGGTATTTAAGGCTAATTTCAATAATTCTAAGTAGAAAATTAGGAATATTTATCATAAGGTCACCCAATTAGTCAAGGAGGATCTCCAAAAACTCCTTGATGTTGGTTCTATAAAAGCCATCAACTATTTTGATTGGATATCCAACATCATTCCTGTAGCTAAGAAGGAAGGAACAATCAGATTATGTGCTGACTTTTGGGACATTAACTTAGTGTGTCCTAAGGATGATTTTTCCCTCCCCAACATAGATATGATCGTAGATTTTCCATCAGATGTGGAGTGCTATCACTCATGGATGGTTTCTCAAGATATAGTCAGATCATGATTATACCTAAGGGCCAATCTAAGATAACTTTCATAACTCCATGGAGTACCTTCTATTATAAAGTGATGTCTTTTGGCTTGAAGAATGTTGGTGCCTCATATCAAAGGGCCATGACATATATTTTTTATGATAGGATGCATGATATTGTTGAGGACTATATGAATGATCTTCTTGGTCGCTCCATAAATCAAGAAACTCATGCTCAAGATTTACAATGGATTTTTGAAAGGCTTCGACAATACAAATTTTATCTTAAGCCTTTGAGTGTGTGTTTGGAGCCACATATGGCAAGCTTTTAGGTTTCATAGTATCTAGGTGAGACATTAAAGTGGATCTCTCTAAGATAGCGACTATTAATGATATGCCTCCCCCCATAGCCTAATAAAGTTTCATAGCTTACAAGGAAATTTTAAAGCTATTCATAGATTCATAACTCAATTAGCTAATATGTGCTAGCCCTTTCTTAAGCTTCTTAAGAAATATGTAGTGTTCAAGTAGGATACTAAGTATCAAATATATTTTTATGAACTCAAAAAGTATCTCACTTTCTCACCTATATTAGTTCCTCTTAGATTGAATAATATTTTAATGCTTTACATTGAAACCATGGCCCATGCATTGGGGCCATGCTTGCTCAACATGATGATTAGAATAAAGAGTGGACCATATACAATATCAGTAGAACCTTGGTTAGCTATAAAATCTAATACACCCCTTTAGAGAAGCTTTGTCTTGATATAGTGTTTGCTTCTCAAAATTTGAGACACTATATTCTTAGACATAAGATATTAGTAGTGGCAATGTTTGATCCTCTTCGCTACTTAATGCCGAAGCCCCACCTTTTTGGTCAAGCCAATAAATAGTTTCTAGCACTTAGTGAGTTTGACTCAACCTTTATAGGTTAGAAGGCTATAAAATATTAGATGATTATTGACCAACTAGTTGATTCTCCCCTGGAGTCCTCCCTTAGTCTTTGAGTTTCTCGATGAGTGTTTTAGTTTAGAAGTAGAAGAGCCTAAGGTTTGGATTTTATTTTTTGATGGAACTTGATGCTTAAAGGGCACTAGTGCTGGAATTATTCTAGTTACCCCACAAAAATAACTCATCCCCCTTTCCTTTGAGCTTCATTTCTCTTCTAATAATAACACTAAAGAGTATGAATCTTTGATCCTTAGTATTAAATCTACCTTAGCCTTGGCTGTTAGATTCATGTCCATATTTTATGACTCTCAACTTGTGGTTAATAAAAAAAATGGCATTTACTAAACTAGAGATGATAAGCTAAAACCTTACAAGGAAATTATAACCAAGCTTTTGTCCACCTTTGATAGAGTAACCATAAAGTCTATCCCTAGATCCTCAAACTACCATGTGAATTCCATGGCCATTGTTGCATCCCTGATCCCATTGGATTTAGAAGATGATTAAGGGATGATTATCATTCACCAACTCTAAGAGCCCGCATCCCTTAGTTCTAACCTTGTTTTGTTAGACATCCTAAACATAAAATTTTCCCAATCTGAGCCTCGGTACATCGACATATTTAATATCCTTAAGGATGGTTCAATTTCTAATGGCTTAGATTATAATCAGCAAAAGCTTTTACAAAAAAGAGTATATAAATTTGTTATAGTTGGAAAAATACTTTATATCGACATTCGTTTGAAGGCATCCTATTGCGATGCCTAATGCTTATGAAGCCTAGCTAGAACTTAGTGAAGATTATTAAGGATCATGTGGAGGTTATTTTAGCAGTAATTTTATTGCCAATAATCTCCTTTGGATTGGTTACTATTGGCCTTCCATGGAGAAAGATGCATGTGACTATGTTCAATACTATGAAAAGTGTCAATGCCATGACAACCTTGTTCATGCTCCTTCTCAAAACCTTCAGGTTATTTCTTCTCCTTGGCCATTCTCCATGTGGGGATTGGATATTATAGGGAATATTAACCCAATTTTGTTGGATTATCATACATTTATCATCATGGAAATGGAGTACTTTACGAAGTGGATCAAAGCCATGGTCTTGGCTATAGTGATTGGAGCTCAAGTCTCTAAGTTTATCTCCAACCAGATCCTTTGTAGGTATGGGATTTCTTTGATAATCATTTTTTATAATGGCACTCCTTTCAAGAACAAGGATGTCCATAATATTTGTGCTAAGTACAATATTCAATACAATTGGTCAACTCCATATTACCCTTAGGGTAATGGTTAAGCCGAAGCATCCAATAAGTCTTTAGTTAAGATCCTTTAGAAGTTGGTTAATAATACTAGTCAAGACTAGAATATCCAACCTTATCCTACCTTGTGGGTCTATTGTACTAATGTGCAAATTTCTATAGGTGCAACCTTGTATGTCTTGGTCTATGACACTGAGGTAGTTTTTTCATTTGAGTTAGAAGTCCCATCCTTGTGTATCTTATTGCAATATACCTTGATTGGTGATGAGTATCATTTAGATCATTTAAACTAGTTGGAGCTATTGTATGAGAAGCATATCCATGCATTAGAGCATATTCAGGCCTATCATAATAGTCCCAAGTGATCTTACTCTAAGAAAGTTTACAATCATTCTTTTGATATTGGGGACATTGTTCTCAAAGAAAACCAGAAGAACACTAATGCTCGATCAGATATGACAAGCAAGTTTTAGCCCAATTGGCAAGGACTTTTTGTCATAACAACCAAGTTTGGCTTACAAGCCTATCATTTAGCAATGTTATATGGTAAAGGTATTAAATAACCAATGAACATAATGCACCTAAAATGATATTATGCATGATTTCACATCACTTATCTTTTGTTCTCCTTTTGTTGCTCATCTCTCTTCTTCTATTATTGCTTATTCCTCATCTTTTTTTTTTTTTCTTATTTATCATCAATTTTCTTGACATACATTGCTTGGCCTACTTGGCATACTTCTATTTTGCACCATTGCTTGTCATATAGTTACTCTTTGTTGTTTGCTCATACTTGCATGACTACCTACTCATATAGAGTTTTGGGAACTTTACCCTAAGGTAAGTGATGAAACCTAGTTAGGTTTTATCTCATATGCATTGCACTTGTAATAGGTTATTTATGCTTAGAAAATCCTCAACCTAGGAAATATTCCTTGCCTTGAAAGTATTAATATAAAATTTTCTCCAAGTCAAGGGATATTGTTCTTCATCTCTTGTATATCCTTGTTATTTCTCTCATTCTTCTTTTCTCCAAGATAATATATATATATATAGATGTTCCTTATTCTATATGTGCATCTTGTTATGCTCACACTTTTCCTTCTTGATCTTTCAATTGTTAAGGGATCCTCTAGGGATAGGATAGATACCACATGAAAATCATTTATGGTGTTCATATAGCCATTGACTATCTTATGCACATCCCTTAGCTATTAAAATTTCAAAAAGGACACACACACAATCTTGTTTACTTCTTGCTTCTCTCTTTCTTCTATCCTCTTATCTAACACATGCACACTTTTTTATTATGTTTTACTTTGCTCACTCATATTTTGCACACACCACACCCCTATCGAGTTACACTCCTTTTGGAAAATCATTCAAACATTGCACCCATAACAAGGATAGCTTCATGGCTTCCAATGAGGAGCAACATACACTTAGGCCATTTGTGAGCATACATCCTAGAGGATACCTCTCCACACATAGACATTAGTAAGTATCATACTCATAGCGATTATAACTCCATTACACTTGTTCTTTTTAGCAAGTATCACACCCTCACAAGATAGCTTCATGGCCACTCATGAGCACTACATCCATAGTGGATTTTGATCCATCTTCGACCATTTGTGAGCATACATCCTTATAAAGTTTTGCTCCATTATTTTTATTTTATTTTTCTTAGCTTATGTTCATTTGATCACATTGATCCCCTATGGACTATACCAATTCAAAAGTCATATTCAATGCATATTTTTATTTATCTTCTTCTTTTCTCATTCTTTCTTATTTTGCTTCTATTTTTCTTCGATTTTCTTCCTTTTTATTTATTTTTTCTTTCTTCCTTATTCGATTACTCTTATGTTATTCTTATTTGTTCCTTATTCATGCATTAGTTAAGTTTATTTATAATGCATTTATTCATCCAATCATGCATAATAAAACAAATAAAAATACAAATATAACTCACACACATTTTTAAAATTCATAAATAAAGCAACATGTAAATTACTTGAGAAGTAAAGAGTGTGTGTTAGTTGATCAATGTGCCACAATAGGGATCTTGGTACACTTAACCATCCCTAGGGATGCATAGCATAGTAAAAAATAGCATGTCACCCCATCCTAACCCTAGATATGTGAGCCTATACCATTATACCTACCTGCTAGAGATGGTCCTAGTGGGGGTATGTTCATAGACTGTGATATCATTCGTATGTGTGATTTAATTCGTAAACATAGGAAGGACTATAGAGGTACTTTTTGGTATACTGGCATAGTCTAAAAATACATCATCTGATAAAATGTCTCCCTTCACACTATCACCTCATGTGTCTCCCTCACCCTTTGTAACTCCTACAAAAAGTAGATCCCCTTGCTTGGTTGGTTCATAGTGATGATATCCATCCTCTCCACTCATGCCTAATAACACTATTGCTCTAGTTGGCTCACCTCCCTCATGAGGTAGTTTACCTTGATCCTCATGGCATATCACTCTATGGCTATCCTATACCATTCTACTAGATCTTGGTCCCACTCTACCAAAGCTATGTTGATGACTTGTCATAGCCCCTCTAGCCTCTTGGAGTAGATCCATCTCCCATTACATGGTCACTATCTAGGCTCATAGTTTAGCTATCTCTCTTGTTGGGTCCTCCTGACCTACCATCATTATAGGTACCACCATCATCAATGTCGAGGCCTCTCTTATAGGCCTACTTGATTTATCCTCTATTGTGAGGGTATCCTTTGGTGTCCTCCCTCCCCTTATGCCAAGAATAATGATGGTCATCCTCTATGTCATCATTATCTCTATTTAAATATGTACCCATACCTACCTAGGTGGCTCTGGTCCTATCTATCATCTATCGAGTTACCTCTTGAAGCACCAATTGCACTCGTTAGCCCATGACCTATCATCATTGCACTAACATTGTTAGGAATATCCTTATGTGCATGATGCCCCTATACCATATTTTATACTAAAGAGCTATCTTGACATCATTTGTATTTGGATAAACATAGATCATATCATCTAGGTTCTCCTTCATGAATTTAATCACATCAAAGTCCCCTCAATTTCTTGATGGGTATCTTCATACCTACTTATACCAATAGTCCCCTAGCTTTGATATCTCCTAGAGGATGTCAAACTATCACTACACTCGATCAAACCAATACAACTCCAGCTCATACTTCTCCATGGTAACCCATTAGACCCTCCTAACCCAAGACACCTCCTCTCCATCCTCATCCTAGCTAGGGTGTTGATACCATGGCTACCATATGATCATATAGTCCATAAACTCATCTATCATCCACCTCCCTAGTGGTAAGATACTGACATATGTCCTTTAGACCCCCTCAAGGTGTTGATCCCATATATATACTATTGGCTACTCTGGATTGGGTAGTGGTACTAGCAGTGCATCTGATATTCAAACTACAATGTGCTCCTAGCACCACATAGAGAAAATTCATGCACACTAACCTCGTATGTTGCTTGTACAAGATATTGTATAATATCTTGTACAAATAAGCCAACACATATGGATCCCATGTGAATCTATATTTTTGATCCTGCATGGCTACCACTAGCCCTTCCAATTCCCATGGTAGGTATTGCCTACTAGTATGGCACACCACTAGCCTAGTCATTTCCCCATAGAGTATAATCATCAAGGCATCTATTCCATATTGTTCTGGCATCTCGTCTATGTGAATCCCACTCTGCTAGATCTCGTGGGTACAATCCCCTAACAATATTTATAGTGATACCCATTGCACTTGTGCTCTATAAAATAATCTCCCCCTAATGGGGATGCACAAGATCCACCACATGTCCTCTAGTGTGGCAGTCATCTCTTTCATTGATAACCAAAAGGTCAATAATGTTGGATATCACCTCTCCACCAATACTATCAATAGTAATCTATCTGCCTCCACCCAGGGCATCTATGCTAGATGTAATAGCCTGATTGTCCCTAGTGCGTCCCACTCTCTTATTGTGAGCTCTCATAGTACCTTTCCCAATGTGCTTGACAACCACTCCTCACTTTCAAGAACCTCATGTTGCAATCAAAAACATTAATAAATTTTTATCAATTAAGTCTAAAAAACATAATGTATATATATAAACATATTAAATGCATGCACCTAAGATTTTTTTCCTCTCCTCGCCTTTATTTCCTCTCTCTTTCTTTTATTTCTTTCTTTCTTTCTTTCTTTATTTTTTTTTCTCTCTTTTTTTTCTTATTTTTCTTCTCTAAATTTGCACCCCTTTTTTTAAGGCATGAATTCATGACCCATATGAAGTATGCATGAATTTGATTGTTGGTGGATCATGGCTAAATTTTTAGGTGACCCTTGAATTTGCACCAAGCTCCCACACAACAATTTTTCTCTAAAAACCCTAAAAAATTGTTAAAATTCAATCCAAGCTTAAAAAATAAGCTTCTAGGATTTGGTTTTGGATGCTTACCTATGCTCAGTCTGTCATTGCATCGACCTCACCCCTCACAATGAATGATCAATATGTGGGAAGCATAATTTCTTCTTTTTCTTTAGAGATATTTTTCTTCTTCTCTATGCAGTGAAAATGGTTTTCTTTTTTCACCCCTTTTGCATTTTTATCCTTATTTGTCTCTCCTTTTTTCCTTTTCTTTCTTTTTTCTCCGCTTGTCACTATTTTCTTCTATGTTTTCCATTTTGAGTTTATTTAGAAATTCTGCTTTCCTTCTAAAACTCAAGGGGGCACCCTAGCCTGAGAGGCATTAATGTCATTACTGCTTCATTTTGTGTACAAAATTTTAGTGTCCAAAATGGCACCATTTTTGTACCATCTTTTCTTCTAAACTCGTCATCCCTTTTTTATTTTTGTTGTTATTTACCCATAGGTTTCTACATCTTTCTTTGATGCACTTATTAGGCCATAAATGCATCAAAGAGAGGGTAAAATATATACATGGAAAATTGACCCATAAAAATGAGTCATTTTTCCTTACAATTTGCCATAGGTCTATTTAGGCTTCTTTTGTTTTTGCCTTTTTTCTAGCCAAGCTGAATTTGTACTCGCTCCATTATGGGACATGAATTTGGCAATTTTGGGTTTTTTGTCAAAAAAATCCTATTTTTGTGTTAGCTCTTTAGAATGTTGGCTCTTGCCCAAGTTTAAGTTTTATTTTTTCCTGCCTTTTGAACCCCTTCAATCCTCCTTTAAATAAAAGGATTATTTTCCCTCTTTTATGGCATGATCTTGATTTTAATTTTCATCTTGTAGTTTTGATGCCTTTAAGACTTGATACTTATGGAATGTTTTTGATGCTCTACTTTTGGTGTGTTTTGTGATTTCTATTGTTAAAGATAAGTAGGTGGAGAACCCTTTATGATAGATTATCTTATAGAAGGAGGATAGGTCATCCACATTTGTTCTTGCTTTCCCCATAGGCTTATCAAGTTGTTTCTTTGTATCTATTAGTTCTAGATCATTAATATTTGGTGTTAGATTATATTTTACACCATTAGATTAGATTTTGAGTAGTCTTGTGTGAACTCCCTCCCCACCCTTTACGGGGCATGAATTTGATGAAACCCTTGGTTTGACTACCTTCCTTTCAATTTCAAATTTATGACCAATTCATATAGGGTGCAAATTCGATCACAATGGCTTGGGAGAAAAATTTTATCCCCAAAACCCTAAGTTTCTAAGTACATATCTATTTTTCCACTACATTCATTCTATTAGCACTTTTTTTTCATGTTTCATATTGTCATATCTTGTTTCAAAGGTCAACAATAATTTTTACTTTCGAACTATTACCTAAAAGGACCAAGGGGTCTTGATTGTTGTGACATCAAGCTTAGTCATAAAGTGGCCTAAGCAGACACCAAAAAATTGATCAATGTTTTTGAGGTTCAAAGCTATTTTGTAGGTTTTTTATCAAATTCATGGTTGGTATTTTACAGGGTGTGAATTCAGGTAGGATTAGCCACCAAGTCAAGTAAGTAATATGGTATATGTGTTAGGTTATGTTTTGAGTTTTTATGATAATTTTCCTTTATAAAATTAAAATAAAATTATTTAAAAAAATAGTAAATTTCATCTTATTTTAAGTGAACATTTCATTTATAGGCATTGAAATAATAAAAGCACATAGTTTGCATCTAGGCTAATTATGTTTTGTGCATTTTCTTGAACTCTTGTTGAAAGAGAAAAGATTTAATTTCTTGCAAATTAGGCTTGTAATAGTCCTTTGTTTTCTTGCATCATTGTTTGTTCCACATTGTTCTTTCATTCTTCATAGCTTAGATCTTAGTAAGATCAAACATAGGTACTTTTTCAAATAAACACATCAAAATCCATTCCATCCTAGACTTGGAGCGATTCCTTAAACCATTCTTGGTGAACCCTTCGATCCCTCAATCCCTCTAGTGTAGAGGAAACAATACACCCCCCTAGTCACCTCGACTCCCGATGGATCTAGTCAAGAATAATACATGGTGGGTATTTTTCCCCCCTTTACTCTCATAAGGAATTATAGATTTGTAACACACTAGATAAATAGATTTGGGCCTTGAAGGGACCTATTAAATGATCTTGAAGATTGATGAAATAATTTGTTGTGAATGTTACTTCATGATTATTCATTTATTATTGACTTTGATAGGTTGGTTGTGATATTTATGGGATATAAGAAAGGGAAATGGTGTGTTCATCAGGGTTGTGGATAATCACATCATACATCACTTAATCCAATAGAGGGGAGAGAAGAAAATAAAATTGATAGAAGAGTAGAAGAAGAAGATGCAATAAAGGAGATCAAATATTTGTGGGATGAGTACTATTGAAATCAGATACCTAGTGAAAATGCAATGCAAGTGATATTTTTGCTAATGTAAATCTAGCTGCAAGAGGTCAGAACAAGAACCTCCAATCACATAAAAACTATGATAAATAGAAATAAAGTGATGAATTCCCCAATCACATAAGAGTTGCAATGGAAATAAATCAAAAACATTATTTATTTTCTCATTCCTTGATTTCCTCTTTTACAATGTGATACCAAGGGAATATATACCCCAAAATAAACCCTAAAACAAAACCCTAGATCTTAAAACCTTAAAGATAAAAAATTATAAATGTTTTTTTTTAGAAAATCTCCAAAAAGCTCGAACAGCCTTCTAAATTAATACAAATAATAATATCACCCATATTAGACCTCCTATAAAATATCAAAGCCTATTTATGTCTAAAATTCATTGAATTCTAAATAATCTTTCTTCCAATTTTTATAAAAAATACTAAATCCCATTTTTGGGATACTAGATGAAGGAATTAGGGCTCGATAAAATATTGAAAATCATCTAGATGACTAGAGTATCTAGCATGACAATGTCCACATATTTATCTATCTTCCCATAAAATTTAAATCCAATCCAATGGTTGTATCAAAATTTATGCCCTCCAAAATATAGGCTCCTGCATCATTTGCTAACTAGGATCAGCATTGCCTCATCATGGCCCCCTCTAACTCGATGGTATGAATAAGGTTACCCAAGCAATAATGCAATAAACTATATGATTTTATATAGATATGAATTCAATAAGGCATGCAATTAGACACATAAATAGGTAAATCATGTAGATTCAAGCATATTATCTTTAAAGATGTATTATGTTGATTTGTTTTTAATGTTATTTTCCATCTAATGGGCTACTCGATAGGATTCAGATCCAAATTTGGTAGTAACAATAAATGGAACTAACCAATTAGGTTCAAACTTACCTTTTAGATCAAAATTAGCACTAGTGTTCTTTTGACTCTCCTTAATAACCAAATATTTAATTTCAAAGGATCTAGGGCATACCTTTTTATGATAAGCACATTGAAGTCTATTATGGTAAAATCATAGGTGTTCTAAGGAATTTATGAATTTTTGGTCTAACAACCCTAATTTATGTAGGTGACCTAAATGATACTCATTTCCTACCAAATAATATTGAAGCAAGATTCTTAAAAAAGGTATTTTGAGCTTGAAAAGGAAAACTACCTTAGTACTGTAAACCAAGGCATAGGGTGTTGTGCCTATAGGATTTTGAACACTAGTACAATATGTCCACAAGGCAAGATATAATTGTAGGTGCCAATATTGACCATTTTTATTAACCAATTTCTTAAGTATTTTGATTAACATTATATTAGACAATTATGCTTGACCAATGCCTTAAGGGTAATAAGGTGTCAACCACTTTTGTTGAATTTTGTATTTAGTACAAACCCTTTCAACTTATTTATTATTAAAATATATATTATTATATCAGATTAGAATAAATAATATACCATAGTGGCAAATTATTTTATTAGTTATAAATTTTGAAACTTGAATTCCAATGGTGGAAGCTAATGGCATGGCTTCCACCCATTTGGTAAAATACCTAGTAGTGGTAATATTGAACTTTTATCCATTTGATGATTATGGATTAGTTTTCCCAATCATTTCTAGGCCCCAAATGGATAAAATACAAGGTTATGTGATTGGTTGTAATTCTTGAGAAGGGGCATGAACACGGTTATCATGTTGTTGGTATTTGTCACATTTATTAACATAGTTGCAAGCATCTTTTTCTATAGATGACCAATAGTAACCCATTCTAACAATTTTCTTGGCTATAGATAATCCACAATGCCTTCAAAGGAGTTTAGATATAAAATATCTTCTATGATAACATACCTATAGGATCATTGTTTGAAATGCTTATGTCCTTATCAATTTAATCCCTCAAGCAATGTGTTGTATTTTAAGAAGTTGAAGGTGTCTTAATACCATGGTTCTAGAGATGAAGTAGATTCGATGACACAAACATTTAAAGAGTGTTGTATTGACCTTAGGGGGGTTATTTTTTTATTAGTCATATGACATAGAAGTTTTTTCATCCTCTAATTTTAAGGGCATAAGAGAAATTATTGTAGCTATGGCATCCACATGATGATTGTTATATTATGGGATGGCTTCTACTATAATATTGGTAAAGGAAGCTAATAATTTATATACAATATCCTTGTAAGGTTTTAGTTTATCATTTTTTGTCTGATAATACCATTAATTTGGTTAATCACTAATTGGGAATCATCGAAGATGACTAGTGTCTTAATATTTAAATTCAATGTGGCTCAAAGCCCTAAAAAGAGTGCTTCATATTTTTTCATATTATCGATACATGAGAATTGAAGTTTGAATGACAAAGGTATAAATTTCAATTTTATAGTAATTAGGATAATTCATGCCCCCACACCTTTGACATATTTAGCACCATAAAAATAAAGAATCTATGATTTAGGTTCTTGTATATATATGGCCATAATGACTTCATTAGGGAAACTTATGACCAAAGGGTATTCAAATTCTAAGGGTGTTGTGTCTAACTAATCTATAATCACCTATCATTTTAGGGATTTTTGAATAACAAACTCAAGATCAAACTCACTGAGGATGATAACCTATTTGGTAGTCCATCCTAAGAGATATGGTTTTGATATTAGGTACCACAGAGGATCTATTCTTGCTATAATGTAAGTTTTTTGACCAAGCATATAGTGTCTCAAGTTTTGTGAAGAAAGGTAACTAATAAACACAACTTTCTAATGGTGTATAATGGGTTTCATAGCTAACCAATTTTCTACTAATATAGGAGATAGCCATTTTTTAGTGTTGATCATCATATTGAGCTATCATGCCTCCAAGAGCATGATTGGTAGTAGCTACATATAACAATAATGTTTGGGTTGAATTAGGAGTATGAAGGTGGATGATGTCAAAAGGTATGTCTTTAAAGTTTCAAAATATTTTTGACACTCAATATACCAATTGAACTTGGTATCCTTCTTTAATAGCTTAGAAAAAGGTTGGCATTTATCAGTAAGTTGTGAGATGAACCTTTGAATGGCTTACAATTTACCTTGAAGACTACAAATTTTGGTAAGATTTATGGGAGGTGGCATTGTAGCACCCTAAAATTGGCGCAGTGAAATCTTAATAATTACATTTACTCTAGTAAATAATTTAAATTCAAATTTTAACCTCCTAAACCGCCCGTTAACCATCGGTTAATCCGTTTCCCCCTTTCCCATGCCATTTTTAGAGGTTGTTTTGACCGTTTGATGATATCGTTGCCGATCAGACGATATCGCCCTAGATCTGATGATTTTGTCTGGACTAGGACATCCAAACGATCTTGTCCCTAAACTAATTTTGCATAATTAGCTTTTGTTCCAACGGGTCTCTAATTCGGGCAGAAGTGTGTCTGCGTCATTAGAGACCCTCCCCCGTTGGAGATCTCCCAAATAGGGATGATCTCCAACCTCCTAACCTCCCTCCTAAGCCTATTTAATCCTAAGCTCTCCCCTTAGCACCCCCCTGGCTGATAATTCCTGTAACCCGACTTCATACACATTAAAACATCCCAAATTCATATTTGCATTAGTTCTATACCAATTTTGTTGCAGGTACCTTAGTGTTTTTCAACCGGAGCAAGCTTACATCGTCGTAGATGATATTGTTCAGATCGGAGGTGATCCTGTCGAATCAAAGATGATTTTGTACCAATGCGAGATGATTTTGACTACAGTCAACATTGAGGCAATCAGTGCCTAAAGTTTGCATTTCTTCATCTCTTTTTCTGTTGTTTTATGCTGTAATTAGTTACTGTATTTGCTATTTTATGTTATCTTGCATTTTGGAGTTCACCCATATAGCTTTAAATGCATAATTAAGTCATAATTATTATTAAATCAGTATAATGCATGCATGTTTCTACTTATAAGTTTTAGTTTGATAGTGCTACTGTCATTTTACATTGTTTTCCTATGTTAGCATTGCTGCACTTTTTGTGTTTTGCACCTATTTCTCTGTTTACAGGTTTTTGACGAATTCATCTAACGAATTCGTCAGATTTCAAATGATCTTGTCTGATCTCAGACAATCCTATCAAATCAGAGGTGATCCTGACTGCTTCAAGAATCAGAATCTTCATTAGCCATCCGGATCAGGTATTTTCTCTTAACATTCTTTAATTTCTTTGTTTTCTATCTTAATTTTGTTTTTTGCATTCATTTAATCTGCATCTTCATATAGAATAACTTAGACGCATTTTGGCCAAACCTAGGATATGAATGCTTAAGGCTAAAATGAACACATAAAACACATTCCCAACCTAGGCGTGGAAACTGCCATTAAATGTTTCCTGGTGAACCCACCATCCGTCGAAAAATCACCAATATACACCTCCCCTAAGAGGCGGGACCTTCGCAAGGCCTCTCAATCCGAGGTATCGCGCCATCCTTTTCACATCCCCCTTTCGGGCACGGATCCTATAGCCTGAAGGTAAGGGTGTGAAAAATTTGGAGTGATACATTTTGGTGAACCCGACATGAATGCATTGTAAACCTTTTGAAAACAAAACAAAAATAAATAAAACAACTAAAACATAGATGCATTTCAAATCGTTTCAAATTAATAAGTTGCATATTAGATGGTAGCTCCTAATAAAATATTAGCAGTTACTATAAATGTAGAAAACTAATTGGCATCCATAGAAATCAATTCTATACTTAGTGTGCCTAAAACAGATAGAACTCAAATCTTGTGGGACGAACTTGATAGAAGACTTAGTGTCATTTCATCTAGGTCAACAAAACTTAAACAAATCAAAAGGCTTTTCCTAGATAGAATCCTAGATCCTCATCAACTTGTTTTTTTATCATGAACTTCAGAGAGCCTGCCATAGATGGTTAGCTTATAGGAGAGCTCTTGTATCTTTAGAATTGTTCACCTTCAAGGAATACCTCGAGAACACAACCATTGTACACCAGTTCCTAGGTCTTGTAGAAGACCAAGAGGTTGTTCTTACAGATAGGGAAATATGGAATAGAGTTCCTCGAGCTATGTTATACCGAGAGTATTTCCACGAGCTTTACTTCTATTAATCAGCATCTGAGACAGATAATATCACTGTAGCTCTTTTCATTAAATTTTTAAAAGAAAACTTCCAATTTGAAGAAGAACATTTCACGACTCCTGAAGAACTCGAGCCCATTAATGATATTTATAAATTTTTTATAGAAAACTAGATCATTACTTTCAGTCTTATTATTTCTTGCATTTATTGTGTTATTTGTTGTCTTTACAATATTATTTCAAAAACAACTAAAAAACTAAAAAACATAACAAAAACCAAAAACATTTCATTTTAAATATTGTAGTAGGTATATAGTTAATATATACCTCTTAAAGCTTATAGCATATATATATATATATATATATATATATATATATATATTTGTTGGAATCTAAAATTAAGCACAATGCCAAAACTTAGGAATGGTGAACAAACTGAAGGAGAAGAAGAAGATTGGTTACAAGATAAAACTAGAGACCCAAATGTCCTTCCTGAAGATCCAATTTCAAAAGGAGAAAATCTAGATCACCCAGAAGATGACTTAGGTGAAGATAATGAACAAGAAGAAAGTGTTAAAGAGGATGGATCCTCATCCCCTAGAGTAGCTCCAAATGGAACTATTGCTTTTGACAAAGATAGATCATTTTCAGAAATTTCTCAATGATAACATTGACACCCTTAATGTGGCAGTTCGTATTGATAAAGGGCAAATTAGTGACACCCAAGCAGCCATGGAACATGCGTTTGATGTACGCACTAATCCCTTGTCTTTCATTGATCAAGAAAGTGATATGGCTGGGCCATCCAATATAGATATGGTCACTATGATGTAAAACATGTCAAAAAAACAGGTTACCCAACCTCCTAAGGAACCTATTATTCAGCCTAAAATCATTCCCACACAAAAGAAAACTTCCTTCACTACTTTATTTCACCAAACTATTGAGCAATATGCTTCAAGTAAACAAAAACCTAAAATAAAGACAAACACCAATTTTCAACAATCTGGAATACATCATAATACCACTTCAAAATTCCTTCATAACACCTTTCCTACCAATAATTTACACAATAGCAACATAGCATCTAATCTCCATGTCCCTCCATCATATGCTCACAAATCCCATATCAATGCCCTACCAAATCAATATGGTGGGCAAACTAGTAATCTAGAAGCCATGGTGAAGTAGTTAGCTTCCCGTATGGACCAGATAGATCCTTATCGTCCCTCGTACAATTATCGAGAGATCTGTAGTCAACCTTTGGATCCCATAGTTGTAGCTCAACCGTACCCTAAGCATTTTCCCATGCCCATCTTGCCTATATATAAAGGAACCGAAGATCCCATAGAGCATCTTCGCATGTTTAGGATAGCATGTCATGATATATCACATGATGACTTGCTATTACTAAATATGTTCTCGAAAAGTTTAGGTGGAATGGCATTAGAGTGGTATTATCAATTACCCACTCATTCTTTGAGAAACTTTGAAGAAACAGCTGAATATTTTGTCCATCAATTTAGTGCCTACATCGAGAGGCATGTAACCATTAAATATTTATACAACTTAAAACAAGACAAGGATGAATGTTTTGTCGGTTTCTTAGCTAGATGGAGGCAGTTGACAGGAAAACTGAACTTTGTGCTACCTTATAGCGAAATGTTAGACATTTTTATCAATAATTTACAAGAACAAATATCTTATGAGCTATCAACTACTACTTTAACTACCTTCGATCAGGCTATAGATTTAGCTCAAAGAGTAGAAGATGCCCTCATTAGGAGAGGCCAACTTAGGAAGAAATATGATGAGAAAACCTCTAAAAATCAATATAAAAACAAACAAGTTGTTGGTGACGGATTCACTGACAGTAGAAATGTTGCTAATATCAATGCAATGAAGACAACAGAAAATTTTATATTAAAACCTCCTGATAAACCTCCTCGAGAATTTACTAGATTGAATCAGCCATTATCAACTATTTTACCTCAATTACTCAAAAGAGGTTTGATCCAATTACCAGTTATTCGGGAACCTAATCCAACTATACCTGGATACAGAGCTGACTTACACTGTGATTTCCATAGGGGACCTAGACACTCTACCAACGCTTGTAAAAGGTTGAAACATAAAATATAGGATCTGATTGATAATAATGAAATGGAGGTGCAAGCCTTCCAACCTAAACAAAATGCTCCTAATAATGCTCAAAATACTGTTACCCAAAATCAAAATCAAAATGCTAATCAAACATTAGACATATTTCAACACCCTTTACCAAGACATGGTAAAGAGGTGGCCAACAAAATCGAACATCATAATGTTTCACCTCCTACCTGATATGTAGGAACTATTAGCAGACGATTACCTATTCAGGATCCTCAAATATTTGACACAACCTTATCCCTAGTTACGACCAGGCCCCTACATAATTTTCCAACTCCTGATTCTAGTGATGTAGAATCAGATACTGAAAGTGAATTAGAAATTACTTCAAACTAATAAAATAGTTCTAAAAACAAATCAGATCCTATTCAACCCATCATAGATGCTATGGTTCCAGAAGAACCATTTCCTAGAAGAGTTACTACTCGACCTTCTTCTAATCAATTCCTTCCTAATGAACAAGCCATAAATGCTCGACCGAGACTAGTTCAGCATCCTCAATATAACATTGTAGGTACCATTGGAGTCGTTACTCGAAAATAGGCTCAAAATTCTCAACAAGAACCAAACCAGAATGAGGGATCAGCTCCATTTGTTTTGAAAAATCCCAATAAAGGGAATCATGCTCCTAATTTTCAACCTAAACCCCCTTACAATATTAATGAGCAATTATCCAATATTACAGCCAGAATTTCCCTTTTGGATTTATTAAGATCTTATCCTACCCAAAGGGATGAGTGGATGCTTACATTAAGCCAAATGATGGTACCTCAAAACATCCAACCTGAAGCTATGTCCAATACTATCATTACTCGAGAGGTTGATTGTATTGACTTTTGGGATAAAGATATCCCACAACACAGTTTACATAAGGACAATCCCTTTTATATTACTGCTTTAATTGGAGATGTAGCTGTCAAACGAGTCTTGATTGATAATGGCTCATCTCTAAACATTTGTACTTTTGACTTCTACCAAATATTTGGCTTTAGAAGTGATGAAATGAAGAAAACCGATATGATTATCAAAGCTTTCAATGATGAAACACAAGAAACATGTGGAGTTATTACCATCCCATTACAAGTTGGTCCTAGAACCCTAGATACAACCGTTTTTATTTTACATTGCCTCACATCGTACAATATACTCTTGGGTCATCCTTAGATTAATGCAATGTGGGCTGTCCCATCAACTTTACACCAATGTGTTAAATTCAAATTTAAAAATCAGTTGGTCACTATCCATGGTGACCCTGGACCCTTTGATATGTGTGCTTTGGCAGAACCTGTTGGAGTGCAATTTTTCCCTGCTTTGTCATCCACACATCCTAGTTCTTATTTTTCATCTAAAACTATGAAACACACACCCATAGCTTCACCTATTTCCCCTCCATTAATTTCATCCTCCTATATAGATCAACAATATTCTAAACAAATCACTCTAGAACCTCAAAAAGATATTAAATCTACAACCAATCCTTCAGGTTCTATCCCTATAATTTCAAAACCTATAGACCCATCCATTAACACTTCCACATTATCAACATCTATAATCCCTTCCACATCTAAAGATATAGGGAATGATCCTTCTACATATTATTCTCTTTCTGATGAACTTTTACTAGATTTATCCACAATCTTAATATCAGAAAAAATAAATGCTTTCATGCAAGATTCAATTCTTTTAAATAACTTACCGCCATCTCCTCATACTTTAGGCCTCCCACAACCTATGGGAAGTACTTACCAAGTTGGGAGTTGTGCCTTCATTTATAAAGGATATGACTGGGGAAGAATCCCTTGGAACATTAAAACTCATCATGAGGGATATGCTCGGTGTTATTTTACCAATGAATATATTAAAGCTAAACCCATAATGCTTAAAATGGGATATAAAGGGAAAGGCTTGGGACCTTTCCAAAATGGCATGAAAGAACCTTTTGAGGTAGAACCGTGGCCTGCCTGCTGTGGTGTGGGCCTATTTCCTAGTAAGGGTCAACCCTTTCCTTTTGAAGATGACAATCACCTCATATGTTATCAAGATTATTTGGATAGGCGTGATGATTTGCCTCTAAAAAATCAGCCATTTACATGTAACATGCTATCCATAACTTACCCTAAAATGATTGCTGACCCCTATGAAGAGTTGGAAGGAGATATCTTCCATGATGTCTCCGTTGAAGATATGTTACACAATGGATTTTATTTTGATGGTTCTATACCAACTATAGCCCAACTTGAGGCCACTAATCCTCAAGATTAATTATCCAAATTAACCTTACAAGAATTACAAGAATTGGGCGTTTCACCCACCCCACCTAATTTTGAAAGAGATCTATACATGGAGGTAGAAAACGTCATTAGAATTAACATTGGAACTGAGGACAATCCTCACATAATCAATATTGGATCAGAATTAACTCAAGAAAAACAAGAACAATACATTACATTCCTTAAAGAGTATGAAGATGTCTTCGCTTGGACATATGAAGATATGCCAGGTCTAGACCCTTTTGTAGTCATGCATCATCTAGTGGTCCATCCGGATGCTAAACCTGTTAAAAAAAAACTTATAAAAATGCATCCCAAAGTGGCTCTGCTAGTCAAAGGGGAGTTAGAAAAACTCTTGAATGTTGTTTTTATACAAGCTATTGATGATGATGAATGGATCTCAAATGTAGTTCCAGTCACCAAGAAAGAAGCTACCAAAGTTAGGGTTTGCACAGATTTTAGAGATATTAACGCTGCATGCCCTAAAGATGACTTTCCGCTTCCAAACATGGATCAAATCATTGACTTTACTGCTTGGAGTGGGATGATGTCCTTAATGGATGGATTCTTTAGTTATAATCAGATCAAGATAGCTCTTGAAGATCAGGCTAAAATAGCCTTTATTACCCCTTGGGGTACTTTTTGTTGGAAAGTGATGCCATTTGGCTTAAAGAACGCAGGTGCAACCTATCAACGAGCTATGACTTATATTTTTCATGATATGATGCATGATATCCTACATGATTATGTATATGATATTATAGCCTGCTCTATTAATGAAGATAATCATTTAGATGATTTGAGAAAAGTTTTTAATCGATTACGAGAATATCTTATTCGATTAAATCCAACAAAATGCATATTCGAAGTCAAGTCTGGTAAACTATTAGGGGTTTTAGTTTCTTTACGTGGTATTGAAATCAAACCTCTCAATATTGTGGCTATCATTGATATGCCCACACCTACTAATATATCTGAGTTACGAAGTTTACAAGGTAAGCTTCAAGCCATCCGTCACTTCATCGATAAGCTGGCGGACAAAACCGGTCCCTTTCTTAAGCTCCTTAAGAAGGATGTCCCTTTTAATTGGGATGAAGAATGTAGAGAAGCTTTTGAACTTCTCAAATGATACCTCCTTAATCCACTGGTGCTTTCACCACCTAAACCTGATTGCCCATTTCTCCTGTATATTTCAGCTTTAGATTCTTCCTTAGGAGCTATGTTAGCTCAGCTTGATGATGACAAGAGAGAACGTGCTAATTATTACATTAGCCGAACCTTCATTAGTTATGAAACCCGCTACACAGCATTGGAAAAAATATGTCTAGCAGTTGTGTTTGCTACGCAAAAATTATGACATTATATGCTTAGTCAGAAAACTTATGTCATTACTAAATAGGATCCCTTGAGGTATCTCATGAGTCGACCTTATTTATCGGGTCGCACAGCCAAGTGGGTTCTTGCTCTAAGCGAGTTTGATCTCACATTCATAGAACAAAAGTTTGTTAAGGGTCAAATCATAGCAGATCAATTAGTTGCTGCACCCTTAGAGTCTACCCATCCCCTCATCATCGAGTTTCTTGATGAATGACTTCAATTAGAGGCAGACCATACTGAACAATGGTCCTTATACTTTGATGGAGCCCGATGCATGAGTGGCATTGGTGTGGGTATTATTTTAATATCCCCACAAAAACATCTTATTCCTCTATCCTTCAAATTGACATTTGCTTGCACCAACAATACTGTTGAATATGAAGCTCTAATCCTTGGATTACGAGCTGCCTTGGCGCTAAAAATTAAACATCTTTTAGTTTTTGGTGATTCTCAAGTCGGTTATAAACCAAATTAATGAAGTTTATCAGACCAGAGATGATAAATTGCGCCCATATAAGGCCTATGTTTTACAATTAATGTCTCTCTTTGATCAAGTTACCTTGGAAGCTATTCCTCGA
Source organism: Wollemia nobilis (assembly GCA_028583015.1). Lineage (NCBI taxonomy): Eukaryota > Viridiplantae > Streptophyta > Pinopsida > Araucariales > Araucariaceae > Wollemia > Wollemia nobilis. Next base: position 3,003,496 of record JAQPPZ010001274.1, on the reverse strand, counting down.
ACTAGCAACCGTGCAGCTGATGCTATGGTCACATCTGCATCTCTCTTGCCCTTGGAGTTAGATGACGAATATGCCACTATCATTATTTGTCGACTCCAGGAACCCGCTTCAAATAAGTCATGCTTAGAGCCTTTGCATGTGTTTCTAATCAATGAAACTACTCCTGAATCTTGGTATATGGACATATTTGATTTTCTCCAAAATGGGACTTTCCCTACCAATTCTAATAGAAACCAGTGTCGGTTATTACGTAGACAAGCAAGCCGATTTGTAATAATTGGCAATACGTTATATAGGAGATCTTTTGAAGGTATCCTATTAATATGTTTGAACTTAGAAGAATCCAAATCAGCCTTGAGTGAAGCCCACGATGGATCTTGTGGAGGACACTTCAGTGGTAGTGTCATTGCTAAAAAGCTCCTTCGGATAGGATACTTTTGGCCTACCATGGAAATAGATGCATATGATTATGTGCACCATTGCGACAAGTGCCAGAAACATGCTGACCTTGTCCATGCACCTGCATAAGAGCTGCAGGCTATTTCATCTCCTTGGCCCTTTTCAAAATGGGGTTTAGACATTATTAGCAAAATCACTCTTGTGTCATCTGATGGACACAAATTCATCATAACCACCACTGAGTATTTCACGAAGTGGGTTGAATCTATGCCTTTAGCTTCTTGCACTGGCACACAAGTCTCTAAATTTATTTTTAATCAAATCATTTGCAGGTTCAAAATTCCTGCAAATCTCATCTCTGACAATGGAACTTGTTTCAAAAATAAAGATGTTAAAAAATTATGCCAAAAATATAAGATTCAACATCGTTGGTCCACTCCCTATTACCCTCAAGGTAACGGTCAAGCAGAAGCATCTAACAAAACCTTAATCAAAATCCTTAAAATATTGGTCAATAAAACTAGCCGTGACTGGCACATTTAGTTATATCTAGCCTTGTGGGCCTATCAAACTAGTGTTCGAACCCCCAATGGAACTTCACCTTTTGTTTTGGTGTATGGCGCTGAAGCTTTTTTTCCCTTCGAATTAGAAGTTCCTTCTTTAGCTCTACTACTTCAAGATACCAAAGTAGGAGATGAATATCATGCTGGCAGACTCAGTCAGCTGGAACTCCTAGATGAAAAACGCATCAATGCTTTGGAGCATCTCCGTGCCTACCAAAACAAGCTTAAAAGATCATATGCTAAGAAAGTTCGTCATCGATCCTTTGAAATCGGTGACCTTGTTTTAAAAGAAAATCAAAAAAATACTAATGCAACTAAGGACCTTAAAGGTAAATTTGAGCCCAACTAGCTTGGACCATACATTATCATTGCTAAATTTGAATTAGGAGCATACAAATTATCTACCTTAGATGGTAAAGAACTTAAAGAACCCATGAATATTTTGCATCTTAAACGTTACTATGTATAAATTTGGTCATTTCATCCTTGTATATATTTGTTTAAAATATTTCAAAATCATTATCTTGTATTTCTTTCAATTTATTTATTCAAAAACACCAAAAACATTCATAATCATAAAAATTTTCAAAACTATTTGCAGTATTTATTTATGGCACTTGTTAATTCTTTCAAATATATGATAAAAAAAATAAACACAGCAATATTCTTGACTCTTTCGAAACCAAAAAAAAATAAAAAAAAAGAAAGAGAGAGTCAACATTCTCAAAACTTCTCAAAAAGTATTTATATATATCTTCTTACAAATGTTGCAGTTATATGTTTCAAATTATTTTGGATAAATTAGCATTTATTTGGAATCTCTCACTTTCACAAACACAAAAATAAATATCTTGATTTTATCTGGCATGATTACTAATCTCTCTTATATCAAAGTTCACAAAATTCAATTAAATAAAGTTTGAGCATAGAGAATTGATCTTGTTATTTACTTACACCAAGCACATCTTTTCATAATAAAATGATTATATTTGTAATTTCCATGTTTTGCTACATAGTAGAAGTGATTTCTTGAGCGAAAAGTTTCCCCTGATATCCTATCATGCACATGGTCTAGAATCTTTGAGAATTGGCAAAAGTACAAGCTCACCCCTACCCAAAATAAAAATCCCTTGCTCTACAGCTAATCCTAGCAAGTATCCCTAGCATAAAACAAAAAAAAAAGCAAAGTTCAAGAAAAAAAGAAAAGGACAAAAAAATGTTATTTTATATCATTACAGCAATATTTCAAGCACTATCTCAAAAATCAAGCAAAAATACAAAAAGAAAGCAAAAAGCAAAAGAAAGCAAAAAGCAAGAAAGCAATAAAATCCCTTTCCCTACCCTTTGAAAAGAAAAGAAGGGTTGATGAGCTTGAATCCCTGGAATTCTCAATTATTCGAAAACTGTGAGGTAAGCCCCATAACAGGTGGTTTGTGCCCAACCTGCTTGGCCTTGGGTAACTCCTAGCGTGGCGATATGTCTATCACATTAGCGACCTTCTTTTGTACAGACCTATGTCTGCTTATGGATTAGCTAGCTCTTGATAATCTAACCTACATAGTAGTCTAGTATGGTTATATGCATCTACATCATGGTTAATGAACACTTATTTGGTTTTTTCAAATCACTTGTATCATATTATCTTGCTCAAAACTGGTAAATGAACATAACAATTGCACACACATTTTATATTTGAGAGATTTTGTGTATCATTATGATAAATCAATATTGGAAATGAACTCACATATGCACATGGGATTCCTTATAAATCTAACTTTTGTCTTCAAAATACTTTGAAATATTTTTTGCAAATTGTTTGGAATAATTCATTTTCTTCTTTCAAGTACAGTTGTTTAGACAACTATATGCATAATAGAAACATCAAAATTTCTTTCAAAACCATCCAATAAAAACATATATATATAACTTCTTATCGACTTTCGCGATGATGGTATAGTTCCAAAACCAAAATTGGAATTTTATGCCTAGCGCAAGTCCTCATCTTCATATTTTCTGTTTATTAAAAAATCAACCATGCAATAAAACAATCTATTTTTCCTTGATTTTTGTGATGATGGTATAAGTCTATACCTACATATTCTATGCCTAGCGCAAATCATTGTAACAATTTTTATTCCCCATTTATTTAAAAATCATGAAAAACATATGACTTAAATCATTCTGTTATACAAATTATGCTTTACAAACAAACAAACACATTTTCAATATTTCACGTCATTATGTCAACCTTAAATTTTGCAATGATGGTATAATTCCTAAGGAATTATCCAAAAAATTTATCACACTTAGGAATTTATGCCTAGCAAAAATCATTTTAACATTATTTTATGCATACTATTTTTATGAAAATCTAAAAACAAACCATCATCATCATCATTTGCACCATTGCACCAAAGTCTTAAGACAGTATCTTAAGCACTCTTTTACTTTTAACAATATTTCTATACTGGGATTAGCTTGACGACCGAGTGAGCGATGACTCCATGAAATGGTCTATAATAGCGACAATGTCCTTTGAAATTATTGTTAGAAGTCTCTTTTTATCTTTTATCACATCGCATCACAAACAACCAATTTGTTACATCAGATTATTTCATTTAAATTTTACAAGCATGACACTTAAATCATAATATTTCCAATGACATAATTACATGAATTATCAAATAAATCACATCAAAACATAAAAGCATCATAAAAATCACATACACAAGTCATATGATCAAAAAATATCTTATCTCATATATATATCAACAGTATATATACATCATATCAAAACTGGATTGGTATGCCACAATCTGTACCTCGACATACTCAATCCTCTATCAACAAAAAATAATAATAAATTCTCTGTCTCAATCTGTGCAATGTCGTGCAGTACTCTAGCCTCGAGAACCCCTCGAGCTCTCAGCCTCATCTCCTCCCCTACCCTGAGGTGGACGAGGTGGCCCCATCATAGTATGTGTGGTACTACGAGTCCTAGTCATCGATTGAGAAGAAGTCCTCGACGACCCAATCCTGATAGGGTCAGCAATGCTAGCTGGCAGTTGTACCCTTTGACCCTCTGGCACCATATGGAAGTAGATGCCCTGGTAGAACGCGGTCTAAGCAATCGACTGCGCCAGCTCCTGTGTGCTCACTCCTTCGCCCCATGCTCTGAGGCGTGCAATCTCGTCTTTGAGCTATGTAACCTCAGCTCCATGGCGTGCAGCCTCGTCTTGCAATGTCTACACCTGTGCTTGGAGACGGACTATCTTCACTCAGAGAGTCATTGTCTCGCTACTCTCCCTAGTGTCCACACCCTTTCCCTTATCGGGTGATGGTGGCCTCTCTCCCTATGGAGAAGAGGGTCTCTCCTCCCTCCTCTCCCTCTACCATGACCTCTCCTACACCTGTGGCCTCCTCAGCTCTCTCCCACCATGACCCTGGGCTGCCTCCATATCCACCTGGTGTCACCTCCCTATCTGATGCACAACTGTGTGTATCGGACCCTGAGCCCTCGTCATTCGAGGAGGATGGATGCCTACGTACCAGGCATCGTAGCCATCGGCTACCCTTGCGTCGTCCCCATCCACTGGCTAAATGGGTGCATCATCTGCATCCTGACTCTAGAAGCACTACATGTCTGGAGCCCCGCTCACTGTGGTGTTATCTCGGATAGTCCAAGAAAACTCATAATCCCTGAGAGATGGGATCCCTTGCTGCAGACCGAATTGTTGCAAAACTCAGTCATACCGATGGAGCTCCACCTCTCCCCTCCATCTAAATCCAACAAACTCATCTGATGTGAGCTAACTCTTGGCCATCCTTGGCCCACCTTGGGTGCTCTCGCCATGGCCTCCAGGTGATCTGGTCTGGGACAAGGTCATCCAGTAGCCTCCAGGACATTGATAGGTCAATCCGTCGCTGTGACCCTCTCCAAAGCCACCAATAGAAAACTCAAGGCCTCTCCTCGTCAATCCCTATAAAAGGAAGCCCTACCAGCCTCCGTACTATAATGTGCTCCCAGCACCAAACCTGTAGTAGTGATGTCATAACTAGACATCGACCGCCCTTGTACACGACCCCATGCAGGATCCTATACAGCTGACATAGAACAAAGCTGCCCCAAGCGAATTTGTAACCATGGTCTCGCATATCTTAGATCACATCTGCCAGCATCCATGGTACCCTACACCCACTCTAGTGGCATAGCAGAAGTCCACCAACCACTCCAACCAAAACCTGTGTGAGTCTAGATGCCCCAGGCATCTGACGTAGTGCCTCGATATTAACCTCGCCCTTCTCCAGGGTGAAGCTCGGGTCACCACACAACCACCCCATTGCATGGCCTTGATTGACCATAGGAGTGATCAACCGTCCTTGTATGGGGATTCTTAGAATCCTCCATACATCCTCCAAAGTAGGAGTCATCTCCCTTGTTGGTAGCCAAAAATAGGAAGAACCCGAATACCACCTCTCTGCTAGGGCTGTCAGTAGCCCCATGTCTGTAGACACTTGTGGCATTTCTGCCACATGCTATAAGCTGGCTTGAGCCAGCTGATCTCGATCTTCCTGTGTGAGAGCGGCCAAGTCATCTCTCAAACCTCCATATTTCCATTCTTTGCTCTTTAGCAAACCTCTCTGCAACATAAAACAACAAAAAAACAAACAATCATTAATAACAACTCAAGTGATTAAAAATGCAAGTAAAATAAGTTCAATTTTATCAAATGATGATATCGTCCACTATTGGATGATATCGTCCCCAATTTGAGCATAATCATCTTCGATTTCACAAGCCGAAATCGTCCCTAATTTGACGAAATCGTCCCCCTTTCGTCGATTTTGCCCTTAGACGAAATCGGCGAAATTGAGACGATTTCGTCGAAATCGGGACGATTTCGTCCCGACGACGTCAACGGCCCAAAAATGGCCACGATGCTCAAAATTCAATTAAAATTCACCTAAAAAGCATGTAAATTCAAATTAAAACATTCTAAACTAAGTTTAGACTCTTACCCGTAGCCCGTGCCAGACCTCTGTTGATATGTGCATTGTCTCCACCATTTTTGCTTCCAGAGCTCTAAAATTAGTAAAAATAAACAGTAAAAATTAATTAGGGTTTTACCCTATTTTTCTTAATTTTATTCAAAAATAATTCAAAAATAATTTTGCTTTTTCGCATTTTTACCTCAAACATTCGATTTGGGTAAAAACACGGAGGGGGCACCATAGTAAGTTGTCGTACGATTCGACAAAGAATCGTCGCCTAAAAATGGGAATAATTTTTGCTTTCTCGTAGATCGAGAAGAACTCATATTTAACGCATTTTCTTCAAAAAATTCGCTAAAGAGGGGGCAAAATGTAGCACCCTAAAATTGGCGCAATGAAATCTTAATAATTACATTTACTCTAGTAAATAATTTAAATTCAAATTTTAACCTCCCAAACCGCCCGTTAACCGTCGATTAATTCGTTTCCCCATTTCTCGTGCCATTTTTAGAGGTTGTTTTGACCATTTGACAATATCGTCACCGATCATACGATATCGCCCTAGATTTGACAATTTTGTTTAGACTAGGACGTCTAGATGATCTTGTCCCTAAACTGATTTTGCACAATTAGCTTCTATTCCAACTGGTCTCTAATCTAGGTAGAAGCGTGTCTGCGCCATTAGAGACCCTCCCCAATTGGGGATCTCCCAAATAGGGATGATCTCCAACCTCCTAACCTCCCTCCTAAGCCTATTTAATCCTAAGCCCTCCCATTAGCACCCCCCTGGCTGATAATTCTTGTAACCCAACTTCATACACGTTAAAACATCCCAAATTCATATTTGCAATAGTTCTATACCAATTTTGTTGTAGGTACCTTAGTGTTTTTTAGCCGGAGCAAGCTTACATTGTCGCAGACGATCCTATTTAGATCGGAGGCGATCCTGTCGAATTAGAGACGATTTCATACCAATGCGAGATGATTTCGATTGCAGTCAACATTGAGGCAATCAGTGCCTAAAGTTTGCATTTCTTCATCTCTTTTTCTATTGTTTTATGCTGTAATTAGTTACTGTATTTGTTATTTTATGCTATCTTGCATTTTGGAGTTCACCCATATAGCTTTAAATGCATAATTAAGTCATAATTATTATAAAATCAGTATAATGTATGCAAGTTTCTGCTTATAAGTTTTAGTTTGATAGTGCTACTGTCATTTTACATTGTTTTCGTATGTTAGCATTGTTGCACTTTCTATGTTTTGCACCTATTTCTCTGTTTGCAGGTTTCTGACAAATTCGTCTGACGAATTCGTCAGATTTCAGATGATCTTGTCTAATCTCAGACGATCCTATCAAATCAGAGGTGATCCTGACTGCTTCAAGAATTAGAATCTTCATCAGACATCCGGATCAGGTATTTTCTCTTAACATTCTTTAATTTCTCTGTTTTCTGTCTTAATTTTGTTTTCTGCATTCATTTAATCTGCATCTTCATATAGAATAACTTAGACGCATTTTGGCCAAACCTAGGATATGAATGCTAAAGGCTAAAACGAACACATAAAACACATTCCCAACCTAGGCTTGGAAACTGCCATTAAATGTTTCCTGGTGAACCCACCATCTGTTGAAAAATCACCAATATACACCTCCCCCAAGAGGCGGGACCTTCGCAAGGCCTCTCAGTCCGAGGTACCGTGCCATCCTTTTCACATCCCCCTTCTGGGCACAGATCATATAGCCTGAAGGTAAGGGTGTGAAAAATTTGGAGCGATACAGGCATTTCTACAATTATTAAAATTTTAGTTGGATCCACCTTTATTGCATGATGGGACACAATGAACCTCAAAAATTTACCTAATGTCACCCCAAAGATATATTTTTAAGGTTTTAACTAAACTTTGTATTCTATAAATCACTCAAAAAGACATTGTAGGTCCTAAGTGTGATCCCTACGTTTCAAGAAACATCCTAGAAGTTTATCTACATAATATTCCATAGTATCATGCATGAGATCATGAAAAATATAAGTCATTACTCTTTGATATGTTGCGCCAATGTTCTTGAGAAATTGGTAGTAAAAGGTGCCCCAAGGTGTTGTGAAATTTATCTTGGATTGGTCTTCTAGGGCAATTTTTATCTAGTTGTACCCTAAAAATCCATTCATTAAGTATAGCATTTTAGATATTGCAATGAAATCAATAATAATATCTATGTTTGGTAAAGGAAAAATATCTTTGGGGTATGCTTTGTTTATATCCCTAAAGTTCATACAAATTTGAATGGATACTTATTTTTTGCAATTGGTACTATATTGGAGATCCAATTTGAATAATCTAATGTTTTAATGAAGCCAAAATTTAAAAGCTTTTGAATTTCATCTTTGATGAATAAGGTGACCTTAGGGTGGATTTTTCTTAGTTTTTGTTTCAGTAGTTTAGCATTGGGTTGTGCAACGAGATGGTGCACAACTAGAGATGGGTTGAGTCTAGGTATATATGCATAGATCCAAGCAAAAATATCACTAAACTCTTTTAAAATATTAGTGTATTCTATCTATTCAATATCTATTAAGACTTTACCTATATTTATGATTTTGTGCTTTTCATTAGTACCAATGTTGATATCTATAGTTTCTTCAATTTAGATTTGTGACTCATCCTCAAATTGAGGGGGAATGGGTAACACTCCTAGACATTTAAATTATTCATGATCTAATGATATTTTATCTAACTCAAGTAGTTGGAAATAAGCAAAATTAAATATCCAAGCAATATATCCTTTGATGAAGGTATCATCTTGATCAAAAGGACTATAGTTCTCTTCCTCCTTGACCTTATTTATATTTTATACTAGTTTAGGGTGGACTATGGTTAGTAAATTAACACTAGAAAACTGTAATTTTTTGCATGATTATGGGCTAAGGAAGTACCATAATTCATTCTCATCTTCATCACCCCATTGTGATCCATGCAAAGATTTTGTATAACTCGCTTCATCGCCATCCTCTACTAATCATGATGAAGGTAAAGGTTCATTTTTACTATTCTTACTAGGGATGTAACCTATCCAGTAATGTTCTATCCAAGCTTTGGTTTCTAATGGTTCTTTAATGCTATTGTCAACTCAGCCTAAACCCTCTCCTTGATATCCCATATTAGCTAACAATTGTTTAGGGATGGGATATGTAGGAGACATGTAGCATGAAACATATGTTTTTTTCAGTTGGAAAAGGGTTTACCACCATTAATATTTTTCATTGTGATTGGTGCCTATATGGATAAAAAAATATCTTTCTATTTGAAATTTTAACCCCTTCATATTGAGTAAGCCCATAATACAAGGGGAAAGGAAAAGATTAACTAGGTTTGCAAAGGGTTATTTATTTTGATTAATTAAAATGAATTGTTCCTTTTTTGGAGATTGGTTATCATTATATAAATTGATAAGAGGATATTTAGATGTCTTGTTATCATATTTATTTGATTGTAGAGGTAATATGGATTGCAAGGATGGACAAAATTTTAGTCATGATTGTTTTGCATCTATCATTTGATAATAAGTGGAAGGTTTTGGATCAGTGGGAATATTAATAGTCCTTTCTTGATGCTCATACTTTAGACATTAATGTAATGTAGAAGTAATTCCCTTCATAGCATGGATCCAAGATTGTCCTAGAAAAATATTATAAATTACATCACATCGAATGACGTAAAAAAGAGCATTAAGAATTCAAAAATATATCTCTATGAGATAGTGAATTTCTCAATAAATCTAGGAGGGAAATATTGGTAGGAATACTCTCTAATTGTTGAGAAGGTTAAAGGAACCTTGACTATATTTAGTAATTCTAAGAACCAAAGGTGATTTATTGGATGTATTTGTCTTAGTATTTTGAGGAAGGACTAATGGTTGTTGTGTAGGTTGCTATGAAGGTTGATTTCTAGCTTGTTGTCTAGTCAATGCGTATGATTGGTTAGTTAAAGAGATGGTTCCCATAAAATTAGCACATATTTTATTATGAGATAGTAAAGGCTTTTGGAATGCTTCTAAATTTTTATTAGGGATAGATTGATTAGAAGTTTATTTTTGACTTAAGATAATTTTAATTTTCTATAAGATCTTGAATGACATTTCTTGAAGTATTGCACCTATCATTTTTATGACCATCCATCCAATGATAATCATAATGTTCTTCTTGTAGATACCAATTAGTAAATTATTTATAGGTATCCAAAGTTCTAATGGGTGGAAGATTAATAATTTTAGAATCAAAGAGTATTTTTAGGATAGTAGTTTGTGTTTTTCCAATATTTGTAAACTAACGCCTAGGTTTGTCTTACTTTCAAGTTTTTTAGGGACATTTTGAGTTGCATTTGCATTATTTTTTTGGTGATAATTATTTACACCATTACCTACAACATTCTTATTTTTGTATTGTCCTTTGTTGTGATAAGATTTGTCCTCTTGTTTCTTATAATTAATATATCCTTGTCTTACAAGGGTAGATTCTACTCTTTTTACCATATCTACAACCTCTTCAAAGGAGGTGATATTAGTTGTCTCTAAGGGGTAAGATAATAATTCATGAATATTTCATATGAAGATATACAAAAGTTCCTTGGGTGGGGAAATATATTGAATTCTTCCTACTAAGGCTCTCCATTTAGCCCAAATTTCTATAAAATATTTATTTTTGGCTTGTTTAGGTTGATGCAAATAATCTATAGTTATATTTTTTTATTAGGGTAAAAATAAAATTTTGAAATGGCCCAAACCTTTTCACAAAAGTACAACTATAGATATGAAAATCTTTACTGATAGTAACATAGATCCAGTAATACATCCTAGCATACATGCCTAAGGATTTCTAGCTCACCCAAAAAACCTTGAAAAACTTTGGCTCCAATTTATATGAAGAAATAAATCCAAAAACACTAGCTTCAATTCCTATAGAGAAACAAACCTAGAAAACCTTGGATCCAATGTTTGTGGAGAAGAAGACCCAAAATTTCCCTAGCTCTAATTCCTATAGAAAAAAAAAGCCAAAAATACTTAGCTCTAATTCCTATGGATAATAAAACCATAAATTCCCTAGCTTTGATTCCTATGGAGAAGCAAACCCATAAAAATCTTGGCCTTGATTCTTGTGGAGAAATAAACCCAAAAAAACCTTGGCTTTGATTCCTATGGAGAAACAAACACAAAAAACTCTGGTTTTAATTCTTATGGAGAAGTAGACCCAAAAAAACCTTGGCTCTTATTATTTTGGAGAAACAAGCCCAAAAAAACTTGGCTCCAATTCCTATGGAGAAATAGACCTAGAAAAACCTTGGCTCTAATTCTTATGGAGAAGTAGACCTAGAAAAATTCGGGCTCCAATTCCTATGGAGAGACAGGCCATAAAAAATCTTAACTTTGATTCTTGTGGAGAAGAAAACCTAGAAAAATCTTGGCTATGATTCCTATGGAGAAGCAAACCCAAAAAAAACCTAGCTCCAATTCCCATGGAGAAACAAACCCAGAAAACCCTGGCTCCAATTTTTGTCTCTATAGATGTAATGAAATTGTCACCTATGGCTAACTAATATCAAATACACAAGATCATATTCTATAAATTGGCATCCCTTTGTTTCTATCCCTATGGAGAAACAAAACTAGAAAATATTGGTTCTAATTCTTGTGGACAAGCAAACCTAGAAAAACCTTGGCTCTAACTCCTATGGAGAAACAAACCCAAGAAACCTTGGTTCCAATCTCTATGGATAAATAAACCTAGAAAATTTTTAATTTTTATTCCTATAGAGAAGAAAACCCATAAAAGCCCTAGATTCAATTCCTATTGAAAAACCTTGGCTTCAATCCCTATGGAGAATCAAACACAAAGAGACCTTACAATAAAAGAGTTATCTATAAAGGTAAAATACTCTAAAACTATGAAGTAAGTACCTGACTCTATAGATATAATGAAATCAATGCTTATGGATGACCACTAGAAAATCCACAAGATCACCTTCTATAAACTATCATCCCTTTGCTTTGATCCCTATGGAGAAAAAAACCTCAAGGAATATGTATTATCAAAAAGTTGCTCTTTCTAAACTAATCTAAAAAATATCTAGGTGGATCTCCCTAAGGGATATCCTCCTCTCATAGTGCTCCCCTATTAGCTAGCATATCTTCTACCATATTGACTTACCTATATATGGACTACTTCCACATCAACAAAGGCTTGGAGAGCATTCCTGACATCTTGAAAAATATTACATATTTGTCAATTTGTCTTTGCTTCTTGTTTAATACAATGATATCCAAAGAATATTCGTATACTACTAACTTTCTAACTCTCAAGTCTCTTGCTGGTTCTACCCCTATCAATAAAGCTTAAGATTTTTCTTGGCAGCTTTTAGTGATTCCTAGCTATTCACAAATATCACCCTTTATCCTCCCTTGTTTATCTCAAATAATATCACCTACCCTTACCTTCATCGAGTTCCCCTTTGAGGCCCCATAAAGTTCATATTCATCCACCCTTCTTAAGGTTGTAGCCATTTTCTCTCAATCCTTGATTAATTATAAGTATAATCCAAGCTACCAAATGGGTCTAAGTTATAGATTTTACTCAATCTAACCTCCTCTCCTATTTCAGGTTTGGTCAAAAACTTTGTTACCTTCACATTTTCCTTAATTGTTCATATAATAATCTACACATTTCTGCTCATTGTTCCGCTCTCCTCCTTAAATATTCTCCTATTCCTTTCCATCCATATTCTCCAAGCATAATGGAAAGGAATTAGATTCCAAATTCAATTAAACCTAGGACTGGTGAAAATATTCTCCCATTGCTCTAACCAAGCTATCATAGTATTTGGTAAATCCCATACTCATCTATGGTTATCTTTTATTCAATGTAAACTAAAAATTGTTTAACAAGTGCTTCCATAATTTATTTACAAAATATTATAGAATGGTGATGAATTTGGAAATACCATTCTAGAGCTAGGCCACTAAGACTTTTATGGAAGATCCTAAGGAGTATCCTTTCATCATGGATTACATCACTACAAGAAATTTGAAATAGCCTTAAATGATTAATGGGATATTGCTTACCATTATACATTTGAAATTTAGGTGTTTCAAAATTTTGTAGAAAGGGATGATTAGTGATCATAGGATCTAAAGTTTGACTATAAAAATTGTCAAAAGAATATTTTTTTCCAAATATTATTCCCTGAAAAGAGGTAATTTGGCACTCTAGTTCTTGAAATTTAGAATACCTCTTCTCGAGATATTCTAATTTAGCATTTAAGTTTTAGAATTCTATGGTTGATTTATTTGGAGGTGTAGGTAAAACTAATGAAGGTTGAGGATAAGGCTAAGATATTGGAGGTAATGTTGCTAGAGGTTGTATGATTTGACTAGGTGCAATTGGTGCAGGAATATAATTGATTCCTAAATTATTTGTTAATAAATGATTAGTGGAAAGAGGATTTGAAATGGGACTAGACATGGAAACATTAGAAACATGTATTCCTATATAAATGGTTGGGGAAGTAGTAAAATCTATAGGTAGTGCCATAGCCACATTAAGATAGAAGAATTAATTTAATTTTCACATGGTGGTGTAATAGTAGATTGTCCATTAAGTTCAATATTTTCATTAGAGTTAGAAGGTTCTCTCCTATTTTATTATTCAAGTTCTTCTTTAATTACATCTAATAAAATATTTTTGTTTCTTATTACATACTCTCTATTGTTATTTACATAATCAAAATTTACCTTTTCAACCACATGTTCTACTTTTCTCTAGTTAGGGTTTACCCATAGGTTTTCTTTCTCTTATTTGTGATAATGTGGAAATATTATATAAGATGTTGATTATAATCCCTTGCTATGATTATTGTATCAATTTTTAGCCATAGGTTATATATTTCAAAGAAAGAAAGCGAGAAATTTTTTATTAAGTATTTATTAATAAAAGTAGTGAATGCTATGAATATCAATCAATTGATATACCATGGAGGATATCCCAATATACCTGAACCTACCCAATATACCTACCCTTCAAATATACTCATCGGTACTAGAAGTGAATCAGTTCCCCCAATATACATGATCATACATGATGGTAAACCTTGACATACTAGACTAGGAATGGTACAAAGATCAATAACACCTAGATACATAACTTAAAATTGATACTTTCATAACAATGGAGGAACCAATTACCAGTCTTGATTAATGTGATCTAACTAAGAAAAATAACAATAATCTTTCTTAAGTGTAAATTAAATTTTATGTTGCAAGGAAATTTGTGTTTTATGTTGGGTTCACTAAAGATGTAATATACATTGACCCGCATGAGCATGGAATGACCAAAGTCCCTTTCCAAAGGAGACCTGAATACCTTTACCTAGATTGGCCTACCTCCATGTACATGTATATCTTATGTACATGTTTATATTCATGCAGATTTTGATGAATTCATTAGAAAACACATTTTTATCTCTAACAATCTTGGAATATAAAATTAACCTAAGAAAAATCACCAATTAAGTTCGAAAACTAGATGTAGTCTTACAAGATGCAACAAATAAGGTTCCTAAGTTAATATAATTTTTAGTTTTGAATGATTTACCACAAGTTAAAGGATTTTTTTTATTTTAAAGGGAAAACAATAGAGATGCAACATATAAAATTATCCTAAAATATGATTACATTATCTTTAGATTATGTGCCTAAGTACTTTTAAAATAAAAGAGCTAAATTATTCAAAGGTTCCTTGAATTATCCCAAAATAGATGTGTTTCAGGATCAATTTATAGAAATTAGAGAAGTAAAAAACTAAAAATAGTGAACTAGAGGTAAACATAAGGTTCTAGAACCAAAATAACTATTTTTAATGGTTGTGCAAAAGTTCTAAATTTTGCAAAAGCGATATACCAATTTTTGCTTTGTTCTGGTGCTTTTGTAAAACCTACAAAACTTAAGGAAAAAATTAGTATAGCCTATTTTAGGGGGTTGTCTCATCATATATAAATAGCAAATTATCTGGTTAGACTAATCAGCCTTCTCTTGATAAAACAATTTGGAAATGTGCTTGAAAGTTGGATGGAAAGCAACTTCATGCAAAAGCACTAGCAACACGTTTACTAATGGTATTTTTTCTCTATGTAAAATAGAGAAGCAGAAGCACTAATTTTTTAGAAATAGTAGAACTCCTATCCCTACAACAATTTTTTCAAGGGTTTTGGAAAGAAATTTGGTGCCAATTTAGGTCCAAATGTGACTAAAGTTGACAAAAGAGGAAAACCCTTATTTTTTAGGGCCTGCGAGCTTGGGGACTTACAAAATATCACTAAGTGATATCTAAATTTCCTAAAACTTGTGTGGAATACAATATATAACAAATATATAGGAGAAATGGCAATTGGTTGCTCAAATTGACTAGGAATATGATCTAGGGATGCTTAAACAACCAAACAAATGTACTAATATGGCTTCAAAATAGAATGAAATCCTACAAAACTTAACCAAAATTAAGATTCAAAAAATATAAAGTGATGTGATTATTAATATATGCTAAATAAAATAATATGCTACCAAAATGGCCTACAATTATGATTAAAAGGGGATTTTGGATCAATATATGAGCTAATAACAAGGGAAACTAAGAATCTATGGTGCAAATAAAAGGAAGAAATGACTAAAATGTTATCATGCTTTTAAATAAAGAAAATATGAGTTCAAAGCATGCACATAATCCTGCAAATTAATATAGCATGATTTGTAATAGAGATTAATGATCAAAAAGCATGAAATAAAGATAACTAGTATGTAAGTAAATGATTTATACCTGTAAATAAGACTCTAGATGAATATCAAGATGATAGTAGTCATAAAATGGACTTAAGCTAATATAAATGTGTACCAAATAAATATAAATGGCTATAAATTTAAAGAGCAACAAACATTAGAAGAAATAATATGGAATAGTAAACAAATAAGATCAATAAGCCTGCATAAATTATTTATAGGATCAAAGTAAATAAAAAGTTGTTGCAAATGAAAGAAACTATGCAATAAGTCTGCATAAATTATTTAGAGGATCAAAGTAAATAAAAGTTGTTGCAAATGAAAAAAAATATGCACAAAATAATGTTAGATGCTTGAAGACAAGGATTATAGATTTTAGGAACAAAGAGATTCATAATGAGACAATAAAATATCTCATTATTTAAGTGTTCTTTCACATAAAAACTATTTATTTTATCTATAAATTATAAGTTAATTCCAAGAAATTTAATTTTTATTTATGTTTATATTGATGTTAACATGGTAATTTGTGGAAAGTAGCATGTTGTTGTTTGGATGGTTTTTCTGCATTTTTTGTGATTTTTTTGCAGGTTTTTAGCAGTTTATTAGCATAAATAAAACATGTTAAAAAATATTGTCAAATGAGTTTTTTTGAAATATCATTGGTTGAATATATTTGAAATGTTTCCTATCTTAGAAATGTTTGTTAGATGAGGTGGTAGTAGCAACCTGCAAGTTAATAGGGGTTTGAAGTGGCACGTCAAATTTGGAGTTGAAAATGCCTTGGGAGCATGAAATAAGTAAAATGGGATAACCAATCACCTGGAGTTGACTCAACACTAGTTTTCCAAATCATTTGCATAAATCATATTTTAATCCTGATGTTTCGGAGCAAATGCAGATTTTTTTGCATATAAAACTAGAATTTATTTTTGATTGATTTGTTATGCAAATGGTGATCTAGAAAGTTGGGATTTGACATACATATTTTTAGGACTATTTCAAGACATCCAATAAATATTAAATGCATAAAAATGAGGGAATATCTCTATTTCAACTAAATATCTTAATTCTGGAAAAGACAAATTAACTACAAATTTTCTTGTAGAAAAACTATTTTGACTTATTTTAAGGGAGGTGTTGGTCATGAATCTGCCTAAGTAAAAAATATTATTTATGCACCCTAGACCTAGCCAACATTGAAAGGCCAAAGGAAAGAGATGTCCTTCGAGCCAATATCTAGAGAGGGATGATTTTATTACTAATCTAATTTGGTTTGAAGCTTAGGGTAACAGGAAAAATATGGTAAATGAAATAAAGGAATGGGAAATATGGCTATGAGCTAGAAATGTAAGGTGGGGATAAACTAGCAGCTAAAAATCCAAATCAAGTTTTAATTAGTATATAACAAAAAGGAAAGCATAGGAACCACTCATATTTTGTACAGATAACCTCCAAGAAACATTTCAGTATTCATTCCCTTACCAAAAATTAAATTCAGATGCAAAATTTAAATTTAGCTAATAATGGACATGAACATAATAAAAAATGATAGGCAAAAAGTGATCAAACACAACACTACTCAAGGAACCAAAAGCCAAAAATCCTTCTATTGATGCAGAGAACTCAAAGTATTTTCTAGAAGAATGTCTATCCTCCCTCATTACATCAAAATTCTTAGTATTTATAGAGGATTTTGCCTCTGAAATTAAATGTGTATTAAAACAAAATGTTGGCTAGTCAAAGACCAACAAGAGTAATTCTCTCCTTGACAGCAATGATAATCAAATTAGAACATTCTTTAGGAATAAATGATTCCCTTATCATGGAGTGCACCTAGGAAATCAGCAAAAATGGGTGGTAGAAAATCATTCCAGATGTCGGTGCATCAAAACTCAACAATATCACATGATAATTAGGAGCTCCGATATTAAATTATGGTCACCATTTCATCATCTTGTACCTCAAAATATTATCTTCACCAAGGAAGTCCTGATGAAATTAAATTTATTTATAAAGAGTGAAATCAGTGGAGGGCACCTCAAAAATGAATTAGATCGCACCAATTCATTTGCACAAATCTTGGCAAATTTTCAGCGATAATTTTGAAAAAATTATTTTCATTGCACCAAGAATTAAATTCGATTAATCTTTGACCTTTCCCAAAAAATATTTGTAGCAAAGGTGCCTCTGAAAGTAACTTTTCTAAGAAGAAGAAACAAAAATTTATTTTTCCCAGGCAATGGGACGAAAAGCCTTTTCATTGCTATCATGGGTAAAAAAAAAAAATTGTTTGATATTTTTGCCCATCCATATACTTTTGCCTTCAACCTGGTTAACTGTGCCCTGAAAACATCCTCTCTATGGAATTTCACCCCATAATGTTGTCTTGCTTTACTTGTGGGCGAAAAATAGAATTTCACCTCTAATGGAGGGCAAAAATAAGTTTCGACCCAAGTTGGGGTGACTTTGACTTTAACTAGTGCATGAGGGCACCTTTTTGCTTCTTTCACTCTAAACTTGCGTGTTTCCATTGCTTTCACCCCAACTTGCATATAATTATTAATGTTGCTAAAAACAATGTGAAATCACTTAGGGAATGCCTTCATCATCTTCCTTCCTTATCCTTGAGCGAGTTTTACTATGAATGGTGCATTGCTTTTGTCCAAACATTGTCTACTTAATGCTTTCGCTCCAAAATTACCTTAAAATAGAATTTCGCTCAAAAGAAGGGTAAAAATGACTTTTGCCCTCCTCTTAGGGGTGACATTGACTTTGACTGGTGCCCCTTTATTATTTTTGCCCTGAACGTAATGAAAAATAAAAATTTGCCCAAAAAAGGGGTGAAATCAACTTGAATGCATAATTTTGGGTAAAATTGCTTAACTTGTCTTCTTTTTTACTCATAAAATCCTACCTTCACTTCAACCTAAGCTCTTTTCATTCAAACTGGGCATTTTTTACTACATTCACTTCCATTTAGGTGAAAACATATTAACGATGGATTTCACCCAAGAGAATGGCAAAAAATGATTTTCACCCCTTCCTTGAGGTGAAAATGTCTTTTCTTTCTTTATCCTCGATCCAAAATCTTTGGAATCTTTGAAATCATCTAAATGTCAATTTTAATTTCTTTTTCTAGAAAAATCATTTTTTTTTAATTTAGTGTTAATGAAATAAAAAAGGAGGGGAGAAAAAACATTACATTAAAATAGTAAAGGCAAAAGACAAGCCCAAAAAAACTACATCATTTTCATACTTTGAATTTTTATAATCAAATCTTAGTTTGGCAAAATTGCCAATAATTTTTGTGGCTCTTAGGGTATTCAGTTCTTCTAAATGCAATCAACCCTAGGCCTTCATCCATTGGGTTCATTTGTCACCTCTCTTGGCTGCATTAGATGGCTCTTTTGATTCTACAACCTATCTTTGCTCTACATCTGCCCATGCCTATGCTTCTTACTTGGTGAGACTTGTATTGGTAGTCTCATATACTGCAACCACCTCAACCCAAGAATCTTCATCGAGCTTCGAAGGATACTGGAGTGAATCGATGATGAAGCACAATGTTTGAATATTGTCCAAACTAATGTGTTCGACCCTCTAACTCATATCCATTAGGGATGTCTTGATGTGGGTGAGCCTCTTCAATATTGGGAGTACCTATTATTCTATAATTGACTCTGTTCAACCATCGATATTCAAATTATCTTTGACAAAATTTAACCAGACCACTTCTAATTCTTCCTTTGGTAAAAGCTCCTCCTGATCATCCATGAAGCCTAGAAATCTAGCATCATATATAGCCTTGAAATAAATGAGAAAAATGCAATGCTCCTGTTCAAACATAGTAGCCAGATTTTGACCCTCTCTAACTAGCTCTAATATGTAAAAATAGTTGCACAACATAATCCCTAGCATTGGACCAAGCTCGATCCATCCTGCTAAGTGGCTTAACATAGAAATTAGACTGAGTTAACACTTGAATCTTTAGTACCATATCCAACTTAGATTCCAACTACTCCTTGACACATTCCAAAGTCCTATCACCAATGAGAATTATTATCCGAGCCTCATGAATGTACAGTAGAACCAAGAGTAGTTTTACTGCCATTGATACATAGTCTTCAGTCATATGGTGGTGAGTTTCTTTGATTTTGTCCTTGGAGAAGCCCACTAACTGCATGGATTTTTTAGCCAACTAATTTTGCAAATATTCAAGCTAGGTGGCCAATGGTTACGCCTACTACTCTGCACCTTCTCGAGCTATCTGATGTCCCTTGGTTGCTTTCTCCGAGTCTTCCACTTTTCGTTACCAGTGCTCTGCCTCTGATTTCTCTATCTCTAGTTGTGCTCTATTTTTGGCCAAAGCTTCTTCCAACTCAACAATCCTCACCTCAGCCTCAAAAAATATTTTCTTGTAATGCTCACCACGTAGATAAAGAGAGCTCATATCCACCTAAATATTTCCCATCTTCTCTGTAATATAAATATTTGTCAAGTCCTCTGTAATGACTTCATAAGTGTAATCACTTGGAGTCATCCTTCCTTGAAGCTTCAAGACCTAGGGAATCATATTAACAGTGTGAGATTTCATAGATTTTGGGTCAAAGAAAACTTTATTCAATGATTTTTTTGGAGCTTGAGCCTCTTTTCTCTTGTGGCTTTTTAGCCACTATGATGAACTCTGGTGGGCTTGACTTATTTTTGCTGCAATAGGATGTTCAAGCACAATCTCCATATTTGATTCTAGTAGCACATGTACCTCAAGGAACAAATAAATAGGAAAGCAATCTTGCTAAGTATTTGTCTTGAGGAGGGAAGAAAAAATTGGAGTGGCTGATGGGATAGAAACGGTTGAGGAAATAGAGGTGAGGGGTTCAAATATAGTTACACTTACTCGAGGAGGATCTTGCATACTTATAGTTGTGATAGAACTAATCTAAGAAAAGTATAGAGGGGGTGAGAATGGATTTCACATGAATGCATAAGAACTAAAATAAAGGGAACAAAAAAAAGTGAGAACGAAAGAAGAGGGAGCATTGGTGACTGGAAACTAGGAAATAAGAAGTGAAATGGAAGTGGAGGGTATGCCAAAAGGGGGTGAAATTGGAATGACAACTATATAATGGGCCACAACAATCACCAAATTGTCAAGATAAATGGAAGAGGGTAGAGAAAATATACCTTCAGGCTTCGACACCATTTGACCAGATGATGAGGGTGGTCGTGATACATGTACTTTCTTGGATCTTTCTCTCTCCATCTCTTCCTCAAGATCCTCAAGATTTATGATCTCAACCTTCTGGCTAAGCTTTTCATCTTGAACTAGAGGAGGATTTTCTAAAATATCAGCCTATGTGGCTTCAAATATAGGAGGATGATTCACACTAGATAAAGAAACTACACCAATCCTTGACTTCTTAGAGATTTTCAGAAAAGGAAGTACCTCATACTTACTCCTCTTCTTATGTAGGGGTTGTATTTCTAGTGATGACTTTTTCTCTTCTTCCATAAGTGGTTCTTCCTCAACAACACATTGCTCCTATCCAGCCATAATTTCTTCACTATCAAATCTTTGAAAGATACAAGGTACAATTTTCGTAAAAGATATTGGTTGGTAGCTATCATAATATTCATCATATACGTCCAAAAATGCATCGTCCATTTCCAAGCCATAGGCTGACCCAGGTTTCCCTTGATGGACCCTCAACCCACTAGTTGGTGATTTTCTACTTAGACCAAGTGGGCAACTGCTCCTTCATTTTTTCAAACAAGGCCAGAGGGGGAATTTTGGTGCTTGTGAACTGTAAGGTTATATTCGGCCTCCATCTCATAGAAATCGTGTCGTGGTGGGATTGACATCATATTTTTTACATGCCATTCAAGATCATGTCCCTCAGAATTATTTTTATGTCACTCAATATTTGGTCTTGGGCAGCAATGGAAATTTTTTACTTTGATCAATGTCACGAAATGACCCAAAGAGTCATATTTCCATCATTGGTGTAACTCCACCATACTGAGATCATAGAGAGATTCGTCAATTAACTTATTCTGGCCAAATTGGTCTACTTCAATATCACCAAAGTGAAATGGCATGGTGCATGTAGTTTTATTTCCTCATCCTACCCCATAGATGTCATTGATGAAGTCATTCTGGTGGACAAATTCCATTGCAAAAAGGTACTCTATAGTAAAATACGGAAGGAGAAACGACTTTCTAATGAAGCAAAAAATTCATACCATAATGCCTTGCATCAATAAGAAAATATCTTCTTTCTCTTTTGCAACGATCTCCTCCCTCATCGGCCTTGGCACTCTCTAACATGTGCCAAAAATAAGTTCAATGGCAAGGCCCAAAAACATACGATTAAAATTATAAAATGACTCCTTCCTGGACAACCTTGGAGTCCAAAAATAAACTCGTAGCTTCATTTCTATCTCATCAACCTGCTTGACATCTATGAAATAAAAATGTTGGTGCATGTGGAAGAAGAAATACCAGGTAAACAATAAAGTGTGCTTGAATCATACTGCTCCTTCACTTTGTATCTTCTCTAATTGGGCATGCATTGCTTGAGCCACGTAATCTACCTAGTCAAATAAAATCGGGTTTGTGCTCACTTACATTACTATCAGGGCATAAAATTCCACCTACAAAATACACTATACAATCATCACTTGCCATTTATGTACCGTGGAATAGGTAGGAAGACCAATAACCCAAGTTAACATGGAAAACATGTCCAAACTTTTAAAATCTATCAACAACTTTGGCAAAGTTGATAGCTCTCCAAATTGGGGTATCCTTATCAGCTGATTCTCCATGAACTAGTGCAATGTCACAGTCGATTGGTACCTCTCCTCTTGCTCCTTGAGATTTAATTTTTTGAACATAACATTTGGATAAGGCTTAACCCCATGCATAAATGCATCTTTGACTACGTTAGCTAAAATGGTGAATAGTGTATCTCCCTTCATGTTCCAAATAGCCCCCGTGGCAAGATTGTAAAAATTTGAAATCACCATCACCAACTCAAGGTAAGATTGAATAGGTGTATACAAGTACCAAAAAATCTACACATAATAGGCTATAGTTAACGATCTTTCTAGCATCATGCCTTACCCGACAGTAGGTTCCATGTCCTAGTATAATTTTTCCATGCCCTTATTCAAAATAACACAATCTCCAATCTGAGCCAATACATCATAATATGGGTCAAGCTCTATATTTTTATTTTTCTTGGATTTTTTAGCTTTTTTAGTTTTTTACCTCCTTGTGCTTTCTTTGGCTTAGCAGCTCTCTTTACCATCTTCGTACAATTAGCTTTACTGCAATAATTTGATAATCCTACAACAAAACAACAATTTGGTGCAACTGAATGATAATCTAGTAATGCTCCATAAAAATAATCTTAATCTTTATTTAACTGCAAGCTTCTCATTCACCCCTCTTATAACTTTCACTCCCAACTACCCAATTAAATGTAGGTGACACTTTTGATGAATTCGTGCTCCCTTGGTTCTCCCACCCAGCATGTTTTTTCATGATAACTTAACCGCCATGTCCTTGCACTATAAATCTTCCTCGAACTCCGTACTCAGCTACCTTTTAACTTGAAGGGTGCAATCTGGTTATTTAATGGTTAACTTTGAGAATGATTAATGTCATGTGTGAGTGATAGGCACTTTTTAGGACAAAATTAATAAATTTGTTGCATTAAGCTGCAAAAAGCATCTTCTATGAGTTTTGTTGGTGAAATTAGCTCGATTCCATGCATTTAACTGAATTTTACTTCAAAATTAGCACAGGCAAGTGAAAAATGTCAACTAGGTTGAAAATAACAAGACAACTATGCTCCAAAAATGCTCTTCTGCTTGCTTGGTGAAATTACATGCTTTGCAGCCCTTTTAAAATAATTTATCTTTAATTTTACCCCAAAAAGTTGATTGCTAAAAACAAGCTTAACTGTGAGTGCTTTGCTTGAAAAAGCAAGGTGAAATTAATTTCACCCCCTTCTTTATCAAAAATAATCTTGCCAACTAGAGTTCTTGAAAAAGCATGTGATTTTTTTATATTTTCTTGGAGTTTTGCTCTGAAAATGTCTTTGGGAGGAATAAATGAGAATTTCACCATGAAAATAGAAAAACATGGTGAATCCCCTTTTTTGGGGAAAAATAAAAGTTTTCATATTTTAATTTTTGCTTTGCTTTTTGCTTTCTCTTATATTATTTTCTCCCCTATTTTTTTATCTCCTTTTTTAGCAACTAAAAATAAAGGACCTTTAAAGCAAATCATGCCCTTCGACAAATTTTAAAATTCAACTTTGACTTTGCCTCCGAAATTAATTGCCAAAGAATTACTTTTTCTTAATGATTTTCACCCAAAACATGACTGAAAAGCCTTTAAAATATTTTCGGGGTGAAAACATTTTTACTTAGTAAATACGTAACTTTAGGGTGAAAACACTTGCTCGAGATGGAATTAAATTCTCCCAACGAAAACATTTCTTTTTCTTTTTTTTTTTACTATATATTTTTGTTTTTTTATAATTTTAAAAATACTTGACTCAGAATAAAATACCATAAAAAAATTATGTACATATATACATACTTGATCTAAAATTTCTTCTCACTAATAATAGGCCTTCAAATGAAGACCATTTACTGGTATTGGCAGCACACGGTCGCTCATATCTTGTAAATAAAATGAGTTAACCTAATTTACACCCAAAATATGGAATGGGCCCTCCCATATCACCTCAAACTTGTGATGCTTGCTAGACTTAGCCTTGTTCTCATTCCATTTCAGCACTAAATCACCTACCTCAAACAAATTCTTGGAATTTTTCTTTCCAAACCATTTATGTGTCATTCAGGCATATTCCATGAAGGCATTATACGAGTTCTCCTTTTATTCCTCCAAATGTAAAATTTGAGCCAACATTACGCTCATAGGATCAAATTCATCATCTTCATAATCAAGCAAGTGTCAGTTTTGGAGGGTAGGAAACTCAATATGCATGGACAAGACTACTTCTTTATCGTATACCAAGGAATAGGGGATGTCTTGATGGACTTTTTTACTGAAATACGATCGACCCATAATTCTTGGTTCAAGAGTAAATGCCAACTTCGCTTATTGTCACTAAGAGTCCTCTTCAAAATTCTTAGAAAATTATTGTGGATTCAGATAGACCATTCCCCTATGAATAGTAGTTAGATGAAGTTTTTAAATAAATACCATAATAACTCATGAACTCAGTGATCTTGGTGCCAATGAAGGGAGTTACATTATCTATTATTATTGCATCTAGGCTAACAAAGCGGGTAATCAGCCCTTCAAGGAAATTGATAACTGTGGCTTGGTGTACCTTCTTGGTTGGGATTGCTTTAGTCCATCGAGTGAAATAGTTAGTCATAGTTAGAATGTACTCATGCCCAATGAAATAATTAGGATTGATGACCCTAATAAAATCTAAGTCCCATTGTTGAAACGGTGCTTGTACTTGAATCAAATGAAGGGGTAATGATAAATTTTTGCTTCTACCGACATATCTTTGGCACTTGTCATAACTCTAACTGATTTTGAATGCATCTACAAAGAGAGTGGGCCAAAAATAACTTGCTTTGATGATATTCAATTCCATAGGCCTCCTTGCATAATGACCACTTGAAAAACCAGAGAAATTCCTCCAGGATTCTCTGCTTTTTGAATTCTTTGATGCACCTAAGAAGAACTCCATAAATATTTTTATGAAACAATCCACTTGGTATAAACACATACTTGAGGACCTACAATCTAAATCTCCTCATTTGGGAAGAATTGAGGTGTGAAGGACATATTCTTAAGTTAAAATAATTGGCAAGGTCCTTTGTCCAATCATGATCAACTATAGAATGATTAGAAAAATTACTTTCACTCATTGAATCCTCAAGTTGGCAAACCATGGATTCAGGAGAAGTGCTTCTTTCTAGCTCCTGACATATTTCTTGACCCTAAACCATCTTGGTTGGTTGGATATCAACATCAAACTCTTGTATTTTGGAAACCCAACTAAATCTCTTGTCTCTAAGCTCTCCCTAGATAATGAAACTTTGGACGTCTGGATGAACAACATAAACTATTATCTTGCTTTGTGACACAAAATGCTAGAACTTCTTTAGGGACTTCATCACCACATACACTTGCTTCTCAACGAATTTATACTTCTCTTCATGTGGTTAAATAACTTGGCTTAAGAAAGCAATTGGTTGCTCATCCCCATCATCTCCCTTCTACGTGAGCACCGTTGCATAACTCTATTTTTCACCAACAACATACAAGATAAAATATTTTGAATAATTAGGTTTTACAAATATTAGGGCTTGAGCAATTCTTTCTTTTATTTCTTTGAACGCTCACTTCCTCTACTCAGTATACTTAAACTCAACATTTTTCTTTAAAATATTGATCATTGGTTTTACCACTTGGGCAGAATATTCTACAAACTTTTGAATAAAGTTAACCTACCCAAAGAATAACTACAAATATTTCTTGTTGGCTAGCAATGGAATATTCAGTAGAGCCTCAGCTCTAGTTGGATCAACAACTAAACCTTTTTCTAAAATGACGTGACCTAGGATATTTCCCTCCACAAAAAATATAGACTTCTTT
Source organism: Wollemia nobilis (assembly GCA_028583015.1). NCBI lineage: Eukaryota > Viridiplantae > Streptophyta > Pinopsida > Araucariales > Araucariaceae > Wollemia > Wollemia nobilis. The sequence goes on along the minus strand of JAQPPZ010001274.1, from coordinate 2,977,062 downwards.
GGATTGATGAATATTCCAAACTCCTAGTATTTTTTGAAAACTTGTCTCAAATGAGATATGTGCTCCTCCCTATCATAAGAAAAAATAGTCATGTCATCCAAATAAATTACAATTACCTAATTTAACCACTCATCAAAATCCACATCCATCGCCCTTTAAAAGGTTGCTCTAGAATTTGAGAGACCAAATGACATTCACTGATAAACAAACATCCCCCATTTTATGGTGAACATCATTTTATGTCAGTATTCATCATTGATCCAAATCTGGTTATAGTTAGAGAATCCATACAATAGAGAAAATATCTGAGCTTTAGCAACTACATGCAAAATTTGATCAATTTGGGGTAAATAATAATGATTCTTCAAACATGCCTAATTCAAGTTTCAAAAATCCACGCACAGGTGAATATCTCCATTATTCTTTTGTATAGGATCCAAATGTGTGACCCAAGTAGAATGCTTGATCAGGTATATGATTTTTCTTCCAATGTTTTTAGAAATTCCACTTTCATCAGGACCTCAATTTTAGGATTGATAGGTCTCTATTTCTACCTAAAGGGTTTCACTCCTTTAATATTGATGGTATGTTGGATCTGCTCTTTGTTGTATCCCTTCAAATCATGGTAACTCTAGGCAAAAATATCTAGGAACTCATGGCACAACTCCTTAATTTGTTCAAGCTCCTCTAAAGTGCAATCCATTCCAACCTTGATGAATTTTTTAGGATCCAAATGCAACTCAGTGTACTCTTTCTCGTCAACTTTGGTCTTATGTTTTTTTGCTCTATCATTATGATAAAAAAAAATTAGTGAAATCAACCCTTTTGATATATGATTGTTCCTTAGTTGGATCATTCCTTCAACTTCTTCTTCATCGAGCATTCTCCCTTCCACCATACTGACTTCTTTTATGAATTTACAATCTGCTCATCATTATCGAATGCTTGCTAGTAGATATTATTGTTAGGGACTAAATGCCTATAAACTAACCTTACAATATTTTTTTTCCTCACCATGTGCTCAAATAGAGAGTTGGCACCAAGGGATGCCAAAATTCTACATGTTTGTTCTACTCTCATGAGATCACTTGATTATTCAATGCTATAAAAGACTCAAACAGGTCCTATATCTTGTTACAGTACATCTTCAGGTAATGTTGCTTGGAAATGCACTTACTGGTTACCTAGTTGATGATTAGATCAAAATCTCCAAAAATATGTTGTTTTTTAATCCCAAGATTCTCTAATTTCTTCAATCCCAAGCATAGTGCTTCATACTCAACAATATTTTTGGTACAACTCTAGGTCAAATTATATGAATAAGTCTTCTACATGCTAGAAGGAGATATAAGAACAATTATAGCTCCTACACCATTCTTGCACCTTGCACTATTGAAGTACAGCTTCCATAATTGATTAGGAATGGGATCCTAATCATGAGATACCTTCACTTCAGCTTTTTTGGGCTTTGTAATGGTGTAACAACCAATTTTTGTCTCCATCATGGCATTAAAATCAAGCATTGAAAACTTATCTTCTTAACGAAGCTCATCCAGATCTTCCTCCATCAAATTAGGTTCTTCAAGTTCCTTAATTACCATGTTGACAGAGTTTATGGACTTTTCTTCTTCTTCAATCTTCTCTATATGAAAAGTAGAAGTCTTCTCATTATAAATTCAGATTCTTCTCCTTTTGAAGTGAATCTCTAGGTGAGAATAATCTAGAGAAAGGTAGCCTCCTAGCTTGGTAGTGAATTCTCTTGACAGGCACATACTGAAATACAAATCCAAATCAACTACTACCTCTTGAATTACCATGATCTAAGGCATATTGTGTAAGACAATGGAGATATCCTTGATGACACCCACTATTTTCACAAGGGCTCCATCCAACTATAAGACACCAGGGCTACTCCTTTTATACTCCATATCCATTACTTCACAAATTACCTTTGGCATGACAGTTTTCGCAACACTAGAATCGATCATGCAATTATGCACAATCCAACCCTCCATCCTAATAGATAAATAGAATAGAGGTGGTCTATTTTTTTCTATTATAAAAGTTGTTAGAGTTTGATCTAGTACAGTCTGAGTAGGATTTTTCTTCTTATATTTTATAAATTTTAAAGACTCTTGCAATAGATCAACCTGACCAGGCAGTTATGATGAATCATAGAGACTAACCTTAGTCAAAACCTTCTTTAGTTCTTCAAAAATGTTGTATGTGGTTGTGTTGGATTCATTTTCTTCACTGGTTGGCTTGTACTTGTTTCAATATTACTATGTAGCTTCTACCCTCTAAAACTTGGTCAAGAATTGGTATTTGAGCCATTCCTTCACTTGTTCTTTCATTTTTAACTAGGTTTGTGTAGTCATAGGTTGTGAAGTTGATGCCTTTGATTACAATCTCTTATTCACTTATATAGACGAGGTCCTTCAACAATATAAGTTCTTCTGATTTAGTTGCTACACTAGGTACCTTCACTTGTGCTTGTCTCTTTTCATTTTGCACCTTTATATCAGTGGGTACCTTAAGCTACTATAATCTGTTTCTTCCTAGCTCTCGTAAGAACTAAAAATTATTCAAAAAAAGGGACCATGAAGTTATGCTCAACTTCTGTTATCATATTGATCTAGTCACTAGAAGAGCTATCTGCTAATGTTTGCACATAGTTCATATAAACCATGCAAGTTTCCTTGCCATGCAAATCATTACAGGTAGAACACCAGTATGTTTTCTCTAACAAGTTAGCTTTTTCATTTTCTAAAATTATTGTATTCCTTTCAGGAGCCTTGCTATATGGGACTGCTTGCTCTCTGGTGATATACAAAGGTTGAAATATCCTAGGCTAGAAATCTCTCTCAACTTGTTTTTTCTTTATGACTACGATCTTATTTGGCATTTCTCTTACTATAGAATTGATTGATTGCATCTCCTATAGCAACTTCTCTTGAGGATCAGGGTTTCAAGGGACTAGATCTAGTAACAAAAAAGGCACTAGTAGAGAAGGCAATATGGAGACTAAAATAGGAGTGGGCATCTATGGAATAGAGGGAGTAGATAGTTACGGGATAGACACTATCAAGTTTTGTGATGAACTTAGATTCCATAAAGGAAATGGATACATGGGTGGCATTAGGAAAGGCTACAAATATGCATATAAATATTATGGAATATCAAGAAGAATATGCATTATCATTTTTGGTGGGAGCTTGCCTATAGCGATCAGATCAACCTCAATATTTTGTGCTTGTGAGTACAAATCAACAAATGTGTTGATATTGAACTATCGTATGGACATGTTGATCTTGGAGTGGAAGGCTTGGAGGTAGTAAAATATAGCTTTTTTAGGAGTCAGCTAGATACCATCAGGAACTCTCTACCAAGTTCAAGAAAATATGGCATTGAATTCAATTATTTCCTCTTGTGGATGCCTTTGAATATTCGTGAACTGGTGCAACAAAGAAAAGAGATGAACTTGTTTATTGAAACCTTTTATCAGAAACTCTACCAACTGGTACCATGTGGTAATAGTGGTGGGTGGTAAGTATTGGTACCAGTACAACAACTTCCCTCTAAGATAGAGCACGGGCAATATGACCATAATATCCTTATCTATAATGTTATGGATTATTACCAAGGAAGCCATGTCTTGGACATGCTCATAAGTAGTCTTCTTGATACCATCAAAATTAGGCAAAGCCCTTAATGCTTCTTGTGGAATCAGGTTGTGTACTTATAGATTCAAAGCTCTAGAATGGTTACATATCGAGAACTATCTTGGTGGTAGTGGTATTGGTGGATTTTTATCCATTTGAACTAAAGTATTTTCTCGAGGAGGAGGAAAACTAGTGGTTGTGCTAGTCAGACTCAAAGGAATGAAAAACACACCAGCTACCTATGAAGATTTTGTGACTAATGAGGTAGTCGAAGTGACTAGCCTAGGATGTTCTCCTAACACTTGGGTGTCAAGTTCATAAAACTCAATGGGATCTTTAGAATTCTTGCTCTTCGATATTGTGATTATGAAGTAAATATTTCACTCACTTCATAGTCAAAGGCTTCTAGGTTGAGCTAAGTCACTAGATGTTATAGTCATACAGTAATAAGGTAAATATCAAACCTCAATACTACTCAAAGTGTATCAAACTATTGGTATAAGTGGTGGTTTTTTCTACATAAATGCAAGCCAGAGATTCACCAACTTGGGATTCTTTAAACTATGGATACTGTTCATCCCATCGAGCATGCCAAAAACTGTTGGTCATGAATCTGCCTAAGTATAAAATATTATTTGTGCACCCTAGACCCATTCAAAATTAAAATACCAAAGGAAAGAGATGTACTTTGAGCCAATCTCCAGAGAGGGTTGGTTCTCTTACTAATATAATTTGGTTTGAATTTTAGGGTAATAGGAAAGAGATGGGAAATGATAGAAACAAATGGAAAATATGGTTATGAGCCAAAAACATAAGGTGGGGATAAACTAGCAACTAAAAATTTAAATCAAGTTTTTATTAGCATATAATAGAAATGAAAGCATAGAAACCTCTCATAGTTTGTAGAGATAACTGAAGAACACAAGCTTATACTGAGAGGGGGGTGAACAGTATAAGACCACTTTTTACTTTTCTTTCCAAACAATATTATCCAATATAATCAATGGAAATATCAATAGTAGTAATCAAAGCAATGCACAAATCATCACACACAATAGAGACACCAATTTAACGTGGTTCACCCAATGTGGGCTACTCCATGAAGAAAATATTTCACTAAAATTTTCTCAATAAATCTCTTGGGAATCCTTCCCTATTACAATATTTATGGACCTCTATCCAAAGGAGACACCAATCCCCTAATCAAGTTCATGGATCTCTATCCATAGGAGAACTCCTTCCCCTTTTTTGGTTTATGGATCTCTATCCATAGGAGAACTCTTTCTCCTCTGCTCTAGCTGGTGATCTTCTAGAAGACTACTACCTCCACTACACTGGCTTGTGGATCTCTCTCCACTAGAAGACCTCTATCCTCACTCAGAAGACCTCTATCCTCACTACCCTAGCTAATGGATCTCTATCCACTGGAGACTATTATCCTCTACTCTGTCACCTCCAAATCTTGCTCTCAGCTCTACTCAATCTTTATCTCAAATCTACACTAAACATTATCCTTCGATCTAGCACAAATATACTCACAATTCTGTCTCTAGTCTAGCACAAATCTACCCTCAAATCTACACCAAAATCTATCCTTAAATTTCTCAAATATTTCCTCAAGCCTTAACACAAATCTTGATCCAATCATAAATCAACTCTACTTATATCTACCCCAAGCCTTAACTCAAATCTTGAACAAATCAATCAATCAATTCTGCTCTCAAGTCTTCTCAAATACTTACCTCAAATCTATCCACAAGTCCTCTCAAGAACTTGCTCAATCTGCTCTCAAGTCTTCACTAAGACTTACCTCAAATCTTCTCAACAAGTCCTCCCTAGAACTTGTCCAATATGCTCAACAAGTCTTCACCAAGACTTACCTCAAATCTGCTCAACAAGTCCTCTCTAGAACTTTTCCAATTTGCTCTCAAGTCTTCACTAGACTTACCTCAAATATGCTCAACAAGTCCTCACTAGAACTTGTCCAATCTTCTCAACAAGTCTTCACCTAGACTTACCTCAAATATGCTCAACAAGTCTTCCCTAGAACTTGTCAAATATGCTCAACAAGTCTTCTCCAAGACTTACCTCAAATCTGCTCTATAAGTCTTCACCAAGACTTATCTCAAATCTTCTTTTAAGATTTCACAAAAGCTCACTCAAATCTGTCCTTAAGCTTTCACAAAAGCTTACTCAACTCTGTCCTTAAGTTTCACAAAATCTTACTCAAACAATTGCAATACTTGCATACAAAACTCAACTTAATCTCTTTCAGAAAACCTCTTCAATCACACAAACAAGTTTCACTCAAAATCTTGTTTAACCATAGAAACATATAGAGAATGGTAAGAGACTCAATATGTTTCACACTCACAAATCACTCTATCACTTTCAAATCAATTTATAAATAAAGAATAATTTGTTTCACAAATCTTGAACTATCACTCCAATACTTTCAATCAATAATGCTCAATCAACTTCACTCAAACATCCACTCAATGAAACACAACTTTCTTACAAACCCTAACCAAGTGTTTCACTATACTTTCAACAACTCACACTATGGAACTCAAACCTTGACTCAAGATAATTCCAATTTCACATAACAATGATACTCATGTTCTTTCACAAACCCTAGCTCAATATTGTTCTCAATTTCACATAACAATGATACTCATGATCTTTCACAAACCCTAGTTCAAGATAGTTCTCAATCTCACATAACAATGATACTCATGTTCTTTCACAAACCCTAGTTCAAGATAGTTCTCAATCTCACATAACAATGATACTCATGTTCTTTCAACATCCACAAATCATGCACATGAAAACCTACTCAACATTTCCAACAATGCTTATCAAACAATCCTTTTCACTCCAACTTTGCATTTCACAACATTCAATCCAACAATATTTCACTCATAAGGAAGATATGCCCATACCTTTTGTTTTTATGGAGATATGTCTTCAAAACCTATCTTAATCACAATCAAATCCTCTTTGCCAATTTCAAGGTTAGATAGCAACAATTTATCTCAAAATCTCCACAAAAATATTTTCCCCAATATTTATTTCACCATACAAAATATCAAATCTCTAATACACCTTATAATCTCCAAACTCTCAAATTAATATTCAAAAATCAAGTTCCTTTACTAACACCTTATAAACTCCAACCTTTCAAAATAATATTCAAAAATCAAGTTCCTTTACTAACACCTTATAAACTCCAACCTTTCATAATAACATCCACCACATAAAAAATAAATTCTTTTATTAACACTTATAACTCCAAACTTTATAAAATAAATTCTAACCACCAAAAATTAAAATAAAATATTTTAATTTTCTTATACCTTATATCTCCCTTAACAAACTCACAAACTACCTTTTAAATCTCACAAAACCCTTTAATGCAGATTTTTGAATATCAAAACCTTTGGAAAAATTAAATCATGAAATGCATACCTTTCCTTTTAATTCTACCCAAAAATTGTTTCTATCAAAATTTGAACACACGACCTTGCCTTTCCAACACCCTAGCCCAAATCTAGGCCACCAGTTGGGCTACGTGCCCACACAAAATTAAAGAGCACATGAACCCCCTTTTGTTCCTTGTCTCTTCTCACACTTAGCACAAATAAAAATGATTTCCCTTTGCAAAACATAATCACGTGAATCGAACCCATGATCTTGCCCTCACAATGCCCTAGCTTTGCCTCAACTACCACCTACGCTAATGATATTGATGGTACCTCATTTGACTTCCATATTTTTCACAACCTGCTCCTTGTTTTCCTTTTACAAAGCATGAAACCTCCTTTCTTCGAAACACGATGCACACAAATTATCACATGTAATATTAGCATAGCATATATTAAGGGGATAAAATGAGAAATCATTTTCCCCTTTTTATACATGTTTTCCTTTGCACTTAACTCGTCGGCCCAAATTCGAATTTTGAAATTTGAATTTAAATTTAAATTTAAACTTAAACCTTTGGCTCCCATTATTTATTTAAATTAAAATTTTAACCATAGGTTAAAATATTTTAATTTAAATAAATTAAATTAAATCCTTTGTGAGCTGCTCAATGGGTCTTTTCAAGGATAAATTATTTTTTAATAATTCCTTGGACCTTGTTTTCTTCACCTCATACTTTTGCCCAAAATATTATAATATTATTATTTTATTTTAAACCTGCTTCTCCTTCCTTGGGTCTTCAATATTTTAGGCCTTTTTAGGCATATAATATTTAAAATAAATATTATATCCTATTCCTTTTAAACCCTTCCTTGCCTTTTGGAAAAACCACTTGATGACATTAATGATGATGAAACTTGGACATCAACCTCTTGACATCAATGACAACAAAACTTACTCAAATTTCCAACAATATCCCCCTTTGTCATTGATGGCAACCCTTTTTCTTTTAACCATTTCTTTTACCTTTTTCAGTTCTTCTCCCCCTAAGAAACTGCTCCCCCTAATTGAATGCTCTCCCCTAACTCAAATCTCTCCCCCTTTGACATCAATGGCAAAGGGCCACCTTTGGGCTTGGGGCTAAGGATAAGACTCTTAGCTCAGCCCCCTCCCCACCTCCTCTCCTTGAGGTGGTTAATTTTGGGGTGGGAGTATCTCTACTCCCAGCATACACTACTCCTTTCCTTTGTCCACCTTCTTCCTCAATTGATCCTTCTGATTCCTCTGAATATTCCTATTCCTTCTTGTCTCTAGAAATTTTGCTCTACACCACTTAGCCATATGCCCAACATTATTGCACTTATAACACTTAATGTTGTGGTTCCTTGAAGGTGCAAATATCTTGAAGTTCCTCCTGGTGAAGCCATATCCATTCCTATCATGAACCTTGCAATTAACTACCTTATGACCAAACTGATTACAAGAGTAGCAATACCCTTGAAATAGATGCCCATTTCTAAAATTCCTTTTAGTGAAACCATATCCCTATTTTTCATGTGTCTTGCACTACAAAGCCTTGTGACCAAACCTATGACATGAGAAGCAACATCCATTGAAGAACCCTTGCCTTGACCCCATTGGTCTCTTAGTCTCTTCTTCCCTGTGATGTTTCCTGTTCCATCTGTTCCTTATTTGTGCATTGTTCCTTTCCTTGTTGAACTTTCTATTTTCCAACTTATCCTCATAAGTCTCACTTTCTCTTTCACTCTCTTCTTCTGAAGCTTCTTCTTCTTTGGAGCTTGAGATTGACTCCTCTCCTCGTCCTCTATATTCTTCTTCAAAACCAAGTCCTGTCTTGTTTGATGAAGATCTTTGTACCTTGATAATCTTATCCAAGTTCTTTGAGCTTCTCCCAAACCTGTGTAGCTTGTATTTAGACTCTTTTACTTCCTTCCTTAGTGAAGCTACCTCATGCTCTAATATTTCACATTCTAAGACTTTTACCTCTAACTTCTCTTTATATCTCCTTGTCTTAGCTATTGAGTTGGTTAGATCTTCTATAAGCTTTCCTTTCTCTTCATCACATTCTTGAAATTGAATCTTGAGTTTTGAGTTCTGCTTTCTTACCTTTCTTAATTCCTTAAGAGCATAAATAAGCTCACCTTCAAGATCAACTTCTCCTTCCTCTTCATTTACCTTTATTCTTTACCTTTTAGATCATCTTCATTCCTTTCTGATTTATCTTCAATAGGAGCACTTCCTTCTTCTTCTATTGCCATAAGTAGACTTTCTTCTTCTAGACCTTCAAGAGCATCTTCATATTCATCTTCACTAAAACTGAACCCATTCCTTGTACAATTATCTTCAAGATGACCAAAGTTACCACACCTAAAACACTTGAGAATTATTGGTGCCCTTTTTACCCTTTTCTTAACATCTTCTTTTTCTACTATCAGAAATAGAATTTCTTCTTCTTCATTATCTGAGGACCTTCCATCACTATCACTTGAACTCTTGCCTACCTTATCTGCATAAAAACTCTTCTTATACCTTTGGAAAAACTTCTTTCCTTGCTTGCCTTGTCCATCCCTACTTTTATTTTGATACTTGTATTTTCCTGCTTCCTTGTTCTTATGATCTTGTTTCTCATCACCACTACTATTTCTAGCTTCTGGACAATCAGATGCATAGTGACCATATTTACCATATTTGAAACACTTAACTATTTTTGTACCTTTATACTTTCTTGTGTCCTTGTTCCTTCTACCATAGTTTACTTCTTCATCACTAGATAACTCATTACTTGAATCTGACTTCTTATCCTTTGTCTTCTTTGTAACTTTGAAGGTTGCTTCTTTCTAGGGGATAGACTCCTCTTTTATTCTCATCTCAAAAGTTGTGAGAGTTCCATGTAACTCATCCCTTGTCAAAGTTTCAATATCTTTTGATTCTTCTATGGCTGAAACCTTTTCACTATACCTCTTAGGGAGTGACCTTAAAATATTTTGACAAACATCTATTTCTTCAACTTTAAACCCAAGTCCTTGCATGGAGTTAACAACCTCATCCACATGAAGTAAGTATGTAGAAATGTCTTCCTCATCCTTCATCTTTAGGTCTTCAAATGTTTTCTTGTGATTTTGCAATTTTGCCATCTTGACCTTTTTGTCTCCCTCATATATATTTTTCAACTTTTCCCAAATCTCTTTTGTTGATGTGCAATGCATAACTTTTACAAACTCTGATTCACGTAAACCATTTAAGATTCCATTCATTGCCTTTGAATTATTCAGTTGTAGGAGCTTACCATATTTATCTGTAGGTGGAGTAGTTGGTGGTGTGTACCCATCCTCAACTACTTGCCATATATCATTTCCTTGTGCCATTAGGTAAATCTTCATTCTTACACTCCAAAATGCATAATTTTTCCCATTGAACAATGGTGCCTTATTTCCTGAAGATCCACTCTAAGAATCCATCTGTGTTCTTGTAAGATTTTCCTTCAAGTTGTTAAACTCTTTCGAAGGAACCCGCTCTAATACCAATTGAAGAACACAAGCTTATACTGAGAGGGGGGGTGAACAGTATAAGACCACTTTTTACTTTTCTTTCCAAATAATATTATCCAATATAATCAATGGCAATATCAATAGTAGTAATCAAAGCAATGCACAAATCATCACACATAATAGAGACACCAATTTAACATGGTTCACCCAATGTGGGCTACTCCATGGAGAAAATATTTCACTAAAATTTTCTCAATAAATCTCTTGGGAATCCTTCCCTATTACAATATTTATGGACCTCTATCCAAAGGAGACACCAATCCCCTAATCAAGTTCATGGATCTCTATCCATAGGAGAACTCCTTCCCCTTTGTTAGTTTATGGATCTCTATCCATAGGAGAACTCTTTCTCCTCTGCTCTAGCTGGTGATCTTCTAGAAGACTACTGCCTCCACTACACTGGCTTGTGGATCTCTCTCCATTGAAGACCTCTGTCCTCACTCATAATACCTCTATCCTCACTACCCTGGCTAATGGATCTCTATCCACTAGAGACTATTATCCTCTGCTCTATCACCTCCAAAGATTACTCTTAGCTCTACTCAATATTTATCTCAAATCTGCACTAAACACTATCCTTCGGTCTAGCACAAATCTACTCACAAGTCTATCTTTGGTCTAGCATAAATCTACCCTCAAATATGCACCAAAATCTATCCTCAAATCTATCCTCAAGCCTTAACACAAAGCTTGATCCAATCACAAATCAACTCTGCTTAGATCTACCCCAAGACTTAACTCAAAGCTTGAACAAATCAATCAATCAATTCTACTCTCAAGTCTTCTCAAATACTTACCTCAAATCTATCCACAAGTCCTCTCAAGAACTTTCTCAATCTGCTCTACAAGTATTCACTAAGACTTACCTCAAATCTACTCAACAAGTCCTCACCTAGAACTTGTCCAATCTGCTCAACAAGTCTTCACCTAAGACTTACCTCAAATATGCTCAACAAGTCCTCTCTAGAACTTTTCAATTATCTCAAGTCTTCACTAAGACTTACCTCAAATTTGCTCAACAAGTCCTCACTAGAACTTGTCCAATATTCTCAATAAGTCTTCCCTAGACTTACCTCAAATTTGCTCAACAAGTTCTCTAGAACTTGTCCAATCTGCTCAACAAGTCTTCTCTAAGACTTACCTCAAATATGCTCTACAAGTCTTCACTAAGACTTATCTTAAATCTGCTCTCAAGCTTTCATAAAATCTTACTCAAATATGTCCTTAAGATTTCACAAAAGCTTACTCAATTTTGTCCTTAAGCTTTCACAAAACTTACTCAAACAATTACAATACTTGCATACAAAACTCAACTTAATCTCTTTCAGAAAACCTCTTCAATCACACAAACAAGTTTCACTCAGAATCTTGTTTAACCATAGAAACATATAGAGAATGGTAAGAGACTCAATATGTTTCACACTCACAAATCACTCTATCACTTTCAAACTCTCTTTCAAATCAATTCAGAAATAAAGTATAATTTGTTTCACAAATATTGAACTATCACTCCAATACTCTCAATCAATAATGCTCAATCAACTTCACTCAAACATCCACTCAATGAAACACAACTTGCTTACAAACCCTAACCAAGTGTTTCACTATACTTTCAACAACTCACACTATGGAACTCAAACCTTGACTCAAGATAATTCCAATTTCACATAACAATGATACTCATGTTCTTTCACAAACCCTAGCTCAAGATAGTTCTCAATTTCACATAACAATGATACTCATGATCTTTCACAAACCCTAGTTCAATATAGTTCTCAATCTCACATAACAATGATACTCATGTTCTTTCACAAACCCTAGTTCAAGATAGTTCTCAATCTCACATAACAATGATACTCATGATCTTTCAACATCCACAAATCATGCACATGAAAACCTACTCAACATTTCCAACAATACTTATCAAACAATCCTTTTCACTCCAACTTTGCATTTCACAACATTCAATCCAACAATATTTCACTCATAAGGAAGATATACCCATACCTTTTGTTTTGATGGAGATATATCTTCAAAACCTGTCTTAATCACAATCAAATCCTCTTTACCAATTTCAAGGTTAGATAGCAACAACCTATCTCAAAATCTCCACAAAAATATTCTCCCCAATATTTATTTCACCATACAAAAATATCAAATCTCTAATACACCTTATAATCTCCAAACTCTCAAATAATATTCAAAAATCAAGTTTTTATAAATATAATCAACTCTAAAATAATATTCAAAAATCAAGTTCCTTTACTAACACCTTATAAACTCCAACCTTTCAAATTAATATTCAAAAATCAAGTTCCTTTACTAACACCTTATAAACTCCAACCTTTTAGAATAACATCCACCACATAAAAAAAAACAAATTCTTTTATTAACACTTATAACTCCAAACTTTATAAAATAAATTCTAACCACCAAAAATTAAAATAAAATATTTTAATTTTCTTATACCTTATATCTCCCTCAACAAACTCACAAACTTCCTTTTTAAATCTCATGAAACCCTTTAATGCAGATTTCCGAATATCAAAACCTTTGGAAAAATTAAATCATGAAATGCATACCTTTCCTTTTAATTCTGCCCAAAAATTATTTTTACAAAAATTTAAACACACGACCTTGCCTTTCCAACACCCTAGCCCAAAGCTAGGCCACCAGTTGGGCTATGCACCCACACAAAATCAAAGAGTGCATGAACCCCCTTTTGTTCCTTGTCTCTTCTCACACTTAGCACGAAAAAAAATGATTTTCCCTTTGCAAAACACAATCGCATGAATCGAACCCACGATCTTGCCCTCACAATGCCTTAGCTTTGCCTCAACTGCCACCTATGCTAATGACATCGGTGGTACCTCTTTTGACTTCCACGATTTTCACAACCTACTCCTTGTTTTCCTTTTGCGAAGCATGAAACCTCCTTTCTTTGAAACACGATGCGCATGAATTATCACATGTAACATTAGCATAGCATAGCATTCAATAGCATAGGTGAAGGGGTAAAATGATAAATCATTTTTCCCTTTTTATACACGTTTTCCTTTGCACTTAACTCGTCGGCCCAAATTCAAATTTTAAATTTAAATTTAAACTTAAACCTTTGGCTCCCATTATTTATTTAAATTAAAATTTTAACCATAGGTTAAAATATTTTAATTTAAATAAATTAAATTAAATCCTTTGCGAGCTGCTCAATGGGTCTTTTCAAGGATAAATTATTTTTTAATAATTCCTTGGACCTCGTTTTCTTCACCTCATCCTTTTGCCCGAAATATTATAATATTAAATATTATAATATTATTATTTTATTTTAACCTGCTTCTCCCTCCTTGGGTCTTCAATATTTTAGGCCTTTTTAGGCATATAATATTTAAAATAAATATTATATCCTATTCCTTTTAATCCCTTCCTTGCCTTTTGGAAAAACCACCTGATGACATTAATGACGATGAAACTTGGACATCAACCTCTTGACATCAATGACAACAAAACTTACTCAAATTTCCAAAAATAACCTCTAAGAAGCATTTCAATATTCATTCCCTTACTAGAAATTAAATTTAGATTCATAATTTAAATTTACCTAATAATGGACATGAACATAATAAAAAATGATAGGAAAAAAGTGATCAAACACAACACTACTCAAGGAACCAGAAGCCAAAAATATTTCTATTGATGTAGAGAACTCAAAGTGTTTTTTTAGCAGAATGTCTATCCTCCCTCATTACATCAAAATGCTTAGTATTTATAGAGGATTTCACCTTTGAAATTAAATGCGTATTAAAATAAAATGTTGGCTAGTCAAAGACCAGGAAGAGAAATTCTCTCCTCAGTAGCAGTGATAATCGAATTATAACATTCTTAAGGAAGCAAAAATTCCTTTTTTCATGGAGTTCGCTTGGGAAATCAACAAAAAATGAGTGGTAGGAAAACCGTTCCAGATGTCGGTGCATCAAAAATCAGCAATATCACGTGATAATCAAGAGCTCAAATATTAAATTTTGGTCACCATTTCATCATCTTGCACCTCAAAATCTTATCTTCACCAAGGAAGTCCTGATGAAAATTAACTTTGTTTTAAAAAGACTAAAATCAGTGAAGGGTGCCTCGAAAATGAACTAGATTGCACCAAGCTCAGGGACAACATTTAATCTTGAAAAAAAATTAGTAGAAATTCAGGAAATATTATTTTTACTACACCAAGAATTAAATTCAATCAATCTCTGACCTTTACCAAAAAAATATCTGTAGTAATGGCACCTCTGAAAGTAACTTCATTGAGAAGAAGAAACAAAAATTGATTTCGCCCAATCAGTGGGGCGAAAATCCTTTTCATTGCTATCAAGGGTGAAATCAAAAGTTCGTTCAATATTTTCATCCATCCATATACTTTCACTTTCAATCTGGTTAATTGCACCCGAAAAACATATTTTCTACGAAATTTCAACCCATAATACTGTCTTGCTTGACTTGTGGGTGAAAAATAGAATTTCACCTCCAAGGGAGGGCAAAAATAAGTTTTGCCCCAAGTTGGGGTGACTTTGACTTTGACCAGTGCATGAGGGCACCTTTTTGCTACTTTCACTCCGAACTTGGGTGCTTCCATTGCTTTCGCCTCAACTTGGGTGAAATCATTAATATTGCTAAAGACAAGTTAAAATAACTTAGGGAATGCCTTCATCATATTCCTTGCTTATCCCGAAGTAAGTTTTACTTTGACTAGTGAATTGCTTTTGCCCAAACACTATTTGCTTAATGCTTTCACTCCAAAATTACCTTAAAATAGAATTTTACCCAAAAGAAGGGTGAAAATGACTTTCACCCCCCTCTTTGGGGTGACACTAACTTTGACTGATGCTCCTTTGTTATTTTCACCTTGAACATAATTAAAAATAGAAATTCACCCAAAAAAGAGGTGAAATCACCTTGAATGCATAATTTCAGGTAAAATTGCTTAACTTGTCTTCTTTTTTACTTGTAAAATCCTGCCTTCACTTCAACCTGAGTGCTTTTCATTCAAACTGGGTGCTTTTTACTACATTTGCTTCCATTTGGGCAAAACCATCTTAATGATGGATTTTGCCCAAGAGAAAGGTGAAAATGATTTGCACTCCTTCCCTAGGGCGAAAATGTCTTTTCTTTCTTTATCCTCGCTCCGAAATCCTTGGCATCTTCAAAATCATCTAAATGCCGATTTTAATTGCTTTTTCTAGTGAAATCATTCTTCTTAATTTAATGTTAATGAAATAAAAAATGAGGGGAGCAAAAACGTTACATTAAAATAGTAAAGGTAAAAGACAAGCCCAAAAACTACATCATTTATCTTTCATACTCAAAATTTTTACAATCAAAATTTAGTGTGGCAAAACTACCAACAGGAAGCAAGCAAAGTGGCGCATGAAAAATAAACATCAACTATTTTAGAACCATTCTAATTCTCATCCATAGTATTTGGAGGTATGGAAAAATGGACAGTTGGTTGTATCAATATTTTATCCTAATTTTGGATAGAATTTATTGACAAAAACATAACAAACATCAAATTAATAACAAATCACCTAATGATGTAATTTCAATTATAGAAAAAATAATTGGAAGACTTGGTATAAATACCCTTGTATTCCCACAGTGAAAACTAATTAATGAATAAACAAATAGGAATTAGCCATAGAAGTTTCTATAAGAATATTTTTTTCAATAAAATCTAGTTTTATTTCAACATATGTTTTTATGTGTGATTGGATAAGTAGATCTTAGGACTTGGTAAAACCACTTCTTCTGCTGGACCTAGGATCCAGGACCCACTCTCGAGGCTAGTGGAAGGATTTTTGTACAATATTTATAGGTTTTTTCATTTGTTTTTTTCCTATCAAAAGTTGTTATTTTCTTGCTAAATTATTGTAAAACAAAAATACTTTGTTTTGTCCCATTTTTCCTTGTTTCCAAGGGTGCATATTTTTGTGTTGTTTTCAGCTAGCTAACCCTCTTTTCCTCTATATTTTCATTTCCTTTATGCAATTTTATTTCAAGATTTTCATTACAATTTTTAGAAATAAATTTTAGTGTATTGATACTTAAGTTGTAGTTCCAAGGTTTCTAATGTATACAGCCTTATGATGCCTCCCCAAATTTGATAAATTATTAAATTAAATGATGAGCATTAATGACACCCATCAATACAAAAATTATCAGTTGTGATGAGAGAAACTAAGTGTTAGCAAGGCTTTAAACAAGAGGTGAATGCATAAAAATCAAAGCAAAGGAGATGAAAAGGGAAGGGAGTTAGAAATTTTATAGCCTACTAGGGCATCCTCTATACACCAAGATGATCTCCTTGCCCCAATGTATATTTTCCTTTCTTCATTTGCTCCAAATACTAGCTTTGAATACCCAAAATGCAAGGATGAGAGAATGAGAGCAAATTTTGGTAGAGTGTATCTATATTAGAATTTCTTCTTGAATTTCTCTCCCATGGCCTCTATTTAAATATTTTTGGGAGGGCTAATCCTTGGAGGGAAATAAATTAAAATATGCCATTAGGGTGATTATCAAATTCAAATTGCATAGGCCTAATAAGAGGATAGATCATGTGTGATCATACCAGAGAGTGGAAAGAAGGAATCTACATGCTTTTGGCTTGTGTCATAGAGATTACACTTGTGTTAATAAAATTTCTAGACTTTTCAAAAGTGTTGGTGTGGTATTTTTGTAGCTAAATAATATTTTTGCTCAATGGTCATGTTGATTGGTCAAATTGCTAAAACAAACCTATTTTGCAAAAGCACTATAGTTGAGCAAATAGTTACACCCGTGCTTTTACAAAAGGTGATGATTTTGCAAATATGTCCAATATGATGTCTAATTTGGTTCATTAAGGTTCTTTATTGGTGATAAGTAGTTTGGTACTTATTTTAAGTATTTGGATGACTACACATGTCAAAATAGAGTGTCTACAACCTCAAGGTTAATTTTATGTTGGCTTGAGGTTGACCTCTTATTGGGGTTTTGGTATCACTATAAATATAACTCAATTAGTATCCATTTGTATGATAAGCATGAAAAAATATGATATATTGGTGTGTCCATAAGCACCCACATTTAACTTCTTCTTATTGTCTCCCCTCTTATATATACTTTGTTTACTATTATTATATTTTAATCACCTTTTATTTTTGGTGATTGCATCTTTTAGAATATTTTTGGAAAATATTACAAATTTGAATAGGATCAATGCCCTTTTATGGCCTAGTTAAAACTTTCTTACTTCACTATAGAGGTAAATATCTATGTGGCTCACTTAGGATCCTATGATGTTATTATAGGTATTGATTCACTCTAGCATCACAAGACTAAGGTTGATTATTATGATAAAACAATAGGATTTTTGGATGATGAGGCTTATAATACCATCGTTCAATGTAAAAGAAAGCCTATGATTTGGAGGTAAATCTTAGCGATGCAACTTATAAAGACCTAATAAAAAGAAAATCTTTTGTATGCAGAACATGTACATAAAATGAGGGAGGATAAATATCCTACCTATGAAGACTATTATTTCTTGAATGAATATTGGGATGCTTGTTTTTAAAGAAATTTTGGGATTACCTCAATAGAATAAGTTTAATTTTTCATTGATGTCACATCATGGGCTAAATCTCAGTCTAAGAAACTATATAATATGGATACAACTAAATTTTTGAATTGAAGACTCATGTGAGTGAACTTTTATCAAAAGGTTTGATTTGACATAGTGTATCACCATGTGGTTCTCCAATAATTTTTTTGAAGAAGAAGGATAGAATCATATGACTTTGTATGAATTTTCAAATGCTCAATAAAGGTATAGTGAAGAATTGATACCCTATCCCTTGGGTTGTTAATTTGTTTGACCAAATTATGAAGGAACTATATTATTAAAAATAAATCTCAAATTAGGATATCACTGATTGAGAATCAAGGAGGAGGGCATTCTAAACACTACTCTTAGAACTAGGGACAAGCACCATGAATTCATAATAATAACTTTTATTCCTATTAATGTACTTGCAACTTTCATGAACTTGATAAATAGTGTGTTTCAAGAATTTTTGGATAAGTTTATAATTATATTTCTGGATGACTTCTAATCTACTATGGAATGGGAGTGAATTAAAAGTTATCCAAATGCACCTTTTTGTAAAAGAAGATACACAATCTAGGCTACATAATAACTCCTAGGGAATAGTAATGTGATAGAAAATAGAGCATATTATATTATTTGGGTCATGTAAATGTACCGTCCTTGTTACATACTTAGGAAATTAGGTTACTTTAGGGGAAAGTTACCTAAGTACTTCATGCAATGTAATAAATGCACAAGTGTCAATGTGCAAGCTATAATTTGCAAGGTTTCCACTTGTACAACTAGAGAGTGTGTCGGCCAAGGAACTTATCTTCCTATATAATGGCCATAGGTAGATCATAGAATAATAACAAGAGCAAGATAGAGCAGCATCATAGTGTGTGTTGTAGATAGGTATTAGGGTAGTGTGAGCTCCTTCATGGAGCAATAGCATATCTTATGGAGAGTCCATTTCCTCAAATGCTACTACTATAATATTTTTATCATTTTTATTTATAGCATATTTTAGTCATCTCATAGATCTATTTTATTTCTTTCTACATATTATGAATGATATATCCCAATGTATGTGGCATAAAAATATAATAGTGGTATCATAGAAATGGTAGATCAAGCCATAGTAGGTCTAGAGGGAACCACCATTATTTGATCCTGAGTTTTTTTAGAACCTGGCGCGCCATTGGACCATTCACTATCAAAATTTATCATAAGAGTCTAGGTGGTAGAATTAGGGAGAGTTACAAGTGAGGGATGAAATATCAATTTCAAAAATACAGATATTGCATAGGGCTAGAGTATTTCCATAGAGTTGAACAAAAACTTGTGAAGACTAGGGTCAACACTTAATCCACTAGGTTGATGAATCAACTAGTGAAACTAAAATATCTATAAACACTTACTTGAAAGTTCTTTTTATAGGAAATTAATACTTATATGATTGGGATACCTCATACAAAAAAAAACTAGGAGATCTCATCTTTGTTACCCAAAGGTCAGAGTGCCTTCATACTGGAGAGATTAGTTGTTGCAAAAGGGAGAATACTTCAGAAGAATCTTTTGGAAAATAATCATGGTGAGGTCTGGAGATAGAATATCTCCATTGATAGATTGAAGAACTTAACCGAAATAAAATGCCATAGTAGCCTTTATATATAAGGAAAGGCCATAAAAGCCTTGATATAGAATAAAAGGCCATATAAGCCTTGATCCAAAAGAAAATGCCATAGAAGCCTTGATCTAGATAAAAATACCATAGAAACCTTGACATTGAAGAACATGCCATAGAAGTATTGATACTAAAACAAACCTTAGTAGCCTTTTATCCTCAAGAATATTCCAAAGAAAATGATCTAATTTAGAAGAATATTTCAATACTAATATTTTTTTTGTGGGTATAGGTGATCTAGTAAGTCAAGAAATCTTCCTACTAGAGAGTTAGGAAGAAAAGCTTCTTAAAAATAAATATAGTACCTAAAGAAAAAATGAGATTAGGAGATATCATTAAAGAACTTCTAGGCCAGGAAGAAGAAGAAGGACTAGGAGATTCCTGCTCGTATCCAAAAGTAGCAGAATCAGAGATCCAAGAGAAGATCTTAACACCAACACTTCTAGAAGTAGAAGGTTGAAGATAAGATCTCTGGGAAGACCATGAGAATTTGCAAGATCATAGACCTTCACTAGGTCTTAACGAGCATCCAGTAAAAGGATAAGAGAGCCTTGCTAAATATATCCTCAAAGAAGAAATCATTGGAGAAATCCACTACCAAGGAGAAGCCCTTGATAGTGAAGGACTTGGGATAATTGTTGCCATTCAAAAACAAGGCCAATAGAAGGAGAATTTGGCAAGGAGTGCCAAATATGAGTAAAAGAAGAATCTAGTGAAGACCTCAAGATATTTAGAATATTTAGGAGAAGATCCTGCTTGAAGTCAAAATTTAACAAAAAGAATTGAAAGCAGAATATGATTATCAAATCCAAGAGATTTTAATATTACATCCTAAAAAAATAGGTCATTGCTTCAAAGATAGAAACTTCTTCAAATCTATAGCAAAGGGAGGAGATCAAAGTCACCAAATCCTAGGCTCATGAAAGAAATTTTGAGAAAATAAAATCGGTGAAGAAGGAACTATTCAAAAATAGTCTACAAAGACTTGCAATATCCTATTCAAGGTAGTAAATTGGTGTTCTTAGGCACCAAGATCTATATCCTTTATAGAAGTAGAAAAGGAGATCCAAAAGTGTTTATAAAAATGTAATGTCCCCTTCCTAACCAGTCAGTATTATCGCATGGGACTAGCCTACTCACGGGTTCCCTTAGGCTATGACAGATGTGTGGGAGCACATTTGAGGTTGTAGATTTTTCATTAGGATGTTGTAAGCTTTTAGTTGTCAATTTTCAAAGCTATTTTGAGCATGGGAGGATGCACTTATTATTTTTAGTAAGTCTTTTTTCTAGGTTTTCTAACCAAATGGATGGTATGATGAGATGCATATTTGAAAAGGGTATTTATTTCTATCCTCATATTTTGGATTGGATTATTGAGGCCCAAAATATTAATGTTTCCATCGATAAAATCACTAAAGTTAAATTAAATATTTTAACTTTATAAATATAATGTATTTGATTTAATAAAGGGGATATTAGGGGACTTTGTGTCACTTAGGGGAAATAAAATATTTTATAAAAGTGACTTAAAGGGGGCGTAATTTGAACGCCACTTTTTATAAAGTGAAAATTAGAATATTTTAAATGTTTTAAAAAGGCTATTAGAAACCCTAAAAGTGGTTCAACCCATTTGGAGGTAAATAAAAAGATATTTGAAGAGCTCATTTAGCATCTCTATATTATGAATTTATCTAGTATTTTGGAGAGGAAGCTTGTAGCTAGGGTTTGTAAGATTTATTAGATTTTTGGGGATGAAAACCTATAGAAATAATATCGAATTTAGGTGTGAAATATCACCTCAGGTTGATCTAGGTATTTCTACTTTAGGGAATACAGTGGAGCTTCATTGTTTGGATTTGTAGAGAGATTTTTAGGGACTCATTTGAGGATTAGCAATGCATTTCAGAGCTCATATTATTTGATAGACATTTTTGCTTGGTTGTACCATTTATTATTCTTCCAGAGCATTACATTGGGTTATATGCTAGGTTTTTTTATAAATTTGATCGATCATATCTCCAGCCTTTCCAATGCCTTTTCTAAGTCATCAATAAACTTTTAGAGGGTTTTCAAGGTAGGTCGTACAATTGTTGCATCGGGCCGCATAATTTTAGTCATGGAGTGATTCTCCTAGAGCTAGTCACTACACTTTTGTGGTGTCTTCAGCATCTAATATTGGTGCCTAGGGTTTAGGACTATATTGTGATAAGTTGAGAATTGGAGAAATAATATTCCTTGAATATTGTAATGAAAATATTAGATTTTTGAGTTGTTGTCTAATGTACCTTTCTACCAATTTCTAGAATTTTACATCTTCCAAGTATTTGCATATTTTGTTATTTCCTTTAATGGGTTTGTATATGAATATCAAAACTATATTATTATAGAATCTCATGTTGTTTGGTTGAGTATATTAGAAGTTATTCCATTTTCAATATTTTTTTTCTACATATCTCAAAACATAAAAAATCAAAAAACCAAAAATTTCCAAAGTGCAAAATGGTAGATTAGGGTGGGACATTACAGTGGTATCAGAGCCTCAAGCCTACCAGCCTATTAGGTTTTTGGGTGAGTCAAAATAAATAATGACTCCAAAGTACAGGGAATTTATCTCATATAGAAGAAGAGGTACTCATAGCTCAGACTTAGAAGAAGAGGTGAATATGGGTGACAGGGGTCCACAAGAACCGAGTGCCTGAGAAATATTTTATGAACTAGCCAGGGGACAATGAGAGTTGTAGCAAACTCTCAATCATTTGGTGGCTATTTTTTTATCAAATAACAATAATAATGCCTAGCCAAATAATGGTCAAGGTGGGAATAATCATAATAATAACCATAGGCCACACGAGAACCAAGGTAATACTGGTAATGGTGATGCCTCAGTGAAAAATGGGGCTATAAATTAGAATCATAGTGATAAGACAACTAGAAAAAGACCGTTGATGCCTAATTTACCTCCTAGGATCATTCCATAGGATGAGGTAGAACCTACAGTTAATGATATGGACCAATTTTTATAGGAGTGGGAGAAT
The DNA here is from genome assembly GCA_028583015.1 of Wollemia nobilis. NCBI lineage: Eukaryota > Viridiplantae > Streptophyta > Pinopsida > Araucariales > Araucariaceae > Wollemia > Wollemia nobilis. The sequence continues at coordinate 2,954,068 of JAQPPZ010001274.1, read as the reverse complement.
GCTAGTGTGGGATTCCAAGTAGGTATGTCATTTCAGGATTATGTGGACATGATAATGAGGAAACAACCTAATAGGAGAGGTAGACAACATAACTTGAATAACCAAGAAACTAGCAAAGAAGATCTTGTGGATTTAGAGAAGGCTTCAGCGAAAAATTTTAAAGTTGTGCCTAACCTTGAAGAAGTTAAAGAAGATTCGAAGCCTAAAAAAAATGTACTTTGCAAGACCTATATTTGAAGAGGAATTCATAGCAGAACAATTATATGGATAGATTATCTTGACACATGAGGAATGTGTGACAGAACTTCAGGATGACCTCTTAGACATGTATGTAACTACAATTGTGCATGAGAAGAAATACAAAACAATAGCTTTAAGTACATATTCTATTTTTTCCAGTGATGTTTCTAAGATTATGGGATTCCTTTTTTATTTTAGTGGAGTGGATATAAGTGATGATAGAGTTGAGTTCACTAATTTTTTTTCATATGAAGAGCATATTTATGGTGGGAATATTGTAGTTTCCAAACCTACTTACAATGACAATCTCTTTTTACACTCCAGTGATGATAGTTCAAGTGGGTTTGGGTTTGACTTCCAAACCAAACCTATGGAGAGGAGTGTTCATGATGACTTTAGTATTGTTTATTTGAATAGTTATTTATCCAGAGAGACAACCACTCATGAGGAATATGTTTTTGGGTTGAGAAAATTATTTATCCTATTGCCCAGGATTGTATCAGATAGAGGGATTACATATGTGGACCTCACTGAGATGCTTTCGTAGGAGATCTTTCATGATATATTTTTTAGCCCTTATAAGTATTTTAGTTTGAATTTTTATGATGGTTACATTATTGGGTTACAGGAGAGGAGAGTACAACTTTGGCATGATGGATTCTTAGTTATAATCAGACTAGCACAGCATCAGCATGATGGGTTTTTTTTTAGATTGATTTGGGATCCTGGGATCACATTTGGTTTCAGTTGGCTCAGTCAACTGGTGTTGAGGTTTTTTTGGTATTGCTTGAGGACAAGTAATTTTAGGGAGGGAGGATTGTAATGTCCCCTTCCTAACCAATCAATTTTATCGCATGGGACTAGCCTACTCACGGGTTCCCTTAGGCTATGATAGATGTGTGGGAGCATATTGGAGGTTGTAGAGTTTTCATTGGGATGTGTTAAGATTTCAATTGCCAATTTTTAGAGCTATTTTGGGCATGGGAGGATGCACTTACTATATTTAGTAAGTCATTTTTCTAGGGTTTCCAACAGAACAAATGGTATGATGAGATGCATCTTTGAAAAGGGTATTTATTTCTATCCTTGGATTTTGGATTGGAATATTGAGGCCCAAAATATTAATGTTTCCATCGATAAAATCACTAAATTTAAATTAAATATTTTAACTTTATAAAGATAATGTATTTGCTTTAATAAAGGGGATATTAGGGGACTTTATGTCACTTAGGGGAAATAAAATATTTTATAAAAGTGACTTAAAGGGGGCGTAAGTTGAACGCCACTTTTGATAAAGTGAATATTAGAATATTTTAAATGTTTTAAAAAGGCTATTGGAAACCCTAAAATTGGGTCGACCCATTTGGAGGTAAATAAAAAGACATTTGAAGAGCTCATTCAACATCTCTATGTTATGAATTTATCTAGTATTTTTGAGAGGAATCTTGCAGCTAGGGTTTTTAGGATTTCTTGGATTTTTGGGGATGAAAACCTCCAAAAATAACATCAACTTCGGGTGTGAAAGATCACCTCAAGTTTATCTAGGCATTTCTACTTAAAGGAATGTAGTGGAGCTTCATTATTTGGATTCGTAGAGATATTTTAAAGGACTCATTTGAGGATTAGCAATGCATTTTAGAGTTGATCTTATTTTTTGAACATTCCAACTTGGCTATACCATTTGGTCTTCTTCCAAAGCATTGCGTTTGTTTTTGTGCTAGGTTTTATTGCAAATCTGATCGATCATATCTCCAATATTTCCAATGCCTTTTCTCAGTCATAAATCAGCTTGTAGAGGGTTTTTAAGGTAGGTCGTACAACTAATGTACCTGGCCATATCATTTCAGTCATGGTGTGATTCTCCTGGAGCTTTTCATTGTACTTTGGTGGTGTCTTTAGCATCTAATATTGGCATCTAGGGTTTGGGACTGTATTGTGATTAGTTGAACATTGGAGAAATAATATTCCTTGAATATTGTAATGAAAATATTAGAATTTTGAGTTGTTGTCCAATGTACCTTTCTACCAATTTCTATAATTTTATATCTTTTGGGTATTTACATATTTTGTTATTTCCTTTAATAGGTTTGTAGATGAATATCAAAACTATATTATTCCAGAATATCATGCTATTTGGTTGAATATATTAGAATTTATTCCATTTTTAATATTGATGTTCAGCATATCTCAAAAACATAAATTTAGAAAACCAAAAATTTTCAAAGTGCAAAACAACATATTGAGGTGGGACATTACAAAAAAGGTATGCAACTATTAGTGCAAGTAGATTTATTAGGTGAATTACTTATCATATTTATTAAATCACTTTCATCCTAATTAAAGTTGCAAAAAAATATTTGTATTACAATCTTCAAGTGTGTAAAAATAAAGATTTATTTTAAGGTTCATTTGCACATTAGGAATTTATTAGATTTTAAAATTATTAATAATATATCAACTAACCTATTATCTACTTTGGAAAGTAAAATAAGACTATATTCTAATATCTTGCTTGTAAAGAATTTATAGAATAAATATTGAAGGTTCATTTTAGATTATTCTTGAGTAGTTGCAGTGAATTGATTAAGTGCATTTTCTTGAGAGTGATAAGGTGTAATTTGTTAATGCATTAAAATTAGATTCTATTAGAGCCATTTGCACTATTAGTACTCTCAAAATAAATTAGTTTTGTGCTTTAAAATAAAGGGTATAAAATCTAGCTCAGATCAAGTGTCTAAATACACTTTTTAAAAGCATAGAAACATGCAACTCAGAGTGGCAAACAAAAGCCACCAAAATTGGTTAGTACAAGCAAAGGAAAAAGAAAAAATCTAACCAAAAAGAAGCTTCTAATATTGAGACTTGGTGAGTCTTAAATACAAGCACGTAGGGTTAGTGCAACTAAAAGAAAGCTTTTGTTATACAAAATATAGAAGGCTTGGATTCACCATCAATAATCCAAGCAAAAAGGTTAAGGAGTCTAGCCAAAGAGACTTCCTTAAAATCCTCTTCTTGCACTCATAAATTTGCTATAAAAATAAGAATCTCATACTTGCAAAAGAGTGCAAGGAAAAGGTGTAATATAAGGATTCTATATTACATGGTGTTCCACTTATACATTACATCAAACACAGATAAAGAAGTAGATTTATAGGTGCCACAATAGGCACAATAGGTATAGGGAAGAAGTGGCCAAAGGAAGTGCCAAAAGATTAAATATTCTCCATAATAGAAAGGTCATTCTCTCCAACATTGAACCTGCAGTAAAAATAATATTTACGTAAATGATAGCAAGCCTCTCAAAGGGTATGTACATCAGCTAAATGAGCCAAAGGAATTCTATCACGCATATTTACATAAATTACAAGCAAGTAAATAAATTTATCTATGTAAAATAAAATATAGAGCATAGTGCAACATTCAGAAGCATCAAGCTTCACCTCTATCATCATGAATAGGGAGCATAGCATAAGGATAAGTGCACAGTAGTAATGTAGATGCTACGTTGAGAGTAGCATCAACAAAGGATAGCAAGAGAGCTACCACATCTTCATCCCAAGCTCCAATATGGCTCACAGATCACATACAGGAGGAAATACATTGCTTGCTCTCCAATAAATTAATGCAAGTTAAGGAGAAAGACTTGGAAGGAGTTATAATCTCCTTCTTGGAGGTGTTACATAGGAAACTCCATGCAAAAGGGTTGAGTTCCACTTGGCACATTATTCCCTCACAACTATCATTTATTTAACACTCAATAAATGAACATTGAGAGCACTCAAGCAATAAGGATACATAACGGCTGGTGGAGCAACATTACAAGAGGAGGCAATGTTACTAAGCAAATCAAGTACCACTTGTCTGTCAAATACTGCCCAACTAGTAGAGCAACATTACAAGAAGAGGAGGCAGTGGTACTAAGCAATTTGAGTTCCATTTATCCACCAAAGACTTCCCATATATGCAGTGTTGAGAAATGAATATAGCATTCACATCCAACATCCAGAAAGTGTGAAAAGAAAGCATAGTATAGTAAATCCATAGTGTGGAAGAAGGAGAGAATAGGAGTATTAAAGACTATTGAAAGGTCCAACATTTATTCTCCTAGCATCAACGTAGAAGCTTGATAGCCATACCAAACATGGAATAAGGATAACAAAAGAGTATTAAAGACTCCATTAAAAGGACCAACATCTACTCTCCAAGTATCAACGAGGAAGCCCAGTAGCCATACCACACTTTTTGTTGGATATTTTGAGTCCCTAAGTTAAATTTATCATTGATGTCACCATTGATGCCACATGATGGAGTCATCATTAATACCAAGAGTTTAGCAGCAAATAAAGGCAATAAAGATGGTCAGTTGACATCAGCAAGAATGCAGAATTTTGAGTAAAACAATGCAAAAGATAGAAGTTGAAAAGGAGTGATAATATTTATTTTATAAATTATTTAAATTCAAGATGAATTTAAATTTTATAAATAAATATTATAATGGTTAGAAGTGCCATAGTGAAAACCCAAATAAAATAATTGTAATTTTTATTACAATATTTTATATTGCAAAAATGGGTTTATAAAGTCTAAAAATAATAAACCCAAAAGGTTGGGTTAAAGGTTTAAAGACCAAAGTTTATGTTAATAAATCCAAAGGTTGGATTTAGGGTTTTATTCAAGGCAATGTTTATTTCCAAGGGAAGCATCAACGTCAAACAAAGCAAAGGAAAGTTTCAACATCATCAAATACAAGGGAAGCGTCGAAATATTTAAAATAATGGGAATGCATATTAATACCATGCAAAAGATATGTTTTGAATTACCCTTGCTCGATTTTGAAAAGAAGCACATCAAATTTAATGCAGAGCTCATGATAGTTTTTGCAATTTTTGTGGGTTGACTTGATGACAGAAAGGACAAAGGCAAGTGCTTTGGTGTGTTGAATGCCAACAAGGCACCTTGGCCTAGTGGCAAGTGGGTAGCAACGTACATTTGGTGTGTATGGTGGTTTGAGTTCGAATCTCATAGAAGCCTTTGGTGGACGTGTTGAAGGTGCCAAGGAATAGGCACAAACATTTTATTTTGCAAGGCTTGGGAGGAGTATTGAAGCACATGGTGCTTCCTCCCTTCCCAATGAGCTTGTAAGCTCATGTGGTGTTGGCACCATGGGCAAAGACTTGTGTGGACTACGTTGAGAGTTCAAAACTCTCCAAAGGCAAAGGTACATTTTGTTATTTTATTTTATTAATACCTAAGTTGGAGGTATAAGGAATTTAGTGGTTAAAGTATTTGCATTGTGATTAAGGGTGGTTGTTGAGAAATATTGTTAGGAGGTATAAGGAGGATTCTGGTTTAGTTTTCAAGTCTTAAATTTTTCCATTGTGGAATATTGAAATGTTAAGACTTTGTGGGTGTATGTTAATTTGAATAAAGGTTTTTTGATTATTGTGAGGATATTGTGTATTGTTTAGGTTGGAGTGATAAGGTGTAATTGTGATATTATTTTTGTGATATAAAAATTAACCTTTAATCCTTATTTATTTTGTCAAAGAAGTAATTGTGAGTGTGGCATATTTGTAAAGGGCAACTACTCTTCAATAAAAGGTATGGGTAAAATTCTCCTTTGTTGAGTTAGGTGATTGGCATGATTGAAAATTGAGTCTGGAGTGAAAAGAATTTAATTAGGGTTTCCTTTTTGAAAGTGATTGAGTTAATGCTTCAAGGTTTTTTGGATTGTGAGTTGTGATTAAACCTTGTTTGATAAGCATTGTTGTTTAGACCATTGGTTGAGTGAAGTACTTTGAGTTTATTCTTCAAGGTTTTATGAATTGAGGATTGTGATTAAAACCTTGTTTTATTAGCATTGTTGTTGAAGCCAATGGGTGATGCAAAGAACTTGAACTTGAGTTAGTATCATTGTTATGTGAGATTTGTTGTTGAGCATTGTTGGAAACATTTTGAGTGGGTGATATATGCTTGGACTAGGGTTTGTGAGAAATGGTTTTTCCTTGAGGTGATTGGTTGAGTAGATTTGATTGAGCCTAGTCAAGTGATTGTGTGAAGTGGTTGTTCAAGTTCCATGAAACAAACTATTCTATGAGATTGATTTGAGTTGAGATTGATATTTGAGTATAGAACATATTGAGTCTCTAAAAATTCTCTTTATGCTTCTATGAGATTGATTTGAGTTGAGATTGATATTTGAGTATAGAACATATTGAGTCTCTAACAACTATCTTTATTCTTCTATGTGATTGAGAAAGTGATTGAGCATTGAGTATAGAACATAATGAGTCTCTAAAAATTCTTTTTATGCTTCTATGTAATTGAGAAAGTGATTGATCATTAATTATAGAATATATTGAGTCTCTAAAAATTCTCTTTATGATTCTATGATATTGGACAAGTTCTATGTGGACTTGTTAAGCAAATTTGAGGTAAGTATTTGAGAAGGCTTATGGACTAATTTTGTGTGAGCTTTTATGGATGATTGCAATGCAGATTTGAGCAAGTCATAAAGAGGACTTGTTGAGTAGATTTTGAGAAAGTCCTAAAGAGGACTTGTTGAGCAGATTTAGACAAGTTTTGAGTGAGCTTGTTGAGCATATTTGGACAAGTTCTGAGTGATCTTGTTGAGAATATTTGGACAAGTTTTGAGTGAGCTTGTTGAGAATATTTTAGCAGGTTCTAAGTGAACCTATTGAGCAAATTTAACAAGTTTTGAGTGGACCTGTTGAGCATATTTGAGCAGGTTCTGAGTGGACCTGTTGAGAAGATTTGAGTAGGTTCTGAGTGGACCTGTTGAGAATATTTGAGAAGGTTCTAAGTGGACCTATTGAGAAAATTTGATAAGGTTCTTAGTGAACCTATTGAAATATGTTTGGAGGTGACAATGCATAGAGGACAAAGTCTTAGTGGATAGAAATCCAAAAGCCAAGACAATTGAAGATAGATATTCTGAGTGAGGATTCTTCAAGTGGAGAGAGATCCACCAATCAGTGCAGCAAAGAGACAGAGTCTTCTAGAAGATCACTAGCCAGAGTTGAAGGGGAAAGATTTATCCTATGTAAGAGATCCACAAACTTGAGATTAGGGGATCAGCATCTCCTTTGGATAGAGAACCATAAACATTGTAATTGGGAAGGATTCCCAAAATATTATTTGAGAAATATTTAGAAGAAATATTTTCTCTATGGAGGTAGCTCATATTAGGTGAACCACATTAAAATTTGTGTCTCTATTGTGTATGGTGTTTTGTGCATTGATTACTGCTATTGATATTACTATCTATACACTACATAATATTGATTTGAAAAGAAAAGTAAAAAGTGGTCTTATACTTGTTCACCACCCCTCTCAGTATAATCTTGTGTTCTTCAATTGGTATCAAAATGGGTTCCTTTAGAATAGTTTGATAGCTTGAAGGAAAATCGGTGTAAGAACACAATGGTCAAAAGGATGGGTCCTTCAATAATGCGGTACTAGTATTTTATGGAAGTTATTTCTTGTATTGGTGTGTGGTGATGATATTTCACTTGATGGCACTTAGCAATGAAGTTTGGGATGCAATGGAATTTGGATATGATTCAGTAGCCAATCCTCCTACAGATAAGGAATGTAAGCTTCTAATGCATGCAAATTCAATAGCTATGAATGCAATTATAAAAGGGATGCGTAGATCAAAATCTATGAAGGCTATGGAATGTACAACAAAAAAAGACATGTGGGAACTATTGCATACCATATATGAAGGTGATAAAAGTGTCAAAAAATCTAAGATTAGAAATCTCAAAGGAGAATTTGAGAACCTAAGAATGAGGGATGATGAAAAAATTCATGACTATCTCAACAAGGTTGATGAACTTATACATGAGATGAAAGGTCTTGGAATGAAGGTTGATGAATCTGATGCATGTGATAAGATCTTGAAAACTCTTCCAAAAAGGTACAGTGATAGTGATAGTCTTGAAAACTCTTGTTAGACTATCACTTGATAGTGATAGTCTAACAAGAAATGTTTTTCTTGGCATGCTTACTACTTTTGAGATAAGAATGAAAGATCCTATTCCTCCAAAAGAAGTTGCATTCAAAGTGGACAATAATATGAATGGTAAGAAGATATAATAAAGCAATGAGTCATCTAGTGATGAAGAAGCAAACTACGGTAGAAGAGATAAAGGTTCCATAATACCCATAGATCTAAAATATATTAAATTTTTTAATTGTGGAAAGTATGGATACTATGCAACAGAATGCAAAGAGCCAAAGAACAATAATTATGAAGAAAAACAAGATCATACGTATAGGGAATCAGAAAGACACAGGCACCAGAAGAAAAGCAAGGATGGATAAAATAGACAAGGGAAGAAATTATTCCAAAGACAAAATAGAAGCTACTATGCGGATAATGCAAGTAAGTACTCAATTGATAGTGATGCTAGTTCTTCAGACAATGATAGAGATGAAGTCCTATTTATGGTTGAAGAGAAAGATCTAGTTAAGAGAAAGACTCTAGTTATTCTCAAGTGTTTTGGATGTGGTATATTTGGAAATCTTGAAGATGATTGCACAAGGGATGGTTATAGTTTCGGTGATGATGATTTTGAAGATGCACTTGATTTACTAGATGAAAATATTCTAATGGCATTAGAAGATGAAGTGAGTGATCCTTTAGAAGACAAGCCAAAAGAAAGAAATAATATGGACAAAGGTAAAAAAATAGAGGATTATTGCTATAACCATATTATGGCTATTAGAACTTATCTATGCCCTTGATACGGTAAAGAAGGTAAGAAAGCAAAAATCTAAGCTTGAAATTTAGTTTCAATAATATGATAAAGAATGATTATTGCTCATAGAGGATTTAGATAAGTCAAATGCTAAGGCAAGCAAGTTCAAAGATAAGTTAGAAGCAAAGATTCTGGAATGTGAAAAGTTAACACAAGAAGTGGTACTACTAAATAAATATTTAGAGGATTCCAATAATAAGTTATACAAGTATGTGAACAGTGCAAAGAGTGTGGATAAAATAGTCAAGATACAAAGAAGAGCAACAAAAAAGATAGATCTTAGAAGCAAACAGGTTTAAGAAGATAAGTTAGCTACCAGTTTCGAAGACACTTTAGAAGAAGATAGTTTAAGTGGTATTGAGACATCAGAGGATGATTTGGACAACAAAGAGTTCAACAAATATAGGAACAATGCACAAAGAAGATACATATGGAACAAAAATCAGAATAGGAGATCAATGAGGTCTAGAAAATGAATCTTCAATGGAAGATGGTTTTCATGTCATAGGTTTGGGAACATGGCTTCGTAGTGTAGGACACATGAAATATAGGAATATGGAAAAGGATAGCCTTTTCAAAGATATTGCTACTCATGTAATGATTTTGGTCATAAGGCAATGAATTGTAGGGTTCATGACAGAAGAGGATATGGCTTCACTAGGAGAAGTCCTAAGATAGTTGCACCTCCAAGGAATAATAACATTAAGTGTTATAAGTGCAATAATGATGGTCACATAGCAATATGGTGTAGAGAAAATATTCCAGAGTCAAGCATGAACAGGAACAGGAATAGGAACATAGATGATAACAGGAACATGAACATGAATAGGAACATGGGCATGAACAGGAATAGGAGCAGGAACAGGAACATAGATGAGAACAAGAATAGGAACAGAAGTGATGACAGGAACAGAGATGATGACTTGGAAAGAAATAGTTTGAGGATTTAGAAGACTTAGAGAAGAAGAGATAAATATAAAAGAAAATAATAGTGCTTTCAGGGAGTAGAAATACTTCCACTCCAAAATTAACCACATCATGTGGAGGTGGGGGAGGGGCTAAGCTAAGAGGCTTAATATTAGCCCCAAGCCCCAAAGGTGACCCTTTGACATTGATGTCAAATGGGGAGAGATTTGTGTATTGGGGAGAGACTTGATATAGGGAGATTTGATATTTGAGAGAGCTTTGAGCTAGTGGGAGCAATGTCCCAGGGGGAGCAAAAGAAAAAGAAAGGTCAAGTTTCAACAAAAGGATATGGTTTGCCATAAATGACAAAGGGGAATATTTTTGGACATTTTGAGTCCCTAAGTCAAAGTTGTCATTAATTTAACCCATATCCTTTTATTAAAACTTGACATTTTTTTTCTTCTGCTCCCCTTGGGACATTGCTCCCCCTGGCTCAAAGCTCTCTCAAATATCAAATCTCCCTATATCAAGTCTCTCTCCAATACATAAATCTCTCCCCCTTTGGAATCAATGGCAAAGGGTCACCTTTGGGGCTCAGGGCTAAGAATGAGCCTCTTAGCTTAGCTCCTCCTCCACCTCCACATGAGGTGGTTAATTCTAAGGTGGGAGTATTTCTACTCCCAAAAAGCACTATTCTTTTCTTTTATCTTTCTCTCTTCTTCTCTAAGTCTTCTGAATCCTCTCAGTGTTTCTTTCCAAGTCATCATATTTGTTCATGTTCTTGTTTTCATCTATGTTCCTGTTTCTGTTCCTATTCATGTCCATGTTTCTTTTCTTGTTCATGTTCCTATTCTCATCTATGTTCCTATTCCTATTCTTGTTCTTGTTCCTATTCTTGTTCATGCTTGATTTTGGAATATTTGCTCTACACCATATTGATATGTGACCATCATTATTGCACTTATAACACTTAATGTTATTATTCCTTGGAGGTGCAACTATCTTAGGACTTCTCCTAATGAAGCCATATCATCTTCTGTCATGAAACCTACAATTCATTGCCTTGTGACCAAACTCATTACATGAGTAGCAATATCCTTAAAAATGTTGTCCTTTTCCATATTCATATCTTTCATGTGTCCTGCACTATGAAGCCATGTTCCCAAACCTGTGATATGAAAAACATCTTCCATTGAAGATCCCTTATCTAGACCTCTGTAGCACCCTAAAATTTGCATAGTTAAACCATCAGTAAAATATAAAAATAAATGAATTTTAACCCCGAAACCGCCCGTTAACCACTCACCTCATTTTTCATGCCATTTTTAGAATTTGTTTTGACCGTTGGACGATATCATCGCCGATCTGATGATATCGTCCCAAATCGAATGAATTCGTCTGGAATAGAACGTCCAGACGATTTCATCCCAAAACTAAATTTTCATAATTAGCTTCTATTTCAACAACCTCTCCAACTCGGGCAGAAGCATGTCTACACGGTTGGAGATTCCTATGTTGGAGATCTCCCAGATTGGGATGATCCCCAACCTCCTAACCTCCCCCTAATCCTATATAAACTTGGGATTTTCCCAGTTTATCCCCCTGGATGATCATTTCCCTACAACCTTAGTTTTTGTTGTGTTAGAACATCCTATTCCCCATCATTTGCATTTGTGTTTTCAAGTTTTATTGCAAGATCTCACTGTGTTTCAGCCGAAGGAAGCTCGGATCATCGCAAGCGATTCAACCACAATTTTGGATGATCCTATCAAGATCGGCAATGATCTCGTACGATTGCAGATGATTTTAACTACAGTTCATATTGGGGGCAATCAAAGACCTGAGTTTGCATTCTCTATCTCTTTTCTTATTTAATTATGCATTATATTAATTCACTTCTATTCTGCATCTTGGAGTTCACCTCATTTAGCATATTTGCATGATAAAATTCAAAATAAATTATTAAAACATTGCATCCTATTTGATTTGATATCTGGATTTATCATTTAAGCATTTATATTCTTATTTCTATCATTTTGTATCCTTATTGCAATTGTATTTTTGGTTTTTGGTGTCTATTTTCATGATTGTAGGCTTTTGATGAATTCTTCTGATGAATTCATCAGGTCGTTGACAATCTTGGCTGATCTCAGACGATCTCCTATGATCTGGATGATTCTGTACAATTACAGATGATCCTGTCATATTCGGGATGATCTTGACTCCTACAAGCTTCAGAATCTTCATCAGACATCAAAAATCAGGTGCACTCTTCTCCATTTTAGATATTTTCTGTATTTAGGATTCATTTATGTTTGTTGTCTTCATATAAACCAGAAATTTCATATAGAATAGCTTAGATTCATTTTGGCCAACCTAGGAATCTGAATTATTGAACATAAAATGAACACATCAAACCCATTCTCAACCTAGGCATGGAAACTGCCACTCAAAGTTTCCTGGTGAACCCCACCATCCATCAAAAATTCACCCTTATACCCCTCCCCCAAGAGGCGCGACCTTCAAAGGGCCTCTTCGTCCGAGGTATTGTCCCATCCTTCTCGCATCCCCCTTTCGGGCACGGATCCTTTAGCCTGAAGGTAAGGGTGCAAAAAATTTGGGCGATACATTTTGGTGAACCCAACGTGAAACTAAAACACCTTTTGAAAACAATCCAAAAAAAAAAAAACACATTATTAAGAACATCTAGAATCATTAGACAACCATTAAATTTGCATATCATACTTAGATGGTAGATTATAATAGAAGACGAGTTGTCACCATAAATGTTGAAAATCAATTAACGACTATAGAGATTACTTCTATGCTTAGAGTACCTCAAACATATAGAGCCCAACCTTTGTGGGACGAACTTGATAGGAGATTGGGTATTATTGAATCCAGATCTGTAGAACTTAGGCAAATTAAGAGGTTTGTCCTAGATAGAATCCTGGATCCTGATCAGGTGACTTTGTATCATGAACTTCAGAGAGCTTGCCATAGGTGGTTAGCAGATAAAAGAGCACTTGTGTCTTCTAAATTATACACCTTTGAGGAATACCTTGAGAACGTAGTTGTAGTACATAAATTTCTATCTCGTATAGAGGATCAAGAAGTCATTCTTACGAATAGAAAGATATGGAATAGAGTTCCTAGAGCTGTGTTGTATTGAGAGTATTGCCATGAACTTTATTTTTACAAGTCAGAGTCTAAAGTAGATCATATTACCATAGCACACTTTGTCAAATTCTTGAAAAACCACTTTCAATTTGAAGAGGAGCATTTCATGACTCTTGATGAACTTGACCCTATCAATGATATCCATAAACTATTCATAGAAAACTAAGTCATTCTTTTTACTATTGTTATTTCTTGCAACTAGCATGTTGTTTGTTATTTTTATTCTCACAAAATAATAATATAATCACACAAAATAATAAAAAAAATAGTAATAAAAACAAAAACAAAACATTTTCCTTTTAAAGTATTATAGTAGGTATATAGTTAAAATATATACCTCTCAACCCTACCGCATATATATATAAGTATATATATTTTCTAAAACCTAAGTTTAGCACAATGCCTAGACTTAGGAATGGAAAACAAACCGAAGAAGATGAAGATTGGTTAGGAAGACCATTAATTGACCAAAATGTCCCTCCTGAGGACCAAGTTTAGGAAGAAGAAATCCTAGACCAGCAAGAAGAAGAGCTTGTTGTAGGAAATGAACAAGAAGAAACTATTAGAGAGGAAGGATCCTCATCCCCTAAAATGTCTCCGGGAGGAGCTATCACTTTTGAGAATATGGAACAATTCTGGAAGTTCATTAATACTAATATTGGTGTTTTTAATAGAGTAGCCCATATGGACAAGGATCGAATTAGTGACACTCAAGCAACTCTAGAAGAAGTATTTCAAACATGCACTAATCCCTTGTCCTTTATTGACCAAGAGAGTGATCAAGCTGGACCATCCAATTTGGATATGGCAGCTGTGATCCAGAACATGCAACAACAACAGGTTACCCAACCATCTAAAGTGCCTGTTAACAAGCCTAGGGTCATTCCCGCACAAAAGAAACCATCATTTACTGCTCTATTTCGCCAAGATCTTGATCAACATACCTCAAATCAACAAAAACCCAAAACAAAACCAAACACCAATTACCAACAATCTAGGGTACAACATAATACTATTACAAATCTCCTTCATAATACTCTTCCTACCAACACTTTGCATAATAGCAATATAGCATCTAATCCTTATGTCACACCATCATACACTCATAGATCCCATACCTATGTCCCACCGAACCAATATGGTGGACAAACTAGTAATCTTGAAACCATGGTGAAACAACTAGTTTCCCGCATGGACCAGATAGATCCCTACCGTCCCTCGTACAACTATCGAGAGATGTGTAGTCAGCCTTTAGATCCTATAGTCGTAGCATAGCCATATCCTAAACATTTTCCTATGCCTGTTCTTCCCATATATAAAGGAACCAAAGATCCCATAGAGCATCTTCGTATGTTTAGGATAGCATGTCATGATATATCACATGATGACTTGTTATTACTAAAAATGTTCCCAAAAATCTTGGGAGGAATGGCATTAGAGTGGTATTATCAATTACCCACTAATTCTTTGAGGAATTTCGAAGAAACTGCCGAGTCTTTTGTTCATCAATTTAGTGCCTACATCGAAAGACATGTGACCATTAAAGATTTGTATAACTTAAAATAGGATAAAGATGAATGCTTTGCTGATTTCCTAGCTAGGTGGAGATAGTTGATAGGAAAATTGCACTTTGTGTTACCTTATAGGGAGATGTTGGACATCTTTATTAATAATTTGCAAGAGCAACTATCTTACGAATTATCAAATGCTACCTTGACCACCTTCGATCAGGCTATAGACTTAGCCCGAAGAGTGGAAGATGCTCTCATTAGGAGAGGCCAGCTTAAAAAGAAAGACGATGAGAAAACATCCAAAAATCAATATAAGAATAAACAAGTTGTGGGTGATGGAGTCACCGATAGCAGAAATATTGCTAATGTTAATGTTGCAAAGACAACGGAGAAGTTTGTACTAAAACCTCCTGATAGACCTCCTCAAGAATTTACTAGGTTAAATCAACCTTTATCAACTATTCTACCACAATTATTAGAATGAGGTTTGATTCAATTACCAAATATCTAGGAACCTGATCCAACTATACCCGGATACAGAGCATATTTACACTGTGACTTCCATAGAGGACCTAGACACACTACCAACTCTTGTAAAATATTAAAACATAAAATACAAGACTTGATTGATAACAATGAAATGGAGGTGCAAGCCTTTCAACCTAAGAAAAATCCTCCTAATAATGTTCAAAAGAACACCCCACAAAACTAGAATCAAAATGCCAATCAGTCATTAGACATCTTTCAACATCCCTTACCAAAACATGGTAAGGAGGTGGCTAATCAAATTGAACATCATAATGTCCCTCCTCCTGCCCGATATGTAGGAACTATTAGTGGGCATTTACCTGCTCATGATCTAGAAATATTTGACACAACTTTATCCGTGGTTACAACCAGGCCTCTATATAATATTCAGATACCTGATCTTAGTGATACAGAATACGAGACTGAGAGTGATATGGAAATCACATCAAATCAATCGAATAGTTTTGAAGATGAATCAGATACTATTCACCCTATCACAAGTTATATGGTTCCAGAAGAACCATTTCCAAGAAGAGTCACTACTAGACCATCATCTCACCGATTACTTTCTAATGAGCTAGCTATAAACGCTAGACCAAGACCCATTCATCATCCATAGAATAATATTGTGGGTACCATCGAAGCTGTTACTAGACAACAGGCTCAAAATTATCAACAATATCAAATTCAGAATGGTGGATCAACTCCATTTGTTTTGAAGGTTCCTAATAAATGGAATCATGCACCTAATGTTCAACCTAAACCTCCTTATAATATTAATGAACAATTATCAAATATTACAACTAGAATTTCCCTCTTGGACCTTTTAAGATCTTCTCCTACACATAGAGATGAATTAATGCTCACATTAAGCCAGATGATGGTACCACAAGACATTCAACCTGAAGCCATGGCCAATACTATAATAACTCGTGAAGTTGATTGTATTGACTTCTAGGATAGAGACATACCTCAACATAGTTTACATAAAGATAACCCCTTGTATATTACTGCTTTAATTGGAGATGTAGCAGTCAAACGAGTTTTGATTGATAATGGTTCATCTTTAAATATCTGCACTTTTGACTTCTACCAAATATTTGGGTTTAGAAGTGATGAAATGAAAATAACTGATATGATCATAAAAGCTTTCAATGACAAAACACAAGAAACGTGTGGAGTTATTACCATTCCATTGCAAGTTGGTCCAAGAACCTTGGATACGACTGTGTTTATTGTACATTGCCCTGCATCGTACAATATACTCTTGGGTCGTCCTTGGATCAACGCAATGTGAGTTGTTCCCTCAACCTTACATCAATGTGTTAAGTTTGAATTTAAGAATCAGTTGGTTACCATTCATGGTGATCCAAGACCCTTTGATATGTGTGCTTTGGCAAAACCTATTGGAGTTCAATTTTGCCCTACTCTATCATCCACACATCCTAATTCTCATTATCCATCTAAACATGTGAAACTCACACCCACAACGTCATCTACTTCTTCTCCATCAGCTTGCACCTCCACATATAGCTCAACCATCTTCTGAACAAACCACATTAGGACCTAAGAAAGATCCTAATCCCACAACCAATGTCTCTTGTTCTACTCCTATAACTTCCATACCTATAATAGACCCATCTATCGACACCTCTACACCGTCTACATCCACCAAAGTCATATTTTCCGCATCAAAAGACGTAGGGAATGTTCCTTCTACCTCTTATGCTCTTACTGACGAACTCTTACCCGATCTATCTAAAATTCTTATATCAGAAGAAACAAATGCTTCTATGCAATATTCTCTTATTTTAAATAATTTGCCACCATCTCCTCGTACCTTGGGCCTCCCACAGCCTATGGGAAGTATTTACCAAGTCGGGATTTGTGCCTTTATTTATAAGGGATATGACTGGGGTAGAATACCCAGAAACATCAGAACTCATTATGATGGATATGCTCGATGTTATTTTACTAATGAGTATATTAAAGCCAAACCTATAATGCTAAAATTGGGATATAAAGGGAAAGGTTTGGGACCTTTCCAGAATGGTATGAAAGAACCTTTTGAGGTAGAAGCATGGCCCACCCGATGTGGTGTGGGCCTATTTTCTAGTAAGGGTCAGCCATTCCCATTTGAGGAGGATGACCATCTTATATGTTACCAAGATTATTTGGATGAACGCGATGCCTTGCGTTTAATAAATAAGACATTCACATGTAATATGCTATCTATAGCTTATCCTGAGATGATCACTGAATCCGACGATGAGTTGGAGGGAGATATCTTTCATGATGTCTCCGTTGAGGAATTATTACATAATGGATTTTATTTTGATGGCTCTATACCTAGTATAGCCCAGCTTGAGGCCATGACTCCTCAAGATGAATTATCCAAGCTAACCTTGGAAGAATTACAAGAATTGGGCGTTTCACCCGCCCCACCTAATTTTGAGAGAGATCTACACATGGAAGTAGAAAATGTCATAAAAATTAACATTGGAACCAAGGATAACCCCCACATAATCAACATTGGATCAGAATTGAGTCAAGAAAAATAGGATAAATACATTGCATTTCTTAAAGAATATGAAGATGTCTTTGCTTGGACATATGAAGATATGCCAAGATTAGACCCCTCTGTAGTTATGCATCACCTAGTAGTGCACCCGGATGCTAAACCTGTTAAACATAAACTTAGAAAAATGCATCCTAAAGTGGCCTTACTAGTCAAAGGGGAGTTAGAAAAACTCTTGAATGTTATTTTTATACAAGCCATTGATTATGCTGAATGGATCTCGAATGTAGTTCCAATAACTAAGAAAGAAGCTACTAAGGTTAGGGTTTGTACAGACTTTAGAGATATTAATGTTGCATGCCCTAAAGACGATTTTTCCCTTCCCAATATGGATCAGATCATTTATTTTACTACTGGGAGTGGAATGATATCCTTAATGGATGGATTTTATGGTTATAATCAGATCAGGATAGCTCCTGAAGATCAGGCTAAAACAACCTTTATTACCCCTTGGGGGACTTTCTATTGGAAAGTGATGCCATTCGGGTTGAAGAATGCAGGTGCAACCTATCAATGAGCCATGACTTATATCTTTCATGATATGATGCATGATATACTACATGATTATGTAGATGACATTATAGCTCATTCTACTGAAGAAGATGACCATTTAGATGACTTGAGAAAAGTATTTGATCGGTTAAGGGAATATCTTATCCGATTGAATCCAACCAAATGTATATTCGAAGTTAATTCAGGTAAATTATTGTGGGTTATAGTTTCTTTACGTGGCATCAAAATTGACCCTCTCAAGATTACGGCTATCATTGATATGCCTACACCTACAAATATATCTGAATTACGGAGTCTACAAGGTAAGCTTCAAGCTATCCGTCGCTTCATCGATAAGTTGGCGGATAAAAATGGACCCTTTCTTAAGCTTCTTAAGAAGGATGTCTCTTTCCATTGGGACGACGAATGTCAAGAAGCATTTGAACTCCTCAAACAATATCTTCTTAACCCACCTGTACTTTCGCCACCTAAACCTGATCGCCCATTTATCTTGTATATTTTTTCTTCATATTTTGCTTTAGGAGCTATGTTAGCTCAACTTGATGATGAGAAAAGAGAGCGTGCTAATTATTACATTAGCAGAACATTAATTAGTTATGAAACCCACTACACAACATTAGAGAAGTTATGTCTAGCAGTCGTATTTTCTACACAAAAACTATGCCATTATATGCTTAGTCAGAAAACATACGTTATTGCTAAATTCGATCCCTTGCGGTATCTCATGAGTCGACCTTATTTATCTGGTCACACAACAAAGTGGGTTCTTGCGCTAAGTGAGTTTGAACTCATGTTTATAGGACAGAAGTCTGTTAAGGGTCAAATCATAGCAGATCAATTAGTTGTTGCACCCTTAGAATCCACCCATCCCCTCGTCATTGAGTTTCCTGACGAATGCCTTAAACTAGAGGTAGATCATTCAGAGCAATGGTCCTTATACTTTGATGGAGCCCGATGCATGAGTGGGGCTGGTGTAGGTATTATTTTGATATCTCCACAGAAACATCTCATACCTCTATCCTTTAAATTAACGTTTTCCTGTACTAATAACATCGCTGAATATGAGGCTCTCATCCTTGGATTACGAGCAGCCCTAGCACTAAAAATTAAAAATATATTAGTTTTTGATGATTCTCAACTTGTTATAAATCAAATTAATGATGTTTATCAGACTAGAGATGATAAATTATGCCCATATAAAGCATATGTATTACAATTAATATCTTTATTTGATCAAATTACCTTGGAAGCTATTCCTAGAACTAGCAATCGTGCGGTTGACGCCATGGCCACAACTGCATCTCTTTTACCCTTGGAGTTAGATGACGAATATGCTACCATAATTATTCATCGACTCCAGGAACCCGCTTCAATTAAATCATGCTTGGAACCTTTGGACGTGTTTCTAATCAATGAAACTACTCTTGAACTTTGGTACACTGATATCCTCAATTTTCTTCAAAATGGGACCTTCCCTAAAGGTTTTAATAGAAACCAGCACCGGTTATTACGTAGACGAGCAAGTCGCTTCGTCATAATTGGAAATACCTTATATAGGAGATATTTTGAAGGTATCCTACTAAGATGTTTGAATCTAGAAGAGTCTAGATTAGCTTTGAGTGAAGCCCATGATGGATCTTGTGGGGGACACTTTAGTGGTAGTGCCATTGCTAAGAAGCTCCTTAGGATAGGATATTTTTGGCCTACCATGGAGAATGATGCACATGATTACATGTGCCATTGCGACAAGTGCCAAAAACACGTTGACCTTGTCCATGCGCCTGCACAAGAACTGTAGGCTATTTCATCTCCTTGGCCCTTTTCAAAATGGGGCTTAGACATCATCGAAAAAATCAATCTTGTGTCATCTGATGGACACAAATTCATCATAACCACCACCGAGTATTTTATGAAGTGGGTTGAAGCTATGCCCTTAGCTTCTTGCACTGGAACTCAAGTTTCCAAATTTATTTTTAATCAAATTATTTGTAGGTTCGGAATTCCTGCAAATCTCATCTCAAATAATGGAACTTGTTTCAAAAATAAATATGTAAAGAAACTATGTCAAAAATATAAAATTCAACATCGTTGGTCCACTCCCTATTATCCTCAGGGTAATGGCCAAGCAGAAGCATCTAATAAAACATTAATTAAAATCCTCAAAAGACTGGTCAATAAATTTGGCCATGATTGGCACATTCAATTATATCCTGCTTTGTGGGCTTATCGAACTAGCATTCATACTCCCATGGGCACTTCACCTTTTATTTTGGTTTATGGCGTTGAAGCTATTTTTCCCTTTGAATTAGAAGTTCCTTCTTTGGCTCTACTACTTCAAGATACTGAAGTAGGAGATGAATATCATGCTGGAATATTTAGTCAGCTGGAACTCCTAGATGAGAAGCGCATTAATGCTTTGGAGCATCTTCGTGCCTACTAGAACAAGCTCAAACGAGCATATCTCAAGAAAGTTCATCACCATTCCTTTGAGATCGATGACCTCATCTTAAAAGAAAATCAAAAAAATACTAATGCAACTAAAGACCTTAAAGGTAAATTTGAGCCTAACTGGCTTGGGCCATATATTATCACTGCTAAATTTGGATCGGGAGCATACATATTAGCTACCTTAGATGGTAAAGATCTTAAAGAACCTATGAACATTATGCATCTTAAGCACTATTATGCATAAATATGGTAATTTCGTCACTGTATATATTATACATATTGTCTTATTTTAGTAATTCATATAAAAATTTCAAAAACAATAATATTACGTATTCTCTCAATTCATAAATTAAAATTAAAATAAAAAAAAAAAAATCAAAATCATCAAAACCCTCAAAAACATCTTCTATTTTTACACCTGTCAATTTTTGAAGTATTGCATTTATATTTTCAGTTATTTTGGATAAATTAACATTTATTTGGAGTCCCTCACTTTCACACTCACATGAATAAATATCTTGATCTTATTTGATATGATTATTAATCTCTCTTATATCGAAGTCCACAATTGAATTAAATAAAGTTTTGAGCATAGAGAACTGATATTGTTATTTACTTGAACCAAGTACACCTCTCAAAAATATATGGTCTATGTATTGGTATGCCACAATCCTCTCAATCATATCAAAATGGATTGGTATGCCACTCTCGAGACTGACTGCTCATTGTACATAGACCATATATTTTTGAGAGGATTGGTATGCCACAATCTATACCCTGGCATACTCAATCCTCTCAAAAATATATGGTCTATGTACAATGAGCAGTCAGTCTCGAGAAGCCCTCGAACTCTCAGCCTCATCTCTCTCACCCTGAGGTGGAGGAGGTGGTCCCATTAGAGTCTGTGTTGTATCATGGGTCCTCAATGTTGATTGTGATGATGTCCTCAATGAACCCATCCTAATAGGCTCTACAATGTTAGCTAGCAGTGGTATCCTCTGCTCCTCTAGAACCACATGATAGTACAAACCCTGGTAGAACACGGTATGCACAATAGCCCATGCTAGCTCCAAAATTCTCACCTCTCTACTCTGAGCCTTGAGCCATGTAGCCTCATCTTGAAGAGTCTGCACCTGAGCTTGTAGGTGGGAATTCTCCTCCTAGAGAGCTACCATCTCGTTGCTATCCCCCACCTTGACACCCTTTCCCTTATCAGGTGATGGTGGCCTATCCCTCTGTTAAGAATGGAGTCTCTCCCTCCTCTTTGACTACTATTGTCTCTCCAGAGCCTGTGGTACTCTTCGGCATCTCTCCTGAGGAGGTCATCATTGATCCCTCCCTCCATGACCCCTCATTGCATCGATGGTAGCCTAGCATCGCCTCTCCATCCATTGCACTACAACGTGCATCGGACCCTATGCCCTCATCATCCGAGGAGGGTGAATGCCTACATACCAGGCATCATACCCATCTACTACCTCTGCGTCATCCCCATCCACTGGCTAAATAGGGGCATCATCAGCATCCTGACTCTAGAACCGCTACATGTCTGGAGCCCCGCTCAATGTGGTATTATCTTGCATAGTCCAGGAGTACTCATAATCCCTAAGAGAAGGGATCCCCTATTGTAGACTGAACTACCTCAAAACTTAGTCATAGCGATGGAGCTCTACCTCTCCCCACTCTGTCCTCAACTAGATGACTCGCCTGATGTGAGCTAACTCTTGTCCATCCTCCACCCACCCTAGATGCTCTCTCCATGGTCTTCAAGTGATCTGATCTAGGGTGAGGTCATCTAGCAACCTTCGGGACATCGACAGATCTATCCGCCACTGTGACCCTCTCTAGAGCCACCAATAGAAAACCCGGGGTCTCTCTCGATCAACTCCTGTTAGTGGAAGCCCTATCGACCTCTGCATTGCAATGTGCTCCTAGCACCAAACCTGTAGCAGCGATGTTAGCACCAGACATCGACCTCCCTTGTATACAACCCCGTAAAGGATCCTATACAAGTGACATAATACAAAGCTACCCCAAGCAAACCTATATTCATGGTCTCTCATGTCGTAGACCACATCTGAGAGGAGCCATGGTAACCTGCATCCTCTCTGGTGGCATAGAAGAAGGCCACCCACCACCCCTACCAAAACTTAGGTCAACCGAGATGCCCCAGGCATCTACCTCAAAGCCTCGATATTCACTCCACCCTTCTCCAGGGTGAAGCTTGGGTCACTGCACAATCTCATCATGGCATGGCCCTAATTGTTCGAAGGAGTCATGAATCGCCCATGTATGGGGATCCTCAAGATCCTCCATACATCCTCTAGAGTGGGAGTCATCTCCCCTATTGGTAGCCAAAAGCAGGACGACCCTAGATACCATCTCTCTGCTAGGGCTGTTAGTAGCCCCATGTCCGTAGGAATTTGTGGCATCTCTGCCACATGCTGCAGTCTGACCTTTGCTACTCTGTCTTGCTCAACCTAATCAAGCATGGCTAAGTCATCCCTGAGACCCCCATATTTCCACTCTCAACTCTTTAGCAATCCCCTCTGCAAAATAAACAATAAAACAACAAAAATCATTAATACATAATCATTAAAATCAATTTCATCTCATAAAAAAAATGATATCGCCCATTATTGGATGATATCGTACCAAATTTAGTTAAATCGTCCTTAATAGGATGAAATCATCTCTGATTCTTCAATTTGGGGATCACCCCTTATTGGACGGGATCACCCCTATTTCTTCGATTTTGTCCTCAGATGAAATCGGCGATATAGGGACGATTTCGATGAAATTGGGATGATTTCATCCCGATGTCGTCGATGGCCTAAAAACGGTCGTAACACCCAAAAAACAATTAAAATTCAACTAAAAAGTTAAACAAATCAAGCTAAAAACATAGTACACTAGGTTTAGATCCTTACTCGCAACCCGCACCGAACCTCTGTCGATCTGTGTGTCGTTTCCACCATTTCGCCTGCAGAGCTCTGAAATAGCGAAAGTGAACAGTAAAAATGAATTAGGGTTTTACCCTATTTTTCCTATTTTTATTTAAAAACAACATTTTTTTTAATTTTTGCTTTTCCGCACTTTTACCTCAAAAGTTTGATTTGGGTAAAAACTCGGAGGGGGCACCATAGCAAATAGTTGTACGATTCGACCTAGAATCATCGTCTAAAAAATGGAATAAATTTTTGTTTTCTCTTAAAGCATGAAAAACTCGTCTTTAACGCATTTTCTTCAAAAAATTCGCTAAAGAGGGGGCAAAATGTAGCACCCTAAAATTGGCACAGTTAAACCATCAGTAAAAGATAAAAAAAATGAATTTTAACCCCAAAGTGCCCATTAACCACTCACCTCATTTTTCATGCCATTTTTAGAATTTGTTTTGATCATTGGATGATATCTTCCCAAATCATATGAATTCGTCTAGAACAGAATATCCAGACGATTTCATCCCAAAATCAAATTTTCATAATTAGCTTTTGTTTCAACAACCTCTCCAACTCGGGCAGAAGCATGCCTGCGTAGTTGGAGATTCCTACGTTGGAGATCTCCCAGATTGGGATGATCCCCAACCTCCTAACCTCCCCATAACCCTATATAAACTTGGGATTTTCCCAGCTTATCCCCCTGGCTGATCATTTCCCTGCAACTTTATTTTTTGTTGTGTTAGAACATCCTATCCCCCATCATTTGCATTTGTGTTTTCAAGTTTTATTGTAGGATCTCACTGTGTTTCAGTTGGAGGAAGCTCGGATCGTCGCAGGCGATTCAACCACAATTTTGGATGATCCTATCGAGATCGACGATGATCTCGTATGATTGCAGATGATTTTGACTGCAGTTCAGATTGGGGGCAATCAGAGCCCTGATTTTGCATTCTCTATCTTTTTTCTTATTTAATTGTGCATTAGATTAATTCACTTATGTTCTGCATCTTGGAGTTCACCTCATTTAGCATATTTGCATGATAAAATTCAAAATAAATTATTAAAACATTGCATCCTATTTGATTTGATATCTAGATTTATCATTTAAGCATTTATATTCTTATTTCTATCATTTTGTATCATTCTTGCAATTGTATTTTTGGCTTTTGGTGTCTATTTTCATGATTGCAGGTTTCTGACGAATTCATTAGGTCGCTGATGATCTTGGATGATCTCAGATGATCTCCTATGATCTAAACTATTCTGTACAATTACAAATGATCCTATCATATTTAGGATGATCTGGACTCCTACAAGCTTTAGAATCTTCATCAGACATCATAAATCAGGTGCACTCTTCTCCATTTTAGATCTTTTCTGTATTTAGGATTCATTTATGTTTGTTGTCTTCATATAAACTAGAAATTTTATATAGAATAGCTTAGATTCATTTTGGCCAACCTAGGAATCTGAATGATTGAACATAAAATG
This sequence comes from Wollemia nobilis, assembly GCA_028583015.1. Lineage (NCBI taxonomy): Eukaryota > Viridiplantae > Streptophyta > Pinopsida > Araucariales > Araucariaceae > Wollemia > Wollemia nobilis. The sequence continues at coordinate 2,928,948 of JAQPPZ010001274.1, read as the reverse complement.
AACACATCAAACCCATTCTCAACCTAGACGTGGAAACTGCCACTCAAAGTTTCCTGGTGAACCCCACCATCCATCAAAAATTCACCCTTATATCCCTCCCCCGAGAGGCGTGACCTTCAAAGGGCCTCTCCATCCGAGGTATTGTCCCATCCTTCTCGCATCCCCATTCCAGGCATGGATCCTTTAGCCTAAAGGTAAGGGTGCAAAAAATTTGGGCGATACAACCTCATTGGTCTCCTATTCTGATTGTTGTTCCATCTATATCTTCTTTGTGCATTATTCCTATATTTGTTGAACTCTTTGATGTCCAACTCATCCTCTGATGTCTCACTCCCACTTACACTATCTTCTTCTGAAGTGTCTTTGGAATTGGTAGCTAACATATCTTATTGAACCTATTTTCTTCCAAGACCTGTATTGTTTGTTGCTCTTCTTTGTATCTTGACTATTACATTTTGAGTCCCTAAGTTAAAGTTGTCATTGATGTCACCATTGGTGCCACCTGATGGAGTCATCATTAATACCAAGAGTTTAGCAGCAAATAAAGGCAACAAAGATGATCAATTGATATCAGCAAGAAGGCAGAATTTCGATTAAAATAGTGCAAAATATAGAAGTTGAAAAGGAGTGATAATATTTATTTTATAAATTATTTAAATTCAAGATGAATTTAAATTTTATAAATAAATATTATAATGGTTAGAAGTGCCATAGTGAAAACCCAAATAAAATAATTGTAATTTTTATTACAATATTTTATATATCAAAACTGGGTTTATAAATTCTAAAAATAATAAACCCAAAAGGTTGGGTTAAAGGTTTAAAGACCAAAGTTTATGTTAATAAATCCAAAGGTTGGATTTAGGGTTTTAATCAAGGCAACGTTTATTTCCAAGGAAAGCGTTGACGTCAAACAAAGCAAAGGAAATCACCGATGTCATCAAATACAAGGGAAGCACCAACGTATTTAAAATAATGGGAATGCATATTAATACCATGCAAAAGACATGTTTTGAATTACCCCTTACTCGATTTTGAAAAGAAGCACATCGAATTTAATGCAGAGCTCATGATAGTTTTCATAATTTTCGTGGGTTGACTTAACAGTGGAAAGGACAAAGGCAAGCACTTTAGTGTGTTGAATGCCAACAAGGCACCTTTTCCTAGTGGCAAGTGGGTAGTAGCATAAATTTTTGTGTGCACGATGGTTTGAGTTCGAATCTCGCGAAAGCCTTTGGTGGACGTGTTGAAGGTGTTGAGCAAGGTGCAATGACAGTATTGTCATTGTTGTCAACACACTCAGATGGATAGGTTTATGTAGTGGATAGTTTTTCGGAGGTTTTTTGGAGTATGTACAGTGATGTTCAATGCTTATGAGGATTTTTTTGATGTTCGGGTGAATTTGTTACAGGTTTTTCATGCAAATTTGCAAAAGTTGAAAAAATCGTCAAGAAGTTGTCAAAAAATTGCAAAATTCATCATGGACGCAGTTGTACAATATGGATCAGTTTGGAACATGCCAGCATGTCAGGAAAAATTCTAAAACAACATTGGAGGTGTCAGCACAGTGTTTAGATTGATCAGTGATGTTTCTGGTATCTTGGTGGATGATTTGGCAAGTGGTTGTACAAGCAAAAAAAGGGCAGTTTTATCAGAAACACTACAAGCAAACCTAGAAGAATTTGATAGTGAAATTATAATTGGAGGTGTTCATTATATTCAAGAACATGTGTTCCAAATTTCCACAAAAATAGAGAAACAAGGCAAATGTTACAAGCGTTGCAATACTGTCACAAAAACACTCTTTTTAGAAAAAGTGTGTCAACAACAGTTTTCATGGAGGTGGTACAGGTGAACCATAACGATTTATGTAGTGATATTTATACTGGATGTATTCAGCATTACAAAGATTCTACATTTAAAATTTTAGAGAAAACAGAGTTACGAGGTGAGAGTTATAGTTGTTGCAAAAACGGTACATGTCACTTTTATGTCAATTTGTTCCACTTGTGCAAAATCCTTTAGTTGGCCGTTTTGACCTTGTAGAGTTGCAAAAATTTTGGTTTCAGTGTTGTTACACCTTAAAGGAATCAAACAGATCATCTTTCATTTTTTGTTTGAGGTGTCACGTGGCTCTGAAATAAGAGAATGAGTAAGGTGTCAATTCTTTGCATGTGACGTGTTTGACGAAATGCCTTCTCAAAATAAAATAAAAAGAAGTTATATTGTTTTAAGTAGCTTCATTAAAGAAAATATTTTTAAAATTGAAAAGGGAGAAATAATGCAAGTGTGTACTTTTTAAGTGACAGGGGATTTTATTGAAAAGTGGGGACTTTATTTTGTGAAGAGAGAAATGTGTGTGGAGAAAAATAAAGAGTGAAAATCCATGATTTTTGGAGTGGTGAAAAACCTCACTTCAGTATTTTGGGAATAAATCTCTCATATGATATCCATTTTTTCTAAAATTTTTATAAGAGTTCATAGACAAAGTGTTGCACAATACCCAGAAAGCATTTAGCAACTGGTAAAATGAGCTGAGAGAAAAATGATTTTTTTTTTGTGAGAAGAGAAGATTAAAATTCTGAGTAATGCAAAGAGAGGGATGTTATACTGGGTCAAATAGAAAGTTTTATATTTTTAGCTTACATACCATAGAGGGCTCTGGTTTCAGTGAAAACATTCATATATATCATTTTATTATCAATATCAAAATCAAGTCGATGCTTGGTAGAGGGGTTAGTGCTCCTTTTTGTTGGTGCAGATAAATCATGGGTTGGTGCTCCTTTCTGTTGGTGTAGATAAATCATGGGTTGGTGCTCCTTCTAGTGGGTGCTGGTAAATTGATTATAAATTTGGTGCTTTGCAAAGGCTAGATTTGGATGGGAGTCCAAACAATCATTTTCGATGATGTAGCCAAATCGGTGAACCTCGGTACATCTTGTGTTGTGTGATGTTCTCTTGTTATACTTGCTTTATTTGGTTTTATGTTTCATTATTTTGGCTTTGAGTGTTGAAGATTTAAGTTTTAAATAGCTACATTGATTCACCCCCCCTCTCAATGTGATTATGAGACTAACAATTGGTATCAGAGCGAGGTTCCTGAATAGGCTTAATCGGCTAGGGTAATCTTGGAAGTGACACAATGGCAGGTGGTGAAGGCTTCTCATCAAACAAAGCACCATTGTTTTATGGAACTAATTACAAATTTTTGAGACTCAAGATGTAGACATATATTTGTGCTTTGGGATACGATATTTGGGATTCAGTATATAGTGGATACACAATACCCACCACTTCTCCAACCGATACTGGCGGTAAGAAACTGTTTGAGAATGACTCAAAAGTAAAGAATGTTATCATGTGTGGATTAGTGGATAGCAAATTGATAAACATTATGGGTTGTAAAACGACAAAGGAAATATGGTACAAACTGAAGAGCATTCATGAAGGAGACATTAATATCAAGGAGGCCAAGTTACAAACACATTGAGCTCAATTCAAATTATTAAATATGAATGACGATGAGAATATAGAGGCATATATGCTGAGATTTAATGAATTTATTAATGTGATTAGAGGACTCGACGAGGAAATCAAAGATTTTGTCATCGTGAAAAAGGTATTAAGATCCCTTCCCCAAAGATTTGATTCTAAATTTTCAGCTATAGAAGAAGCTAAAGATCTAAATTCTTTTAGTATAGATGAGATGCATGGTTCTTTGACTGCATATGAGATGAGAATAGAAAAATTTAAATCCACAGATAGAGAAGTTGCTTTTAAAGCCCATAAAAATATGAAAGTAAAACAATAATTCAAGGAAGAAGAGACATCAGATGAAATGGAAGCAAACTTTGTTCGAAAAATAAAAAGGGGAAAAGGAAAATACAGAGAAAAATTACCGTTTAAATGTTTCAACTATGGAGGCATTGGGCATTTTACAGCTAAATTTCCACTTAATAAGAAGAACAGAAGCGATGAAGGATCGCACGAAGAAAGAAGTGACTGGAAGAAAAAAACAAATTTTAAAAAAGGCAACTTCAAGAAGAAAAGTTTCATCTCTAAGAATGTCAGTTCATCAGAAGATAGCTCCAGTGAGGATTCTGAAAAGGAAACAGGTGAAGCTCTTTTCATGGTACTCAAAGAAGAAAAACCAGAAAAAGAATAGAAATGTGATGAAGAAGAAATTGACGCATAAGTAAATTTGAAAGAGGAAATAATTGCAGCTCTAGATGAATTGAAGATAGAAAGAAAAAAAATAAGAAAATTTCAATAAATCATGAGGATGCAAATGAAATCATAGCAAATTTGAAAGTATAGATAGAAGAATCCAAGAAAATATTCAAAGATCTCGAAGTGCAAATAACCATGAAAATAGATTATTGCAACAAGCTAGAAGAAGAGATTGTTGGTTTAAGAATGCAGCTAGAAGAGATGAATCAGAAAATTAGTTGTTATCACAAACGTGAAGAAAGTTCAATGAAGCTAGATAAGATCATAAATAACAAAAATACTATAGGCATCAAATTTGGTTTGGGTTTTGATGAAGGAGAATCTTCAAATGGATCAAAGGTCATAAATGAATAATCCACAAAGAATGAAGAGAAGAAACAAGTTTATCAAGAAAAAATGAATCATGCAAAGGAAAGCAATAATGCAAGGCACGAAAGGAGAATTGAAAATGATAGCTTCACTAATGTCACACATCAAAGAAGAAGAAGATTTATGGCTCCTATGATAACATGGCAAAGACCACCACCCAGGTTCAATCATCTCTTTTTTGGTTACTGGTTTAAATGCAATGGTTATGGACATAATATATCAGATTGCAAGTATAATGTAGGACCAAGGAATTTTACCAATAGAAATGTTTTTTCACCTTTGATGGATTATGCAGTAGAATGTTATAACTATCATAATTTTAGGCATATTGCAAGAAATTGTCAAAGTACATTTGCATCAAATCAATTTTAGGGAAGAAAATTTCAGCCAAATAGAATAAGACAAAATAGAAAATTTCTTGAAAAACATGCACAAGCTACTGAAAAAGAAAAGCCAAAACAAGAGCCCAAAATTGTAATCAAACCTGAGTGAAAAGAAAAAGAGCGACCTAAGGAAGAAAAGGATTCCTTGATTGTACAATTGATATTTAAAGCATAGAATAAATCCACACCATGTATACTTAATAGTGGATGCTTCAGTCATATGACAGGTGACAAACAAAAATTTGAGAAGTTGTAGCAATATGAAGGTGGTTCAGTAAATTTTAGAAACAATGATGGAGCTAAGATAGTTGGCAGAGTTTTAGTTAATATTAGTGATAAAAAAATCAAGTCAAAAGAAGTCTTGTTTGTGGTTGGTCTGAAGCTTAACTTATTGAGCGTAAGTCATATTTGTGATAGAGGTCATGAAGTGATCTTTAAGAAGGAAAGTTGTGAAGTTAGAAAGGCAAACAATGGGAAGTTGATAGCAACTGGATCAAGGGCATCTGACAACCTATACACTCTCTCAGAGACTTCAGAAGGAGCTTGCTTGATTGGATAGGAATAAAATAATTGGTTGTGGAACAAGAGGCTTGGTCATATCAGTTTTGACAATCTAGTAAAAATCAGCTCAAAGAAAGCAATGAGAGATATTCCCACCATTGGCAAACCATAAAATAGCATTTGTGCTTCATGTCAAAAGGGAAATAAAACTAGAGTCTCATTTAAAACAAAAGAGTACTACACAAAAAAACCTTTAGAACTAGTACATACTGATTTATGTGGACCCATGAGAATGCAAAGAATAAACGGAGACAAATATTTCATGTTGTATATAGATGACTATTCTAGGATGACATGGGTACTATTTTTGAAGCATAAATCAGAAGATTTTGAGATGTTCAAGGTTTTAAAAAACCAAGTTGAGAATCAAAAAAAAAAAATGATTAAATGTTTAAGGTCAGACAGAGGAGAGTTCATTTCAGAGGATTTCACAAAGTATTGTGAAAAATATGGCATTAGGAGACAATTTTCAGCGTCCAGGACACCTCAGCAGAATGGTGTAGTAGAAATAAAGAGCAGGATAGTGTAGGAAATGGTATGGACTATGTTGAATGAGAGCAAAGTAGCAAAAAAATTTTGAAAAGAGGCAATCCATACTGCGGTATACATCCAAAATAGGTGCATGTTGAGGACACATGAAAGTAAAACTCCTTATGAGTTGTGGTTCGATAAAAAGGCAACAACAAGATACTTTAAAGTTTTTGACAAGTGTTACATCAAAAGAACTGAAGAAAACCTTGATAAGTTTGAAGATAGAGCGGATGAAGATATTTTTATTGGCTATTCGTCAAAAAGTAAAGCTTACAAATGCTACAACAAGAGGCTAAGGAAAATTGTGGATAGTGTCAATGTTAAAGTTGATGAAGGAAGAGAATGAGTAATTAGATATGAAGAGAACTACCCAATTTATGAAGAGGTCATTGAAGGAGATGAGGAAAAGAAAATGGAAAAGAAACCAAAAATTGACTCAGAGGATTCAAATAGTGATTCAAAAGTGGAAGAAAACAAGAAATTCAAAACAGACAACTGGCAGAAAGATCATCCTCGAGAGCAAATAATTGGAGACCCCATTATTGGTGTTCAGATAAGAAGAATATTAGTAAGTAGCTACTCTTTATTATCCAACATTAAACCCAAAAATATTGTTTATGCAAGAAAATATGAAAGTTGGGTAAAGGCAATAAATGAAGAATTAGATCAGATCGAGAAAAACAAGACTTGGGAGTTAGTACCAAGACCCGCAAATAAAAATGTAATCGGTACTAAATGTGTCTTTCAAAACAAATTGAATGAACACGGACAGGTAGTTAGGAACAAAGAAATATTGGTATGCAAAGGCTATGCACAAGTTGAAGGTATTGACTTTGAGGAAACCTTTGCATCTATGTCCAGACTAGAGGCAATTAGAATGTTTCTGGATTTAGCAGTTTACAAGAATTTCAAAGTTTATCAAAAGGATGTGAAATCAGCATTTTTGAATGGGAAACTTGAATAAGAGGTTTATATTGAGCAGCCAGATGGTTTCCATCTTGGTGATGATCCCAACATGGTTTGCAAGTTGAATAAAGCGTTATATGGCTTAAAACATGCACCCTAAGCATGGTATGCAAGGCTAGACAATTATCTTACTCAGCAAGGGTTCAAGAAAGGTATGGTGGATAGTAATTTGCATGTCAAAACAAAAAATGGTCATCATATTGTTCTTATTGTATACGTATATGATATCATATTTGGCAGCAGCAAAGATGAGTTGTGTAAATATTTAGCAAATAATATGCAAAAATAATTTGAAATGTCAATGATTGGTGAAATTTCATATTTCATAGGATTGCAAGTTAATCAAAAGGAGAAGGGCATATTTATTTCTCAAATTAAATATGTGAAAGAGATGTTGAAATGGTTCACAATGGAGGATTGTAAGCAAGTTTTCACTCCCATGACGACAGGTTGCAAGTTGAGCAAGGATGACAAATCTCCACATGTTGATCAAACTATGTATAGATATATGATTGGGAGCTTAATGTACTTGATAGCTACCAAACCAAATATTTTGTAGGTAGTATGCATGGTAGCACAATTTCAGGCTAGTCCCAAGGAGACTTATGTGACAGCAGTGAAGAGGATTCTTCGATACCTCAAGGGTACTATGGAGTATGGGTTATGGTATTCGAAAGGTAAGGACTTCACCCTTATTGCGTATTTAGATGCAGATTGGGAAGGATGTGTAGATGACAGGAAGAGTACCAGTGGAGGTGCATCTATCTTAGAGATAGGTTGGTCGCATGGCATAGTAAGAAATAGGAGTCAGTCTCCTTATCCACAATAGAGGCATAATACATTGTAGCAACAATGTGTTGTACGTAGGTGTTATGGATAAAATAAACTCTTAAGGATCTTGGCATTAACTTCAGTGAGCCAATTTTAGTTAAGTGTGATAACAACAGTGCCATTAACATCTCAAAGAATCCGGTTATGCATTCTTGCACAAAACATATTACTATCCGGTATTAGTTTTTGAAGGAGAAATTTGCGAAAGGTGAGGTTAAGTTGGATTTTGTTCCAACAATAGAGCAAGTAGCAGATATCTTCACCAAACCATTTCCCAAGGAAGTCTTTGAGTATCTTCACAAGGAATTAGGAGTGGTCACACTTCCCAAGAACTAACTAGCTATTGGGGCCACATTCTCAAGGGGAGCATTTGTGTATTTGTTTATCTTTTTGCTCATGTTTGTGATTTTTACTAAGTGTAAAAATTTTTGCCTGAGAATGTTGTGCATGGACTCAGGGGGAGTTTGCAGTAGCCCTTTGGTCTTGTTGTCAAAGGGGGAGAAGAGTTATAGGAAATTGTGCGTGTTGCCAACAATTCCAAAGGGGGAGATTATTGAGCAAGGTGCAGCGACAGTATTGTCATTATTGTCAACACACTCAGATGGATAGGTTGATGTAGCGGACATTTGTTCGAAGGTTGTTCAGAGTATGTACAATGATGTTCAATGCTTATGAGGATGTTTTTGATGTTCAAGTGAAGTTGTTACAGGTTGTTCATGCAAATTTGCAAAAGATGAAAAAATCATCAAGAAGTTGTCAAAAAATTACAAAAGTCATCATGGGCACAGTTGGACAGGATGGATCAGTTTGGAACATGTCAACATGTCAATAAATAGTTCAGAATAGTGTTGGAGGTGTCAACAAAGTGTTTGGATTGATCGATGACGTTTCTAGTATCTTGGCGGATGATTTGGCAAGTGGTTGTACAGGCCGAAAAGGGTAGTTTTGTCAGAAGCACTACGAGCAAACCGAGAAGAATTTAATAGAAAAATTCTAACTAGAGGTAGTTGTTATCTTCAAGAACATGTTTTCCAAATTTCCACCAATATAGAGAAACGATACAAATGTTACAAGTGTTGCAAGACTGTCACAAAAATGCTCTTTTTGGAAAAAGTGTGTCAGCAGTAGTTTTCATGGAGGTGGTACAGGCGAACCGTAAGGATTTATGTAGTGAGATTTGTAATAAATGTATTTAGCATTACATATATTCTACGTATGAAATTTCAGAGAAAATAGAGTTACGAGGTGATAGTTATGATTGTTGCAAAAACTATACATGTCACTTTTATGTCAATTTGTTCCACTTGTGCAAATTCCTTTAGTTAGTCATTTCAACTTGCAGAGTCACCAGAGTTTTGGTTTTAGTGTTGTTAAACCTTTAAGGCATAAAATAGAGCATATTTCATTTTTATTTTTAGGTTTCACGTGGCTCCAAATTAAGAGAACGAGTAAGGTGTCAATTATTTGCATGTGACGTGTTTGACGAAATGCCTTCTCAAAATAAAAAAAAAAGAAGTTATTGTTTTAAGTAGCTTCATTAAAGAAAATATTTTTTAAATTGAAAAGGGAAAAAGAATGCAAGTGTGTGCTTTTTAAGTGACAAGGGATTTTATTGAAAATTGGGGACTTTATTTTGTGAAGAGAGAAGTGTGTGTGGAGAAAAATGAAGAGTGAAAATCCGTGATTTTTGGAGAGTGGTGAAAAATATCACTTCAGTATTTTGGTCATAAATCTCTCATATGATATCCATTTTGGCTGAAATATTTATAGGATTTTGTAGACAAATTTTTGCATAATACCCAGAAATAATTTAGCAATTTGCAAAACAAGCTAAGAAAACAATGATTTTTTTTTGTGAGAAGAGAAGATTCAAATTCTGAGTAATGCAGAGAGAGAGATGTTATACTGGATGAAATAGAAAGTTTTAGATTTTGAGCTTACATACCATAGAGGGTTCTAGTTTTAGTGAAGAAATTCATATATATCATTTTATTATCAATATCAAAATCAAGTGGGTGCTTGGTAGAGGGGTTGGTGCTCCTTTCTGTTGGTGCAGATAAATCAGGGGTTGGTGCTCCTTTCTGTTGGTGCAGATAAATTAGGCGTTGGTGCTCCTTTCTGTTGGTGTAGATAAATCAAGGGTTGGTGCTCCTTCTAGTGGGTGTTGATAAATTGATTATAAAGTTGGTGCTTTGCAAATGCTGGATTTGGATGGAAGTCCAAATAGTCATTTTTTGGGATGTAGCCAAATCTATGAACCTCAGCACATCTTTTGTTGTGTGATGTTCTCTTGTTATACTTGCTTTATTTGGTTTTATGTTTTCATTATTTTGGCTTTGAGTGTTGAAGATTTAAGTTTTAAAGAGCTACACTGATTCACTCCCCCACCTCTGTGTCATTATGAGACTAATAGAAGGTACCAAGGAATAGGCACAAACATTTTATTTTGCAAGGCTTGGGAGGAGTATTGGAGCACGTGGTGCTTCCTCCCTTCCCAACGAACTTGTAAGTTCATGTGTTGTTTGCGTCGTGGGCAAAGACTTGTGTGGACTATGTTGAGAGTTTGAAATTCTCCAAAGGCAAAGGTACATTTTGTTATTTTATTTTATTAATGCCTAAGTTGGAGGTATAAGGAATTTAGTGGTTAATTTTTTTTGCATTATGATTAAGGGTTGTTGTTGAGAAATATTGTTAGGAGGTATAGGGAGAATTCTGGTTTAGTTTTCAAGTCTTAAATTTTTCCATTATGGAATATTGAAAGGTTAAAACTTTGTGGGTGTATGTTAATTTGAATAAAGTATTTTTGAATATTGTAAGGATATTATGTATTATTTAAGTTGAAGTGATAAGGTGTAATTGAGATATTATTTTTGTGATATAAAAATTAACCTCTAACCCTTATTGATTTTGTCAAAGAAGTAATTGTGAGTGTGGCATATTTGTAAAGGGCAACTACTCTTCAAGAAAAGGTATGGGCAAAATTCTTCTTTATTGAGTTAGGTGATTGGCATGATTGAAAATTGAGTTTGGAGTGAAAAGGATTTGATTAGGGTTTTCGTTTTGAAAGTGGTTGAGTTAATGCTTCAAGGTTTTCTAGATTTTGAGTTGTGATTAAACCTTATTTGATAAGCATTGTTAGTATCATTGTTATGTGAGATTTGTTGTTGAGCATTGTTGGAAATATTTTGATTGGGTGATATATGCTTGGACTAGGGTTTGTGAGAAAGGGTTGTTCCTTGAGGTGATTGTTTGAGTAGAGTTGATTGAGCCTAGTCAAGTGATTGTGTGAAGTGGTTGTTCAATTTCCATGAAACAAACTATTCTATGAGATTGATTTGAGTTAATATTGATATTTGAGTATAGAACATATCAAGTCTCTAACAATTATATTTATGATTCTATGAGATTTATTTGATTTGAGATTGATATTTGAGTATAGAACATATTGAGTCTCTAACAATTCTCTTTATGCTTCTATGTGATTGAAAGTGATTGAGCATTGAGTATAGAAAATAATTAGTCTCTAACAATTATCTTTATGCTTCTATGTGATTGATAAAGTGATTGAGCATTGAGTATAGAACATATTGAGTCTCTAAAAATACTCTTTATGATTCTATGAGATTGGACAAGTTTCGTGTGGACTTGTTAAGCAGAATTGAGGCAAGTCTTTGAGAAGGCTTGTAGACTAATTTTGTGTGAGCTTTTGTGGAAGCTTGCAATTCATAATTGAGCAAGTCCTAGAGAGGACTTGTTGAGCAGATTTTGAGCAAGTCCTAAAGAGGACTTGTTGAGCAAATTTAGACAAGTTCTGAGTGAGCTTGTTGAGAAAATTTGGACAAGTTTTGAGTGAGCTTGTTGAGCAGATTTGGACAAGTTCTGAGTGAGCTTGTTGAGAATATTTGAGCAGGTTCTGAATGAACCTATTGAGAATATTTGAGCAGGTTCTGAGTGGACCTGTTGAGCATATTTTAGTAGGTTCTGAGTGGACCTATTGAGCAGATTTGAGCAAAATCTAAGTGGACTTGTTGAGCATATTTGAGCAGGTTCTAAGTGAAATTGTTGAGCATATTTGAGCAGGTTCTGAGTGGATCTATTGGGTAGATTTTGTTAGGACTGAAACTGAAGGGATTCTATTATTGATAAAAATGGTTACAATATATAGGCATAAGCCTATATTCAACACATGACACTTGTCAAGTGAAACTGACAAGTGTCAAGGTGAAGGCATAGTGCACTTTAACTCTAACATTATCCTAACTAAAGAAGAAACAAAACAAGTCAACATTAGGTGACATTCCCCCTTAATGTTGACTTCTCTAAAACAACCTATCATCCTCTCTTATTGCTGATTTGGTCTAGGCTCGTGCTCTTTGCGCTTGGCTCTCCAACTGTGAATAATTCTAGATTCACTATGTATACATCTCGGTCTATTGCCTCAGGGTCAGCCACTTCCATGGGTCTATTGCCATTGGGTCAGCCGTCTAAGTGCCTCAGGGTCATCATGGGTGCCTCAAGGTCAGCCACTTCTAGGTTTGTTGCCTCTGCAGGTCATCCTCAAAGGATGTTGCCTCTGCAGGTCATCCTCAGAGGATGTTGCCTCTCGTAGGTCACTAACTAGATTCACCATGAGTATGAAATCCCTCCTCATGGTGAACTCAATCTAGAAGGTGTCGGTCTCTGCCGAAAATGCACCTAATACAAAGGAAAAACAAGCCATATAAGAGTGTCGGTCTTTGCCGAAAATGCACTCAATACAATAAAATGAGCCATAGATAAAAATAGGAGAGAAGAAGAAAATAAGAGAATCTTCTGAAGTGTCTTCGTCTGTAGTCTTCAAAAGTAGATCCGAAAAAACCTCGGATAGAGTCGAGGGTGTCTTTGTCTGTAGTCCCTAGTATAAGTGTCCTTATTGTGACCATGTCATCCCATCAAAATGCATGGGTAACCAGTCGCTGCATTCGCAAAGTGTATAGAAAATATCACTAGGTACAAGGATCACATATAAAATAACCTTGGGAATGTCGGGTACAACCGAGAGTGCACTCCAAGGTAGAAAAACTTTGAGGCTAAAAAAGTGAAGTGAAATAGCCTCAAAATTACAATATGGCACCACCATTATGTCCATCATGGAAAACCATTTCCAACGACTATAAATACCCCTATACTTGTGTTTGAATGGGGCCTTCAACTTGCTAAAAAATCAATAGCATGCCTCTCTAGGCAACAAAATAAACCTCAGGAATAAAAAATTCCCGGCATCGCACTTTGGCGGCATAAAAACAAGCTCAGTTTCCCTCGTAGGGGAATTACATCCACTTTCCATGTGGAATAAAAAATAGGGCCCTATGGGCCATCATCTCTGAAAAATACAATAAATTGGCCAGAAGGGCCTTTGACTTCCATGTGGAAAATATATTTAAAAAATGACCAACGATGTCGGCCACATTATCACGGGCCAACGTGTCTTCATACATGTAAGAATTAAAGTGGTTCCCTCCACTTTATAAAATATACCCCATCATCCTTTTTTTCCCCCCATTTTTTTTTCAAGCCTAGGGAGTATGCTCTCCATTTTTTAAAATGGATCAGAAACCAGATAGCTTGAAAATTAATGGCTGCCCCCAATTTTTTTTTAGAATTTTTTCCCATATGTATATGTTCACTGTAATGGATAGATTGTTGTGTTATGGATAGATTGTTGTGGCTGGAAGAAGGTCTGGTTCTTCATGGGATATGTTAGTTTACAGATTTTTTCAAAGAGTATTGTGGCTTCCACATGGTAGCTGTAGAAGTATGCAAGGCAGTGGCAGCGACCTGATGTCGAGCAATGGAGGACGTCAGAATCTCAGATGCCAGTGAATCATTGCATAATGATATTTTTTTTTCCCGACGACAGTCTGCTTTTCCAAATTAATTTTTTTTTCGTCCGAGCAGAGATGTTTTTTTCCAGAAGCCTGAATGAGTTTTATTTACTGTCATGTGGTGGATGCTGATGCAAAATTGTGATCTCATAGCCAATGAATGTTTTGAGTGGATTTTACATTTTGCCCTATTGATGGAGAGTAAAGAATATTCTGAGGCCTTGACCCTCCTTTTTGGCCTTGTCAGAGAAGTTCGGCGCCTCGACGATAAGCTTTTGCTTGTGGACATCAATTTACTTGAAAGCAAACTTGTTTTATTAATTATTTGAAATCAAAAGTAGTAGTTTTTTTATGAATGACGGGTCACAATGGGAGCAGCGACATGTTTGTCACATGGCTGCATGGTCGAGGAAGAAGTGTTGAAAACAAATCGACAAATTCAACAGACCTTGATTGTATGTCTTGTGCAGTTCAAATTTGATTCCCTGGGTGGTTTTGTTATTGTTGTTGAAGAAGAGGAAACTGTTATATGCATGCATACGTGTCTGTCACCCCCATGGAATGTTGTGGTTGTATTTGCTGTGTCCGATCTATTAGTCAGTGGAGGGCTGTAGAGTTCAAGATTTTAGATCGGTTGTCATAATTGAAGGAGAAGTATGAGGGGAAGTGCCACCTAGGTGGTTGATAAGCTTGATTACCACAATGTAATAAACCTTGAAGTGCAGTGGTTAAATTAAATTTTATTTTACCACGGCTGTTGACTGCCAGTTGGAATTGTTAATGCAGAAAAATCTCCTTTGAAAGCTGAGTTTAGTTTTGTATGGAGAGTTGAAATCGAAGTGGTATTTTTTTCTCTGTGCATGGGAGTCATTTGATATGGCGAGTTGTTGTACCTTCCATCATAAAGTGAAATATTTTATGTCCTTCTTGTTAGTTCATCCTGTGAAATGACAGAATAGCCTGGCCTACCAGATGCCAAAATTTATTATTGTTGATAGAATTGTTGTCTGGGTGGAGTACTATTCTGATATTGTAGCACCCTAAAATTGGCACAGTAAAATTATAATAATTACATTCACCTTAGTAAATAATTTAAAATTCAAATTTAACCTCCCAAACCGCCCGTTAACCGTCGGGTAATCCGTTTCCCCCTTTTTCGTGCCATTTTTAGAGGTTGTTTTGACCGTTTGACGATATCGTTGCCGATCAGACGATATCGCCCCAGATTTGATGATTTCATCTGGACTAGTACGTCTAGACAATCTTGTCGCAAAACTAATTTTGTAAAGTTAGCTTCTGTTCCAACAGGTCTCCAATCTAGGTAGAAGAGTTTCTGCGTCGTTAGGGACCCTCCCTCATTGGAGATCTCCCAAATTGGGATGATCTCCAACCTCCTAACTACTCCCCTAAGCCTATTTAATCCTAAGCTATCCCCTTAGCACCCCCCTGGCTGAAATTATCTACAATTTAACTCCATCTATGCTGAACCATCCCAATTTTTCATTTGCACTGGTCCCATACCAATTTTGTTGCAGGTATATCACTGTTTTTTAGTCGGAGCCAGCACACATTGTCGTCGACAAACCTGTTCAGATTGAAGACGAACCTATCGAATTCGAGGCGATTTCGTACTGATGCGAGATGATCTCGACTGCGATCCATATTGAGGCAATCAGTGCCTGGAGTTTACATTTCTCAAACATTTCTCTACTATTTTATTCTGCAAATTAGATAATTTATTTAGTGTTTATGTTATTTTGCATTTGGAGTTCACCCATTTAGCTTATATTGCATACTAAGATCATGATTTTTCATTATAATATCGTAATTTGTTTGAATTTATGTTCATAACTGTTATTCAGTATTCATACGGTCATTTGGT
Organism: Wollemia nobilis; assembly: GCA_028583015.1. Classification (NCBI taxonomy): domain Eukaryota; kingdom Viridiplantae; phylum Streptophyta; class Pinopsida; order Araucariales; family Araucariaceae; genus Wollemia; species Wollemia nobilis. The sequence continues at coordinate 2,913,331 of JAQPPZ010001274.1, read as the reverse complement.
GTTGTTTTCCTCTGTTAGCATAGTAGTATTCGTTGTGTTTTGTATCTATTTTTCTGCTTGTAGGTCTCTAATGAATTCGTCTGACGAATTCATCAGATCTCAGACGATTCTATCAGATCTCAGACGATTCTGTCAGATCTCAGATGATTCTATAGAATTCCAGACGATCCTGACTGCTTCAAACATCAGAATCATCACCAGACATCCGGATCAGGTATTCCTCATTTGTACTCTGTAAATTCTCTATTTTATGTCTTTAAATTTGTTTTCTGTATTCATTGAATTTGCATTTTCATGTAGATTAATCTAGATTCATTTGGCCAAACCTAGGATATGAATGCTTAAAGTTAAAAACGAACACATTAAAACACATTCCAAACCTAGGCATGGAAACTGCCCTTAAATATTTCATGGTGAACCCACCATCCATCGAAAAATCATCAAAATACACCTCCCTTGAGAGGCGGGACCTTCGCAAAGTCCTCTCAGTCCGAGGTACCGCGACATCCTTTTCCCATCCTCCTTTCAGGCACGAATCCAATAGCCTGAAGGTAAGGATGCAAAAAATTTGGAGCGATACATTTTGGTGAACCCGACGTGAATGCATCATAACCTTTTGAAAGCAAAATATATATATATATATATATATATATGTATACAAGAAAAACAAAAACAAAACCATCATTTCAAGTTTGTATGTTTTAGATTCAATTCTAAATAGCAGATATTAAATATTACTTTTAGAAGTACTAAACAAACCATGAGTTTTTACTCAAATTCATATGAGCCCATCAGTAATGTTGGAAGAATTCAGCCAAATACATTTGTTGATTATGACCAACCTCATCCCTATTCAACATCACCTCCATCACACTCTTCTTATTTTTCATCCATAACCCAACAAAAAAAATCCCTTTGCCAATCCTCTTCATAATGATATTATCTATTCTCCCATATATCCATATTATGTCTATCGTTCCACATACAATCCTCCACCACCTTTTCAATACTCTTCTTTCAATACAACACATCCATTTCAACAGGAAAATACTTATTCTTCCAACTCTACCATGTACTCATCTCATGCTTTGCAATATTCCTGTCATCATTCTACCCATAATAAAGAAAGTAGAGGTGAGAAACCATTAGGTCCTTTTATGATGAAATTCCTAAGGCATTTATCAAAAACATCTCAAAAACCTTCATCACATAAATTCACTAAGCTCAATCAACCAATGGATATAATTCTCAAGTATTTACTTGACACAAATAAGATTGAACTTCCTTCCATAATACAACTTGATACCACAGCAGATTGGTTTAAACCTGAGCTACATTGTGAATATCATAGAGTAGATGGACATATGACACAAAATTGTAAATATTTAAGATGTGCAATTCAAGATTTGATTGATAAGGGTCTTTTTAATATAAAGGAATTACAATCTACAACTGATGATAAATCTCCAATAAACAATCAAACTCCTACACAACAAATACCAATAATCAATCAAGACATGGGAATCTCCCAAGAACCCCTATTCAATTATCAACAACAAGAAACCAATCAAATATTGCATGTTAATGTGTCCCATCATGATGATATTACTAATATTGTAACAAAAACTATAAATGAGCAACCTCAAGTTCAATCAACTCAATCAGATATTCAAGATATGGATTGCTTATTTGACCAACCTTAAAAACTATCTTTGACTCTAGAGAATGATCCAAAATGGAATGTAAGCATAGAAAGCTCATCTTTAGAATCAAAATCTCAATCTGAAATCCACTTTGATAACCAACAAAAAGTGATTAATCCTCAAGCAAAGATATCCCTTTTAGAAGTATTACAAATTTATCACAAGGAAATTTTGTTCAAAATACCTAGCCAACAATTTGTTCCTCATCATATTTTCTCTAAGAACATAATTAATGGTATAAACCCTCTTGAGGTTAACCATATTTCATTCTATGATGAGGATATTCCTTCATTTGCTCCACAAGAAGACTCCTATATTTACATTACAGGATCTAGTAAAGAAACACATGTTAAAACTATCATGATAGATAATGACTCCTCTCTTAATTTATGCACTTATCAATTATTCCAAAAACTCAAAATAAAGGAAGAAGATCTTAATGAATCAAATGTTATTATAAAATATTTTAACAATGAAATTCAAGAAGTTCAAGGTACTATAATGTTTCCCCTCAATATTGGATCCAAGATCCTGGATACTTTATTCTATGTAGGATATTGTCCTTCACCTTACAACATACTTCTCCAGAGTCCTTGGATTCATACGATGAGGGTTTTCCCTTCCACTCTTCACCAATGTTTGAAGTTTGAACTTACAAATAAAAGTGTTACCATACATGGTGACCCAACACCATTTAAAGAATATTTAACGGTTGAAACATCAAGTTCTATACATTCTCTATTGTCACAATTATCTTCTATCCATCACTTTTCTTCATCCATATATGATCATCCTTGTTTATCAAATAACATTCATGCATATCTCTCACATATACTTTCTCCATCTTATCAAAACTTAGAATATAATAATAAGAATGAAGAACTTTCTTATCCTTCTTACATTTTATTTTGTAACATGATAAATTTTACACATATAAAAGTCAAATCTTTTGCTACATTATTTTACATTATAACAAAGCTTTTGTTATCACTATCTTTTATTCATCACCTTCTATTCTTACCTTCACCTCAACCAGATTATCCTTCAAAACCACCTTTGATTTTGAAGCAACCTTAGATATGCTATACTCAAACAACCTTGTATAGTGTATATAGATCATCTTGTATATACCACCAATTTCAATTCACAAATTAAAATACAAAAAAAAATCAAAATCCTCAAAATCTTCAAAAAAATAAAAATATTTTGCATCTTAAACGTTACTATGCATAAATTTGGTCATTTCATCCATGTATATATTTGTTCAAAATCACTATCTTGTATTCCTTGCAATCTTTATAAAAACCCAAAAACATCAAAAATATTCATAATCATCAAAAATCTTCAAAAACTATCTATTGCATTTATTTAAGGCACTTGTTAAATTTTTTGCTCAAAAACAAAAATCAAAATAAAAATATAAAAACAGCTATATGCTTGACTCTTTCGAAACCAAAACAAAATAAAGAAGAAAGAGAGAGTCAACATTTTCAAAACTTCTCAAAAATTATTTATATATATTTTCTTACAATTATTGCAGTTATATGTTTCAAATTATTTTGGATAAATTAGCATTTATTTGAGTCCCTCACTTGCACACTCACAAAAATAAATATCTTGATTTTATCTGGCATGATTACTAATCTCTCTTATATCAAAGTCCACAAAATTCAATTAAATAAAGTTTGAGCATAGAGAATTGATCTTGTTATTTACTTAAACCAAGCACATCTTTTCACAATAAAATGATTATATTTGTAATTTCCATGTTTTTCTACATAGTAGAAGTGATTTCTTGAGTGAAAAGTTTCCCTTGCTATCCTATCATGCGCATGGTCTAGAATCTTTGAGAATTGGCAAAAGGACAAGCTCACCCCTACCCAGAATAAAAATCCCTTGCTCTACAGCTAATCCGAGCAAGTATCCCTAGCAAAGAAAAAAGAAAAGAAAAAGAAAAGAAAAGTTCAAGAAAAAAAGAAAAGAAAAATGTTATTTTATATCATTACAGCAATGTTCCAAGCATTATCAAGCAAAAATACAAAATAAATACAAAAAGAAAAATAAGCAAAGTTCAAAAGAAAGCAAGAAAGCAATAAAATCCCCTTCCCTACCCTTTGAAAATAAAAGAAGGGTTGATGAGCTTGAATCCCTGGAATTCTCAATTATTCGAAAATTGTGAGGTAAGCCCCATAACAAGTGGTTTGTGCCCAACTTGCTTGGCCTTGGGTAACTCCTAGCATGGTGATATGTCTGTCACATTAGCGACCTTCTTTTATATAGACCTATTTCTGCTTATGGATTAGCTAGCTCTTGATAACCCGACCTACATAGTAGCCTAGTATGGTTATATGCATCTACATCATGGTTAATGAACACTTATTTGGTTTCTTCAAATCACTTGCATCATATTATCTTGCTCAAAATTGGTCAATGAACAATACAATTGCACACACATTTGTATTTGAGAGATTTTGTGTATCATTATGATAATTCAAGATTGGAAATGAACTCACATATGCACATGGGATTCCTTATAAATCTAACTTTTGTCTTTAAAATACTTTGAAATATATTTTTGCAAATTGTTTGGAATGATTCATTTTCTTCTTTCAAGTACAATTCTTTAGCATAAAGACAACTATATAATAGAAAAAATCAAAAATTTCTTTCAAACTATACAATCAAAACATATACATATATATCTGGTTGACTTTCGCGACGATGGTATAGTTCCAACACCAAAATTGGAATTTTATGCCTAGTGCAAGTCCTCATTTTTATATTTTTTGTTCATCAAAAATCAACCATGCAATAAAACTATCTTTTTTGGATTTTCGTGATGATGGTATAAGTCTATACCTACATATTCTATGCCTAGCGCAAACCATTGTAACAATTTTTATTCCCCATTTAATAAAAATCATGAAAACCGTATGACTTAAATCATTATGTTATACAATTATGCTTTAAAACAAACAACCACCTATTCTATTTCATGTCATCATGTCAAACTTCACTTTTGCAATGATGGTATAATTCCTAAAGAATTATCCAAAATTTTATCACACTTAGGAATTTATGCCTAGCAAAAATCTTTTTAAACATTATTTCATGCACAATATTTTTTATGGAAATCTGAAAACAAACCATCATCATCATCATCATTTGCACTATTGCACCAAAGTCTTAAGACAGTTTCTTAAGCACTCTTTTACTTTTAAACAATATTTCTATAAATGGGACTAGCTTGAAGACCGAGTGAGCAGCGACTCCATGAAATGGTCTATAATAGCGACAATGTCCTTTGAAATTATTGTTAGAAGTCTCTTTTTATTTTTTACATCATATTACAACCAATCAATTTGTTACATCAGATTATTTCATTTAAAATATTACACGCATGACATTCAACTTATATTCCCAATGACATAATTACATTAAATTATCAAATTAATCAATCAAAACATTAAAAGCATCATAAAAATACATAAGACAAGTCATATGATCAAAAATATCTCATCTATATATATCACAAATATATATACATCATCAAAACTGGATTGGTATGCCACAATCTGTACCTCGGCATACTCAATCCTCTATCAAACAAAAAAATATAATACAATGTCAATCCCGCCCTCTAGCCTCAAGAGCCCCTCGAGCTCTCTGCCTCATCTCCTCCCTCGCCCTGAGGTGGATGAGGTGGCCCCATCGCAGTCTGTGTAGTCCTAGTCCTCGACCGGGACGTGGTCCTCGATGATCTGATCCTGATCGGATCTGCAATGTTGGCTGGCAGGGGTATTCTATCTGCCTCTGGCACCAACTGGTAGTATAGTGTCTAATAAAATGTCATCTGGGCGATAGCCTATGTCAGCTCTCCAAAGCTCGCCCCTCCACTCCGTGCCCTGAGGCATGCAATCTCGTCCTGTAGCTGTGACACCTCAGCTCGGTGGCATGCAGCCTCATCCTATAGAGTCTGCACCTGGGCCTATAGATGATCTCTCTCTGCCTAAAGAGTAGCCATCTCGCTATTCTCTCCTATGTCAACACCCTTGCCCTTATCGGGTGATGGTGGCCTCTATGGAGATGGGGGTCTCACCTCCCTCCTCTCCCTCTGCCATGGCCTCTCTTATGCCTGTGGCCTCCTTGCCTCTCTCCCACCGTGACCCTGGGCCACCTCCATAGCCACCTGGTGCCACCTCCCTATCCGACGCACAACTGCATGAATCAAACCCTGTGCCCTCGTCATCCGAGGAGGGTAGACGCCTACGTACCAGGCATCATATCCATCGGCTACTCCTGCATCGTCCCCATCCACTGGCTGGATGGGGGCATCATCTGTGTCCTGAATCCAGAACTGCTGCATTTCGGGAGCCTCGCTAACTATAGTGTTATCTCGGACAGTCCGAGAAAACTCGTAATCCTTGAGATATGGGATCCCCTGCTGTAGATCGAACTGCCTCAAAACTTGGTCATAGCGGTGGAGCTCCACCTCTCCTCTCTCCATCCATAGCTAGCAGACTCGCCTAAGTGAGCCAACTCCTGTTCATCCTCTACCCACCCTGGATGCTCCCTCCATGGTCTCCAGGTGATCTGGTCTGGGACTAAGTCATCTAGTAGCCTCTAGGACATAGGCAGATCTATCCATCGTTGTGCCCCTCTCCGGAGCCACCAGTAGAAGACTCGGGGCCTCTCCCCATCAACCCCTATCAGAGGAAGCCCTATCGGCCTCCGCACTACAATGTGCTCCCAACACCAAACCTGTAAGAGCGATGTCATGACCAGACATTGGCCGCCCTTGTACATGACCCCATACAGGATCCTGTACAATCGGCATAGAACAAAACTACCCCAAGAGAATCTGTAGTTGTGATCTCGCATATCGTAGATCACATCCACGAGCATCCATGGCACCCTGCACCCACTCTGGTGGCACAGTAGAAGTCCACCAACCACTCCAGCTAGTACCTGTGTTAGTATAGATGCCCCAAGAATTTTGTGCAGTGCCTCGATATTAACTCCGTCCTTCTCTAGGGCGAAGCTCGGGTCACCGCACAGCCGTCCCATAGCACGGCCTTGATTGGCCATAGGAGTAATCAGTTGTCCTTGTATGGATATTCTCAAAATCCTCCATAAATCCTCTAGTGTGGGAGTCATCTCCCCTATCGATAGCTAGAAACAAGAAGAACCCGGATACCACCTCTCTGCTAGGGCCGTCAATAGCCCCATATCTGTGGATACTTGTGGCATTTCTGCCACATGCAGTAAGCCGGCCTGTGCCAGCTGATCCCACTCTACCTGTGTGAGAGCGGCCAAGTCATCTCTCAACCCTCCATACTTCTATTCTCTGCTCTTTAGTAATCCTCTCTGCAAACATAAAAAACAAAACAACAAACAATCATTAATATCACATTTAAGTAATTAATAATGCAAATTAAAATTCAATTTTGTGCAATTGATGATATCGCCCACTATTGGACTATATCGCCCCACATTTGAGCATAATCGTCTCCGATTTTGCAGTTCGAAATCGTCCCTAATTTGACGAAATCGTCCCCCTCTCGATGATTTCGCCCTCGAGCGAAATTGCTGAAATTGAGACGATTTCATCAAAATCGGGATGATTTCGTCCCGATGACGTTGACGGCCCAAAAATGGCTGGGATGCTCAAAATTCACCTAAAAATTACCTACAAAGCATGTAAAATTAAATTAAAGCATCATAGTTAAGTCGAGACTCTTACCCGAAGACCACGTCGGACCTCTGTCGATCTGTGCGTCGCCTCCACCATTTTTGCTTCAGAGCTCTAAAACCAGAAAATGAACAGTAAAAATGAATTAGGTTTTTACCCTTTTTTTCTTAATTTTATTCAAAAATAATTTTTTGCTTTTTCGCGTTTTTACCTCAAACGTTCGATTTGGGTAAAAACACGGAGGGGGCACCATAGTAAGCTGTCGTACAATTCGACCAAGAATCGTCGCCTAAAAATGGGAATAATTTTTGCTTTCTCGTAGATCGAGAAGAACTCATATTTAACGTATTTTCTTCAAAAAATTTGCTAAAGAGGGGGCAAAATGTAGCACCCTAAAATTGGTGCAGTAAAATTATAATAATTACATTTACCTTAGTAAATAATTTAAAATTCAAATTTAACCTCCCAAACCGCCCGTTAACCGTCGGGTAATCCGTTTCCCCCTTTTTTGCACCATTTTTAGAGGTTGTTTTGACCGTTTGACGATATCGTCACCGATCAGACGATATCGCCCCAGATTTGACGATTTCGTCTGGACTAGGACGTCTAGACGATCTTGTCACAAAACTGATTTTGCAAAGTTAGCTTCTATTCCAACGGGTCTCCAATCTAGGCAGAAGAGTGTTGCGCCATTAGGGACCCTCCCCCATTGGAGATCTCCCAAATTGGGATGATCTCCAACCTCCTAACTACTCCCCTAAACCTATTTAATCCTAAGCTATCCCCTTAGCAACCCCCCTGGCTGAAATTATCTGCAATTTAACTCCATCTACGTTGAACCATCCCAATTTTTCATTTGCACTGGTCCCATACCAATTTTGTTGTAGGTATATCACTGTTTTTCAGTCGGAGCCAGCACACATCGTTGTCGACGAACCTGTTCAGATCGAAGACGAACCTGTCAAATTCGAGGCAATTTCATACTGATGCGAGACGATCTCGACTGCAGTCCATATTGAGGCAATCAGTGCCTGGAGTTTGCATTTCTCAAACATTTCTCTGTTGTTTTATTCTGCAAATTAGATAATTTATTTAGTGTTTATGTTATTTTGCATTTGGAGTTCACCCATTTAGCTTAGATTGCATACTAAGATCATGATTTGTCATTATAATATCATAATTTGTTTGAATTTATGTTCATAACTATTATTCAGTATTCATACAGTCATTTGGTGTTGTTTTCTTCTGTTAGCACAGTAGTATTCGTTGTGTTTTGTATCTATTTTTCTGCTTGCAGGTCTCTGACGAATTCGTCTGACAAATTCGTCTGACGAATTTGTCAGATCTCAGACGATTCGGTTAGATCTCAGACGATTATGTCAGATCTCAGATGATTCTGTCAGATCTCAGACGATCCTGACTGCTTCAAACATCAGAATCATCACCAGACATCTGGATCAGGTATTCCTCATTTGTACTCTGCAAATTCTCTATTTTATGTCTTTAAATCTGTTTTCTGTATTCATTGAATTTGCATTTTTATGTAGATTAATCTATATTCATTTGGCCAAACCTAGGATATGAATGCTTAAAGTTAAAAACAAACACATTAAAACACATTCCAAACCTAGGCGTGGAAACTGCCCTTAAATGTTTCTTGGTGAACCCACCATCCGTCAAAAAATCATCAAAATACACCTCCCTTGAGAGGCGGGACCTTCACAAAGTCCTCTTAGTTCGAGGTATCGCGACATCCTTTTCCCATCCTCCTTTCGGGCACGGATCCAATAGCCTGAAGGTAAGGATGCAAAAAATTTGGAGCGATACAGATATAATTGTTGTTGTTCTGATATCAATACTATTTTGATATTGTTTTTGCTACTGATAAAATTGCTATCCTAGTGGAGTATTACTTTGATATGATTGTGGCTACTAATAGAATTGTTGTCCTGTTGGAGTACTATTTTGTATCTGTGGGAAATTCTCTATATCTTGAACATCCCAAGGAGCAGGTGGAAGACCATGGGGACTTCTCTGAGCCTATGCATTAAAGTTATTCATTTCTCCACCATATACAAGTGCTTTCTGCTGGGGACTCAAATATTGCCCAGATGGATTTGTCCACTACAAAGCAGGATTGGCCTGATCGGCAAGCACCCCTTGAGATTGGAATTGTCCTAGTTGAGCTGAGGCCACCATCTGACATGGGATACTTCCATTTGGTTGCATGTATGCTTGCTGCTACTTCTGTGATTGGTGTAGATATGAATATGGCTGTAGTGCTAAAATGCCTTGGGGACTTGATAGTGAATCAAGTGAATTTGAAGTGGTAGGCCCAGTTGGAATCAATTCTTGGAAAGTTGCAGCAGCTGGTGACATGTACTCATCACCACTAAGAAGATCTATCTTTGTAGTTGGAGCATTGACCTACAGTCCTGGGGGTGGAGGAATAATGTATTATCTAGAGATACCGTGTTAGTGTCTACATCCGTGTTGACCACCAAAGCTGATGAAGCTGCACATAAGGAATGGCTTATTTTCCTTGTGATAAAAGTTTTTTTTTTTTTTCTTTGGATGAACACCTTTAATCAAACTGTCTCCAAAGAAGACATGGGAAGGATTCATTGGCACTGCAGTTTTTGTTCAAGAAGTTTCTCCTGGGCTACATGTTCTTTGTAATGCTCAGCTTGATACACCTTGGCCAAAGGTTCAGCGGCTGAGACATAAATTTGAAGAATTGCAGCAACAATTTGGTGAAGATGGAATTCCAGAAACTGAAATCATTGAAAATGCTATGAAAGATACTGTTCATGCTGATAGAACAATGTTGCCAAAAACTATGGTATAAGGAGCATGGTGGTTCTGTCTGTGAAACCAACAGGTCAAGTGACATTTTATGAGCAATATTGTCTAAACCCCCAAAATATTTGCCAGCAGAAAAGCAAAAATTATGGTTGTCACATAAGCAATTTTACTGGTGCAGATATCGATCAAGATCAAATTGAACCCATTGTATTTGTTGGTCTCTTGTGCTACCTCCTGTGCAAACTCCATAGGGGTTTTTGGAACTCTTGAGCAACCTGGTAATGAGCTCTCCTCTGGATATTCCCATAGGAATGGCAGCGTCGGGGATTTTTATGTTGTGTTGGGGTCAATATCTTCTATTTGCTGTAAATTTGAGAAATTTCACAGATCGCAAATTTTGCTTTCAAAGATCCCGCACCGGGGGAGGTCACATCTGTGGGATTCGGTTAGACGACGTAGCGGCCTGCTGGGGGTGGAATGATTTTGGGTAGGCGATGCCATCGTCTACCTTGGAATTTGAGTGCAGTCGTCTGGCCCTCCGAGATCACCACACCTGTGTCATTCGCAGCGAGAACAAGGCCATGCCTTTCTAGAACAATATAAGCTCCGCTTACCCAATGGCGGACTTGCAAAATGTATCTTGGTTCTAATATTTTTTGCATCACTTCCCAGCTCGTTTGCTCCTCGTGCAACGCCATGCCACCCACGATGAGATCTCCAGCACCTTCGCCCATTTCTTCTTTGCCGCTGACCCCGAGAACTTTCTTCAACTGAACATGCATGCCATGTGGAAGGCAATGGTGAAGCTTCTTGATACCTGCGTGATGGGCGTAGCTAGAATATTTTGAAATGTAGGCTTGGTAGTTGTGCAAATGAAATGTAGAATTTTTTTTTTGTTCAGCTAAAAAATGAAGATTAAATTAAGATTTTATTTAAGGTGGGGGGCTAAAAAAAAAAATAGGGGAAATAATGAGGGGAGGGAGGATTTCCATGAGGGAAATCCCCCCTCAAGGGTTTCATAGGGTAGGGAAAGCCTGCTCTGATATCAAATGTTAGGACTGAAACTGAAGGGATTCTATTATTGATAAAAATGTTTACAATATATAGGCATAAGCCTATATTCAACACATGACACTTATTAAGTGAAACTGACAAGTGTCAAGGTGAAGGCATAGTGCACTTTAACTCTAACAGATTTGAGAAGGTTTTGAGTGAACCTATTGACAGATATTTGGAGGTGACAGAGTATAGAGGATAGAGTCTCAGTGGATACAGATCCAACATCCAGTACAATTGAAGATAGATCTTTTGAGTGAGGAGTATTCAAGTGGAGAGAGAACCACCAGTTAATGCAGTAGAGAGACAGAGTCTTCTAGAAGATCACTAGCCAAAGTTGAAGGGGAAAGAGTTATCCTATGGAAGAGATCCACGAACTTGATATTAGGGTATCAACATCTCCTTTAGACAGAGATCCATAAACATTGTAGTTGGGAAGGATTCCCAAAATATTATTTGAGAAATATTTAGATGAAATTTTTTCTCTATGGAGGTAGCCCATATTGGTTGAACCACATTAAAATTTGTGTCTCTATTGTGTATGGTGTTTCGTACATTGATTACTACTATTGATACTGCTATCTATACACTGCATAATATTGATTTGAAAAGAAAATTAAAAAGTGGTCTTATACCGTTCACCTCCCCTCTCTGTATAAGCTTGTGTTCTTCACTTGTTTCCTTAGCCTCATCAAATCAAGCACCATATAAAGGGTACGTAGAGGATTTTCATACTTCAACCAAATGAGTGCCATCCAAGTGTGAAGTTAATAGGGCTAAGGTAAGAAAAATATCTCATTAATATTGCTTTCAAACATTAGAGTGGAAGAAACATCTAGGGTTTTAGGTCAATGCTAATTTTTTTTGTGAAAACCAGTGTGTTGGCTGGTGAAAGGTGTGTTGTAGTTTGGCTTTAGATATGGCAGCTTTGGGGGGTCCTGGTGACCCTTGATCTTTATTTTTTAAGGATGCTATTTTGAACAATTATGCCTCTTCTTCTGATCATGCAAATGCCATGAATTTTTTAGTGCATGCAAACCTTGATCTTGTTTCTAATTCCTCTCTGACTTTGAAGCTAAAGAATAATGGATTTTTGGAGGAAAGCAAATATCATCTTGTCTTTAGATGAAATTTTTTCTCTATGGAGGTAGCCCATATTGGTTGAACCACATTAAAATTTGTGTCTTTATTGTGTATGGTGTTTCGTGCATTGATTACTACTATTGACACTGCTATCTATACACTGCATAATATTGATTTGAAAAAAAATTAAAAATTGGTCTTATACCATTCACCCCCCCTCTATGTATAAGCTTGTGTTCTTCACTTGTTTCCTTAGCCTCATCAAATCAAGCACCATATAAAGGGTACGTAGAGTATTTTCATACTTCAACCAAATGAGTGTCATCCAAGTGTGAATTTAATAGGGCTAAGGTAAGAAAAATATCTCATTAATATTGCTTTCAAACATTAGAGTGGGAGAAACATCTAGGGTTTTAGGTCAATGCTAAAAAAATTTGTGAAAACCAGCGTGTTGGCTGGTGAAAGGTGTGTTGTAGTTTGGCTTTAGATATGGCAGATTTGGGGGTTCCTGGTGACCCCTAATCTTTATTTTTTAAGGATGCCATTTTGAACAAGTATGCCTCTTCTTCTGATCATGCAAATGCCATGATTTTTTTAGTGCATGCAAACCTTGATCTTGTTTCTAATTCCTCTTTGACTTTGAAACTAAAGAATAATGGATTTTTGGAGGAAAGCAAATATCATCTTGTCTTGGTTATTGATCTTGATTTTGTTATAGATGATTTTTTATATTTTTTTGAGCATGCACTCATCTACAAAATCATGGGTATTAGAATTTCTATGCCTTTTTAGAAAACTGGGTTAGGAGAAATTAGAGCCCTGAAGGTGATCTGGAGATTATTCTTGTAGCTAATGGATATTTTATTATGGTGTTCTCTAGTATGGTAGATCATAGTAAAGTGTTCAATGGGGGTCCTTACTTTCACAATCATTATGGATTATTTATCAAACCTTGGCATTTAGGATTTGATTTGGTGGAGGAGAGGCCTTCTAGGATTCCTGTGTGGGTTCATTTGCCATGACTTCCTATGGAATATTTGAGGCTAAATATTCTTCATTCTATTGTAGAGATTATTGGGAAACCAGTTGGTCTATCTCACCAAAATTTGGATAGGAAATTTGCTTATTTTGCATGACTCTGTTTTGAATTAGATCTAAATAATCAGTTACTTGAATCATTGGAGATTAAACTAGGAAACATATCTTGGGTCTAACAGTTAGATTATGAAGCTCTCCCATTTTGATGTTGCATATGCCATGAATATGGGCATCTTCAAAAAAACTATAATAAAGTGAATTCTTAGCCTTCATCCTCTTCATATGACTTTCAAGATGCATCTACATAGGCAAAATGAAAAGCTCCTATGGTTAATGAGATGCCCGGTTCTAATGGATTTATTCCTATTAAGTATTGTTCAAGATCTAGGCATTTTGTTTGTCAAAATAAAGGTGTTGAAAATGGAGATTCTAGTAATACATTTGATGTGCTTGAGACTTTTGAGAAGCCACATGTTGAGGAGAAATTTTGAAATGGGGATGACATGGATGCTTGTATTCAAAATCCCGGTACTTGTTCTTTTCTAAATCCTTATTTTAAAATGTAAACTTCTGATAAGGAATGGGTGGTCCCTAATAACCCTCTTGTAGGAAATGCAGAGAATTCCAAAGAGGTGTCATATTGTCTTCATAAAGTTCTTGATCATTCCCCTTTGGCTAAAAACTTGATTGAGGGAAAGGTTTTAACCCTCTCAGGATAGGATTGTCAGAGAGGAAGGGAAAAAGAAATTTTCTTCTGTGTTAGGTATTCACCCAAAAACTATCAAAAAATGTGGGGTTGAGAATCCTTAGTTGATTCTGGTGTTGTTAAGACATTATATTCTCACTTCTCTATTCCCCAAAATGAAAGTGATGTCTTGGAATGTTAGGGAATTGGGTAGAAGCCCTAGATAAAAAGCTAATCAAAATTTGATCAGAGATCATAGACCTGATATTTTTTTCATCTAGGAAATAAAATTATCTTGTGAAGATATGGTTAGAATTGCTTCTAATATATGGAAAGGTGATCACTGTCTTGCTATTGGACCCTAGGGTTCAACGTGTGGTGTTGTGTGTTTATGGGATCCACAAAGCTTAAATCCCTCTTGGTTTTAGGGTAGTAGGAACTATCTCTCTGTGGTTGCTACCTACTTTTCATCTGGATCTTCTATTCTTCTATCTAATGTGTATACCCCTAGTGATTTATTAGGCAAAATCCTCTTATGGAATCATCTTAGATTAATTCGATAACTTGCTCCCAATTATCCTTGAATTTTGGTTGGGAATTTTAATTCTATTATGTACTTGGAGGAGAATAATGGTGGTGTGGAGTGTTTGGGCCCTTCTTCTACTTTGATGAGGGTTAATATTTCTTCCTTAATATTGTTGATGTGAAGCCTCAAAATGGGCTCTTTAATTGGACTAATAGAATATGTGGAAAGGATTTTATTTCTGAAATATTGGATTGATTCCTTACTTCAAATAGTTGGTTTTATGATAGTTGGACTTTGTTCTCAGAGATTCTAGACTGGAGAGGCTCTAATCATCGGCCCATTCTCTTTCATTCCTCGATATTCTCATTACCAAGAATTCCACCTTTCAAATTTTAACTTATGTGGCTCAAGGACAAGGATTTGTATGAATGTGTGGAGAGGGGGTGGGTCGAAGGGAAACCCAAATTTGGCACTGCTGTGTTTTACTTTTTTCAAAAACCTCCAGTTTGTCAAATTCAAACTCAGACAATGGAACAAATTTTCTTTTGAAAATATTTTTTAGAGGAAAAACCAACTATAGGATAACCTGGAGGAGATCACTTTTCAATTTAAATATGAAGGATTGACAAAGGATCTTTTGGAAATGGAAACTTCCCTTTATAGTCATATTGTTGAATGGGAGTTTCGTGAGAAGATTTTTTAGAAGCAAAAATCTCAGATTGACTGGTTGTTGGAAGGGGATGGAAACAAATTTTTTTTCACAATTTGGTTAAAGATTGCAGGAATGGTAATGTTATAGTCTCACTTACTTCTGATTAGGGGAAACTCTCTCATCCTTTTATGATATCTCTAATGAAGCATTTAGGTTCTTCTCCTCTCTTTTCTTTGAGCAAGGTCCTCATGATGTTGTTAATATAAGGTTTATTTTGGATTGTATTCCTAGGCTGGTCTCTAATGATATGAATAAGATGCTAATGGAGCCCATATCGATGGAGTAACTTAAAGAGGTGGTTTTTCAAATGAAAAAAATGTAAAACACCTAGACCTGATGGTTTCCCTATAGAATTTTTCCAAGAATTTTGGGAAGTGTTATCTTCTGATCTACTAAAAATTGTTCAAGAATGCCAAGTTAATAAGCAAATGCTTAAAGCTATTAATTCAACCTTCCTTGCTCTTATTCCAAAATATGAAAATGCTAGCTTGTTGGGGTATTTTCGTCCTATTTTCCTATGCAATGTTACTTACAAAATTATTACCAAGATTATTGTGGATCAATTGAAGAAAGTTCTTCATTTTCCTATTTATCTTGAGCAAGGTTGGGTTTGTTAAGGGTCATCATATTTTAGATGGTGTGGTGATTTTTGTTGAAGTTATTCACTCTATGGATATATCTAAGGAATAGGCTATGTTCATTAATCTTGATATGTCCAAGGCTTATGACATGGTTAGCTGGCCTTTTTTTGTAGAACATCCTTCAAGATTTTGGTTTCGCATATAATTGGATTGAATGGATCATGATTTGTGTGACTTATGCCTCATTTACAATTTTAATCAATGGTTTACCATTCTCTTTCTTCTTGGCCTCTAGGGGGATTCATAAAGGAGATCCCTTGTCCCCCTATCTTTTCATCCTTATGGCTAAAGGTTTGGATAGACTTCTCAAGAGTTTTTAAAATTGTGGTGCTATCCAAGGATGATATTAGGTGAAGAATAATTTATCCCAATCTCATATTTAGTTTGTCGATGATACTGCTCTAATGGGGAGGGCAAAAAATGAGGAAGCAGAGAATTTTAGGAAGGCTTTAGATATTTACTTATCTACCTCTAGTCAAATGATAAATTAAGAGAAATAAAAGATCTTCTTTCAATACGGATGGTCGGATTCAACGTAGGATTGCTAATATTCTACATTTTCTGGTGGGTTATTTTCTAGTGGAGTATCTAGAGATTCCTATTTCTTCTAAAAATATTAAAAGGGCTTACTGGAAAAGTTTTTTGGATAGATTTTGATCAAGGGTTAATCATTGGACTTTTTGGTGGCTATCCTTTGCTGGTAGATTAACGCTTTTGAAGTTTGTCCTTCATGCTTTACCTATTTACAAGTTTTCTATCTTGGATACTCCTAAGTGCTTTCTCAAAGAGTTTGATCCTCTTTCTAGAAAAATTTTATGGGTAGGAAACCTATACTGTAATAAATGGAGCCTATTCAGTTGATATGTTGTGTGTTACCCTAAAGATATGGGGGGTCTTGGTTTGAGGTAATCTAATTTGAATAGTCTTGCTTTGGCTACTAAACTTTATTGGAGGTGGTGTAGTAATCGTGATCATCTTTGGGCTAAAATTTTTAGCCTCAAATATTTTTGTGGTGCTCCAGCTAATGAGATTTTGAGATTGGAGTTGAGGGGGAAAGGTTCCATTGTTTAGGACACTCTCAAAAAATGTGCCATGTTTATTAAGCAGGGTCTCTTTTGGATTTTTAATAAGGGAAAAAATGCCTTATTTTGGAAATATTCTTGGGATAATCATCCTCCTATACTTTCTTCTTTCCCCCACCTTCATCTTCTTTAGGATATTTTTCTGATGCAGGTTGGTCTAAGGTGGCTGACTTCAAGTGACAAAGTCCTCTTGGAAGTTCTTTTACTCACTGCTAGTGGGATTCGTAGGACTGGCCAGATGGTGGTTTTCCTAAGGATTGTGACACTAGCTTTTATTTTGGCTGAGAGACCATGTTGTTCTATTGAAGACTCTGATATTCTTTCTTGGGGCCATAATTTAAAAGGGAAATACACTGTTGCTCTAGGTTATCAAACCCTTATTATGCAGATAAGAGAGTAGATTGCATCCCCTTGGTGGAAGAAGATTTGGAATAATTTTGGTTGGCCCAAATGTAATTTTTTTCTTTGGCTTCTGTGTCAAAAGAAATGTTCAACTTGGGATAATATTCAGAAAAGAGGTTTTCATGGTCCTTCACTATGTTTTCTTTGTGGAAAGAATGAGGAAACCATTCCCCATATTTTCTTCCAATGCTCATATTCCTTGAAGGTCTAGAACTTGTGGTGGCAGATCTAGAAAAGGCTCATCATCCATGTTAATTCTATTTTTGAGTTTTGGGAAAGCTTGGGTAGACCCCCTACCTCTGCTTCATATCTTCAAACTACATGGGATATGGTTCCTTCATCTTTTGGTAGATTTGGTTGTAACGCAATCAAAGAATTTTTTAGGGATGTCAACTTGGAGCCTTACAAGTATGGCTCAGAGTTAAAAGGATGGTTAAGGAGATTATTGAGGCTAAGTATGTTTTGAGTTCTCCTCTTACTTTATTTGACTGGTATATTATCAATATATTGGATATTTCTTTATCATCACCAATTGCAAACAGAGACCATGTTAGGGGGATTGGTTTGTTGAAGGTCAATAGATCTGGGAAGTGGAGTCCCCCTTAGGGGTGTTATCAAAATAAACACAGATGGTTCTTCTAGGGGTAACCCAGGTAATGCTAGTATAGGAGGAATTGACCATGATAGTGAGGGTGTGGCCCACCTCTTTTTCTTTGTGTACAAGGGAATTCATTTCAATAATCATATGGAAGTGTTGGCAATTATTCGTGCATTGGAAAAAACTTTTTCTTTGGGATGGAGAAGGGTTATTTGTGAATCTAATTCCATGATAGTGGTGTCTCTTCTGAAAAATAAGCATTTTCAGGATGCTTCCTAGTTTATGGCTAGAATAGTGAAATAGATTTTGAGCTTGGCTAGGAATTTTGTTGAAATTTCTTTTGTTCATATCCCAAGAGAATGGAATACAATGGCTGATTTTTTGGAAAAGTGGGCTTCTGAGGATTCTCTTACTAGAAATATTATAGCTAGAATGATATTTATCAAGATAAATCCAGACTCCTTAATCATTTAATTCATGAGGACCAGGAAAGATAATTTCAAGGTGGAGGAACCTGAATGTCATGGGTTGTTGTGTCCTGTTGAAGTTGTTAGAATGATCCATATATTTCCTTGGTGGATTTATTGTATTTTGTATGATGTGTTGGCTTGGATCCCTTGGAAATCCTTGTGGAATGTATTTTTTTAGATTTTGAATAAAAAAATCCCAAAAAAAAACATTGGAGTTATAAGGTAATATTTTATGGATTAAAATTAAATATTGAGAAAGCAAAGATGTAGGAGATAACTTACCTAAAAATTAGAATACTATTTGTAAATTAACCTAGAAGATATAAGACCTTCTACTTAGGTTGTAACATTTAAATATTTTTCAAATATTATTATCTTTTCTAATTTTTTAAAGTTGGGAGTCATAAGGTCTACTACTACAAATTGATTTATTGGAAATTAGAAAAATTAAAATCAAATTCCAAAGGGCCATTATAAGAGGTTTATCAATATCATATAAAGGTTGGACATTATAATATTTACTTGTCTAAAATCCTCTCAAATAGAGATAAAATATCCAACTTTAGAAACCTCTTGATATCTAGAAAAAGTGCTTAGTTCAATAGGAGCAATAAGGACAATAGAAGTTAATTTTTTAGTATTCTCATAACTTTACAAAATCAACCAAAATTGAACTATTACTCTCAAAATCACTTCATATCTTGTCCAATTCATACTAGAGAGTCCTAAGGCATTCTACTAAAATTGGTGAAATCAAATTCTATTGTTTATCAAGTTGCAAATCCATTAGCTATATATAAGCTATATTCAAAACCTACAAACCTTAAGAGTCCTCATTCTCATTACTAGGGAGACATAAGGAAGCCCACAAGGATCAAGGATCAATATATTTTTTTATCAAATCAAGCCTATAAACTTCTATCAGAAGAAAATATTATCTCATCTCTTCAAAAATGGCATATAATGAATGTGGAATTTGCTACAATAAAAATCAGTCCACAAAACATGAAAAATATATGGTACATTGACTCTAAACCAAGTCATTATATAATAGGAAATATACATTGGTTCGACTATATTGAAGATACCAATGACTACAGATTGAGAATTGCATATAGCCAAACCTATCCTATACATGGATATGGATATGTGACACCTAGCAAATAATTTACAAATCTTCTATTGAAAAATGTATTGTTTGTTCCTGGATTAACATTCAATCTCATTTCAGTAATCAAGTTGGTAGAATATAATTATATGATAAAATTTGGATATATGTATGGAATCAATACATTTTTAATCATGAATTAAGGTGAAATTAAGGCAGCAGGGTCTATACATGGAAATACATATATCTTAGATTCAATGGAAATTTTACAAGATACTGTGGTATTTCAAAATGATACTAACATATTTCCAAAGGAAAAGGTTGATGAAAATGAAGAACTAGTGCAATACAGAGCCAAGTATAGAAGAATCAAAATCAAGAATATGAGAGGACAAGTACACCATTCTCTACTGAGCCATCAATATTCAAAACCAAATATACGTGCAAGAAAACCAACGAATGTGGATGGATAGAAGACAAAAATGATGAATCTGAAGAATCCAAAGATCATTTTGGAGATAAAGATCCAATTCAAAGCTATCAAATGGAATAAGATCCACATTGAAGACTATTCAATACCCAAATATTGTTATATAGGGGGTTGTTAGAAAATAGAGTATATTACATTATTTGGGTCATGTAAATGTACCTTCCTTAGTACATAATTAGAAAATTAGGTTACTTTAGGGGAAATTTATCTAAGTACTTCATGTAATTTAATAAATGCACAAGTGTTAATGTGCAAGGTGTCCACTTGTACAACTAGATAGATTGTCAGCCAAGGAACTTATCTTCCTATATAATGGCCATAGGTAGATCATAGAATAGCAACAAGATCATTATAGAGCATCATCACAGTGTGTGTGATAGATAGGTAATAGGGTATTGTGAGCTCTCTCATGGGGCAGCATTATATCTTATGGAGTACCCATTGCCTCCAATTCTACTATTGTAATATTTTCACCATTTCTATTTATAGCATATTTTAGTCATCTCGCAGATCTATTTTATTTCTTTCTGCATATTATGAATGATATCTCCCAATGTATGTGGTATCAAAAGCTAACATAATGGACCCATCCAAGATCAAAACCATTCTAGAATGAAAAATATTAAAAATTTTGTATAAGATATGTAATTTTATATGGTTAGTAGAATAATACAATATAGCAAATCCCATACCTCTCTTAAGTAGAAACAAAATTAGGTTTGAATGGTCATAAAAAGGTAGAAAATATTTCCAACTCTTCAATAAAAAGTTGATAACAACTTTAATATAAAATATGTTTGACCCCAATGGATAATTTATAGTTATCATAGATGCATCAAGTGAGGGGTCATATAGAGTACTCATATAATAGGGGTGGATAATAGCATATGAATCCTACAAGATCAAGACTTATGAATAAAAAATTTCCTTATGCATTTTAGAATTAGTAGCGATAATGTACATATTGCAAATTTGGAGGTACTATTTGATGGATAAACCTCTTGAGTTAAAATAGATCATCAAGGATTATCATATATTTTTTCTCAACCCAATTTGAATGCCAGACAATTAAGGTGGATAATTCCTTTGTAAGTATAATATGATATTATTTACATTAAGAGGAAAGAAAATAAATTAGTAGATGCTTTGAGTTATAGAAGACATATTTCATCCCTTATAATTATGAGGACCACCTTTAAGATCAAGTGATAAACCAATCAAAGAATAATTTACATTATAGGTTGGTGAAGGATGCATTACAGGCTAATGCTCAGGATCATATATTTGATAGATATCAATTTTTATTAGATGGGTTACTCAAGTTCAAATGCCACATTTATGTGTATAAATAAGGAGAATTGATATATATAGTGTTGAAAGAAGCACATTATGCTCCATAATTAGGGCACCCAAGGGTAACGAGGATGGTGGCAAAACAAAGGAGTTATATTTTGGCCAGGACTAAAGGATTCAATATATTTTATGGCTAAATATGTTGAGTTTCAATGATTTAAGTCTAAACACATAAATCTAGTAGGGATGCTTTATCCACATGGTATTCCTAAGTGGAAATGGAAAAGTATTAGTATGGACCTTATACAAGAACTATATTTGTCCAAAAATTGATATGATGGCATCTTGTTCATTGTTGATGAAGTGACAAAGGTAGCATATTTTATACCAAGAAACCTCAAATATGATGATATGACAATGGCAAAAATATTTATCCAAGTCATTTTAGGATACATATATTGTTAGAGGTAGTCATCTTAGATAGAGACAATAAGATAAATTCTTGATTTTGGTAAACTATGACTACAACATGGGTAAAAAAAGCAAGTAAATCAATTTTTGGAGGATTTACTTAGAATGTACTACATGATTTAGAAATACTAATAGAAAGCATATTTTCCTTTATGGAATTTTCTTACAATAAATTTTACCACACTAATATATGCATGGCTCCATTTGAAGCATTCTATAGCAATAAATGTAGAACACCTTTTAGTAGGAATCAAGCAGAGGATAAAATAGTTATGGGGCTAGATACACCAAAGTAAGTGGAGGAATAAGTTAAACATATTAAACATAGGATGAAAGAAGCAGTTGACAAAAAAAAATATTATGTCAATAAAAATAAAACTTCAAAGCAATTTATAGTAGGAAGCAAGGTTTTGATCATAGTTAAACCTTTAAACAAGCTCCAAAATTTGAAAATTAATTAAACTAACCCCTAGGTTTGTAAGTAATTAAATATTATTGGAATATATTACATAATTTGGTACATTCCTGTGTACCACCATGGGTACATGTTTAGACTAGGATTTAATCATTTACTTTATGTAATGTAATAAAAGCAAAAGTATTGTTATAATGTGTAATTATGTAAATGTGCATGTTGTCCACATGTACATGAGTCCTTAAGAATAGTATATGAAGAGTCATGGGAATATGGAAGACCAGGATTCATGTATCATTATAAAGACCTTCTTAGGTAATAAATAAAGAGAAGAGATATAACATTGAGTAGAATAGTAATAGATACAATGTAGAGCATGTATTCAATATAAAGTGTTTATGACCTTCATTTCCATCAATGTAATATTTTCATAAGCTTTCATTATTGGTTGTTTTATGAGTAGTTATAGAATTTTCTCATGCTATTTACTTGATTATTATATTACCATTATCATAGTTATAACATTGCATGCTTATTTTACTACTTGTGGTTGCATTTTCTTTTAGTTTATAGAATCAAAATCTAACAATGGTATCAGAGCACAAGGTCTATTGAGAGGAGATAGAGAGAGCCATAAGATAGATTGAAAGGAGATAGAAAATCTCATTTTTAGGATTTTTGAAATTGGATTTGGCTAGAGTCTTTCTACAAAGTTGCAGAATAACTTGTGAAGACTAAAACTGAGCATTTATTCCACTAGATTGATAAATGAACCAGTGAATTTCATTTTATTTAGATTTAAATAAATTTCCAGTATCATATTCTAATATAATATTGTAAAAAATATTCAAATAAATTTGAGAAGCTTCCTACAATAATATAGAAAGAATATCTTATTTTAAATCAATCCAGTACTTGAAGCAACAAGTTGAAGATTAAATATTTAGAGGCCTAAGGAAAATGTCCCATTGCAAAATTTGTAGATTGAATATTGAATATTGAGGAGACTCAAGAAAAGATCTACATAGAAGATTGAAGACTCCATATTGAAGGAAGAAAAGGATAAAGAGAATAAGTTCTCATTTCAGATTGAATATTCCATATTGATAGGAGATAAAGAGGCCAAAGGAGTCTATTGAAGATTGAAGGAAGAGGGGACTCAAGAAAAAAAAGAGTCCCATAGAATATTGGAGATTAGAGATCAAGGAGGTCCTAGAAAGAGGACCTATTGAAGAACTTCTAGATTTTGAAGACTGAAGAAAGATAAGGACTAGAAAAGGTCCTACTGTAGATTTAAAAAAGCATAAGAATTTGGAGAATACCCAAGAAATAGATCTCATTGTGAAACTTCCATATTTGAAATATTGAAGATATCAAGGAAATATCTCATTGAAGTTTTGAGAATAAGACTAGAGAAGCTATAGAATTTTAAGGCCCGATAGAAGAAGACCTCAAGCTAACTTGAAAGGACAAATAAGGAGAAGGCTAGTAAATCCCCATTAAGAAATTTGAAAAAGTGGCCATTGGAGAAGGTTTGGAGAAAAATCATGGGAGAAGATTGCTAGAAAGGAGAATTTTCCAAAAAGAAGACTTTGGGACAATTATCGCTATCCAACAATAAGACCAAAAGGAATAAGGATTTGCAAGTAGTTTGCCAAATTTTGGAAGAATTTATTGAAGACCTCAAGACATTCAAATTGTTGAGAAGGAGGCCATTAAATAAGTCAAGTTTGAAGTCAAAATTTGACAAGGATATTGAAGGAGAAAGGAGCTAGAAGAAGCCACTAGATTTAAAAATTTTGAGAACAGCCACAAAGGATTTGTAGGCTGATTTTTAGAAAAGAAGAGTGTTGGTTTTTATAGAAAAAAATGAAGAGTCAAAAATAGCAAAGCATAAGGAGTTAGGATAAGCATTGGACAACATAGAAGTTGATCATTAGGCAGCATTGATAGCTGTAAATTTGTAGAGCTCAAGGCAAAATTATGAGTAAATTTAGCTATGATTTGGAGAAACTCAGAGCATATTTTCAAGGAAGATTGGATAGCATTTGGTCAAGGAAAGTTGTAAATTTTAGAAGTTAAGGCTAACAAGTTAAAGGAGTTATAAATTTGTTAATTGAAGAAGTTTATAAGCTGATTTGGATAGCAAGAAGAGCTACAAGATTATCTAGTTAAGGTCAAAAGAAAAAAAATTATCAAAATTGGGGCAGAAAATAAGTGATTCAAATAACCAAGCAATAAAGCTACAAATGGAGGTCAAAAGGTATGCAACATTGGTGCAAAATTTTTATTATTTGAACATTCATATTTAGTTTATTATTAAGTCTTTAAAAGCACCAAATTTGAGGGTTTAAAGTTGCAAGAGGAAAGGTTTCAAGTTTATGTCTTCAAGGGTGTAGAAGATTGCATTTACAAGAGATTGATATATTATAAAGGAAAAGAAAATATAAACTTCTTACTATATATTAAAATCTAACAATGGATATCGTATAGCAAAGAAAGACATTATTGTAAAGCAAATATTGGATATACTAAGTTATCTAAAAAATAAAAGTTTTGGCATAGAAGCTTGGAGTCACCATAGGAAATATCACCAAGCATAGAGCCAAGAAAGGTTGAAATAAAGTGCAGCAAAGTGAAGGTAAAGCAGTCACAAAGAGGAGAGCTCAAACATTGTTGAAGAGCCAAGTTAAAGCTACCAAGAGGAGTGTTGCTCAAGGAAGAGATACCTAGTTCAAGGAGGAGTGATCTAGGTTAAGAAGAAGAGTCGCTAGAAATGATCCAATATCCTGTGCCATTTGGAGGATTCAAACTATTTGTATTTGCACAAATGAAGAGTCACTTGAATGCAAGCAATAGAAGAGCTAAGCGCCCTCACATAAAAATGTGTATAGACTAGTAGAAAAGTATAGGAAAAATCACTGTGTTCAGATGATTCAAGCCACCATTGAAATTGCCAAGCCAATGCAGCCACTAGAAGGAAGAAATAGCATTAGGGTAGAGCGTCGTTAGAGAGAACCTGAAGATATGTGCTAGTCAAAAGTGAAAGACTATACTTGGGAGTCATTGAAGCACATAACCACCAAGGAATCTAAAGGGTGCAGTTGATATTTAAAATGTTAGGTCAAACAAGACTTGTCATCTCACAATATCATTTAGAAACACCATCCTGAGCAAGTGAAGAAGCATCTCATCACTTGTGATCTCATAGAAGGAAGGAGAGGTGAATATAGTAAATTCCACTCATTATTGTACATTACATTGCAGATAAGGGTATTGATTAATTCACCTAAATGGTTGGTAAATAGGATTTAATTAGTTACTTATAATGTGGCATGATAGAGGGCTAATCACTAGAGTATAGTCTAATTGCAAGGGAGGTCCAACCACCATTGCATAGAATTACAACAAAGAGGATTACATAACCATAATCAAGGAGACGTTACAGTTTGCAAAAAAAGGTGCACACATGGATAAAATAAAGGTAATAAAAGTTAATATGTGGATGTTTCATTAGTACCTCAAGTCCACCTGCAAGAATGAGAGTTACATTGAAGAACGAAGAGGTATTGAAGAGGCATTGAAAAACAAGGTTGTAAAACTATGAGCTAGAGCAAGAATGTAGGTGTCAAATATCCACGTAAAAAGGAAGCACCAACCACCTTACTCATAATACCTTTATACCTATAATAAAGGCACAAGTCAGATAGCAAGAATGTGGAAAAAGGAACGATCGAGCAAGGAAGTGCATAAACGCATCAAAATAGAAGAGAAGAAGATGTATTGGAGATTGAGTGTAAAGGTTTCAATGAGCGGAGGAGTTAACAAAAGCATTAATTGCAAGGAGAGTGCATTCAAATCATAGACAACAAGTTGAAGCTTTAGACACCATATTCACAAAGGTAAGAAATTATTTAATTAAACCTTTGCAAATTTTAAGGAGGAATAAGGTATAATTGAAGCAAAGATTAATTAATTACAATAGGAGAAATAAGGTGATAACCTTAGCAGAGTATTGAATGCTTTAAAAGATAATTGAAGAAAGAAGTTCTTTGAAAAGGTATTTGAAATTACTCTATTCATGCATGAAATTAATATTGCATTGAAATATTTGCAAAAGATTAACTTGGAGAAATAAGGACTTGCTACACCAAAATTGAAATACTATTTGCAAATATCATTATTTCTAAATTTCCAACTAGGGAGTTATAAGGAGTCCAACATCAAATTTAAGTTATTGAAACTTAGAAATTATATTATTGAAACTTGAAAGAAGGAAAACATAGAATTGCATGAAATTTGGAACAATTGTTTTTTGATATTAGTCTCTCATACAAATTAAAGGTACAAAAGGAATCCAACTATAGAGCCTTGAAGATTAAGAATTTTATCAATTGAAATTGCATCTTTAGCTTTCTACAAGGTGAAATAAAGTGCTTATACTAAAATAATAGGAGTTGAACACTATATTAAAATTGTCATCAAAGTATTAGGGAGACAAAAGGAATTCAACTCAAAGGAAAACTTAGAAAGCTAAGTCTACTATCAAAGTCATACTAAAAAAAAACATTTGGTAGACATAAGACATTCTACAAAAAACTTGATATTGAAATGATCTTATGAAAATTGATCTTTTACCTTCAAAATACTAGGGGCACAAAAGGGATTCTACCTAGAGATTTGGAAACTCAAACCTTTGTCAAAACCATTGATTGAATATTAGAAATTTTAGGGTATTCTAAAAATATGAGAGTAGAAAAGAGTTCATCAAGTTTGATCTCTAAACTAGGGAGTCATAAGGTAGACAACTTCAAAGGCTATGAAAGATAAAATATTCTATCAAAACTATTTAATACTAGGGAGTTATAAGAAATTTCATTTCAAATATTAAACTAGAAGAAGCATGGATTAAATAGTAAGAAATGCATTCAATAGTGAGGAACTATTTCATGAATTGGAATTTTATTCACAAAACTCAATAGATACTCTTGATGGATACAAATATTTTTCTACTAGTAAGAAAGAAAGGTTCTCTTTGTTTCTTAAGGAAGCAAAAGAAAGAAATTTTATGATATTAATTTTTTATCTTCATGAAGTACATTTTAGATTTTGGTAGGATACTCAAAACATAGTTATATTTACATTAGAATAATGTTTGATGATATATCTATCATTAATTATTTTTGAATTATTTCAAAACATGGAATAAAATGAATAAAATAGCAATGAAATACTAAATCTTAGTCAATAATATTGTGATGATATACTAACTCACCATGAAGAAGATATATTACTAGTAACAATGCATAAACGAAGAAGAAGAAGAAGAAGAAGAAGAAGAAGGAAGATGAAGCATAACAAGAAATAAAATATGAAGATGAAAGAAATTATTTTCAAGCTGAATACAGATCAAAGTTAACCAAAGGAACAAGATGAAGATACTGATTATTTACTTGATTAGGATATATACAAGGAGCAAAATAAAGAAATCAAAAAAGAAGAGCTCAAAATCTAGAACCAAAATGAATACCATATTGAAGACTAAAGCCTTCAATAACCAAATAATGTAATACAAGGGGCTATTGGAATTTATTATATTATTTGGTACATGCCAATGTACCACCATGGGTACATGTTTAGATTGGGAGTTTATTAGATTAGGAATTGAGCATTTACTTTATGTAATGTAATAAATGCACAAGTATTGTTAGAATATGCAATGATGTAAATGTGCATGTTGTCCATATTTACATGAGTCCTTAAGAATAGGAAGATGAAGATTCATAGGAATATGGAATGCCAACAGTCATGTCTCATTATAAATAGGCCTTATTAGGTAATAAATAAAGAGAATAGAGATAGCATTGAGTAGAATAGTAGTAGATACAATGTAGAGCATGTATTCAATATGGAGAGTTTATGACCTCCATTTCCATCAATGTAATATTTTCGTGAGCTTTCATTAATGGTTGTTTTATGAGTAGTTATAGAAGTTTCTCATGCTATTTATTTGTTTATTATTTTACTACTTGTGGTTGCATTTCCTTTAAGTTTATAGCATCAAAAGCTAACAAAGATACTATTCGTGGTAAATTTAGTGGCATACTACCTTCCTCTACCTCCTTTTCATTTTCAACTTCATGATGTATTTAATATTTTTTATTAAAAAATTTCACATATTTTATATTGGAAATTGCTAGAGGTTTAGGACCTAGGCATGCTTCTAGTTGAGCCAATCAGAGTACTAGAAAGACACTTTGCAATTAAGAAACAAATAGGTATCATAGTGTAAGGTCCAATGGACCAATATTCTAATGATAGTATACCCTGCAAGAATACCAATGATATTCAAGAACTCTATCTTCAAATTTTTTCTTGAGTAAAATTGTAAAATAACATTCCATTGTAGTTTTGAATTTATATGAGACTTATCTTGATATTTTAGTAGAATATTATATTTAGTATGTTTATGTTTTGAAATATTATATGGATGATGGTTGCTAACAACTATTTTCTTCCAATTCATTGATATAATGACTATTTTTAGTATGGAAGTATGTCCCAACTCATATTTTATAGATTTTATACAACTATTAATTTATGAATTAGCATAATTAATAATTAGAGATTAATTAGTTTTCAATGTTAATTATTATGAATTGTATATAAATAGACTAACTTGCAAATTGAGCAAGTGTTGATAGGACACATCTAGGAAACAAAAGAGAGAATGTATCATTTGGGAGAAGAAAATAAATACAAAACAAGTAACCAGAAGAGAGACCTTACACACCACTAAATAATAATTGAAATTAACCATATAATTTATAACTATTTGTTTGTTCATGTATTTAAATGATGTGCCAAATTAAAAAAAAATGCATAATTACATTTAGATTCAAGTTGAAATAGTTCAAGTATTTTGGATAGCAAATTTTTATGCATGAAATTATTTATTTTTTGAATAAATTAATTTTATATGGTAAACAAAAGGACATTCCTCTCATACTATGGTCTCCTTAAATAGAATGCATTTTCTTGAGTAATGTTATAGTTATGTTTTTAAGTAAGGAAAAAATTATAAATATGCCTCAAGTACCTTTTTTGCCATGCATCAATTATATTATAAATTGTAAATTTTTGCTTTAAAGTATAGGAGAGGAATAAAGTATGTGAATAACCACAATAAAAAGTTGAAGGGTGTTTCACTTATGATGCCATTAGGGTATGATATAATCATTGTAGATAAAATAGTGAGCAAGAGTGAGGATTTTGGAATGGCACTATTGCCCCTCAATTGCTTGTCTTGTTTACGTTATCTACCTTGCATTTGGTTCTTGCTCTAGAAGGCATTGAATCTAGGTAATTTTATTGCTTAGAGAATAAAAATTATATAAATGTAAAAAAATGATAAGCACGATAATGATGTGGACTAAGAGCCAAGGAGAAACAATGAAAGTTTTTAAAATTTAAATTGATTCATGTCCAAGGCTGATGTTGTATGATGTAATATTGGATATGAATAACGGTATTCATTGTACAATTTATTGTAATATTTTATTATGTAATCCTTATAGGTCATGTTTAATCTTATAATGGTTAAACCCACCTTATAATCTTGTAGTTAATCTTAAATCCTTTCGTGTTATGTCATATTAAGGTTATGATCATTTTTATTATTGGGGATTTTGCTATTAGTATAAATACCTCCCACAATTTCCTATTTTATTATTAAAGTGTTGTGAATCCTATATATGAATAATGAAATGATTATTTGTGGTACCAGTACCATATCTCTTTGTGTCTCTTTCCTTTAGTTCATCCTTTTACATTTTTTGTATAATATTTGTGTGGATGGATTGCTTCTATTCATTTTTTTAAAATATTGTGAATTTCAACTTGAAATTAGAGCAAGTATGGATTTGGCTTACTTGGTCATGTATAAATATTCTTCGAATCTTATGGATTTTATTCTAAATTTTAGGATGAATTCTTATTCAATGTCTTCCAATATTTTTCCACCCAATGAATAAGAAATATTTATTTTCTTTTCTTGGTTCATTCTTTTAGAAGTGTTGGAAAAGAACCTTGTCATTTTTCCCTAAATTCTTTAGAAATTAGTAGGAGAATTTTTTTCACTACTCTAAAATTGATGCTTCAAATAATAATAAAAAAATTATGCTCAATATCTCTTGAAAAAATGGTAAATGCATGAACTCTTAAATTTAAAATGTTATTTTTCCCTTCCCTTTCACTTTGTCTTTGTCCCAAAGTGGAGAAAATTATGAAAAACCCTCATTTAAGGGGGAGGGGCATATCTCTTTGCAAATGGTAATGATACATTATGGTTAACAAAATGGAAGTAAAGGTACTTGCTCTCCATGATCATGAGTTAAATCCTCATCAAGTTTTGTTTGTGAAGGCGATAAAAAAATGGTTTGGGGATTGCATCATTTATTTTTGATAATATTGACTATTATTCCATTGAAGAATCTATGGCATGCAAATTATTTCATAGGATAACAATAGGGAGATCATGGTATTGAGTTCCATCCCCTATTTTTACTCCTCCAAGTTGGTTAAAGACTCTATAGAGTGCCTATCCAATGTCTTGTCAACAATCCCTATAGATATATGGATAATATTATGTTCATATGAGCATGACATCTAAAGCTCAATTATGACAAAGAACACCTCTTTTGCCATATGTTTTGCTATTGAAGATTGAAATAATACTTATCATAGTGGTAATAGCTTCCCTCTTTAAATGTAATCATGTCATTATGATTAGACAATTGGTCTTTACATCAAAGAGACCATAGTTTTAGTCCCTCTAATACTTTGTATTTATCATGTTAGAAAGAATTTATCTTTGGATGGCATGGCAACCAACATGTCCTCTCATAGAGCAACAAATCAATTTTTTATGCGTATATTACTCTTGCACCTATAAAATAAAATCAAGTGAAAAAATTGCAAGAGTCCAAAGGCATTGAAGTGGTGAAATATAAGTGGAAGACACTAACAAATCATGGATCGCTAAGTGGTAGTAAATTATTGATTTTCACGTTTCTAAGGTCTAGAGTTTTAATTATTTTTTTTTGGTGGTCCATTAGGGAAAATTTCTAAAGACCATAAATTTTGCATACACAAGTGTTTTGAGCCTTTTTTGTTAAATCACATGATTTTTTGAGATCTACACACAAGTGTCATTACTTGAAGAACTTGGGATAGTGTTAGGGATCAAATTGTGTAATATGGATCACTAAGTCCTAGTTACTAATCTTTATAGGAAAAAATATAATATTTGGTGAACTCAAATGAGTGGTCTATTATGTAGCAAAAACATGTGGTTCATCTTCCAAAAAGAGAAGTAGTAGCCCTTGATGAAGAGACTCACCACCAATAAGAAGAAGTTATTGGCCTATTTTACTTGTTGATTGAACTAAATTTGCTTTTCCACATCAAAGAGAAGAGTGAACCTATTAAGGTATGGTCAAAATTGCATGAGTTATTTGGAAAATTTAATACTACTAAAGTAAGTCACTTGGAATTAGAGCTTTCTTCCCTCAAATTGGCTAAGTTTGATAATGTTGAGAACTATATTGTGAGATTTAAAGCATTAAGAGTAGATATTGCATATTTGGAAGGAGAGAAGAAAGATGATGAAAAATGCATGAAGATTGTCCTTTCTAATATCTCTTCTTTTAAATGTTAAACTTCATGGTTCATATGATTTCTATGATTTTGGAATCTAAAAAAAACTTTTACTCTTGATCAACTTTTCTCTCTTCTAATTCATTTTTATGTCGCAATGGGGAATTATGGTGGTACATCATAAATTCAAGATCATGCAAAGGAATTTAAATCTAAGGAGGCTAAGACCCAAGGGCCTAAGGGACAAGATAAGTCCTCATTAATTCAAAGACCATTTGCAGATACTACAATATGGAATGACATCATTGCTTACTAAAATTGCAAAGGATTAAATTTGAATTATTAAAGATAGATGGACATATTCCAGATGTTGAAGAGAATTTTGAAAGATCAACCTCAAATATAGAGGTCTTCTAGAGCATACATTATGGAGGAATTATATTATTTTCAATAATATTTTCTTTCCTTGGCCCCTTTGTTTATATTATTAGGGGCGTTAAAATTATAATATAAGTCATGGCTAATGTTAGCTTTATGTTATGTGATATTGGTTAGGCCTAAGAGAATTCATTGTATAATGTACTGAATTTATTATAAAATTAATTATGTAAGTCGTATAGGTTTTGATTAACATTTTTATGGTTAAACCCACCTTATATTTTTTTAATTCACCTTAAAACCTTTCTTGGTGGAGGGACGTATTAGAGTCTATCCACTAGGGCTCACCATATTGCCAAGAAGTTTGTAAAGTTATCATCTTTAGACTACTTGAGATTATATATGACACTAATCATGATATTTTCTTTGATATAGATAGATAATTATTTGACAAACATCTCAATAAGATCTCTAAAAATTTTAAGAAAATACCTTAGTATTTGGTTGTACCATTCCAAGGTAGGGTTGCTAAGAATTTGGGAAACAATCTTAAGTAGCAATATTTTATCATACTAAATAGTCTAAGGTGATTAATGGGATCTTCCTCCCCCTTATACATTTGAAACATAGGTATTTCAAAGTTAGGAGGAGGGTGACTATCTACAAAATGATCCAAGGGTTGGTTGCACAAGTCATCATAAGAGTACTTATATCTAGAAGAATATCCTTGTATTATGGACATCTATAGTTTTAGTAGCTATAATTGAGAGGTTAAATTTTTGATCTCAAAAGAAATAGAATTTTATTGCACATAAGGCATGTTGAGATTTAAGACAACCTTGATAATTGACATGAGGATAAGGTTGATGCATTGGGGTATACTATGTTTATATTGACATCATATGATTCATCCCAAGCTAATTTAAATAAAAATATTAGAATATAAAGGATGAGAGATTGTGGAAGTAGGTTTTTGAGAGAAACCCATACTCACACTTCTAGGAATAGAAGGAAGATTGTTGAAAAGAGTATTAGAGACTGGGACTCTAGAGGGTACATATTTTTTTTGGTAAATAAAAATCTTCATTAATTATCGAGTTTTATAGTGAAGAACACAAGCTTATACTAAGAGGGGGGGGTGAACAGTATAAGACCTCTTTTTACTTTCTCTATTTAACTTCAACTTTACAAAGCAATGAACCAATAGCAATATCAAAGCAATGCATAAAGCAACACATAATGAGACACCAATTTTAATGTGGTTCACCCAACATGGGCTACATCCACAAAAAATTTCTCTAAAAAGCTTTCTCAAAGTTCTTTGGGAATCCTTCCCAATTACAATGTTTATGAGCCTCAGCCCAAAGGAGAAACCTTCCCCTACTCAAGTATTTATGAGCCTCTGCCCAAAGGAGAATCCTTCCCCTCCTCACGAATTTATGAGCCTCCTACCCAAAGGAGAATCCTTCCCCTCCTCACAAATTTATGAGCCTCCTTCCCAAAGGAGAATCCTTCCCCTCCTCATGAATTTATGAGCCTCCTACCCAAAGGAGAATCCTTCCCCTTAGCTTTGGAAATGATACTTCAGAAGATCACCTGCCTCTTATTCCGCTAGCATGTGGAACTCCTTTCCACAGAAGACCTCCTGTCCTCAATGCTCAGCCTCAAGAGACCTCTATCCTCAGTGATCACCTCCACAGCAACTCATCAACCAGTACTAAACACAGTCAGTCGGTCTAGCACAAGTCTTCCTCACTCTATCAGATCTGTCCCAAGCTCAACTCATAAAGCTTGAACAAATCAATCTTTTTTGCACACAAGCCTTCTCAAATACTTGTCAAAATTGTCCTCGGGTTATTCTCAAAGAACCACTTCAACTCTGTCCTCAAGTCCTCTGCTAGGACCTATCTAAATCAGCTCACAAGTCCTCCCTAGAACTTGTCCAAATCAGCTCACAAGTCCTCACTAGAACCTGTCCAAATCAGCTCACAAGTCCTCACTAGAACTTGTCCAAATCAGCTCACAAGTCCTCACTAGAACCTATCCAAATCAGCTCACAAGTCCTCACTAGAACCTATCCAAATCAGCTCACAAGTCCTCACTAGAACCTGTCCAAATCAGCTCACAAGTCCTCACTAGAACCTGTCCAAATTAACTCACAAGTCTTCACTAGAACCTATCCAAATCAGCTCACAAGTTCATCAAGAAAAAATTGCTTAACATAAACCCACAAAGAGAATTTTTAGAGACCCAATGTGATTCATCAACCTCATAGAAGCATAAAGAGAATTTCTAGAGGCTCAATATGTTCTATACTTAACTCCCAATCTCAATCTCAAATCTCATAGAAACATAAAGAGAATTGTTAGAGACAATATATTCTATACTTAACTCCCAATATCAATCTCAACTCAATCTCAATCTCAAAAGAATAAGATAGATATAGTATGCTTTTCTCAAGAACATGAAAAACAACCCAACAATTGCCAACCATGCAATATCTCATATAACAATGATACTCATGTTCTTTCCACAACCAATATCTTTTCTCAACCAATTAGGGCTTTAACAACAATGCTTATAGACAAGGTTTAACCAATATCATTCAACTCAACATTAACCTTGAAGAATTCAACCAATCACTACATGAAATGGACACTAGTAGACATCCTTTTCCCTCCAAAAATATTTGAACAAAACAGCCACCAACATAAATCACCAATGCAAAGAATAACTTGCTCAAATCAATCTCAATGGAGTAAGCCCAAAACATGAATCAAGTAAAGCATTAACTTGATCAAAACAACCTCTATGGAAGCAACTCAACCATCAATCTCAAAACAGCCAACTAAGGGTTTCACCATCTCAATGCAAGTAGCAAGACTTACTAACATAAACCCTAGTGCAAAATGCTTCCTCTTCCTCAACCAGAATTATGCATTCACCCAAAAACTCATCAATGATTTTAATGCATAAACAATCTTCAATATCCAGAAAATAGGATTTACACCATCAAGAATACCTAGTAGACAACCTTTTCACTCCAACTCAATTTCAAAAAATACACCATCAACAATATACATGGAAGAAGTTGCCCATACCTTTGTTTGAGGAAGAAGAGGATAGTTCTTCAACCTGTTACCAACACCACCCTCAACTTTGCCACCAAGTTAGGGTTAGATCATAAAAGTAACCACAAAAATATTTATTCCATAAAACAACTTATGACTCCAATCCTTAGAAGTCAACTACCAAAAAATATAAAGCATACAAACAATATATCCTTTTACACCTTATTTCTCCAAATTAATTAAACCATGCTCAAGGAATAATAGCTTCTAAGCAAATCTCACTCAAAAATCAAGCCAAAAATCTCAACCACACACTATCAACCTTATATCTCCAAAGAAGCATTTAACCTTAAAAATAATTTTAAATAAATTTACCCAACCACTTCTTCTTTAACAAAATGCAGATTTTATTTAAAAAACCTTACCAAAAAAATGCTTCCAAAAATCGCGAGTCAACAGTGCCTCCAAAAAAATTGGAGCGCAAAAACTCTTCTCACACTCCACGGTGGGAGTCGAACGCTTGACCTCCCTTCAAGCGCCTTCGCAGAACAGTCATTGCCACTAGGCCAACGATGCTAGCTTGAGGGCTAGCAAGAGTCTCCTTCTCCTTAACCCTTTGGCGATGGATAAACATGGAGAAAAAATGATAACCATAGCTTTTACTTCCCAACTTTTTGTGCAATTCAAATTTCTTTCACACCATTGCTTTGGACTATAGGTTATGGCTTATATAGCCAAACTTCCATGCTATGCATGACGTTGGCGGGAGGATAATTTGAACTTTTCAAATTAATATTATTTTGGCGCCTTCGAAACAACTTTAGGTTTATGAAACCCTTTTGATTATTTAAAAAATAATCAAAGGTCTTTTAGACCTTAGACCTTAGGTGGAGAACCCATTAAATTATTAAAATAATTTAATCACTAAATCAAATAAATAATTAATTAAAAAACCTTAAAAAGGTGTTATTAATTAAGTTATTTAATTAATAAGTGTCTCCAGCCTTTGCATTAAGCTGAGAGTGGTTTTGAGAAAAACCCTTAATGCATCCACCTGGTTTTAATAAAAACCCTTAAACCTGCCATGGTTTTGATAAAAACCTTTTCATCTGCCACATGGAATCTCTTCGAAATCTTCTAGAAAAGATTCTTTGGAATCTTCAACCTTTGAAGCCAATAAATCCTCTTGACATTAATGCCAGTTCCTTTTGACATCAATGACAACTCATAGACAAGAAGCTAGGATTTCAAACCCAAAATTGCCAACATGCAGGTTAACCCAAAACCTATTACAATATCCAACCTTCTGCTGAGATTGTAGATCCTAGTCATCCTTGAAAATTTCTTACCAAAAATTGTGTTGAATCCCCTACAACACCTTACTAACAAAGCACACCCATACCTAAACATAACTGTAAACATTACTTACATTGACAAGAATTGAAGTTTAGAACTTTGCACTTGTGAAACCTGTTGCTTGCCCATTTCCTATTCTCTATCAGAATCTTCCAAGGCTTACACCCTGTTACCTTCATTTCCAATTTGGTATGATTTATAGGGAAACCCCATAGTTATTACTAGCTCCATGGGGAAAGAACACCCATTCATCTTTCTCCTTAACGGGTAGGTTTCTTTTCATGACTAATAATGTTTTCCACTTCACGTGGCACACCTTGTGTCCATGTCACCAAACTACCAACATCAACACCTATGTTGGCTAATTTTTCAGCTAACCTGTTGGCCTCATGGTACACATGATGAGCCCTCCTATTTTGTCTTGCTATAAAAAGGATCCTCACTTCATGGATGACTCCCTCGATTCTCCATGGAGTTTTTTTGCCATTGGTTAACAGGTTGATGATTTTCATAGAATCATCTTCAATCATCAAGTTACCTTGAGTTGCTTGGGCTACTTGCAAACCTCTCCAAAGGGATCTAGCTTCTGCTTCATTATTAGTTCTGATTCCCAATGGTTTAGCAAAGGCCTTGACCAGATTTCCTTGATGATCCCTGATTATTCCTCCAGATCCATCTCTTCCCGGGTTCTCCTTGGCTGCACCATCAAAATTTAGTTTAAACCAACCCAGGGGGGGTGGCTCCCAAGAAATCCCATTTTTGGGATTGGACAAAGGAATGGAAGGTTTTTCCTCAATACCTAAGGCCCGAGCTAATTGTTTTTCTTGGGGAAGAATTGAGTGGTTCTCATCCACTAAGGTACTAAGGTTTTCTTTCGCAAAGACAATAATCCTGTTGAGGATGGTTTTTGGGTTGTGAATGGTATCCTTAAAGGCTCTATGGTTCCTTTCTAGCAAAATCTTCCAGATAAAATGATGCCAACAGGTTTTCCATAGGTACTTAAGTTTTAGGCTAACAAAGGGTTGAGGTCATTGATGAAACACTTCAAATAAAAGAGTGGGCTTTACCCATGAGATCCTAAAGGCTTGGAAAAGTTCATCCAGGATGGACTCCGCTATCGGACACTCCATAAACAAGTGTTGGGTTGTCTCCCATCCTGCCCTGCACATGTAGCAATGGTTAGCAATAACCATACCTTTGGATAACATATTGTCCATAGTGAGAATTTTTCCTTGAATCACCAACCATGAAAAAAAGGATACTTTAGGAATTAAGCCTTTGATCCAAACCAAACTCGGTTGAAATTGTTGACCTTCCACATTGAGAAGCAATTTATAGGTAGACTTAATTGTGAAGTCACCACTTTCAGTATCCCAAACAATGTGATCTTCATCCTCTCCAAAGGGAATAATTTGTTGAGTTAAAATGTTATAAAGCTCTTTAGACTCTGCTTTAAAACCCTGTACTCTGATGTGTTTCCACCTGTTGATATTTATATCCTACCACATATAATTTGCAACCTTCTTCCCAATATGCTGCTCCATATGCTCTTGAATCCTAGCCAAACAAGGATTATGGGATAACTCCTCAGCTCTCACCCACCAATCCTTCCAAAAGTCTATTGTTTACCCATTTCCTAGAATCCATCTAAGACCTTTCTTGACAAGATCCCTGCTCGTGAGGATTACATTCCAAAAAGTAGACCCCCTGCTAGCTAAGTTGTCATTAAGGAAGTTCACACCTTTGAGGTATTTTCTTCTAACTATGGCAGTCCATTCATTATCGACCTTAGTCAATAACTGCCATGCTTGTTTGGCTAATAGAGTTGTATTGAGATGAGCAACTCTCCTCAATCCTAACCCCCCATCAGCTTTAGGTTTGCAAACCTTGTTCCAACCTACTAAATGGATCCTTTTCTTATCCTCAATCCCTGACTAGAGAATTTTTTTTGAAGCTACTCAATTTTGTGATACACCTTGCTGGGAGCTCTGAAGACTGATAAGAAGTAAACGGGTATACTTTGAAGTGAAGCCATAGTTAAAACTGCTTTGCCTACTTGAGATAACATATGTCCTTTCCAACCTGCTAGATTTTTTTGGATCCTCTCTAGAACTATGTTCCACATTGATCCTTTAGGTTTCCCCATAAATAGGGGAAGACCTAAATAGGATGTGGGAAGGGATGCAATCTGACATTCCATGATCCTTGCTATGTTTTTTTGCCTAGGAATGGGGGTATTGATGAAATAAAGTGTGCTCTTATCAAAATTCACTTTCTGTCTAGCTACTTCATACATTATGAGAATATTTTTAATCCTTCTTGCCTCAACCACAGAATCCAAAGTCAGTAGCAATGTATCATCAACAAATTGCTGATGTGTCACCGAGGTAGTTAGCGACGTGGCCTTGATACCTGATATGAGTCCAGCTACCGTTGCTGCCTTAATGGTTCTTCCCAAGGCCTTAGCTACAATTATGAATAGCATAGGACTTATGGGATCTCATTGTCTTAGACCACATATGCTTTGAAAAAAACCTGCAGTAGACCCATTAACCAAAACTAAAAAATAAGGCTTAGAAATACACTCTCTTATTAACTTGACCCCATTTCATGTTGAAGCCAAATTTTAATAAAACTGCCTCTAGGAATTCCCAATTTATCCTGTCATAAGCTTTTTTCATGTCTAACTTTAAATCCATGACTGCTTTTTTGGTTTGAGCGGTTGTATGAAGAGCCTCATGAACAGTAATAACTCCATCTAAGATTGATATTCCTTGTATAGAAGTTCCTTGACTTGGATCAATGATAACGGGTAGAACTTTCTTCAAACGGTTGGCTAAAAATTTGGATAGAATTTTATAGGATATATTACACAGGCTAACCGGCCTAAAGTCATCCATAGTCTTGGGGTTGGGTCCTTTAGGAATCAAAGCAATGAAAGTTGAATTGAAACCCCTTGGAATATGATTTGAACTTTGGAACTCCTTGATTGCAGCAATAACTTCTACTCCAACAATATCCCAACAAACTTGGAAAAACCGCAGTGAAAACCCATCCGGCCTAGGAGCTTTTTCAGGATCCATGTTAAACAAAGCCTCCTTGATCTCTTCATCTAAAAAATCTATTGTAAGAGACTCATTAATCATTTCATCAATGAGTTGTGGAATGAATTGAAGGAGAGAGTCCTTTGCTTGGGCATTACAGGCCCGTTCTTCACCCAATAATGAACTAAAAAAATTAAAAGCCTCGTCCCTGATCTCTTGAATGTTTTGAGTTGAGTATCCATCCACCTTAGTTAAATTTCTAATATTATTGTTGCTTTTATTGCTCAATGTGGTAACATGGAAAAATTTTGAATTAGAGTCCCCTTCCTTTAGCCATAATGCCCTTGATTTCTGCCTCCAATACATCTCTTCACAAGCTAAAATATTATAAAACTCACAAAGGGTTTTCTTATCTTCAGTCCTTATCGCCTCCTCATAGGTTCCATTTTGGATTTTGCTTTCTATTATTCTCATTTTTTTCCCCCACTTGCTCTCTTATTCTCAAAAATATTTCCAAAGACTTCTTTATTCCATATTCTAAGGTTGTTTTTCACCATCTTAAGTTTTTGAGATAGTTTGAAGGAAGCACTTCCCTGGATAGGCTGCTCCCACCATTCCTCTATTCGTTTCTTGAAGTTTGGATTTTTAACCCACATTGACAAAAATATGAATGGCTTTTTAAAGGATTTAGCCTAAAATGCCTCCCATAGAATAAGATTATGGTCTGAAGCACATTTAGGAAGGGCTTGTAATGTTGAATCACCAAACATTGTTGTAGCTTCCTTGGATAAAAAAACCTATCCAACCTTTCTTGAATCAGCTAACTTCCTATCCTCTTGTTACTCCATGTAAATTTAGCTCCTTTTAGTCTTACATCCATCAATTCATTTGTGTTAATGAATTCATTGAAGTCCTCCATGCTCCTTGAGGGTAACCTAGATCCTCCCTTCTTATCAGATGGGTAAATGGGGGTATTGAAATCTCCCCCAATCACCCAAGTAATGTCTTTAAAATCTTGGCTCAAATGCCCCAAAAACTCCCACCGTTCAGAACGCCCTTGGACAGAGGTGGAGGCATAAACATTTGACATAATCCAATTCTTATTAGTATCAAAATCATGAAATAATATAGTTAAGACTCTTTCATTTGCCTGAATAATACTTCCTTCTATTTTAATAGGATCCCATAAGATCATGAGGCCCCCAGGTGCTCCTCTCACTTTTTTAAAGGCCACTTCCCCTTGCTTCCAAATCCTTCTAGCTATAAGTGTTGATTGTGCCTCATCTGTTTTGGTTTCTTGAAGAAAAATGATAGTAGGATTCCAATCCTTCCTCATAGACTTCACCATCCTTTATTTTTGTGGGTCATTTAGGCCTCTCACATTCCATGAGAGAACCTTCATTTAGACTTTTTGATATTTTTTCCCCGCCCCCTTCCATGCTCCAAAGGGGGTTTGTCAATTTTGCTATTATCCTAGCCAA
The DNA here is from genome assembly GCA_028583015.1 of Wollemia nobilis. Taxonomy (NCBI): domain Eukaryota; kingdom Viridiplantae; phylum Streptophyta; class Pinopsida; order Araucariales; family Araucariaceae; genus Wollemia; species Wollemia nobilis. The sequence continues at coordinate 2,872,074 of JAQPPZ010001274.1, read as the reverse complement.
TAATAGCTTGTTGTAACAATGTTCTTTGCTTTCCGTTTGCAATTTCTTCATTGATTCTCATTCTATAGTGCTCTATTGTAGATATTCTCCCTTTCTTTCTTTCACTTCCATAATCTATCAGAGGCTTGGTAGTGCTTCTAGTCTTTTTTGGACTGAAATGAGGGGGCATATATTGTGATATTCTAGGGCTTGAACCTTCTTCCTCATTTTGGGGGTTTTCAATTCCCTCTTCATCCTTAGCCTTGTTTTGGTTCACCTCTCCTATCTGGTTCCTAAATAGGGGGCTTTCCTTCAAGGAACCTTTTACTGTTGGGCTCTTCTGATAAGGGATAATTTGGTCCACTACCGGATTAGGAGCTACATTCCTAGCTCTTGTTTCCACAACTTCGACTCTTGACTCTATTTTTTCCATGTTTAAACTGAAATGACCTGGAAATTTTTCTTCATTTTGAGCATAGCTTTTGGGGATTTTTATCATAGCTATGGATGATCCCGATTTGGATGGGGAGTCTAGGGTTTCAGGAAACTTGACACTGATGGTATCATCCTTACTATTTTATTTTTCAAATTCTAGATTTGCTAGGATATCAAACATGTTCAAGCTGGGATCTTTATTAAATACCTTATGATTTTTGCCTCCCTCATTATGTTGCTTTCCTTTCTCCTGGATTTTTGCCAGTTCTGTGTTGGCTTGGTCAGCCTAGTTATTATTAACTTGTCTGTATCCTTCCAAGTTAATATGTGGTCCTTGAAACTTTGGGATCCCTCTCCCATTAGCTTTCCCCAGAAAACCTTCGCTCATGGCTTCCTTGTTTGTAGTTATTGTCAGACATTGGGCTTGAAGATGGCCTTGGGTTTTGCACATGCTACAAAATGCCAGCTTGTTCTCATTCTCCATAGGCCAAATCCTTAGGAAATCTCCATATGCTAGTTCCACCTGAGAAGGTAGATCATAATCCAAGTTTGCATTTACACAGATCCTGGCATGCGTTAGTCTAGTCCTTGCCTAGGTTGAATGGTCTATTGCCATGAGCTCTCCTATCGTCTTTGCTATGCCACTAAGCCAGTACTCATTAACAAACTAGACTAGGAGGTTTGGTAAGCGGACCCAAATGGGTGCTATATTAATGTTCTGCTTCTCAGGGTTGAAATCCTCCCCCCACTTCCTCAGAAAGAGGCTACGTCTTCCTAGAAACTAGGGTCCTCCTGTCAAGATGCACTCTGCATCATCTTTATTGTTGAGTCTTATCATAAAAAAATCTCTTGACATGGCTACGATTTCTAAGATTCATGAAGTTTTCCACTTTGTCACGGCCCATGAGCAAATAGTCTCAATGTCCAGCCTTCCTCCCAAAAACTTGCCAACTAAGGATGATGCCTCCATATCCAAGAATCTTTCCATAATCTCCACTGGCATAGTTAACCTATTATTGTTTGGTATTAGGGGCGGTAGTTCACTGACTGGATCCTTCTTTTTCCCATTCAGCATTTCCAAAAAGGTTGGGCCCTTGTTGCCAGCTCCTGAACCCCAGTGGGACCCTTTTTTTGAGGTTTTATCTAGAGGATCTGTACCTTTAGCCTTTTCAAACTGAGCTAATAGGGAATCCTTTTCCTTTCTAGCTATAGCATTATGCCCTACCTCTGGATCTTCTCCTTTCGTTGGTTCAAAATTCTTGCCTATCATTTTTGCTCCTCCTCTGCTTCCTCTGCTTCCTCCACCACTCCTCATCTCTGGTGCGAGCTATTCTTATCAATAAAAAATTTTAAGCATAACTAGAGGGTACATATAGGTTAGGCATGTAACTCATGTATATGGTGGACTTATATGTTTGAAATTTGGTGAGGTCATGGAAAGGCTCATTTCATTTGCAAACTATCTTAGTGGTGATTCCAACCCTTCTGAATTACCCTGCTCAACTAGTTCATCATTCATCTCAATGTGCCACACATTGTCCCATCATGATGAGTTGTATTGCTTGTAACCTTGACATGTGTTGTCTACACCATGATATTTGTCATGCTATGTCTATGTGACATCCTCTTGCTACATGATGTCTATCTAATTTACAATCTCATCATCCAATTTAATCTCAACCACATTTACTGTCTCACCCTCTTGAGAAGTTTGAATCATTTGTGTAGTCTCAACCAGTTGAGCAGTACCAACCAATTGGATAGTCTCAACTTATTATGTACTCTTATCCACCACCATAACTCCAAACTATTGCACAACATTCCTTTGTACAATTGGTTGCATAAAATTTGTTTGCTCCATTTCATTTGAATCCTCCACTCCATATTTCTCAATCTATCCTAGGGAAAGTGAAGGAGAAATTATTTTTATAGTGCATTTATGCCACTATAAATGTTTTTCCTTACTCCTTGACAACTTTTTGTTTTTATTTTCTTCCTCCTCCTCTTATGCTTCTTCCTCTTCTTCGAATTAATTATAAATGGCCTTTGTTTTATTTTATTCTTAGATATGTTGCATAGGTCCAATGTCCACCCAATGGATAATGTTTGGGTACCCTTTATAATCATGATAGGTCACCCCCATTTTGGTACAATAATATTATTCTTGTATGTCGCATCTAACAATAATGCAATAGTGTGAAAACCCATCAAGAAGTTTTTGGTTGTGAATAAGTTATGTATGCATTTAGACAAATACAATGTCTAGTCATACTTATTTCCTTCCATCACTCCCTACATCTATTGTATGAGCCACGTGGAGGTCTTTAAATCTCGCTATTCTCTTGATAAGTGGGATATCACCAGAAATGCACTTCAACTCCTCGTTGCATAACATATGCATTCAACCCTTGCTCTCATGGGATGATAGTTTGGATAACTCTTCAATTGTTAAAGCTCAGATATTGTAATACTAGTTAATTAATCTTAAAACCTATGCTTTTATACCTCTTTATGCACTTTTTGTTGTGGTGGACCATGTATCTTTAACACTCTCTAGAAATCTTGCATAGTAAAAATATTCACAATGTATACTATTCAACTTCAATTTTGTTGTGATGTCTATTAAGTTTATAATTTACCAATATTTTTACCAACTAGGGTTTGAGTGATTCCTTGTCAAATTTTGGAGCCTACAACATAAAGTACAAATTCCTTCCTAAATACCTATTTCAAATCGTGTCTATCAAGGTGTTTATTTCACCATTTTTGACATTTCTCACTTGTATTTGAGGTCATGTAATCTCTAGACAATGGGAATTACATATGCACCTTTCCCTTTGTTGGTAGTGAGAGCACATACCATACCTATTGATATGACCTTCATTGCATAGATTTTCTAGTTTGATATTGTGTAGAATGTTGCATGGAAGAATACCCTCTCTATAGAAATGGGTGCATGTGCTCGCTTGAGAGATACATTTTCAATAGCTTCTATATATTTGGTTGTTAGATTTGTTGTAGTAGTGGGTATCTCTACGAAAAATAAAAGTGTATCAATATATAATCATGATCCTTTTGTTTGAATAGAGAGTGATGCTCATGTTGTGACTTTGACCTATGTAGGTGCATTTAGAAGCCTTGTTGTTGTGTGTGTTCATGCTCGCATTGGTGTGATGTTCTAAGTTGTGACATCAGAGTACTTTTTTATTGTCTAGTATATAGAGGAACTCTTTGGAGCTTATGGTTATTATATTTCGTAGTCATAATTATGCATGTCCTAGACATGGCATTTACAAATATGGATTTTTAAACTTGCATAGATTGAAGCCTCTTGTGCATTTGATAATTTGTAAGGTCTACCAATAGTTGTAATTTCCCACTCTCATCTTCATCACTTTAGTGTCACTTTGCTTCTAGTGCAGCTTCTTCAAAAATATTATGCATTGCACATATCCAATCCATTATGTGCAAAAACCAATAATTCTCATAAGTGTACACTTCACATACACACGATAATAATTTTTGATGTGATTGATCTTTTACTACACATGCCAATGCATATCATCATCAAGAAATATAATGTGGTAGAATTTCAATGTGATAGAAATATGATAAGTGTTATTTATGCATAACTTTATGCCTTGGTTTATGAATCCCCTATTTTCCTAGATAACCAACTTTATCTATACTATGCATTCTTAGTCCTGAATAGAGTAGTTTGATTGTTCATGCACTAGGTACAAAATTTGAATGTCATACAAATATTTGACATATATTTATGGATGCATGACCTTGTATGTATGGCATGCTACTTATTTTTGATGATATATACTCCTTATATAGTGTTATACATTTTCTAGGTAGCACCATATGGGATGCTTTTTCCTTTCCCTTTTCTTTGGATGATGTGTCATAGATGTGTGAAGGTGTGTTTAACCAAAACAACCTTGTACAACCTTTACTCAATCCTTTTTATCTTCCAGACAACAAATGATTCACCTTTAAAAGTGTATAACCAAATCTAGACAGTAAACAACCTCAATAATTTTATTGTACTCACTTTTATTCCTTGGACGATGTGAAAAATTTCTCTTCAATCCATAAATCTCTTAATATTTATAATTTTATAAAATGGTAGCTCTAATTTTTTTATATTCTTCCTCTATCTTCTTGGATAGTGGAAAAGGGTTTTCTCTAGTTTGGAAACATGGGATAATTTTTCTTCTTGGAAATAGATCCAAACCTTAGATCTCATGTTCCTTAGAAGGTTTTTTCTTATTGGACATCAATCTCTCTTGTGTTGGTGCATGTAAAAATGGTATGTGAAGTTTAAAAAAAAAGTCAAGTTTTAGACTAGCTTGTACTATGTTGGATACTTGGGCGTGCACATGCATGCATACTAACAAGTGGTATTTTATATACAATACCTACATGTAAAACATAGGGGGGTTAGGAAACTTGCCTAAATGACATATCCTATTATATACATAGCCTAGCAAGATAACCAAATGACCCAAATAGACTATTTGTCATTTGTTGAACATGTTGGTGGTGTCATATGGCCAAACAATTTTATAAAGGCTTGACAATAGGAAATCCTATGTACTAGGTCTATTGTCTATGAGATAATTAATGACTTTATTTCTAATTTTAACATAGGATATTTTCTCCTTGTCCTTTATGTTGTCTTGCATAGGCTAGACAATATTTTTTGTCAATAGATGACCCATCTATTAGTATATGTTGTGATGACTTTTGACACTTATAAAATTTTGTGATAACTTGGGTCCAAGGCTAGATGACCTAGATATATATGACCTAATTCCAAATGGTCAAGGTCATAAGGCAAATGACCTAGTGCCAAAATACCTCCTATGAAACCACTTATTTTGCCATTCAATCTTGTCGATTCATCATTTGATATCGATAATTGGTCATTTTATTTTTTTTTCCAAGACATATTCTTATCATTTATCTTCATTGGACTTAGTTGCATCATGTTTTTTTCATCATCATATGCATCAAACATTAAGTGACTTATTGTTGAACTAATTTTATTCATACCACATGTTAAAGGGATATTGCAATGATAAATTTTCTCCTATGCACAATATTGAACCTGAATGGTTTCAACCATTCGAGTGGCTACTGTCATTCCACCCATGCATACACATACTTATATTTTTTTCTGAGATGCTTCCATATTTGGACTCAAATATGGAAATATCATTTTTATTTGAACTTAAATCATATCATTGGAATTGTGATGATGTCTTCCTCACTTTCAAAATATTAACCATCACCACATAATTGCAAGTATTTTAAGAAATATGAACTACTTGGTTCCACCTTTGACAATTTCCTTTGTATGGATTGATCATTGTGTTTAAAATTTTGTGCATCAGCATTCTGTGACAATATTGCTTTATACCCTACACGCGCTATATTATGAGATTTATAATGCACATAGTTAGTTGCTTACTCTCTTGAAGTAGTTGTTCCATATTTCATAACATGTTGAACCACATACAACCAATGGCTACCAAATTAATTGGTTCACTCTTATCATTACCTTCTTCATGGAGCTTATCCATCATACATCTCAAGTTTTGAACTTTTGGATGTTTAATTGGCCTTGTTGGCTTCATCATCATGTGACTCTATTTATTATAGTATACACAATGAAGGGGATGATCATCAACCTTGTTTTTTGGAGTCTCACATGCATGTGCAACCTCATTTGTCCATGGTATTTAGGCTTCAACTAATTCTACTCATTCATTGGACCTTGTTGTGTGCAACTTGTCTCCCTTTTCATAGCTTCTTGATCAAAAAGTGATACCACTTGTTTTGTTGTGAATTTCTCATCATCGGCATCATACTTATCATAGTTTACATATCTAAATTGAACTTCATAAATTGTGATGTCATCAAAGGATAATTAGATGCATTAGGAAATTGATCCAAACATATTTTCAAAATCATAATCTACAAGGTTTAGCTTCATGTGAACCTTGTAGGATTTTAGTTTTGAGCCTTTCATCACATTTAGATATGGTGTTTCATCCAATTGCTTGGGATATACATATCTATTCCCCATTACCTCTCCAAATTAGAAGCAACCATGCCACAATTGTTTTAATTTCTTGAGATTAATATCTTGCTTTCCATTGAAATTTATAATGAGGTCTACTTGCTTTACTTTCATGCTATGAAGGTGATTCTCATGCTAGTAATTATGTCATCATTGAGCTATCTCTATATCCCATTGTACCATCACTTATTTTTATCAAAATTTCTCAATGTGAATAGCCTCTCCTCCAAGATTTCTTGGTCTCATAGTTGGTTCTATACTACCACTTCCAAACTCAAGATCAAAATTTTCATTGGTACATCTACCACTTGCCTACACATGAGTTGGAATAGATATGATTTTATGTTGGATTGTAAGTTATTATGTGGTCTCATAGGACCATTGGAATTTTAACCTAATTTGCACATTATATTTTATAGGTTTTATATAATGTTGAGACCAACTTTTTGGTTGCTTCCACCTACCCATACATTTGTGGGTAACAAGGTATTGATAATGAATTAAATATCCTAAAATTTATTGTTAACTTCTAAATTACTTTATTCACAAAGTGTCTCCTATAATAATTTGTAATTTGTAGCAGTATGCCAAATCATGTAATGATTTGCTAATACACAAAGTATGTAGTGCAAGTCATGGAGTAGTCAGTAATTCCCTTACCTTGAACCACTTTGTCAGGTACTTTATAGTGACCATGATGTGCATGCATGTCTTCCTTGTATTGGCCTTTAAGAATTTGACAAAATCCAACCACCACCTTTAAAATAGTTCCTATGGTTGCAAGAGATGCAAAAGCATGAAGACTTGACATAGTGGTTTCCTTGTCCTCTTATAGGCATTACATGAAATATAGACTCCTTCACATTATAATATATAGGGTGGAACTCCATATTCTAACTAGTAGGACTCTCCTTCCTAGCATGCCAAGTCCTATGTTCCCTCTTTCCAAGTCTTCATGTGTGTTTTTCAATGTACTATGCACTTCTTCCTCTATTATGCAACAATACAATATCATGTTAGGTCCATTTTGTACAAAAATCCTCCAATCAGCTAAAATTATCACAACTCCAAAATAATCCTCCGTCATTCAACTAGTGACAACTCCTTTGGTAGGTCTCCCATGGATAAGTATATCCCAATATGCTCATATCAATATGACATCATTGTGATTGTAAACAAATTATTTGGAGAACTAATATGACACTCCTCCCTCTATAGGTTTTCAAGAATGTATGTGTGATAGTTGGTTTTCACTCACATGCTTCTTCCTAGGTTTGAGCACTACTTAGAACATGAACTCTTGTAATGTGACAAGCCACCTTCTAACTCATTCTTGTATGGTCAAATTATTGATCAAGTAAAGGAGGGATTGATAATTAGAATAAAATATGAATGGGTCCATGAGCAAATAGTGTTGAAACTTCTACATTGCATAGACTATCCCTAATACCCAACATATTTGACATGGTTTAATTTTTCTCAAGGTGTGACAATAGCAAATTTCCAATGTAGATTATATGGTCCATACCCATGCTACATATCTTGCATCAACACAAGAAATTATGAACTTTGATACATTGATGTGAACATGAAACTTCTTGTTTCTCTTTGGAAACACCAAAATGAGGGTATTGTTTAACATGGCATTTAGTTTCTCAAAGGCATGTTGGAGCTTCTCTATTCACTTGAAAGGAACACCCTTTTATAGGAGTGCATCAACATGAAGGATATTTGTGCAAAATTCTTGATGAAACTTCAACAAAATTGAACATACCATTGAAAGTATTGTAGCAAGTTGATGTTGTAGGGTTCTTCCATGCTTACCACAATAAAGATCTTGTTGGGATTTATCTTCATCCTTGTGTAACATGCGATATGGCACTAAAATTTCTCATAAGGCACTAACAAGTTACATTTATTTGTGTTTAGTGAAATGGGAGTATTCATAAACAACGTATGCATTCTTCTAGTACCTTCAAATGCTCCTCCATCTCATAAAGCAACTAATAATTGAGGAAAATTTTAAACTTTTCCATTAACATATATTCAAATATGTATTAAATTTTTCCTTGGAATATGAAATGTGTTTCATTGAGTGGAATTTAGTTGTATGTGTAGATTTCATTCTCCATAATGAAGGTGGTCTTCAAATTTTTCTTGGCAATGCTTGTCTACTTAAAACTAGGAAATCCATCCATAAAGTGGTAAGACCCTGCAAGTTAGTAAATGAATTAAAGAATCGCAGCTTTGATGGAATCACTATTATCTTGATGAGGAGTACTCAATCAATGTATATATAAGATAAATTGTCCGATGATGGTGTTTCACATCATCCAGAGTTAGATTAAATATGAGTGAAAGGTTATGAAGGAAGGGACATGCCCTTCCAATAATTAAATAGTGATTAATAACATGCATTAGGAGGTGTCCTAACATGCCACCCTCCTTTGAAAAAGCTTTGTCCTCAAAGCTGGAATTGCAGAAATTGTTGTTGAATATGATGAAGCATTTCCCACGTAGCATCCTCTAGAGGTAGACCTTTCCATTGAATCAATACTTTGGTGATGGTGCGGTTGTGGAGGTGGCGCAGACGACGATCAAGGATAGCTTTTGGTTCAACCATGAGAGCTCCATTATCGAAAAATTCTAGAAGTTGAGTTTGTGTAACTATGTTAGTGCCCACTACTACCTTAAGACAAGAAACATGAAATACCGGGTGGATTTTGGAAGATGCTGGCAATTCAAGTTTATATGCTACTGGTCCAATACGTTGTAGAATCTTATAGGGGCCATAAAATTTTGGTGCTAATTTTTGAGACCCTTTAATTTTTAAAGAAGTTTGACGATATGGTTGGAGTCAAAGAAATACCATATCCCCTTCTTGAAAAATCCTTTCAGTATGATGTTGGTCCACTTGTTGCTTCATGTGGTGTTGAGCGATGTGTAGATTATCCTTCAAAGTATGGATGATATTATTGTGAGTAACCAGCTCCATCTCTACTGCTGGTACTTTTGTACTTCCTAGGAGGTAAGAGGTTAGATATGGGGGTGGTTGGCCATATAATGCTTCAAAAGGGGTCATTTTAATGGTTGTGTGATATGTGGTATTATACCACCATTCAGCTAGTGGAAGCCATTTAACCCAGTGAAGGGGTTTTGTGGAAATAAAACATCGGAGATAGGTTTCCAAGCATTTATTGACAACTTTCGTTTGACCATCCGTTTGTGGGTGGTAAGCGGAGCTCATCCGAAGTTGAGTACCTTGGAGTTTAAATAATTCTTTCCAAAAATTACTAGTGAAAGTGGGGTCACGATCACTAACGATAGAAGAAGGCATGCCATGTAATTTGAAAATATTGTCAAGGAAAATCTGGGCAATAGTAGAAGCGGTATAGGGGTGAGCTACTGGAAAAAAATGGGCGTATTTAGATAAATGATCTACCACAACTAGGATAGTCATTTTTCCAATGGACTTTGGAAGGCCTTCAATGAAATCCATGGAAATATCCTCCCATGTCTTGGTTGGTATGGGCAGAGGTTGAAGAAGGCCTGGGGTTGCCACTGTTTCACCTTTATTTCTTTGGCACGTTTCACATTCACTGATGAACTTCTTGATATCATTTTTCATCCCTCTCCAATAAAATGATTTAGTCACTCATTTGTAGGTTTTTAGAAATCCAGAGTGTCCTGCAGTAGGTGTAGCGTGTAACTCATGTAGAAGCTTGGGACGATAAGCAGATGTGGGTGAGAGGACCAGACGTTCTTTGTAACGAAGCATGTTACCTTGCCATGAGTAGTGGGGTTTGCTCATTGGATTTTGTTGGAGCTGTTGAATTATGGTATGTATAGTAGGGTCCGCATACCATTCTTCTTTGATTTGCTCGATCCATGTAGGAATGGGGTAGGAAAAAGCATGTAATTGTGGATTTTCTTCAAACTTTTTGGAAAGTGCATCCGTGGCCATGTTATCTTTCCCTTTTTTGTATATGATTTCATAATCATAGCCTAATAATTTGGTCACCCACTTTTGTTGTTCTGGGGTGGTTATCCGTTGTTCCAGGAGGTATTTTAGGCTATGGTGGTCGGTGTGGATAATGAAATGTTTTCCAATGAGGTATGGTCTCCAATGCTGGATAGCATGGACAATAGCTAACATTTCTTTTTCATAAGTGGAGTGTGCTAAGTTCTTTTTTGAAAATGCCTTACTAGTGAAGGCTAAGGGTTTCTCATTTTGTATGAGCATGGCTCCCATTCCCAATCCCGAAGCATCACTTTCAATAATAAATGGTTGGGAAAAATCTGGCATAGCTAGGACAGGGGTGGTACACATGGCATTTTTTAGAGTCATGAAGGCTTCATTAGCTTTTGGGGACCATAAGAAGGCATTTTTCTTAAGTAGGGCTGTTAAAGGTGCCGCTATTTTCCCATAATCCTTGACAAATTTGCGATAATAGCCAGTCAATCCTAAGAACCCACGCAATCCTTTTAGAGTTTTTGGAATTGGCCAATTTTCCACGTCTTCAATTTTTTGGGGGTCTACTTTAACTCCTTCCTTGGAGACAATATGTCCAAGGTATTCAATTTCCTACTTCCCAAAGGAACACTTTGATCTCTTTGCGTATAATTGATTTTCTTCCAAGATTTTGAGTGCTTGTGCTATATGTGTTAAGTGCTCTTCCCATGTCTTGTTGTAAATCAAAATATCGTCAAAGAAAACTAAAATAAATTTTCGAAGGAAGGGAGAAAATACCTTGTTCATAAGACTTTGAAATGTGGATGGGGCATTGGTGAGGCCAAAGGGCATCACTAAAAATTCATAATGTCCCTCGTGGGTGCGAAAAGTGGTTTTGGGTATATCACTTTCCTTAACTCGAATTTGGTGGTAACCGGATCGTAAATCGAGTTTAGAAAAATATGTGGCTCCATTAAGTTCATCGAGTAGTTCATCAATGATTGGAATAGGAAATTTGTCTTTAATCGTTATTTTGTTTAGTGCACAAAAATCCACACATAGGCGCCATGATCCATCCTTTTTTCTTACTAGAATGACTGGCGAAGAGTAGGGGCTTCTACTAGGTCGAATGACCCCTGCCCTTAGTAGGTCTTGTACTAATTTCTCTATTTTCATATTTTGTAAGTATGGATATCGATAAGGTCTGATATTAGGAGGTTGGTGTCCCGAAAGTAATTGAATAGCATGATCATGGCTTCGTTGTGGCGGTAATCCCTCTGGTTCTTTGAATATTTTATCATGTTTCTCCAGGAGTTCTATTAATTCGGGTGCCTCTGGTTGCTCTTCGGTGGTGTTTTGCAAGGAAAATAGTTGGGCAACCATGCCTCTTCCTCCTTTTCGAAGAATATTTTCCATTCTGTGGGAGCTTACGATTTGTGTGGGGCCTATTTTTAAACCTTGAATTGTGTAGGTTTGGTTGTTTTGTATAAATTGCATCCATAATTCTTCAAAGTCCCATTGAATTTTGCCGAGCGTTCGTAGCCATTGTACTCCCAAAACAATATCACATCCTCCTAGAGGTAGTACATACATATCTGCTTTCATGTTATATTCCCCCATCGTGAGTTTGATATTCCTGCATTTGCCTTTGCATGCAATTTTTCTGCCATTGCCAATCATGACTTCGAAGTTATTGCAGGGATATATAAAGCAGTTAGCTTGTTTGGCCAACCTAGGGTCTATAAAATTGTGAGTGCTACCAGAGTCTAAGAGCACAATAGGGTTTTGTTTCTTAAAATACCCTTTTACCTTCATTGTTTGTGGAATCGAGTATCCTGCTAATGCGTTAAAGGATATTTCTGTTTTATCTTCTTGGTTTTCTTCTGCAACCTCAGTTATTACTTCTACTTCGATGTCATCCTCCTCTTTGGGGGTGCAATCAATTGTGTCTAGAATATATAATTTTGGTGAGATGCATTTGTGGTTGGGGGTAAACTTTTCGTCGCAATGGAAACAGAGGCCCTTTTCTCGTCTTTCTTTTAGCTCCTCTTGGCTAATTCGTTTAATTGGCATGACCTTATTCAATTTTTGGCTAGTGTAGGTATTTTGTGGTTTTCCTGAAAAGACTCTTCCTATTCACCTTTGGTTATTGTTCTTCTCTTCTATCATTTGTGCTAATGCCACTGCATGCATCATGTCTATAGGGTTTTGTATTTGTACTTCCATTCGAATGTCTTCTTTTAGGCCACTGATGAAGCAACTTTGGAAGAATGATGCATCTAGTCCTGATGTAAGGTTCACCAATTTCTCAAATTGTGCTTGGTATTCTCTTACGATGGAAGTTTGGCGAAGTTTGGTGAGGGCTCCTGTGAAATATTCAAATTTAGTGGGGCCGAATCGCAACATTAGGTTTTTTGTGAATTCGGTCCATGTGGGAGGGCCTTTCATTTTCTCATACCATTGATACCATTGGGTAGCAATTTGTTCTAAGTGAAATGATGCGATACGGACTTTCTGAATCTCCGGAATTTGATATAGGTCAAAATATTGATCTGCCCTATATATCCAATTTTTGGGGTCACCTCCATCAAATTTTGGGAAGTCTAGTTTTGTGGTACGAGGAAGGATTGATGTCTGTGGTCCCCCTATTAATGTTTGTTGTGGTGGCATAGTGTTCTGTTGTCCGCTCTGCATTAGCATCAAATTTTGTTGTACTAAGTCCATGGAATGGGTTGTAGCATCCAATTTAGTGGATATCTCTGTATTCGAGTTGGTGATGTTCATGGTTAGGTCTGCTATTTTGGCAGCAATCTTATCCTCTAAATTATCCTTCCAAAACATCATTCCTTGCATCATGTCTTTCATTTCCTTTGAAAACCTCGAAAGTTCTTTCGTAATCTCCTTGGCTACTTCTTTTGAGACTTCTTTCGCAATATCCTTCGTCGAGTCTTGAGATCTCCTTCCATCGGCCATTTAGGGTGTAATTGAGATTTATATAATGGTTTTTTTGTGCAAAATTATCTCTGCCAGTATTGTGCAATTTGGTTCTTGTCAAGTTTCACAAAATTTGCTAAAACAAAAATGTGCAATTTTGGTTTTTGTCAATTTTGACAAAAATTGGTATTGTTTGCAAAAATTGTTTGTTGGGTGGTTGGGTGGTTGGGGTGAGTGAGAAGCAAAGAAGGATTCGGGTTGCAGAGAGGTAGAGTGGGGTTTGAATGGAGGAAATCAAGGTTTCAATGGTGGATAGGGGCTCGGGCAGAGTGGGGTTCGAGTGAATGCAAGCGAGGCTCGGGTGGTAGAGAGATGGAGTAGGGGTAGAGCGAGGCAGAGAGGCAAAGCAGGGTTTTGGTGGAGTGGAGAAAGGTGGAGAAGCAAGGAAGGGTTTTGATAGAATAGAGTTAGTAAATATTCAACAATCAACAATTTCTATGATGCCATGTCACATGAGGCCTGCCTACGCATGCGATGGTCTATGCCTAGCATGCTAGGCAATTAGCTTTGGGTGGGCTTTTATTTATAATCCCCTAAAAATATTTTCCATGGTGGATGTGGGATAAAATTTTTCCAAAACTATTATGTTTGCCACCTTCTGACATTGGGATGTTCACCGACAGTTGCAAAACTTATAAAAACTTTATAAACTTTATGAAAAATTTTAATTTTTTTCATTGCGAACAGACGTTACTCGAAAAAGTTTGCAAGTGATTTCACATTGATGTTTATGACCACTCCTCATTGATGATGTAGAACAAGAATTTTTAATGGAGTGTCTCCTCTCTGGTATCTAACACAACTTGATAATGCAGATGGAGGGATGGCCTTTAAAAAATATTTTTGGTCTCCTCAAGTTAATGCTTGTTGTTTGTTTTTTTAGGGAAAAATGAAGACACGGAGGGTAGATTTGGTCATCCGGGGTAGCAAAGTAATATAGCCCAAATTTGGTGTCCTCAGAATTTTTTTTCTACTAAGATGTCTGGTGTAACTTGGCTCAGTACTAGTTTTTAAGACCCTACAAGTTAGTAAACAAATTAAGAATTATAGTTTTTATGGAATCGTTGTTATCTTGATGAGGAGTACTCAATCAATGTATATATAAGATAAATGTTTGATGATGTTGTTTCACATCATTCGGAGTTAAATTAAATATGAGTGAAAGGTTATGAAGGAAGGGACATGCCCTTCCAATAATTAATTAGTGACTAATAACATGTGTTAGGAGGTGTCTTAACATAAAGGAGTAAATCTCATGCTTGAATACCTCCTCTAGAATTGAGTGAATGAATAGGATTGGGAATAAGTTCTTTACTATGACTATTTTTATACTCCTTAATTCTATGCAAATACATTTGTGCACACCCCTTTAGACTTCTAATAATTTGGGACACCCAACTGCTCATAGTCAATTTGAAGATAAATTTAGCATTTAACATCTTTTGAGTATTTGCATAAAGGCAAGTTGCATACTTCACATTTATGTGGTATAACCTCCTCATTGGTTACATTCCTAGTAGAAAGGGTATCCTGTATATTCATAACTTTTTCGTAATTCCCTAGATCTCCTTGTATGCACATGTGAAGACATGTTTGCATTTCAAGAAAATTTTGGAAGATATCATCTTCATAACTGAGTCTCAATCATCTCCACAATTGATCATATTCTCCTTGTTAACCTTATTGAGGTTCCCCTAAACCATGTGTAGTCCTTCATAATTAATGGTATTAGGTTCACCCACTATTTTTATTACATCAAATGGATGTCCTATCTTTTTAGTAATTTGTGCATTTTCAACATTATATAATGTTAGGGGAAAAAAATCCTTTAATCCTTTTCCTCCATGCATGCATTTTCCATATTATACTCTTTAGTAGCACAAATTTACAATCCTACTTATTAGGTGTCAAGTGATACCATATTTTCCTTTACTAACCTTGTTCCTTATCCATATTCAAACATAAACATGTTGACAAGACCACTTCATAATATGGCAGATATTGTTGCCTAAGTTCTCTTCATCATTCATGCACTCTTCTATTTCCAACACATTGTTGTTATTGGATTATATGCTAGTTCTTTTTTCTTCTTTGTTGGATGAGGAAATATCCAACTCATTTAAGTATGTGAGGTCCTTACTCATATATTGGTTTCTCAAATTTATTGTGTATTTTTGTTGGCCCTTTTAAACTTTTATGTGGTCTTTCTCTTCATTGTGGCTTACCTTTTCCATGTGTAGTCATCCACAACTCAAAAATGTGTTATAAATGGACTTCTACAAT
The DNA here is from genome assembly GCA_028583015.1 of Wollemia nobilis. Lineage (NCBI taxonomy): Eukaryota > Viridiplantae > Streptophyta > Pinopsida > Araucariales > Araucariaceae > Wollemia > Wollemia nobilis. The sequence goes on along the minus strand of JAQPPZ010001274.1, from coordinate 2,856,337 downwards.
GTCATGACCACAAAATATAATATGAGGATTTATTTCATAAGTGTGACCCTTTAGTTAGTTAGCATTCCCTCTTAATTTCATATTGGTTTGCTCCCAATAACCTAAATTTTGAAGGCTGCAGAGTTGGTGCACCCAATTCACTTCATGTTTTTTCTAGAAATACATTTACATTAGATCCACCATCAAGATTGAAATGTTAATGTGTGATCAAGTAGTTCCATGTAAAAAAGTGTAGTTCACTTCTTAGTTCTAAACATCAAAATTGGCATGTTGATGAACTAATTGTAGTACCTACTCTTCATGATGAGATCTCTCTACTTGCTTTATCTCTACTTGTTCAGTGCATCAATTCCCCTCGCATCACCTGTAGTTTTGGGATTGTACTGAAAAAAGTGCTATCTTCATAGGTATGCTTGACTCCATCAATTATCACAAACCTTTGAGCTATTGATGCCATCTTTGTTCTCCTCATGGTGATTTTATGTCTATTGATATGTTCCCTTGCCATTTCTCCTAATCCCAGACTCAATATTCTAGTCATATTCTCCATACTTTGATAGGTTTCAAATACTTCACTTTATTCTTTACTTGTGCTTGAATTATGATAAAAGTATATTTTTCTCCTAAAGAATTTTCTTTTGAACCAAGGGATTCATATTTTTACTACCCCTTGGCTTTTGGGGATAGTTCTCCATGTGAGTGCTCAAACCAAACCAATTACTCATCATCTACTTACTACCATTGATGGTGTTTGTTCAACTCCATGCAAATTATCCTCATTCTTAACACTTTCTACACTATACAATTGGTCTTTTGACCATGTCATACTACAAGAGATTATCTCCTAAATTTTTGTTATCAAACTAGTTTTGTCTATCAATTCATATCCCTTGATGGTTTTTTTGGTAAGTATTTCTTGTTGCACAAGCTCCACTCTTTAAAGTTCTTGGCTTCTCATCAATTTCTTTTATAATGTCCAAGGTCTAATGCTTGTTTTTTTTCATGTTAAATTAACTTTTTTACACCAAATTTCCATTTCCTTCAATAATATTTTTGTATAAAAATTTTGGGCAGTTGGAATTTGTATGCCCTTCCTTTTGATAGTCTAAACACTAAATTTATTTCTTATATTTCTCTTAATTTTCATAATTAATTAAGAATGTGATGCACAACTACGCACTTGAATGGTTGTGTCTATATTCTCATCTTCATTGTTGTTGTTAAAACTAGTTTTGTTTTGTGTCTATATTCTCATCTAACTCACATCCTTTGTTTGATGCTCTAATAAAGGATTCCTCATATGACATTCAAGGAAAAACTTATGTCTATTTTAAAAATTTAAAGGAATTCTATCCATGAACCACTACTTTTGGATTCAATTGATCGGTTGTCTCTCCTTTTTACCAATCAAGTTCTTTAGATGATTATTATAAGACTTAAATCTTTGTCTTATTCATGCTTTGTGATATATATTTCCATAATTTTTGTATCATCGTGTCAAAATCTAAAATCTCTCTCAAAAGTAGTCTTCAATTCATCCCATTTGTTTAATTGTGTTTTAAGTGACAAGTTGCAAGCCATAGCAACTACCTTGAATATTGTTAGAAATAACTACATCAATGTTGATTTTTTGTAACTAAAGTTGCCTTCCATATCATCACACAAGTGTTGATATATAACATGGGGTTCTTATTCCTATACCCTAGTAACTTCATGCACTTTCATTTTTCTGCCATAACAACTATTGTTAACTATGTTGTACTTATTCTTGCTCTTGTTGGTGTACTTTTTGGCTCTCTCTACTTGTTAGATGGTGTTATATTTGAGATGTTTTAAAAATATAGATACCTTTTTATATCTATACTGATACTTTGTGACCTCCTTCACATGTACATGAATGTACAAAAACTCCACTTGATCCCTAGTAGACTCTACTATGATTGTCTTTGTGTTGGAATCCTAGTCCATGCATCACCAAACACTTTTCCTTGCACTCGTGTCACTATTGTAGTTATCATTTAAATACCTTGTTCACCTATGCAATTATCTCCATAATATTCAAATTTATTTGTGTACACATCTTCACTTGTGCAAACTTCTATGTTTACACACATATTTGCTTATGTAAACATATTTATTGAGTATGTCTTTGCTTGTGCAAATTTATTTAGTTGTATGTGTATCTTCCTCACAATGTTGGATATGTGTCCTCTACTCAAATTCTACCAACATAAACAATGTCTACCACCAATTTTTTTATTTGTTTATTTTCTTGTTATAAACCATCATTTTTGTATGAGAACTTTGCTCCTCTTGAGGGGATCACATGCATTCAATATTTGGCAAAAAAACTCTTCTTGCCTCACTAGTATAGGTGCCTACACATCATATCTTTTGTTCATCCATATAAGGGGCGACTTTGATTGCATTGCAAGTTGTGCATCTTTGCACATGTCCTTGTGCATGTCTTTACCATATTTATTTTTTGATCATGTCATTAGTTGTGCTATCCATTTAGACCTCTACATTAGCTCTTATCTTACTTGTTATTCATGATAACATCTACATATACCCTATGGATTATTGTTCATTCAACTTTCTATCACTTTTAGTGTCACTATAGTCCTAGATTCATACTTGATATGGCAATGACACCAAATGTAGCATAATGGTTTGGTACTCCATGCAAAGGAAATGTACATGAAAGAAGACATAAAGCAATGCAACATTAGAAGGAACAATCCATGTGTGCACAAAATAGGAATCTCATAAAAATAGTTATATATCATCAAAAATATACAATACAATTTCTATAAGTGGTTTTGGAGAATATTACATTAGTTGGTACATGTCAATGTACTACCTTGGTATATCATTGTAAATATTAGATTAGTATTGTGTCCTAGATTTATGAGTGAGTAAATATTTTATGTAATGTAATAATGTGCAAGAAATGCACAAGTGTCATGTAGATATGTCTGTAAGTGTTGTGAGTGTAAATGTGCACAAATATCTCATATGTAAGGGTGCACATTTGTCTTTAGAATAGGAAAGTGAAGATTTGTAAATAAGAGTGAAGGTCAAGAGTGTAGCATATAAGGAGTCGCATACAATTATATATTTACGACAAAGCATTATAATATTCATCAAACATGCATAGCTTTATTCTTGCATTAGTAGACCTTTATTCAATAGTGTGAGCATGTCCGTGTGATTATTCTATGGGTATTCTTATTTATGAGTTATTATATTCTAGTTTATAATATTATTCGATTCATTATATTACAACTTAATTATATTATATCCTATGATAATTTTTCTATGAGTTTATATTATTGTTAATGCTTCAAATTCCATCAGTGGTATCAGATCTACAACAATATTGCTTGCACAAGATTTGTTAAGTTACAAAAATTAGAAATGATAGAGTCTTTCCACAATTGTAGGAACAACTAGTGAAGACTAGGACTCAGCAATAATTGGAGTAAGATAAAACTAGGATTTTTCCACTAGGTTGAATGATAACCGGTGAAGACTAGGAGTCAACTAGGTTCTTTCCACTAGGTTGAAGGATAACCAGTGAAGACTAGGACTCAACTAGGGTATTTCCACTAGGTTGAAGGATAACCAATGAAGACTAGGACTCATTTATAGAATATTTCCACTAGGATAACTAGTGGAAGATTGGGATTCACATTTGGACAAATCAACTTGAAGACAGCTGATTATTTAGGAAAATAGCCAACCCTAACATTCATAGAAGTTTTCAAGGATAGAAATCCCTTGACATTAATATTTGTTGTTTGAATATTGTAGGAAAGAACCAACTCAAAAAAAATTTGGTCATTTAGGAGATTGTCATCCTAATTCAGATATTGGATTCTCTAGTAAGGAGGAGAGTCATATTGGATTCTTAGGAATAACCTAATAAATTGTGCAACAAAAATTGATCTAAAAAAGTGAGAAGCTTCCTACAATAGATAGATAAGACTTCATCTTCAAGTGCAAGAAGAAGGTAAAAATATTTTCTCAAGTAGGGATTGATTCATGTTGCAGACTGTCAAAATTTTTAGGTCTCAAATATAGACCTTGATAAAATTTTCAAGTCTCAAAGATAGACCTTGATAAAAAATTTAGGTCATTAAGATATTGACCTTGATAAGATAGATTGAGTTTACCTATTCCAAGAAATCTATTTGGAATAGAAGGCAGTCTATAAGATTGATTTAGGTCTTGAAGATAGACCTTGATATAAATATTAATTGAAGGTAGACAAAGAAGACCCATTAGAAGAGGTATCATATAAGTTAAAAATATAGGATACCCAAGAAGGATGCCCCATTGAATATTTAAGATACAGTGAATGAGATCCATTTTGAAATAGGTCCATCACAAGAGATATAGTGGTCCTCAATAAGTTAAGAGGTCAGACTTATTTTTGCAGAGAAAGAAAGTAAGCTGAAAAGAAGGCAGTAAATTATTGGTACAAGAAGATTTGGCCAAGATAAATTTTAATAGATTGAAAGCATACTATAGAGATAAAGACTCGACAAGAGAAATTTATTTCAAGGTAGGACAACATTGAAAACAAAGAACAAGAATTATTTAGGCAATAGAGCATGAGGGGAGCAATCAAAGTGCAAAAGAGTGTAGCATTTACAAGGACATAATAATCCATACTTGCATCAAGGAGATAAAGAAGATAAGAGATCAAATACCTACATAAGAAGAAGTTTAGTTAAGATTATTGCAAGAACAAGTAATTGAAAAGCTAAAGAATATACCATTTGAATGAGACCCAGTTGAAAGAGGTTCATCATAGTAAAAGTTAAAGTCCAAAGGAAATTTTGGAATAGAGGATAGATTTGGCCAAATTAAATTCTAAAGGCAACAAGCTTAAACTTGAAGACACTAAGAAATTTGAAGACAAGCAGCTTAGATTTGAAGGTAGCAATTCAAGTGAAAGAGAGTTGGAGATTCAAAGGTAGTAAATAGTGTAGGGCAACAAGATTTAAGGGCAAAATATAGTGAAAGGATATTGTGTTATATTTTAGTGCAATAGTTATTGTCCTATGTTTACATAAACCAGTGCCAAGAATGTCACATGCATCTGCATAAAACAGAGCAAAATACTAGTAAATCAACAATATCAAATTAAAAATATTTGGACAGCATCCATAATGTCTTTTATAGAAACACATATAGCTACACAACCTACACCATATTAGGACCATAGCAAGGTAGCGCCAAAGTAGCACCATAGCAAAGGGAAGACTCAACAGCAAAGCCATCACCATATCACCATATGAAGTAGAGAATAGACCTAAAAAGTGAAGCATCATCTAATGAGATCATCTAGATAGTGAAAATCCATTTGAGCAGAGTACTCAAAGCACCTAGATAGTGAAGTGTTATCCTGAGGGTGATAGCATTCAAATTTTTTAGAAGATATACCAAAGTGCCATATCAAGTGATAAGCATTCAAAGCATGCTTGGACAGTGAAGCACCATTGTATTCAAAGCATTTTAAATGACACAATAAATCTATCCTAATCGACATTTGTAAATCTAACATCATTTGGAAATGAAATGTCATTCTAATCATTTCCACCTAAAAATAATTTCATCATAGCTGAAAAGTTCTAATAATATTGAATGTTAGGTTAAGGGAGACAAACAATAGATTGTAATATTAATAGGAAAATGTTTCAAAGCACTGTGAGTTGGAGAATATCCATATAGTGAAATGCCATGTTGAGGGAAATGAAATGTCCATGAGCCAATCAAAATTCCTTAGAGTTAGAACATTATTTCAAGGAGGTCAAAGAATATCTCTTGCATGAACAACATCAAATTTTTAGGATAGAGAAATGCCTTTGGTCAGAAAGGAGGATGCCAAGTGCAAAATCACCCAAGACATCGATGCATAGACAACAAGGTATATTCTAGGGTTTTGAAAGCCTATTATTTTTAAATTTAATTTTTTGCCTAAGGTTAAATGGAGGGATAATAGGAGGATTGAAAGAGGGAAAAAAGTAGAGAGGGGAGGGTCCCGATCCCTTCCCTGCTCCCCCTCCCTTGGTTCCTACCCAGTCCCTGGCTCATCCCAGGCCATTCCTCCCTGGGATTGTTTGTTGCAGATGATCTCCTTGAGGGAGATCCTTCTCCTCTTTCTGCACCTCTCCTAGTCGGTCAAGGTTCCCTTGTTTGAGTTTTTGGCCTGGTGCTTCCCAGGGTTCCTTGTTGTTTTCGGTATCCCTTCCCTTTTTTTCCCTCAGGCTTCCCCCTAGGGTTTTCTGTAGGTTTTTGGCATGGATCTGGTTCCCTGCGGTTCTCTGGGTGGTGGGGGTGATTGGTTGGGTTTTTTGACGACTTCCTAGGGTGGGATTCCCCCTTTTTTTTGGGCAGGATGGTTTCCCGCTGGGCGAGATGGTTTCCCGTAGGGCGGGATTCTCCAGAACCGTTGGGTTTCCTATTGGACGAGTTTTTCTCATTTCTTGTTGGTTTTCTTGGGAGGCGGGATTCACTTGGTAGAGGTTTTTCGCTACTTCCCGCTGGGCGGGATCTACACTGGGATGGATTTCAACTACTCCCCGCTGGGCAGGATTCACTCTTTTGTGGTTTTTTGACTGCTTCCCGCTAGGCGGGATTTATATTATAATGATTTTTTTTTTCTTCTTGCTAGGTGGGATTTACACGATGGCGGTTTTTAGCTGCTCCCCACTGGGTGGGATCTTCAAACTTACTTCCTTCGAAATTGGTGGTTTCCCGCTGGGCTGGATTGTTCAAATTTACCTGTTCCCGCTGGGCGAGGTTTCTGTTTGTTTTTCATTTTCAGGGTATTGGTGCCTTGGGCCCAAAATTTTGTTGTAATGGCTTATTCTTGGCATGTTATTTCCAACTCTTATGTAATCAGGTTTTGGGATCCTAGTTAAAACCCATTGTAAATACAATAGCTACTTATCAAAAAAAAATGGAGGGATAATAATTAATTAAATAAAGTTTCATTAAAGTTAATTTTTAAGGTTTTTTAAGGTTATGTTTTGAGTGATAAGTAGTTATAGGGATTATTAAATTTAATTTTTTTTGAGAAGTTTTATTAAAGTATTTTGAAAGTATTATTTTAATATTTTTTAAAATACAAAAGCTCATAGAATATTTACAATTTTTTTAATTTTGGGGAGATAAGGAAGTCTACTTCAAATTTAGGAATATTAAATTTGCAAATTTCTTATTTTCTAGTTTCTAAATAATTAGGGAGACATAAGGAATCCTACTTCATAGGTTTGAAAAACTTATAAACTTTGAAATACTTAAACCTAGGGAGTCACAAGGATGTCTACTTCAAAAGAATCATTGAATTCAATAGATCTAGAGTTTTTGATACAAAAAGAAAAGTAAATGTCATAAAATTTGGAATCAAAAATTTGCTTACAAAAACTAAAGGAAAATTAGATCTAGTCTCAAAATTGATTTATAGGGAAGCTATAGAAAAATTTTAATACTATCTAAATGCAATAATTGTTGAAGCAATTTATGATGGAAATGATAGTATTATGATACCTTTAGATATTGGTAGCATAATATATATGACATTGCTTACGCTTAAGTTTCATAAAGAAGAGAACATGAAACAAAAGGAATTGATTGAATATCTTAAGAAGAAAGCAAAAGTAGATGAATATTTTTTAGAAAATATATTTCATTCTTCTTGTGACATTGATATTCCAATTTCATCTAATTCAAAAGCTTATCATGATGTCTTAAGTGAATGTTCAAAATTTTCTATACAGAAAGAGACATATGATGTGAAGGACAAGGTTAGGGGAATATTATTTTGCAAGAATCTAATGATAATGTGAAAGCTCAAGAAAGTACAAATACTGAAGAACATGAAGACAAGCAAGAAGGAGAAGAACAAGACAAAGATCAAAGTCACATGAGGGGTGAAGACCATATTGAATACTAAAGTCTTCAATAACCAAATAATGTAATATAGGAGGGTGTTGTAGAATATTACATTATTTGGTACATGTCATTGTACCACCTTGGTACATAATTGTAAATATTAGATTAGTATTGTGTCCTATATTAGTGAGTGAGTAAATATTTTATGTAATGTAATAATGTGCAGAAAATGTACAAGTGTCATGTAAATATGTGTGCAAGTGTTGTGAGTGTAAATGTGCACAAGTTTCATATATGTAAGGGTGCACATGTTTCCTTAGAATAGGAAATTGAAGAGTTGTAAATAAGAGTGAAGGTCAAGAGCACAACATATGAGGAATCAAATAAAATTATATATTTATGACAAAGCATTGTAATATTCATAGAACATGCATAGCTTTATGCTTGCATTAGTAGACCTTTATTCAATAGTATTTTCAATATTTTGTGAGCAATATTGTGAGCATGTCCATATGATTATTCTGTGAGTATTCTTATTTATGAGTTATATTTTGGTTTAACATATTACTTGATTCATTATATTAGATCTTATGATTATTTTCTTGTGATTTTATATTATTGTTAAGGCTTCAAAAGCCATCAAGTGGAACAACAATGCATCAACACAAACCAACATCTATATGTTACCAATAATACAATAGGTGATATGAGATACATTATCAACACAAATAAAAGTTTAATGGAAGGTACTTGCATAATGGCTAACTACCTACTTGAATATTGTATACAAAAGCTTGGGGTAACAAACACAGAAAAACAACTATGTATTAGGTTGAAAACAAGGCAAAGGGGGTAAGGTGCCACAACAAATCTCAACTTGAGGCTAACCAAGATGGTAATTAGCAAGTATGGATCCCCAATGAAGAATAATTTACTTAGATACCTTATTGAGGCTCTAATATGAACCTACAATAAATTTATAACAATGAATGATACTAACTATAATACGGATAGCAGATTGCAGAAACTGAGAAGCAAATAAGATAAGATAACCTCCATAACTGATGATATACACTTTTAATTAGTATAGTACAAATATATCTACAAATATGAATTTTAAGGGTTAAAAATTTCCCTTGAGCTAGGCATGCATAGACACTTATATTAGTCTAGATCATGTGTAGTTAGTAATTTGTACATGTGCATGGCACCTCATTTGGTCTAATTGAGATGAACTAGATATGCAAACTAAGACTATAGCTATTAATTGAGATGATTACAAGATTAAGCCTTAACTAAGATAATTATAATGAAGAAGGAGATGATGAATGATAGAGATCATTATAAATCTCATCACAATTCCAAAGAGAAAAACTATGATTGTTTATATTCATTTTGGATAACTTTATGACAAAGTTACAAAGAAACAAATATAATGTTGTCCCAAATCATACAAAAACTCTCTTCCATATCTTGATTTCTCTCTTTCCTCTATTGAAAATAATATTTGAATATGATTTTTTTTCTGTCAATGACATTGCCCCTTAATGGTAGGCAAACTATTTTTTATCAGATATCAAATCTTCTTGTTGTTTCATGTTGGCATCGCATTGATGGGAAATTCGAACTAATATCTTCAATTATTTTTTATTAAGAAGAATGATTAGCTTGGCTAGAGTTAAATGAAGGACTCAAATAATTTTAGAATTTTGATCCCATTTTTCTTAAATTTCCTCAATTTATGTCCGTTAAAAACTAAAAACATATTTTATCATGTTCCACCTAAAATTCTTATAAGTTGGCATTTGTTTCTTAATTTTGGAGAATTTAGGAATCAAATTATGTTTAGATTTAGGTCCATACATGTTGAAGAGGCATTCATATTGAATGTTACCTTTGGAAGCCAAATCATAATTTCTATAGTGATGACACTTGTCATCGTTGAGGGATAAGAGTGATGTTTAGATTGTAGCCCACATGTATTGAAGATACTTTTAAATCAACTCGAATTATTTTGTCTCAATTGAACACATCTTTTTCCTTTCTTTTTTCTTGTTCTTAATTACCTTATTCATTTTGGATTAAGATCGAGAAGACCAATTTATCAATTACAAAGTAATTTACAAGTATGAAGTGTTAGGATGTTTTGAATTATGATGGTGATGACTAATGATGCTTGGCATGTCATGATATGATATGATTTTGCATACTTGAATTTATTAGTTGACCAAAGGAATTTTTCTTGTTCACTTACACTAAGCACATATACACTAACGAACTTATCTTGGTCACATCAACGCCCCTAATTGGTAAACTCAAGGCACCATTTACAGGCCTCAAATCCTTCTATGTTAATGAGGACAACAATTAATAAATGTTTACATTGGTCCCAACAAGCTTCCAATTAGTAGGTTCCAAATACAAAACATTAAATTAGAGCCCATCATTCACATTATAATATTTTTTTGTTTATGGATTTTAAAGATGAATTTCAAAAAAAAGTTGTAAGAACATCTTGATAGGATTTTCATTATGCTTAAAATGTAATAGGCTTCCCCAATGTGCAGTGTTGTATGTGGAGATTTTTAGATTCACTGTGCTCATATTAAAAATCCTAACTTTTTGAATCCTTGTTCAAGATCCATGCTCCACACTTAACACATTGCTTAGTGAAATGTCTCCTTATGCTTTTTACAAAGAAACATGCATTGTATAAGAAGGATATGTAAAAAATATTTCTTAACCCTATTGGTCAACAATTGTTTTTATTGTGTTAGATGATTTATAGGTTTTTTTAGAGACTAATAAGATAATTGCCATAAGATGTATGGATAAAATTCTTGCAAGATAACATACAAAGATTATCAAAAAGAATAAGTTTTTTGTCATTTTCTTTGTTCTATGAATTCCTTAACCATTCTTATTTTATTTCAAACTAATTCATGCAATTTTATCTTTAGAAGCATAGATTTAAAGATCTACAAATTTCATTGAACATGCTTATAAAACATAAAATAATTCTAGAACACAATGTAGATATTTTTTGAATGACATTACAATTATATCTTCAAGAGACCTCATCAAATCAAATTGAATAGAAAATAGTGGGTCTTAAATAGCTTGGAGTTGTTTGTTGATATATATACTTGTTTATGGTTATGATCAGTAGGAGTATGTTAAATATTTCAATATTACCCTAGAAATGTAGAAGCAAACCAGTTTTGGATATGTAGTATTTTTATGTATGTGATTAGCTAGGAAGTTATGGAAATAGAAAATTTGATGATCAAGACTATGCATGAGTTGTTAGATCCAAATATGTAGATGACTTTAAGAGGTTTTATTTGTATTTATGCTTCTTATTGTTGTGGCATATAGTAGTTCCAATAGTATTTAGCATCATTTATTGCTTTAACAAATAAGTATTGCAGTAATTTCTTACTACACTTGGGTGGAGTAAGGCTTTTCAGCCATTTTGAAGGCTATATTTGATAGGAGATAAAATCACCCAATGACTAAAAGAAGACTCAGGTAGAACTAAATGAACTAAAGCTTTAGAGAAAAATACAAACCAAAAAAAAAAATAGAATCTCTAGTGATTGGACCTCTTGCGATGAAAGGCAAAACCAAAATTTTGATGAAAATTGCAAGGCTCCATAGTGTATTAGGACTAGAGCAAAAGTTTCGTTTAGGGATGCCCAACAAAATAAAACAACCAGACACATACAACCAATGGTGGGAACTATAACAACTAGATGAAGCAAGAGGAAAGGACTACTATGAGGGATACCAACTAGACTAAGGTATGAGTGTTTCCATTCAAACCATCTTAAACAGTGCTCCAAAATTTTAGGAGAGAAATTTTTCTTTGGAAGCTCTCACCTCCAAACCCCTTCATGGAGGTTTTTTGGTCCCCATACCCCCCATTCAAGCTGTTAAAAATATCCCAAACCCCATAGGCTATAAAAAAGTTATATTTTCCCTAATAAATGATATTTTCTTTAAAATAAGGTACAATATTTAGGATGCCATATTTAGACATCTAGAGGAGCAACCATGAATCTAATAACATTAATGGTAGAAGAGATCTATATAAAATATCCAACATGGACAACATGATCTTACCTCTAGTAACTCTAGGTGTAACCACTAGAAATGGTCACACCCAATGGCGGCTCCTATTGCGATAAATGGTAAAGATATAACATGCATACAAGAAAATGAAATTGACAACAAATGAAACAAGAAAGAAACACTTTATTCCATTGTATTCAAAGCCAAAATCCAATTACAAGTACGTCCCTCTTAGGGATATTCATTTTGATACAATATTACAATAGGAGTGCATAATTGTTTTCCCTCTTAAGGGTAGGTGTGATTTCCAAATACCTCTCAGAAAGGCACGAACTGCTCTAGGGTGGATATGCCTTCTTCTTCATGATGGAGAAGGAACTTGATGGTTTTTTCTCCTTAGAAACTGTTCCCTGCGGTCAAGAAACAACACAAGAATGTCAAAAATATAGGCAGCCTCTTATGATTAGGCCCTTTTAGGTAAATTGCATAATGACACCATTAATATGTATAATAAATAAAATGTAAAGAATGCTTCTAAGCTATGCAAAGTAAATCAAGATTCATGTAATAACATAAAGGACAATAACAGCTACACTATGCATGGATCATATATAGAAAATGAAGCATAAACATGCATAAAGAAAGCATTTAAGTCCTAATTGAAGCATAAGCATAAAATGTAAATCTAACCTAGTTCTATGGTCAGAAGTCTTCTAAAATATTATTAAACCATAAAAACAACTAATCTAACCTAATTAGCTAGATAGAAATGAAAAGAGGAAGGCAGTTATACCTTTGCTGTAAACCGTAGCTCTGGTGCATGATCTGCACTATAAACCATGGCTGACAGCCATGGTTAGCACTCTGATAGGCTTACCCTCAATTCCAAGGGAAGTGGACTTAACCTCCTTATCCAATTGATGTTCAAGGGTCACCTTCGATGTCCTTCTAATAGATTTGGCAGTAAAATCATTATGATGGGAATTTGTTTATCCAAATTTGTGTTTCTTGATACTCCTAGGCTCCTAGGGCTCCCATGGCAAACTAATCATTGGATTAATAGCAAAGTAGCATTTTAATGCACAAATTCAGTATGCAATCTGACAAGGCTTCGCTACTCGCTTGATCACTTCACACTCACTTGATAATTCATCAGTGCTTCACTATACAAATCATCTATATCATCTCCCCATTTGGAGGGGGTATTTTTAAGATGCCTTAGGACTTGGGGTGGCTTCCTGGAGAATCCAATATCAAGAAGGGGTGGTTACGACAGTTGGAATGGAAGCTTTCACCCTCTAACCACATTCTTCTAGATCCAATGGTTGTTTTAACCGATTTGGCTAGGATTGAAGGCCAATTGAACTTCAGTTAAGATCGTAGGTCACAACTGCGATCTAGACTACAAACCGCAGGACTCAACTATGGTTTATCTGTAAATCATAGGTCTGGGCTACGGTTCAGACTGATTAAGCCAATGAGCCCAAATTGAGTGGTTAGAACCACTGCTCTATCTTGGAGTCTATCCAAGATCTTCCATATGGTCTTATAGAATGTCCATATGAGTAGTCGCCCTTGACATGATGTATTTTAGGTATTTTTATAGATGTCCCTTTTGAGATGCGTTGTGAGATCAAACAAAGCTGAGAAAAAATAGACCTTCTAAAATTATGCCAAAGTTTCTATGACGATCATTGATCAAATCAACATTAGATGCCCCAGGTCTAGCAAAAGGATGTGCATCCTAGAATAATTGCTTCCAACTCTTTGGAGGTTTAAACTTGAAAAGCTTGTACTCACCATAAGTCATTCAAGTAGCATTTGATGCTACAATAGGAGTGGCCTATATAACCGAAAGGAGACGAGATACAAATAAATTATCATATTTGTTATTTGCCCCAAGCAAAGGGGTAAGCTTATGATAGCTTTTGACAATGATTTTGCACAGATGAACGCAATTTTGACAAGATCAAGGGATCTACGATTCTCAGGGATCTTCTATTAATTTTGATTATGATTTGATATTATGACTACCCCCTCAAGCGATGAGTTGATGATGGTAATGACAATGTATAAAGTGACGATGTCGCTTGACCACCATGGATGATCTGAAAAAATTTAGATTTGAGCAAATTAATGTCTTGGCTAGGCCTAGTTTAGTGTTTGATTCCCACTGTTACTAGTATTTGCACACTTCTATCCCATGGAGCAGTCGGGCTACAATAGTCGTATTAGGGAATCAAATTGGTACAAATCCAATCAGATTTGTATTGAATCAAATTATCGATGATTTACTAAAAAAGAGGTCATAGAAGAAATGGCATGCAACTCCTTGTTCCCGTGGAGCAGTCTGGCCATGAAGGCCTTATTAGGGATTGAAAATAAGCATGTTAGATCAACGATGACAATTTTTGCCCCAAATATCCTTATGGTAATTTATTCATCTTATCGGATTGCATGGATCACGAGTCGCTGCAACCACCAAGTGTATAGATTAAATTATTGAATATAAGGCACATTTGGTGTTTTAATTTATTTGATTTTTTTTTAATATTTTGAATTATGCATTGAGCTTATTTATTTGGCTAGGAGGTGCGTCGCTCCATGAAAGGATTATCATAGCGACAACCTCGGTTGTACTTTATAATCTCAACCAGATTTTTAATTTTTGATTGGATCTTAGTGCTTGATTATCACCAAATTTCCAAATTAGCTTGCTTTTATTGAACTCTGACCCAATGGGAGGCATTAATTGATATTTTTAGCCCTTCCTATGGTGGGATTTTTCTAAATTGTCAGCCAATTACAAACCGTGGCTAGGGTCTGCGGTTCTCATTTGTAAATTTGGGAACTGCGGCTAGGGCCTATGGTCCGCACAGAATATGAGAAGTCTACAAAAATTTTAGATTTCAAATATCTCTTATTATTTCTTGATAGTGACGTACAAACTGGATCTCTGATAGTGACAACTGATAAAACCGACCTACAACCTACCAAATCTTACCCACATAGTGACTTACAGCACGATGGTAGGGTGCGGGCAAGCGTCTTCTAGCGGCAGGGGACGAGGCGAGGGCAAGGTAACTCAAAAACCAAGACCTCGCATCCATTACCAATTAAAATGAACCCACTTAATAAATTGGAAAATAAATTACACTAAACTATTGGTAATGAACCTCATATTAGGCTAGGGTAGCTTAGATTTATTTTTTTTGCATTTTTGGCCACGGTAACGCACCCGACCAGACTCCAATCAGAGACTACATGTACCAGCTATGGTTCCCAATTGGTCAATTGGGGACCGTAGCTACCAGCTGCGGTCAGCATTCAAAATCCCAATGGTTAATTTTTGACTGCATGTGGACCGCAGGGTTGACTCGCAGTTCACTGACTTTAGGAAAAATTTACAAAAAAATTAATTTTTTTTATTTTTTTAGAGGTAATTAATGTCATTTAATGCATTTATGACCTATCTGATTGACAAATTTAATTTTTAGGCCTGAATGATGACATGTTTTTGCAATTTGATCAGTTTTTTACTATTTTTTATTATTTGTAGGGCATTTTTTAAAATATTTTTACATGTTTTAGTTAGCTTTTCCCTTATAATATGTTATTTATTCTAGATATTGACCTATAGAGTGTGAGATCCTGACATTCTAAAGACTCTCCATGGAGAGCTCACTGATGGTGAGTGAGAGTGGTTCAGAGTTTTCGACTTTGGCTATGTTCTGGATCTACCCACTATCCGAGTAGATCAATCCTATCTGACTGTGTTGGCCCAACACTGGAATGTACGGACCAACATGTTTCACCTGCCTATAGGTGAAATGACAAAGACATTGGATGATGTCTATAAGATCTTTAGGAACCCCATTGATGGCGAGGCCATCATATGCTCTACTTATATGGCTAGAGTGTTTGTATTCGATGCTATCTATGGTGCCCATAATGAGGAGGTTCAATGGGGCATGGACCATAAATGGGTCCACATTGGCTACTGGCAGGGGAAGAATGTCTTCTTCGTACATGAGGCCATCTTCATGCACCTAGTGGTGCAATATGTGCTTCCAAACTCCTCGGGCATGAGATTCCTTGGAACCTCTTAGCTACTATACATAGAGTTGTATAGAGCTCTATTTGCCAGCCACTACTCCTAGACTGGGGGAGCACTTTATTGGCTCAGCTATATCGCAAGCTATACTATATCACCGATCGGAGCCATCAGGGGATCAGTTGTAGTATTCTCTTACATATTTGGGGTTGGTAGCATATCAAGATAGAGCACCCTAGGGAGATGCCCATACACATCATGGAGATCGATGATGAGCATCAGTTCTATGCTTCTTACTGGCCTCGAGAGGAGGAGGGCTTCTATAGCAGGACCAATTTTGGAAATGTCCAGCATTACATCACACGGTTTGCAAGACTCGGGCCAAATGATATCGAGTGGTGGCCCTACATAGAGTGTCCTAACTGGCCTAAGGTTGATGAGTGGCTTTGATGGTCTCGTTGAGATAGATGGTTACTCTGCTAGAAGGTCAAGATCTAAGAGTACAAATTTTTCTCTCATGTCCTATGGCATTTTGACATGGTACAGGACATCCTAGAGATCTTTTTCATCTACAGATGCTTAGCATTGGAGAGGTATCTATCGAGGGTCCAGCATCTGACTCTAGGAGATGCTCCTGATGACTTTTAGGAGACTAGGGTTGATAGAGTGATGACCACACCATAGTTCGATGGATGGTGGTCTTTATTTTTTTGGTATGGAACAAGGCGTTTAGGTTGTACTACAGATCAAGTAGGAGCAGAGGTGGATCCTAACAAGTATAGACTGCACCAATAGATAGAGGGTGACTGGGATGCAGAGGCTGCCATTGAGGAGAATCCTAAGATTGATCCTGATGAGGAGGCTTCCAAGGAGGGTGAGGTCCCTCCTGATAGTGCAGAGGGGCTACTCCTAGCATAGGTGGCTAACTTGTAGAGTCATCTTGGGTGATATCAGATGTAGTAGAGGGAGTGATACACTACTATCGCTACTCTATAGGTATAGCTGATAGATAGAGATCATCGATTGACATAGGCACACCATTAGATTGCAAACATGACAACACGAGAAACCACAGTAGAGTCCTAGGTTAGCGAGCTCACTTATGCTTGTGACTTGGTAAAGGCATAGAGGTATGTGGCCATAGCAGAGCAAGATCTGCTCAGGGTACAGAGGGGGGCTTCTCCATCCTCTTTGATTATTTTGGGGCCTCTAGTGGCACCAACAGTAGCACTACCATGTGGTCAATATCCTATGGCAGAGATTCAATGCCTATAGGGTTTACTGATGAGTGCTAATGAGAGGCACACATACAGGGTTGCTCGGGTAGACTAGTTTGTTAGCTACATTCAAATGCGATATTATTTTCTTAACGCACATTTTATATTGCTTTCTTTTCATGCATTAATGTATGTAATGCTTTATTTACACGATGCTAATCTAATGTAAATGAACCTGTATGCTTTAATCACTTAAAACATAAGGAATGAATGCAAATATATTTATCAATCTAATGGATGACACCACAAAATGTATAAAAATCATGAATATAATTGAAAATCCTTAAGATAAGAATGTAATCAATTAATCACCCATATATGAAATGCAATGGTATGCAATGTTTATGATGCAAATGATATAATGTGTCATTCGATTTTCTTTTGCAAATTTGAAAAATGTGCATGATATAGTTAGTGGTCGTCTAAATATTATTGCTAATATCCATCTGGTATCTATCCTATATTTTTATGGTGCTTTATATAATAATGTATCATGGGTTTGATACTTTGCAATTTGATTATTTACATGGTTGCAGTTTTTGACATTTTGTTGCTATGGGAGAAATTTTGAGGTTTTCCATGAGACTCAAAAATCGTAATAGACTTATCAAAAGTTACATACTAACCACACTAGACTTCTAATATAAAAGGCTTTTGCTAGGATAGACCCTAACTTTTCATTATCTCTATGTGTGCAAATGATTATTTTAATATAATACACAAGTGTTCCCCGATGTCAGGTGGGATTCTTTCAGCCCATTGCTAAGATAGGGGTTCCACAAATGTCTTATCCAATATCAAGTTTATATTTTAGTTGGACTAAACCACTAGGCAATGTAGGACACCTGAAGCTAGCTCTTCCACATTCAAACATTGGTCTTGTTCATAAGTGAGATGCTAACGCATCAAACATATCGTCATGCGTAAGGTACAATAGTGTTGACAATTCCAGGGATTCAGGATCATTCCTTTCTATCCTTCAATTTTTAGGATACTTGCTCATATGTAGTGAAGCAAGGGAGTCGATTTCATCTTATTTTTGAACTATCTTTGGATCTTCATTTGATCTCTCTTCGAACTGGATTTTGGATCTTCATTTGATATTTGCTCGAACTTTTGATTTATGATCTTCATTTGATATTCACTTTTGAACTTCACTTTGAAATTTGATTTAAGCATGTTTTTTGATCTTCACTTGATCTTCACTTTTTGGCATTTACATTTGATAATTTTCTTCAAAAACTTTCATTTGGGGGATTTACTTGGAAAATTTGTTTTTGGCATATCGATTGAGAATATCGATCTTATGATATCAATATGGGATATCACTCTAGGGAGTCAATTTATGATATCAATCTAGGGAATCAATCATGAGGATTGATGTGGGATATCTCTTTGGGATATGCTCATTTTATCATAAGTAAGAGATTATGAATAGGGAACTAACCTATCCTTTTGCCAACTGCCAACATTTCCCATACCGTCTGAATAGAGGGATAAGCAAGAATAACTCTTTTCGCTTCAGGATACCCGGTCCTACTTCATGGCTTTCAGCTTCCCCTAGTCCTTGTTAGGATTGTTTTAAATGTGTTGATTAGTGATAGGTTTATGATGTGCTATGGGCTATAATAATTGAACCTTAACTACAAAATCAAAGCAAGCTTTCTATAAACTCTTGATAAGACCACTAGGTATGAATGAGTGATTAGAAAACCCTAATATAGCTCCATAGCAATATTATAGGTTGTGTTGAAAAACACAATTTCTCACATGAATGATGGATTATGATAAATGCAATGTTGCATGATTTAAACACAAACGTGGCGTCATGTGTAAGACTGATAAACACAATGCCTTCTATTACAGAATGCAATGGATGATGAATGCCTATATGCAATGCAGTGAATGTAGCGAATGCATGTATAAATGCAAAATTCAAATGCAAATGCAAATATTTTTGGATTTATATGCTTTACCAATTCTTTTAGATCTTATTGATTTTATAATTTTTATGGATTTTGAACCTCATAATTGACCAAATGGCGAGTACATGCCTCTGGAGCCTTTAGTTTGACCAAGCAATTTTTAGGAATCCTTGGAGCTTTTAGGATTTACCAAAGGGATTATGGGTACATTTGGGGCGTTTTGGGATGACCAAGCGATTTTGAGAATCCTTGGAGCCTTTGGGGTTGACCAAGCAGTTTTTTAGAAACTCTTGGTGCCTTTTGCACTTGACCAAAGGGGTAACAGATGCCTTTGGAGCTTTTTGACTTGACCAAACCACTAATGAGAGTTTTTGGAGCTTTTTAGGATGACCAATAAGTTACAATAAAATCCTCGAGGCTTTTAACTGACACGACCAAGCAGTTTCAGGGACCCTTGGAGCTTTTTGGGATGATCGAGCAGTTTTGCAAATCCTCGAAGCTTTTGAGGTTGACCAAAGGGCTTACATATGCCTTTGGAGCTTTTTGACTTGACCAAACCACTAATGAGAGTGTTTGGAGCTTTTAGGATGACCGAGTAGTTACAAGCAACTCTCGGAGCCTTTTACTATGCTCTTTAAGCATAAAATGCCTTAAGATGGATGATGTTGAGAGGTTGAGGCTCTTCAACATCCCCTAGCGACATTATGCGATAGGTACCTAGACCAATATTTTTAGATATGATGTAAGGTCCTAACCAATTAGCCATGAATTTGTCTCGCATATCTAATGGTAAGTTAGAGTTCTGTTGGTTTTCTTTCAAGACAAGATCCCCTACTTCAAAGTCTCTTTGGTGGACTTTGACGTTGTAAGCTCGTTTTAGTTGCTCTTGATAAAAATGGAGATGCTCCAAGGCATTTACGCAATGTTCATCAAGTATCGTAAGTTGATCCAGTCGAGCTTGCCATGCAGTGTTATCATCGATGAACTCTTTCAATGCGACGCGTAGCATTGGAATTTCTTGCAAGATAACATACAAAGCTTATCAAAGAGAATAATTTTTTTGTCATTTTCTTTGGTCTATGAATTCCTTAACCATTCTTATTTTATTTCAAACTAATTCATGCAATTTTATCTTTAGAAGCATAGATTTAAATATCTACAAATTTCATTGAACATGCTTATAAAACATAAAATAATTCTAGAACATAATGTAGATGTTTCTTGAATGACATTATGATTATATCTTCAAGAGCCCTCATCAAATCAAATTGAATATAAAATAGTAGGTCTTAAATAGATTGGAGTTGTTTGTTGATACATATACTTGTTTATGGTAATGATCGGTAGGAGTATGTTAAATATTTCAATATTACCCTAGAACTGTAGAAGCAAACCAGTTTTGGATATGTAGTATTTTTATGTATGTGATTAGCTAGGAAGTTATGGAAATAGAAAATTTGATGATCAACACTATGCATGAGTTGTTAGATCCAAATATGTAGATGACTTTAAGAGGTTTTATTTGTATTTATGCTTATTATTGTTGTGTAATATAGTAGTTCCAATAGTATTTAGCATCATTTATTGCTTTAGCAAAGAAGTATTGTTGTAATTTCTTACTACAATTGGGTGGAGTAAGGCTTTTAAGCCATTTTGAAGGCTAGATTTGATAGGAGATAAAATCACCCAATGACTGAAAGAAGACTTAGGAAGAATTGAATGAACTAAAGCTTTAGAGAAGAATACAAACCAAAGAAAAAATAGAATATCTAGTGATTGGACCTATTGCGATGAAAGGCAAAATCAAAATTTTGATGAAAATTGCAAGGCTCCATAGCGTATTAGGACTAGAGCAAAAGTTTTGTTTAGGGATGCCTAACCAAATAAAGAAACCAGACACATCCAACCAATGGTGGGAACTATAACAACTAGATGAAGCAAGAGGAAAGGACTACTATGAGGGATACCAACTAGACTAAGGTATGAGTGTTTCCATTCAAACCATCTTAAACAGTACTCCAAAATTTTAGGAGGGAAATTTTTCTTTGGAGGCTCTCACCTCCAAACCCCTTCATGGAGGTTTTTTGATCCCCATACCCCCCATTCAAGCTTTTATAAACACCCCAAACACCATAGGCTATAAAAAAAGTTATATTTTCCCTAATAAATGATATTTTCTTTAAAATGAGGTACAATATTTAAGATGCCATCTTTAGACATCTAGAGGAGCAACCATGAATCTAAGAACATTAATGGTAGGAGAGCTCCATATAAAATATCCAACATGGACAACATGATCTTACCTCCAGCAACTCTAGGTGGAACCACCATAAAGGGTCACACCCGATGGCGGCTCCTATTGCGATAAATGGTAAAGATATAACATGCATACAAGAAAATGAAATTGACAACAAATGAAAAAAGAAAGAAACACTTTATTCCATTGTATTCAAAGCCAAAATCCAATTACAAGTACGTCCCTCTTAGGGATATTCATTTTGATACAATATTACAATAAGAGTGCACAATTGTTTTCCCTCTTAAGGGTAGGTGTGATTTCCAAATGCCTCTAAGAATGGCACGAACTGCTCTAGGGTGGAGTTGCCCTATTTTTCATGATGGGGAAGGAAATTTATGGTTTATTCTCCTTTGAAACTATTCCTTGTGGTCAAGAAACAACACAAGAATGTCAAAAAGATAGGCAACCTCTCATGATGAGGCCCTTTTAGGTAAATTGCATAATGACACCATTAACATGTATAATCAAGAAAATATAAAGAATGCTTCTAAGCTATGGAAAGTGAATCAAGATTCATGTAATAGCGTAAAGGACAATAGCAGCTACACTATGCATGAATCAGATATATAAAATGAAGCATAAACATGCATAAAGAAAACATTTAAGTCCTAATTGAAGCATAAGCATAAAATGTAAATCTAACCTAGTTATATGGTCAAAAGTCTTCTAAAATGTTATTAAACCATAAAAACAACTAATCTAACCTAATTAGCTAGACATAAATGAAAATAGGAAGGCGGTTATACCTCTACTATAAACCATAGCTCTGGTGCATGGTCTGCACTGTAAACCATGACTGACAGCCACGGTTAGCACTCTGATAGGCTTACCCTCAATTCCAAGGGAAGTGGGCTTAATCTCCTTGTCCAATTGATGTTCAAGGGTCACCTTCGGTGTCCTTCTAATAGATTTGGTAGTCAAATCACTGTGATGGGCCTTCATTTTCTTGGATTTGTATTTCTTGATCCTCCTAGGCTCCTAGGGCTCCCATGGCAAACTGATCATTGGATGAATAGCAAAGTAGCCTTTGAATGCATAAATTCAGTATACAATCTGATAGGGCTTTGCTACTTGCTTGATCATTTCACACTCGATAATTCGTCAGTGCTTCGCTATGCAAATCATCTATATCATCTCCCCATTTGGAGGGGGTATTTGTAGGATGCCTTAGGACTTGGGGTGGCTTCCTAGAGAAGCCAAGATCAAGAAGGGGTGGTTACGATAGTTGGAATGGAATCTTCCACCCTCTAACCACCTTCTTCTATATCCAATGGCCGTTTCAACTTATTTGGCTCGAATTGAAGGCCAAATGAAATTCAGTTAAGACCGCAGGTCACAATTGTAGTCTATACTACAAACCGCAAGTCTCATCCATGGTTTAGTTGTAAACCATAGGTCTGGGCTGCGATTCAGACTGATTAGTCCAAGGAGCCCAAATTGAGTGGTTAGAACCATTGCTCTATCTTGGAGTTTGTCCAATATCTTCCATATGGTCTTGTAGCATGTCCATATGAGTAGTCGCCCTCGACATGACACGTTTTAGTTGTCTATAGATGCCCCTTTTGAGATGCGTTGTGAGATCAAAAAATGTTCAGAAAAAATAGACCTCCTAAAATGATGTTGAAGGTTCAATGATGATCATTTATCAGATCAACATTAGATGCCCCAGGTCCAGCAAAAGGACGTGCACCCTGGAATAATTGCTTCCAACTCTTTGGAGGCTTAAACTTGAAAATCTTGTACTCACCATAAGTCATTCGGGTAGCATTTTATGCTACAATAGGAGTGGCCTATATAACCGAAATGAGATGAGATACAAAAAAATTATCATATTTGCTATTTGCACCAAGCAAAGGTGTAAGCTTATGACAGTTGTTGACAATGATTCACACGGACGAACGTAATTTTGACAAGATCAAGGGATTTATGATTCTCAAGGATCTTCTATTGATTTTGATTATGATTTGATATTATTACTACCCCCTCAAGCAACAATTCGATGAGGGTAATGACAATGTATAAAGTGACGATGTCACTTGACCACCATGGATGATTTGAACAAATTTAGATTTGAGCAAATTAATGTTTGAGCTAGGCCTAGTTCAACGTTTGATTCCCACTGTTACTAGTATTTGCACGCTTATATCCCATGGAGTAGTCGGGCTACAATAGCCATCTTAGGGAATCGAATTGATAAAAATCCAATCAGATTTGTGTTGAATCAAATTATCGATGATTTGTTGAAAAAGAGGTCATAGAAGAAATGGCATGCAATGCCTTGTTCCTGTGGAGCAGTCTGCCTACGAAGGCCTTATTAGGGATTGAAAAGAAGCATGTCAGATCAACTATGATAATTTTTTCCCCAAATGTCCTTATGGTAATTTATTCATCTTGCCGAATTTGATGGATCACAAGTTGCTACAACTGCCAAGTGTATAGGTTAAATTACTTAATACGAGGCGCATTTGGTATTTTAATTTATTTGATTTTTTTTTAATATTTTGAATTATGCTTTGAGCTTATTTATTTTTTTGGGAGGTGCGTCACTCCATGAAAGGATTATCATAGTGATGACCTCAGTTGTACTTTATAATCTCAGCCAGATTTTTAATTTTTGATTGGATTTCGGTGCTTGATTATCACCAAATTTCTAAATTAGCTTGCTTTTATTGAACTCTGACCCAATGGGAGGCATTAATTGATCTTTTTGGCCCTTCCCATGGTGGGATTTTTCTATATTTCCTGCCAGTTGCAATCTGCGACTAGGGTCTACGATTCTCATTTGCAAATTTGGGAACCACAACTAGGGCCTACGGTCTGCGCGAAATATGAGAAGTCTATAAAAATTCCAAATTTCAAATATCTCTCATTATTCCTTGATAGTGACCTACAAACTGGAGCTCTGACAGTGACAGCTGACAAAACTGACCTACAACCTACCACACCTTACCCACACACCGACTTACAGCACGATGGCAGAGCGCAAGCACGCGTCTTCTAGTCGCGGGAGACGATGCGAGGGTAAGGTAACTCAAAAACCAAGACCTTGCATCTATTACCAATTAAAATGAACCCACTTAATAAATTGGCAAATAGATTACACTAAACTATTGGTAATGAACCTCATATTAGGCTAGGGTAGCTTAGATTTAATTTTTTGCATTTTTTGCCATGGTAACGCACCCAATAGGACTCCAATTGGAGACCACAGGTACCAGCTGTGGTTCCCAATTGGTCAATTGGGGACTGCAGCTACTAGCTGTGGTCAGCATTCAAAATCCCAATAGTTAATTTTTGACTGCATGCAGACTGTAGGGTTGACCCACGATTTGCAAACTTTAGGAAAAAATTACAAAAATTTTAATTTTTATGAATTTTTTTAGAGGTAATTAATGTCATTTAATGCATTTATGACTTGTCTGATTGAAAATTTTAATTTGTAGGCCTGCATGATGACATGTTTTTACAATTTGATCAGTTTTTTACTATTTTTAATTATTTTTAGGCCTTTTTTAAAAAAAATTGCATGTTTTAGTTAGCTTTTCCCTTATATTATGCTATTTATTCTAGATATTGACCTCTAGAGTGCGAGAGTATGACCTTCTAAAGACTCTCTATAGAGATATCACTGATGGTGAGTGAGAGTGGTTCGAAGCTATCAGCTTTAGCTACGTTTAGGATCTACCCACTATCTGAGTAGATCAATCCTATCTGACTGCGTTGGCCCGACGCTAGAATGTATGGACCAACATGTTTCACCTACCTACAGGTCAAATGACAATGACATTGGAGGATGTCTATAGGATCTTTAGTATCCCCATCGATGGTGAGGCCATCATATGCTCTACTTCTATAGCTAGAGAGTATGTCTATGATGCTATCTTCGGTTCCCAGAGTGACGAGGCTCATCGGGGCATGGACCATGGAGGGGTCCACATTGGCTAGTGGTAGGGAAAGAATGTCTTCTCCGTGCACGAGGCCATCTTCATGTACCTAGTGGTGCAATATGTTCTTCCAAACTCCTCGAGCATGAGGATTTCATGGAACCTCTTAGCTATTGTACATAGAGTTGTACAGAACTCTATCTACCAGCCACTGCTCCTAGACTAGAGGAGCACTTTATTGGCTCAGCTATATGCAAGCTATACCAGATCACTGATCGAAGTCATTAGAGGATCAGCTATAGTATTCTCTTACAAATTTAGGGCTAGCAGCATATCAAGATAGAGTGCCCTATGGAGCTTCCCATACACATTAGAGAGATCGATGATGAGCATTAGTGCTATATTGCCTGTTGGCCTTGGGAGGAGGAGGGCTTCCGTAGTAGGACCCATGCTAGTGATGTCCAGCATTATATCACACGGTTTTTAGGACTCGGGCTAGAATATATCGAGTGGTGGCCCTACATGGAGTGTCCTGACTTGCCTAAGGCCAATGAGCAACTTCGACTCTCTCACCGAGATAGATGGTTACTCATCTGAAAGGCTAAGATCTAGGAGTACCAATTTTTCTCTTGTGTCCTATGGGATTTCGACATGGTGCAGGACATCCTGGAGATCTCGTTCATTTACAAGTGCCTAGAATTGGAGAGGGATATATTTTGGATATAGCCTATGGCTCTAGGAGATGCTCTTGATGACTTTTAAGAGACTGGGGTTGACAGAGCAGTGACCATGCCAGAGTACAATGGATGGTGGTCTTTATTCTACTGGTACAGGATAGGGCCTCTAGGCCATGCTGTAGATCAAGTAGGAGTAGATGTGGATTCTAATGGGTGCAGGGTGCACCAGTAGATAGAGGGCAGCTAGAGCGTAAAGGGTATCATTTAGGAGAATCTCGAGATTGATCCCAATGAGGAGGCTTTCAAGGAGGGTGAGGTCCCTCCTAATAGTGCAGAGGGGCTGCTCCTAGCATAGGTGGCTAACTTGCAAAGTCATCTTGGGTGATATTAGACATAGTAGAGGGAGTGATACACTACTATTGCTACTCTACAAGCATAGCTGATAGATAGAGATCATCGATTGACACATCCAGACCAGCAAATTGCTAGCCTTATAGAATGAGCGACCATAGTAGAGACCTAGGTTAGCGAGCTCACTTATGATCATGACTTGGCAGAGACATAGAGGGATGCAACCATAGTAGAACGAGATATGATCAAGGTATAAATGGGAGTCCTCCATCCTCTCAAATTATTATGGGGCCTCTGACGGCACCAATAGCAGCACTACCAGGTGGCAGGGATCCTATGGGATAGATTCAACGCTTGTAGGGTTTACTGATGAGTGCCAATGAGAGGCACGTATCCAGGGTTGCTCGGGTAGACCAGCTAGTTGGCTATATTTAGATTCTATGTACAGATGTTCCCAAGGATCCATATGTTGTAGACTCCCAATAGACTAGATCTCAAACTACAGGACAATCCACTGCTAGCTCAAGTCATTGCACCCAATAGAGTGAGAGGACACACAAGTCCTCTAGTACACATGGCAGCAGCAGTCATACCAGTACTAGGGAGGCAAGGCAGTCTTCTATAGCATCCAATCATAGGTCCCAGTACACAAAGGTACCCATCACATAGGGGCAGTTGGATGAGTGCTAGGCCTCTTCGGGCTAGGTGGTACTCAGGGTGCTCAATAGGATCCATAGTAATCAATAGGGCAGCAGGCAGAGTAGTCTCCTAAGCACAATACTGAGGGAGGCGATGAGAGCTCTGGTACAGGGGGAGCAGATCAGAGCTAGAGCTCTACTACTATAGATACTTTTTTGATATATCTCATTTTTTGTGTAAGGTCAATGACCTACACATTTATAGCCTATGGGAACTTTTAAACTCTCGATGTACTCTAAGACACACATTATATATATGTTTTGATCATTATTATGGCTCATTTATTATGTACTCATTTATTTTTAATTTTATGTTTATGTGATGTACATGGATGCAATGCTTATGTTATACTTATGTTATATGATATGATATATGGATGACACGCAATAGCTATCTATTTGATTTATGATGATGATATGCAGTGATCTAGATGCTTAGATATGCTTTTTAATGATAGATGTATATGGATGCGATATTATTTTCTTAACGCATATTTGATATTGCTTTCTTTTCATGCATTAATGTATGTAATGCTTTATTTACACGATGCTAATCTAATGTAAATGAACCTATATGCTTTAATCACTTAAAACATAAGGAATGAATGCAAATATATTTATCAATCTAATGGATGACACCATAGAATGTATAAAAATCATGAATGTAATTGAAAATCCTTAAGATAAGAATGTAATCAATTAATCACCCATATATGAAATGTAATGGAATGCAATGTTTATGATGTGAATGATATAATGTGGCATTCGATTTTCTTTTGCAAATTTAAAAAATGTGCATGATATAGCTAGTGGTCGTCTAAATATTATTGCTAATATCCATCCGGTATCTATCCTATATTTTGATGGTGCTTTATATAATAATGTATCATGGGTTTGATAATTTACAATTTGATTATTTACATGGTTGCATTTTTTGACATTTTGTTGCTATGGGAGAAATTTAGAGGTTTTCCATGAGACTCAAACACCGCAATAGACTTATCAAAGGTTACATACTAACCACACTAGACTTCTGATATAAAAGGCTTTTTCTAGGATAGACCCTAACTATTCATTATCTCTATGTGTGCAAACGATTAATTTAAGATAAGACACAAGCATTCCTTGATGTCAGGTGGGATTCTTTCAGCCCATTGCTAAGATAGGGGTTCCACAAATGTCTTATCCAATCTCAAGTTTAGATTTTATTTGGACTAAACCACTAGGCAATGTAGGACACCTGAAGCTAGCTCTTCCACATTCAAACATTGGTCTTGTTCATAAGTGAGATGCTAATGCATCAGACATATCGTCATGCATAAGGTACAATAGTGTTGACAATTCTAGGGATTTAGGCTCATTCCTTTCTATCCTTCAATTTTTAGGATACTTGCTCATATGTAGTGAAGCAAGGGAGTTGATTTCATCTTCTTTTTGAACTGTCTTTGGATCTTCATTTGATCTCTCTTCAAACTAGATTTTGGATCTTCATTTGATCTTCGCTCGAACTTTTGATTTATGATCTTCATTTGATCTTCACTTTTGAACTTCACTTTGAACTTTGATTTAAGCATGTTTTCTGATATTCACTTCATCTTCACTTTTTGGCGTTTACATTTGATAATTTTCTTCAAAAACTTTCCTTTGGGGGATTTACTTGGAAAAATTGTTTCTGGCATATCGATTGAGAATATCGATCTTATGATATCAATATGGTATATCACTCTAGGGATTCAATCTATGATATCAATCTAGGGTATCAATCATGAGGATTGATGTGGGATATCTCTTTGGGATATGCTCATTTTATCATAAGCAAGATATTCTGAATAGGGAACTAACCTATCCTTTTGCCAACTGCCAACATTTCCCATACCGTCTGAATAGAGGGATAAGCAAGAATAACTTTTTTTGCTTCAGGATACCCTGTCCTACTTCATGGATTTTAGATTCTCCTAGTCCTTTTTAGGATTTTTTTAAATGTGTTGATTAGTGATAGGTTTCTGATGTGCTATGGGCTATAATAACTGAACCTTAGCTACAAAATCAAAGCAAGCTTTCTATCAACTCTTGATAAGACCACTAGGTATGAATGAGTGATCGAAAAACCCTAGTATATCTCCATAGCAATATTATATGTTGTGTTGAAAAACATAATTGCTCACATGAATGATGGATTATGATAAATGCAATGATGCATGATTTAAACACAAACATGGCATCGTGTGTAAGACTGATAAACACAATGCCTTCTATTACAGAATGCAATGGATGATGAATGCCTATATGAAATGCAGTGAATGTAGCGAATGCATGTGTAAATGCAAAATTCAAATGCAAATGCAAATGTTTTTGTATTTATATGCTTTACCAATTTTTTATATCTTATTGATTTTATAATTTTTATGGATTTTGACCCTCATAATTGACCAAATGGCAAGTACATGCCTCTGGAGCCTTTAGTTTGACCAAGCAATTTTTAGGAATCCTTGGAGCTTTTAGGATTTACCAAAGAGATTATGGGTACCTTTGGGGCATTTTGGGATGACCAAGAGATTTTGAGAATCAATGGAGCCTTTGGGGTTGACCAAGCAGTTTTTTAGAAACTCTTGGTGCCTTTTGCACTTGACCAAAGGTGTAATAGATGCCTTTGGAGATTTTTGACTTGAAAAAACCACTAATGAGAGTTTTTGGAGCTTTTTAGGATGACCAAGCAGTTACAAGAAAATCCTCAAGGCTTTTAACTGACACGACCAAGCAGTTTTAGGGACCCTTGGAGCCTTTTGGGATGACCGAGCAGTTTTGCAAACCCTCAAAGCTTTTGAGGTTGACCAAAGGGCTTACATATGACTTTGGAGCTTTTTGAATTGACCAAACCACTAATGAGAGTTTTTGGAGCTTTTGGGATGACTGAGCAGTTACAAGCAACTCTCGGAGCCTTTTACTATGCTCTTCAAGCATAAAACGCCTTAATATGGATGATGTTGAGAGGTTCAGGCTCTTCAACATCCCCTAGCGACGTTATGTGATAGGTATCTGGACCAATATTTTTAGATATGATGTAAGGTCCTAACCAATTAGCCACAAATTTTTCTCGCATATCTAGCAAAAAAATAGAGTTCTATTGGTTTTCTTTCAAGACAAGATCCCTAATTCAAAGTCTCTTTGGTGGACTTTTACATTGTAAGCTCGTTTTAGTCACTCCTGATAAACACGGAGATGCTCCAGGGCATTTACGCAACGTTTATCAAGCAGCGTAAGTTGATCCAGTCGAGCTTGCCATGTAGTGTCATCATCGATGAACTCTTTCAATGCGACGCGTAGCGTTGGAATATCTTGCAAGATAACATACAAAGCTTATCAAAGAGAATAATTTTTTTGTCATTTTCTTTGGTCTATGAATTCCTTAACCATTCTTATTTTGTTTCAAACTAATTCATGCAATTTTATCTTTAGAAGCATAGATTTAAATATCTACAAATTTCATTGAACATGCTTATAAAACATAAAATAATTTTAGAACACAATGCAGATGTTTTTTGAATGACATTATGATTATATCTTCAAGAGCCCTCATCAAATCAAATTGAATATAAAAAAGTGGGTCTTAAATATATTGGAGTTGTTTGTTGATATATACACTTGTTTATGGTAATGATCAGTAGGAGTATGTTAAATATTTCAATATTACCCTAGAACTGTAGAAGCAAACCAGTTTTGTATATGTAGTATTTTTATGTATGTGATTAGCTAGGAAGTTATGGAAATAGAAAATTTGATGATCAACACTATGCATGAGTTGTTAGATCCAAATATGTAGATGACTTTAAGAGGTTTTATTTGTATATATGCTTCTTATTTTTGTGGCATATAGTATTTCAAATAGTATTTAGCATCATTTATTGCTTTAGCAAAGAAGTATTGTAGTAATTTCTTACTACAGTTGGGTGGAGTAAGGCTTTTAAGCCATTTTGAAGGATAGATATAATAGGAGATAAAATCACCCAATGACTAAAAGAAGACTCAGGTAGAACTGAATGAACTAAAGCTTTAGAGAAGAATACAAACCAAAGAAAAAATAGAATCTCTAGTGATTGGACCTCTTGCAATGAAAGGCACAACCAAAATTTTGATGAAAATTGCAAGGCTTCATAGTGTAATAGGACGAGCAAAAGTTTTTTTTAGGGATGATGCCCGACCAAATAAAGCAACAAGACATACAACCAATGGTGGGAACTATAACAACTAGATGAAGGAAGAGGGAAGGACTACTATGAGGGATACCAACTAGACTAAGGTATGAGTGTTTCCATTCAAACCATCTTAAACAGTGCTTCAAAATTTTAGGAGGGAAATTTTTCTTTGGACGCTCTCACCTCCAAACCCCTTCATGGAGGATTTTTGATCCCCATACCCCCCATTCAAGCTTTTACAAACACCCCAAACCCCATAGGCTATAAAAAAGTTATATTTTCCCTAACAAATGATATTTTCTTTAAAATGAGGTACAATATTTAAGATGCCATATTTAGACATCTAGAGGAGCAACCATGAATCTAAGAACATTAATGGTAGGAGAGCTCTATAGAAAATATCCAACATGGACAACATGATCTTACCTCTAGCAACTCTAGGTGTAACCACCAAAAAGGGTCACACCTGATGGTGGCTCCTATTGTGATAAATGGTAAAGATATAACATGCATACAAGAAAATGAAATTGACAACAAATAAAACAAGAAATAAACACTTTATTCCATTGTATTCAAAGCCAAAATCCAATTACAAGTAAGCCCCTCTTAGGGATATTCATTTTGATACAATATTACAATAGGAGTGCACAATTGTTTTTCCTCTTAAGGGTAGGTGTGATTTCCAAATGCCTCTCAGAATGGCACGAACTGCTCTAGGGTGGAGGTGCCCTCTTTTTCATGATGGGTAAGGAACTTGATGGTTTGTTCTCCTTTGAAACTATTCCTTGTGGTCAAGAAACAAGACAAGAATGTCAAAAATATAGGCAACCTCTCATGATGAGGCCCTTTTAGGTAAATTGCATAATGATACCATTAACATGTATAATCAATAAAATGTAAAGAATGCTTCTAAGCTATGCAAAGTGAATCAAGATTCATGTAATAGCATAAAGGAAAATAGCAGCTACACTATGCATGGATCAGATATAGAAAATGAAGCATAAACATGCATAAAGAAAACATTTAAGTCCTAATTGAAGCATAAGCATAAAATGTAAATCTAACCTAGTTCTATGGTCATAAGTCTTCTAAAATGCTATTAAACCATAAAAACAACTAATCTAACCTAATTAGCCGGACATAAATGAAAATAGGAAGGCGGTTATACCTCTACTACAAATCGTAGCTCTGGTGCACGGTCTACACTGTAAACCATGACTGACAGCCATGGTTAGCACTCTGATAGGCTTAACCCTCAATTCCAAGGAAAGTGGGCTTAACCTCCTTGTCCAATTGATGATCAAGGGTCACCTTCGATGTCCTAATAGATTTGGTAGTCAAATCACTATGATGGGCCTTCATTTTCCTAAATTTGTGTTTCTTGATACTCCTAGGCTCCTACGGCTCCCATGGCAAACTGATCATTGGATGAATAGCAAAGTAGCCTTAGAATACAAAAATTTAGTATACAATCCGACAGGGCTTCACTGCTCGCTTGATCACTTCACACTCACTTGATAATTCGTTTGCTATACAAATCATCTATATCATCTCCCCATTTGGAGGGGGTATTTGTAGGATGCCTTAGGACTTGGGGTGGCTTCCTAGAGAAGCCAAGATCAAAAATGGGTGGTTACGATAGTTGGAATGGAAGCTTCCGCTCTCTAACCACCTTCTTCTATATCCAATTGTCGTTTCAATAGATTTGGCTTGAATTGAAGGCCAACTAAACTTCAGTTAAAACCGCAGGTCACAACTATAGTCTAGACTACAAATTGCATGTCTTAGTCATGGTTTAGTTGTAAACCGTAGGTCTAGGCTATGGTTCAGACTGATTAGGCCAAGGAGCCCAAATTGAGTGGTTAGAACCACTGCTCTATCTTGGATTTTGTCCAAGATCTTCCATATGGTCTTGTAGCATGTCCATATGAGTAGTTGCCCTCGACATGATGCATTTTAGGTGTCTATAGATGCCCCTTTTGAAAAGCGTTATGATATCAAACAACACTGAGCAAAAATAAACCTCCTAAAATGAAGTCGAAGGTTTTATGATGATAATTGATCATATCAACCTTAGATGCCCTAGGTCCAGCAAAATGACGTGCATCCTAGAATCATTGCTTCCAACTCTTTGGAGGCTTAAACTTGAAAAGCTTGTACTCGCCATAAGTCATTCGGGTAGTTTTTGATGCTACAATAGGAGTGGCCTATATAACCAAAAGGAGACAAGATACAAAAAAAATATCATATTTGCTATTTGCCCCAAGAAAAGGTGTAAGCTTATGATAGTTGTTGACAATGATTCGCACGGACGAACGTAATTTTGACAAGATCAAGGGATCTACAATTCTCAAGGATCTTCTATTGATTTTGATTATGATTTGATATTATGACTACCCCCTCAAGTGACAAGTCGATGAGGGTAATGACAATGTATAAAGTGACAATGTCGCTTGACCACCATGGATGATCTGAACAAATTTAGATTTGAGCAAATTAATGTCTTGGCTAGGCCTAGTTCAACGTTTGATTCCCACTTTTACTAGTATTTGCATGCTTCTATCCCATGGAGCAGTCAGGCTACAATAGCCATCTTAGAGAATCAAATTGATACAAATCCAATCAGATTTGTGTTGAATCAAATTATCGATAATTTGCTGAAAAAGAGGTCATAGAAGAAATGGCATGCAACACCTTGTTCCTGTGGAGCAGTATGGCTATGAAGGCCTTCTTAGGGATTGAAAAGAAGCATTTCAGATCAATGATGATAATTTTTTCCCCAAATATCCTTATGGTAATTTATTCATCTTATCGGATTGCATGGATTACAAGTCGCTACAACCGCCAAGTGTATAGGGTAAATTACTGAATACAAGGTGCATTTGGTGTTTTAATTTATTTGATTTTTTTTTAATATTTTTAATTATGCTTTGAGCTTATTTATTTGGTTGGGAGGTGTGTCGCTCCATGAAAATATTATCATAGCGATGGCCTCAGTTGTACTTTATAATCTCAGCCAGACTTTTAATTTTTGATTGGATCTCGGTGCTTGATTATCACCAAATTTCTAAATTAGATTGCTTTTATTGAACTCTAACCCAATGGGAGGCATTAATTGATCTTTTTGGCCCTTCCCATGGTGGGATTTTTCTAAATTTCTTGCCAGTTGCAAACCGTGGCTAGGGTCTACAATTCTCATTTGCAAATTTGGGAACCGTGGCTAGGGCCTACGGTCCGCACAAAATATGAGAAGTCTATAAAAATTCCAAATTTCAAATATCTCTCATTATTCCTT
Source organism: Wollemia nobilis (assembly GCA_028583015.1). Lineage (NCBI taxonomy): Eukaryota > Viridiplantae > Streptophyta > Pinopsida > Araucariales > Araucariaceae > Wollemia > Wollemia nobilis. Next base: position 2,821,702 of record JAQPPZ010001274.1, on the reverse strand, counting down.
GATAGTGACCTACAAACTAGAGCTCTAATAGTGACAAATGACAAAACTAACCTGCAACCTACCACACCTTACCCACACACCGACTTACAACATGATGGCAGGGCGCAGGCAAGCGTCTTCTAGCCGCGGGGGATGAGGCAAGGGCAAGGTAACTCAAGAACCAAGACCTCGCATCCATTACAAATTAAAATAAACCCACTTAAGAAATTGGCAAATAAATTACACTAAATTGTTGGTAATGAACCTCATCTTAGGCTAGGGTAGCTTAGATTTAATTTTTTTACATTTTTGTCCGCGGTAACGCACCCGACCGGACTCCAATCAAAGACCATAGGTACCGGCCGTGGTTACCAATTGGTCAATTGGGGACCGCAACTACCAGTTGCGGTCAGCATTCAAAATCCCAATGGTTAATTTTTGACCGCATGCGGACTGAAGGGTTGACTCGCAGTTTATGAACATTACGAAAATTTTACAAATTTTTTTATTTTTTTTATTTTTTTTAGAGGTAATTAATGTCATTTAATGCATTTATGACCTGTATGATTGAAAATTTTAATTTTTAGGCCTGCATGATGACATTTTTTTCCAATTTGATCAGTTTTTTACTATTTTTAATTATTTTTAGACCATTTTTTTAAATATTTTTGCATGTTTTAGTTAGCTTTTCCCTTATATTATGTTATTTATTCTATATATTGACCTCTAGAGTGTGAGAGTCTGACCTTCTAAAGACTCTCTACGGAGATCTCACTGATGGTGAGCGAGAGTGGTTTGAAGCTATTGGCTTCGGCTACATTCTGGTTCTACCCACTATCTGAGTAGATCAATCCTATCTGACTGTGTTGGCCCGGTGCTAGAATGTATGGACCAACATGTTTCACCTACCTACAGGTAAAATGACAATGACATTTGAGGATTTCTATAGGATTTTTAGGATCCCCATTGATGGTGAGGCCATCATATGATCTACTTCTATGGCTAGAGAGTCTATATTCAATGCTATCTTCAGTTCTTGGAGTGAGGAGGCTCAACGGGGCATGGACCACGGAAGGGTCCACATTGGCTATTGGTAGATAAAGAATGTCTTCTTCATGCACGAGGTCATCTTCATGCACCAGTTTTTCTTTCCAGCGAGCAACTTCGATGGTCTCACCGAGATAGATGGTTACTCGACCGAAAGACCGAGATCAAGGAGTACTAGTTTTTCTCTCGTGTCCTATGGAAGTTCGACATGGTGCAGGACATCCTGGAGATCTTGTTCGTCTACAGGTACCTAGAATTGGAGAGGGATCTATTATGGATCTTGCCTCTTGCTCTAGGAGATGCTCCTGATGACTTTTAGGATACTAGGGTTGATAGAGCAGTGACCATTCCAGAGTACGATGGATGGTGGTCTTTATTCTACTGGTATAGGATAGTACCTCTAGGGCATGCTGCAGATCAGGTAGGAGCATATGTGGATTCTAACGGGTGCAAGGTGCACCAATAGATAGAGGGTAGCTAGGGCATAGAGGCTACCATTGAGGAGGATCTTGAGATTTATCCCAATGAGGAGGCTTTCAAGGAGGGTGAGGTTCCTCCTGACAATGCAGAGGGGCTACTCCTAACATAAGTGGCTAAGAAGAGTCATCTTGGGTGATATTAGACGTAGTAGAGGGAGTGATACACTACTATCGCTACTCTACAAGTATAGCTGATAGATAGAGATCATCGATTGACATAGGAATACCAATAGATTGCTAGCCTGATAGCACGAGCGACCATAGTAGAGACCTAGGTTAGCGAGCTCACTTATGCTCGTGACTTGGAAGAGGCATAGAGGGATGCGACTGTAGTAGAGCCAGATCTAATCAGGGTATAGAGGGGGGGTCCTCCATCCTCTCAAATTATTATGGGACCTTCAGCAGCACCAATAGTAGCACTACCAGGTGGTCAGTATCTTATGGTAGAGATTCAATGCTTGTAGGGTTTACTGATGAGTGCCAATGAGAGGCACGCATCCAGGGTTGCTCGGGTAGACCAATTTTTTGGCTATATTTAGATGCTAGATACAGAGGTTATCAAAGATCCATATGTTGTAGAGTCCTAACAGACTAGATCTTGGACTACAAGACAGTCCATTGCTAGCTCGAGCCATCACACCCAGTGGAACGAGAGGACACTCAAGTCCTCCAGTACACATGGTGGCAACAGTCATACCAAGACCAGGGAGGCAGGGCAGTCTTCTGCAACATCCAATCATAGGTCCTGATGGGCTGTCGTTAAGCACATCATTAATTCTCAATGAATTTATCAATCTAGGGTGGTGTCCAAGGCTATTTATGAGAGAAATTTCAAGCAGGGTTGTAGTTTAGTTCATTTGGAAGCAGCAAGTCTTATTGGTGGAATTGATTATGTGGGGGTTTTGTGTCACTTCTACCCCTAAATTGCATAAATTGAACTTTAATCTATTTGCAAGAATGAAAACTAATTGCTAATTGCATAAATGAAACCCTAGTTACAGTTGCAAGAATGAAATCTAATTAAATTATAGAATTGAAACTCTAGTTATAGTTGTAGAATTGAAAGTCTATTTAATCTTGCAATAATTGAAATGAAGCATAAAAACTAGATCCTGTCAATGCTCTGTAACTGAAGGTCATCAATATTTTATGCAGGGTTTTGACAGCAAAAATAAGAATGCAAGGAAATTACAGAAAACTTGTAAATTGCTGGAAATGGAAATTTGCAATGAATTGGAAAGTTGCTGGGAATGAAAATAATAACCAGATATACCAATAAGCATATCACAAAAACATTATAAACAAGAATTAAACAACTAGGAATGTTAGCTGTGCAAAATAATGAAAATGACAAGTTCACAACTTATTCTGTTGCAGCAAAATCAGAATAAAACCTGTCTGTCAGTCCTCCTCCTAGGTCGGGAAGTGGCCAGCCTCCTTTCTCAGAAGAAGGTTTGAATTCTTCTTCAAGTCTTACTCACACTCATACATAACAAAATAAATGGAATGAAACTACAATTTTATTGCTTCAAAAACATAATTATAATTCTGTTGAAATCTGTTACAGGTCTGAAATTACTATTCTATTATCTCCCTATTTATTTTCTATCTCCTCTATCTAATATAATATTTTTAATATCTAATAGCTCAACCTATACAGGAGCTATATTTTATAGATGCCTAAAATCTAATTACAAACAGAAAATATGATGTTCCTGATATCCTGCAGAATTTCCTGGGTTTATCCTAGAAGAGGATCAATTTGATCTCTTCCATAAATGGTGGCTTTGGATGGCAAGGACGGCAAAATTAGATGAGAGATATTTTACCTTAACTTTCTCAACCTTATTATCCCATTTTCCACGACCAAAAGTCAGTCAACAAGTCAAAAAGTACATTATGTTTTCATTCCGAAGATAAGTGGCTCATTTCGAAGATACTGCAATTCTCATTCCGAAGATCCGCTCATTTCGAAGATACTACAATTCTCATTTCGAAGATCCGCTCATTTTTAAGATACTGCAATTCTCATTCCGAAGATCCACTCATTTTTAAGATACTGTAATTTTCATTTTGAAGATCCGTTCATTCTGAAGACATTGTGTTTTCTCATTTCGAAGATATCTGTTCATTTCGAAGACACTGTGTTCATTTCGAATATCTTTAGAATGACCAACTGTGTTGACTCCAAATGGTTTTGGCTGCATTTCTCAAGTGGATTAGCCCTCAGGATCATATTACAATAGTCTTCATTCTTCCTTGGATGTGAATTCCATGCCTTGCCATTCATTGGCAACTTACTGGAATTTATATAGAAAAACCAGTTTTTTGCTGCACAGTAATAAGTATTTGTACTATTTGCTGAATTTAGAGAAACTAATGCTTAATTATCATCAAAATAAGACTACTAAAGTTTTGTTGTCAACCTAAGCATGACAATATAACATAAAACTATACAAGAACTGTTAAAAATTAGAATATAATGTCCTTAACAGTTCAATCATGCAAACAGTTAATACACAGCATATTAAATCAACTTAACTAGCATATAAGATAATTCACAAGAGTTTTAGGTAGTTTTAACTATTTAAAACATGTTATAAATGAGGCTTATCCAGGACTCATTAGGTCCCAGTGCACAAAGGTACCCATCGCATAGGGGGCAGTTGGATGAGTGCTAGGCCTCTTTGGCCTAGGCGGTACTCAGGGTGCTCAATAGGATCCACAAAAATCAATAGGGCAACAAGAAAAGCAGTCTCCTAAGCACAATACTAAGGGAGGTGGTGAGAGCTCTAGTACAGGGGGAGTAGATCAGAGCTAGAGCTCTACTACTATGGATACTTTTTTGATATATCTCATTTTTTGTGTAAGGTCGAGGACCTACACATTTGTAGCCTACGGGAACTTTTAAACTCTCGATGTACTCTAAGACACACATTATATATATGATATGATCATTATTATGTCTCATTTATTGTGTACTCATTTATTTTTAATTTTGTGTTTATGTGATGTACATGGATGCAATGCTTATGTTATATTGATGCTATATGATGTGATGTATGGATGACATGCAATAGTTATCTATTTGATTTATGATGATGATATGCAGTGATCTGGATGCTTAGATGTGCTTTTTGATGATAGATGATTATGGATAAGATGTTCTTTTCTTAACGCATATTTGATATTGCTTTCTTTTCATACATTAATATATGTAATGCTTTATTTACATGATGCTAATCTAATGTAAATGAACCTATATGCTTTAATCACTTAAAACACAAGGAATGAATGCAAATATATTTATCAATCTAATGGATGACACCATAGAATGTATAAAAATCATGAATGTAATTGAAAATCTTTAAGATAAGAATGTAATCAATTAATCACCCATATATGAAATGCAATGTTTATGATACGAATGATATAATGTGGCATTCGATTTTCTTTTGCAAATTTGAAAAATGTGCATGATATAGTTAGTGGTCGTCTAAATATTATTACTAATATCCATCCGGTATCTATCCTATATTTTGATAGTGCTTTATATAATAATGTATCATGGGTTTGATACTTTGCAATTTGATTATTTACATGGTTGCAGTTTTTGACATTTTGTTGCTATGGGAGAAATTTTGAGGTTTTCCATGAGACTCAAACATCGTAATAGACTTATCAAAAGTTACATACTAACCACACTAGACTTCTTAGATAAAAGTATTTTGCTAGGATAGAACCTAATTGTTCATTATCCATGTGTGTGTAAATTATTATTTTAAGATAAGACACAAGCGTTCCCCGATGTCAGGTGGGATTCTTTCAGCCCATTGCTAAGATAGGGGTTCCATAAATGTCTTATCCAATCTCAAGTTTAGATTTTAGTTGGACTAAGCCATTAGGCAATGTAGGACACCTGAAGCTAGCTCTTCCACATTCAAACATTGGTCTTGTTCATAAGCGATATGCTAATGCGTCAGACATATCATCATGTGTAAGGTATAGTAGTGTTGACAATTCTAGGGATTCAGGCTCATTCCTTTCTATCCTTCAATTTTTAGGATACTTGCTCATATGTAGTGAAGCAAGGGAGTCGATTCCATATTCTTTTTGAACTGTCTTTGGATCTTCATTTGATCTCTCTTTGAACTGGATTTTGGATCTTCATTTGATCTCCGCTCAAAATTTTGATTTATGATCTTCATTTGATCTTCACTTTTGAACTTCACTTTGAATTTTGATTTAAGCCTATTTTTTGATCTTCACTTTATCTTCATTTTTTGGCATTTACATTTGATAATTTTCTTCAAAAACTTTCCTTTGGGGGATTTACTTGGAAAAACTATTTTTGGCATTTTGATTGATAATATCGATCTTATGATATCAATATGGGATATCACTCTAGGGATTCAATCTATGATATCGATCTAGGTTATTAATCATGAGGATTGATGTGGGATATCTCTTTGGGATATGCTCATTTTATCATAAGTAAAGGATCCTGAATATGGAACTAACCTATCCTTTTACCAATTGCCAACATTTCCCATACCGTCCACATAGAGGGATAAGCAAGAATAACTCTTTTCGCTTCAGTATACCAGGTCCTGCTTCATGGATTTTAGCTTCCCCTAGTCCTTGTTAGGATTTTTTTAAATGTGTTGATTAGTGATAGGTTTCTGATGTGCTATGGGCTATACTAACTAAACCTTAGCTACAAAATCAAAGTAAGCTTTCTATCAACTCTTGATAAGACCACTAGGTATGACTGAGTGATTGAAAAACCCTATTATATCTCCATAGCAACATTATAGGTTGTGTTGAAAAACATAATTGCTCACATGAATGATGGATTATGATAAATGTAGTGATGCATGATTTAAACACAAACATGGCATCGTGTGTAATACTGACAAACACAATGCCTTCTATTACGAAATTCAATGTATGACAAATGCCTATATGCAATGCAGTGAATGTAGCGAATGCATGTGTAAATGCAAAATAAAAATGCAAAATTCAAATGTAAATGCATTTTTTTTGGATTTATATGCTTTACCAATTTTTTTGGATATTATTGATTTTATAATTTTTATGGATTTTGAGCCTAATAATTGACCAAACGATGAGTACATGCCTCTGGAGCCTTTATTTTGACCAAGATATTTTTAGGAATCCTTGGAGCTTTTAGAATTGACCAAAGGGATTATGGGTACCTTTGGGGCATTTTGGGATGACCAAGTGATTTTGAGAATCCTTAGATCCTTTGGGGTTGACCAAGCAGTTTTTTAGAAACTCTTGGTACCTTTTGCACTTGACCAAAGGGGTAAGAGATGCCTTTGGAGCTTTTTGACTTGACCAAACCACTAATGAGAGTGTTTAGAGCTTTTTAGGATGACCAAGCAGTTACAAGCAAATCCTCGAGGCTTTTAACTAACACGACCAAGCGGTTTCAGGGACCCTTGGAGCCTTTTGGGATGATCGAGTGGTTTCACAAACCCTTGAAGCTTTTGAGGTTGACCAAAGGGCTTACAAATGCCTTTGAAGCTTTTTGACTTGACCAAACCACTAGTGAGAGTGTTTGGAGATTTTAGGATGATCGAGTAGTTACAAGCAACTCTTGGAGCCTTTTACTATGTTATTTACGCATAAAACACCTTAAGATGGATCATGTTGAGAGGTTTAGACTCTTCAACACCCCCTAGCGATGTTATGCGATAGGTACCTGGACCAATCTTTTTAGATATGATGTAAGGTCCTAACCAATTAACCATAAATTTGTCTTGCATATCTGGCGATAAATTAGAGTTCTGTTGGTTTTCTTTTAATACAAGATCCCCTACTTCAAAGTCTCTTTGGTGGACTTTGACATTATAAGTTCATTTTAGTCACTCCTGATAAACACGAAGATGCTCAAGGGCATTTATGCAATTTTCATCAAGTAGCGTCAGTTGATCCAATCGAGCTTGTCGTGCAATGTCATCATCGATGAACTCTTTCAATGCGATGCGCAGTGTTGGAATTTCTAATTCCAAGGGCATAATGGCCTCAACGTCATATACTAGTGAGAATGGTGTTGTCCCAATGGGCGTCTGAATACTAGTCCTATAAGCCATAACGCAAGGGGTAGCTAGATGTGCCAGTATTTGTGGTTTTCTTGTACCATCTTTTTCAAGATGGCTACCACTATCTTATTTGAAGCTTCAGCTTGCTCATTTGCTTGTGGATAGTATGGATTCATAAAACTATGTTTGATTCTATATTTAGATGTGAAAGCCCTCACAATTTTGTTCTTGAAAGACGTTCCATTATCTGATATTATTTTGGATGGAATCCCAAAATGACTTGTGATATGCTCTATTATAAACTCTACTATACGAGCTCCAGTTGTCGTAGTTAAGGGTATTGCTTCCACCCACTTTGTAAAATACTCAGTAGCTATGATTATGAATGTATGTCAGCCGGATGACGGAGAGATATTGCCTATAATATCCAATCCCCACTGAGCAAATGGCCAAGTCGCTTGAATGGGTTGTAAGTCCTCTGATGGAAAGTGCATAAGATTAACATAATGTTGGCATTTAATGCATTTCTTGACATATGCATTGCACTTCTTCTCCATAGTGGGCCAATAATAACCCATTCAAAGGATGCACTTGACGATGGCCATGTCACTAAAATGACCACCGCACGTACCGTCATGGGCTTGCAAAATTGCCCATGATGCCTCTTGGGGCTCTAAGCAATGGAGGAGAACTCCATCGTAGCTTCTTTGGTACAAGATATCTCCTATTAAGATATATTTGGCCACTTTCTGTTTAAATGTGCACTTCACAACACATGGTAATCTCTCTAGGATTATACTAAGCTTTAGGAAGTCTTTAATTTGTGACATCTAATTTTTATAAATCTCAGCTTTGATTGCTAAGATGACTTTCTCCCCCTACGTATTTACTTTTGCAAATGCATAATCAGAAACAACCATATGGTGAATGGTAGTACCACTCCCCATGGGACTCTAAGAGGTTAATGACCCCCAAGGTGCCTTCTTGAAAAAGTCTTTAGCTCTACAGAACCATTTAGCTTGTGGTTCTACACTGATCATGTTGACTGATTCTCTGTTATCATAGGTTGCACACTCCGCTGCCAGATGCGAGAGCGCCTTGACATGGATGGTAGTTAAATCAGTAGACGGTATTTGAGGGATTAAATATCCCAAATAATCTATGGTGTCTACAAACCTATATGACGATTGAGGGATTGCCTCAATGTCATACCATTCTAGTTTGGACAAATATGTGTCAACTAGATCCTTATAGGCTTTTATTATGGGACATCGACACTAAAAAAGTCCTTTGACTTGATTTACTATGAGCAAGGAGTTGCTAAAGATGTTCAATCTCTTAATATTCATGGCGACAGTTGTGTGGAGGACCAGTAGTAGGGCTTTGTACTCAACGTTGTTGTTGGTGCACAAAAAATCCAACTTGAATGACAAGGGTATTGGAGCTCCTTGCAGCGTGAAGAACACTATTTTGGCACCACCCCTTGTTCGCACTTCAAACTATCAAAGAATAGAGTCATATCAGCATTGTACTCTGGTTATTTAGGTTCGAGAGCTTCAGATACGACAAACATTGCATCATCTGAAAGCTCAATTATTAGAGGCCTATTGTTTGACAATGGCACCTCAGCTAATTGATCTGCTATGACCTATCCCTTAATGGACTTCTGGCTTATGAATTCTAGATCAAATTTTGTCAAAATCATGATCCACTTTGTAGTATGTGTATTGTGATAAGTCTTACTCATCATGTACTGCAAAGGATTTTGTTTGGATATGCATACATCGTATGACTTAAGATATAGTGTCACAATTTCTTTGTAGAAAACACTATTTCTAAACATAATTTTTCCACATATGTATACCCGAGCTCATAGCTCACCAAAGTTTGACTAATATAATATATGGCCTGTTCTTTACCTTGCACATTCTTTTGGGCCAACATGGTTCCCAGTGCAAAGTCAGTTGCTGATATATAGTAGAAAAGGCACCTCTGGCCTTGGTGAAGCTAGCACTAGCAGCATTGCTAGGTATTGCTTTATATCCATGAAGGCAACCTTGTAGTCCTCATCCCAATTGAATGGAATACCCTTATGTAGTAGTCGATTCATGGATCAACATTTATCTGATAGTTGGGCGATAAATCACTTTATCGAGGCTACCTTACCCTGAAGGCTCCTTAATTCCTTAATATTGGTGGGAGGACGCATTTCCAAAATGGCCTTGACCTTCGCTGGGTCTACTTCAATGCCTCTCTTGGAGACGATGAACCTTAGTAATTTTCTAGAAGTTATGCCAAATGCACACTTCTTAGGATTCAGTCTGATGTTTTGCTCTATCAGGCGATCAAAGACCTTTCTTAATACATTTGCATACTCTTCTCATAGCAATGACTTGGCTAACAAATAATCGATATAATATTCAAGAATTTTGTGCATATAGTCACGATAAATGTATGTCATGGCCTTCTGATATGTGGCACTAGTGTTTTTAAGGCTGAATGGCATACCTTTATAACAAAATGTTCCCCATGGCATTATAAACACAGTTTTGTGCTGGTCTTCGGGTTTAATCCGAATTTGATTGTAACAAAAAAAACCATCCATTAAGGAGAGCATTCCTTGACCTACAGTTGCATCTACGAGAGCATCAATATTGGGCAACAAAAATGAATCTTTGGGTGTTACCTTATTTAGGTCTCTAAAATCCGTGCAAATACAGATTCTTCCATCGGGTTTTCCCACGGGTACCATATTAGACACCCATTCTGGATAATCGATGGAAATCACAAATTCCACATCCAACAGCTTTTGTAGCTCATATTTCACCATTAAGGCTACTATTGGGTGCATTTTCCTAAGCTTTTGCTTAACAAACTTCTTTGTCAAATCTAGTGAAATGTTATGAGTAACCAATTTCGGGTCTAGACCTGGCATATCCTTATACGACCAAGCAAACAAATTTGGTCTCTCTTTCAGTAGAGGTATGAGAGTGGCCCACTCATCTACAGTGAGACTCTATCCAAATTTAACCTTCTTTATGATGGTGGCATCATCACTGATATCCACCTCAAAGGTTTCCTCTACCGACATATGTGATCCCTCCTCAAGTTGGTGAGGCATAGGAATCAAATGAATGTCATCAACCAGGTTGAGTGGTTGTGTTTTGGAAGCATTTTTGACATGATAAACATCATATGCACAACCTGGTGCAAAATGGAAAGGTTGCAATATTTCTTTGTTGGGGAAGAAATCCTCAAGCTCAACGAGTGAATTAGCACAATCCCAGATGATAGCATCTTTTTTAAGATACAATAGTTTAGACGAATCTGCTAGATTGCATAGTGGAGTGGTTAAATCAATGGAGACCATGTTTATGGAATGAAATTAATCTCCAAGACCACATGGACTGACCTCTACAAAATTTGCACAGTCCTCATACCCACGATTTGCTCCAATGGCACAGGCACAAAAGAATCTTCCTTGTGAGAACTGCAAATAACTGGATCCTCCCTATGCACTGAATGCAAAATAGGATCATTTTTCTCATGGAGCTGCATGTAGGTCGATGGAAGGGGATTAACCAACCGATGGATTTGATCCAAGTTTAACCATCTCGCTCTCATACGTGGACCAACATGTAGCTGCCTATAGACGTCATCGATGTTGATGGGTTGATGATGGTGATGCAAATAAGGAGGACCAAGGTAGGCCCTCTCTAGCTCATATTCTTTGTCACTATCATAATAGAATCCTTCATTTTCCCCCACTCATGGAGGGGGCTCCTCTAAATAAGGCCCCATGAATCTTACTTATTGCATGCTATCTTCGCTATCCAAAAAAACTAGATAATTATACCTCATGTATGATGCAGCCAAAAAAATGGGCTCGATCTCTTCCCCTCAATGATCAATGTTGGGAAGGATATTTTTGATATCGTGTACAAATTCCATAGGCAATAGATGATGCACATACAAATGCCTTACATAAGCACCTTCGACTTCATCCCCAGATCCATCATCGTTTTGGGAATCCTCATCTGCATCATAGCCTAGTCCACTCATATCAGGGGTGGACTCTACTCCATATTCATTACATAGATCTCCTAACTCGAGATTGCTACTACTGGGGTTGCACCCCTGCATGTCTGTTTCATTGACTACCTCATGGGTTTGGTGTCCCAATTGATCTTTGGGGTTCATTTCTACCTTATTTTGCTCAAGGAGCCCTTCACGATGATCTTCGAGTGGCTCAATGGTGATGGTAGATATCATAGGGTGATTCCTCCAAAATTTGAAAGGATCCGAATGATATGGATTAAAATCTACATCATCTGCCATACTGAGGTACAAATGATCTAGGGATGATGTAAGCAAATCATCTTGTCCACATATTTGTAACCCTAGACCGAATCTATTAGTGACTAACTGATAATGAGGTTTTGGCAGAGTTCTCTGTCCTTTTTCAAAGAGACTAAGGCCGTATCCATGCCAATGATATAGCTTGAAAATATGCATGGCATACTTCGGATTAGACAAATAACGAACATTTACCATGAAAGGTTCCTCATCATCTTCATCCATGGGCTCTCGCGTTGGAAGCTGATCTAGCCCCGCATAGATGAAGTTAGTTTGGTTAGGTGGCTCTCCCAATGGAACCACCGATCCAACTGGATAACGATGAGTGAAAGGTCTACCCATCTCCTACACAGTCTTTAGAATTGGTCCAAAGGTCATGTTTTGCACAAGGTACTCGCCTAATCCAGTATTAGTGAGATGTACCGTCACCCCAATGCGGATGACCCTATTGAAGAGGTAGGTGATGTAGGTTGAGGTGCCTCCTCGGCTTTGTCTTGGGGTTCCTCAACTTCCATGGGAATGGGAACTTCCTCAAATATTGGCTTGGGTTCACGCTCTTTCTCTTTCTCACCCATCTTCACCTTTAATCTCCTATCATCTCGACGCATTACTGATGCTAACGGTTTCAAGGAAGTGGTAGTGGTGTGCTCTGATCTGTGTGACATAGATGGCATTAGTTGAGCATGCACTACCGATTTTCCTCTTGGTTTCCTTATTGGCAATGATGGGCGAACATCGAGGTGCATTTATAGGAGTATGAAACCCCCAGGCAAATCTGCTATATTCACAAACTTAAATGGCTCCTCATCCGATACCACTATGTGAACCAGTCCCTCGTGAATATATTTCACGCATTGATGCAGTATCGAGGGGACACAATGCATTTCACAAATCCAAGGCCTACCGAGTAAAATGTTGTACTGCATGGCCCCTTATATCACATGACACATTACTAAAATGGTCTTCAAACCCACCTATATGGGTAGGATAATTGTGTCGACAGTCAAACATAGTGCGTAGTTAAATTCTCTTAATGTAAATGTAGTTGGAACAATATGTGATTTAGGTAGCTTCAAATGACTCAGTTCCTTGGTCGTTATAATGTTGATCGATGATCCAGTATCGATCAAGACCCTTTTAAATGGCATGTGATTCACATGCAATTATATGCAATGGTAGGTCGGTCATGGTTGTAGAAATTGTCCTTATCTCATGATCGTAAAATTGGATCATCGGTTCTTGACACTATTTTACATGTCCCACAAAATTTGTGAATGCATGTGCATCATGTTCCTATACTTCAATGGACCTCAAAATGTCCATGAGAGTCTCCTTGTGCCTCAGGGACTGCTGAATTAATTCATATATTGACAACTTCGTAGGAGTTATCTGCAGGATTTGAACCAACCTGCTCCTTAGGGTCACCACCGATATTTTTGGTGGGCCTAGAATATTTTTTGTCGGTCGCTGATTCGACATGGCTTGTATTCGAATAGGAGCACGATGTTGATTTTGTTGTTCATATCTCCCATGCATAGTAACAACATTTACCATGCATATGAACCCCTAGGTAGGTGTTTGACTCATACCTAGTTAACTTGACCAACGTTGTTTCGAGGTGCCTCATGATTTGATAAGGGGTTCTTGTAAATCCCCATATTTTGATTGTCTGGCACCTACAGGTTGTGAGGCACTACAAGCTCACCCTAGTCAATCATATTTTTTACTAGGTGTTTGAAATACCAACACACCTCGATGTCATGACCTTTCACTCTATGAAAGATGTAAAATAGGTCATCTTGAAACCCCTTTGGTTTGGATTTATTGGGTTCTATCATCTTAACTTCGGGTAATTTGATTGCCTTGGCCTCGTATAACTGATGGAAAATCACTATCAACGATTCTGTCAATGGTGTGAACTGGCGAGGTGGGTGTTGCTCTTTGTTCTTGCCCTTGTAGTTGTTATTGTGCTTGTTATACTGTGCAGGGGAGGTTGAGCCTGATAGTTCTGCTTCTGCTTCCCCTTGTCTTCCCATTGAAGATTCAATACTACTTGATTTACATGGGTCTTCTTGCCCTGATGCTTTGTGGTACTCTTCTTTTGTCCCTCTCTCCTATTTTTGAGCTTCAAATTGCCTTCTTGTAACTTTATGTCCTCAATCACCTTGGCTTGCACCAAAGCCTCTTTGAATGTAGCATACTTTTGCAGCTACAGTAGTAACAAGATGTGTTTGGCACAACTCTTCATAAACATCCAATTTAATTATATGGTAGGAATAGAGAATGGCAACTTTGCCATTAATCTCCTCCATCTCTTTCTATATGTTCTATCGGCTCGTTGTCGCATTGAGCTAGCACATCCAGATCAAAAATATTAGCCTATTTCTTAATGCCAAAGGAATAGCATTCAAGAAAGGCATCAACTAACTACTTGAAACTTGTTATGCTATGTTTCTTTAGCTTATTAAACCACTCTTCTACAGGCCCTAAATGTGTCGTGATGAACATGTGCAATAATAAGGCATTGTTGCTTGCTATCTGAAAGTAAGCATCCATAAAGTTTGTTACATGTTCTTATGCATCTTCATCACCCTTGAACTTATCTAACCAGGGTATATCAAAATTCTCAGGGTAATTTAGAGTAGGCACTGAAGGATCCAAAGGCTCATTATAGATTTTCCTTAGATTTAGCTTTTGAATAGCCTCGCCTTGTCTCTCAATGGCTTTAATTTTCTTGACCAAGACCTTATAGGCCTTTGAAGATAGAAATTCCTCCCTAAGTTGATGTGTAGGTGGCTTAGGAGGTACTATCTTCCTTGCATGAGATGGAGGTATTTGCTCTTCCTCCTCTTTAACTCAGGAGCTTTCAAGATATTCGTGCTTGTATCCATCTCCCACTGCTACTTCATGTTGTCTCTACCTTTGATTATTAAGCGATGGTAGCCACTCCCTTTGTTTGGCAGTAACATGAGTATGAGCATATCTATGCTCTTGATGCATCTTGGCTTGTGAGAAATTCTTCCTATGTGTATGCTCTCGATGCTCATCTTGAGGATATAGGCCAGACCTAGCTAACTGACCCTCCTATTCTATGCATTCCTTCTGAGCAAGGATACGTTCCTCGTGCATGCATTGCTCATATAACCTCTGTCTTATGAGCCTTTGTGCTTGAATATTTTCATCTTCGATACCCTACCTCTCTAGGCGAGCATCCTCCAATTGGTCTTGGAGGAGTTGGCATTTTTTCTCTGATGCCAATCGATGTGATCTATTGATCTGGTCGACCGTGGGAGGCCTTTGATACCCCTGCTCTATACGAGTGACTTTGTGGGTTTTGTACCCATCGGACTAATGTGCTATGCCTTTGTCTCTATCTATGAATATGGCATTGGCCTCCTGTTGCATCCTATATTATGAACCACCATGTGCAGATAGTGGGTGTGTGACATGAAGGTGCTTAGAGGCCTCCCCATGTTCTCTAGTAGTGCAGATGACACTCACGCTATGCTCACTCGGGGCTCAAGTGGGTGGAGTGAAATGCTTGCATCCTAGCTACTCTAGAACACTACCTAGACCTTATAGCTACCTAGACCGCCATCTCTCATGCCACGGTGTACCATTATCTCTCACCTTTGATATTTCAATGGTGATCTTGCGTGGCGGACCACGCATGGGAGTATGGTTAGTTCTATGCTCGGTAGTGAGCCTATCTACCTGCCCCTGAATGGGTAGGTCTTTAGTCCTTCTATACTTAGAAGGTGGAGCCATAGATCCTCCAGTGGACTTAGTATGTAAGGGCACCAATCTGGTCCCCTGCACAATAAACTCTTTAGCCGATCCCGTGGATGCGCATGCATTGCGGTCTTGATAATGGCTCTCAAGTGGAACACCCTCATGCTGGAAGGCTTCTTGTTTGAATTTGTACCTAGAGGAGTGTACTGAAGCTCCTCTATTTGGGGTTTGCTCTGCTGGCTCCCCTCGTGTCGAGTTGTCTCCTCAAATGTTAGCCGAACGATGTTCGATTTGCTCATGTGGTTGAGGATTCAACATGTATTGTTGTGAACTAGTTAGGGGTTGGTCATCGGTGTTGGTTTTGGATCTTTGTCGACCACCCCGTGTGTCCACCATTGTGTACCTAGAGTCTAAATGTATTATTATTAAGCAAATAAGGTATACAACAATGATTATCTTGTTTTAAGTTTTAAAGTGAATCATAAACTATTTGATGTGTTTTCAACATGTGTTGTATCAGTTGTAGAAACTCTTATCATGTTTTGCAAAACTTGTTGGATTATATTCTTGGTTTAATGGATTTCACCTATACACTCGCAGCTCGACAACTTGGCTATGAACTCCAAGTCGCGTAAATCCCTCGTGTGTGGTAATGAAGCCCACACCCGGACAAGGAGCACAGGTCCTGCTAGATTCTCACCCAATCTCATTCAGTCAGCATTATACCCTCTGAAGAGGAGTACATGTAAATTTTTTTGGCTACGGATGGTTCTTGGATCCGGTATTGGTCTATATATCAAGGGTTTGTAGGATTTGGACCAATGGATGGAAGTTACGCCCACCGTCATTGAACCCTACTAGTGGTTGGATGTCAAACCCAACTCACTAGCATTTTAGTGTTTCATGGTGTGTGGTTCCTTTTAATTTACATAAAAGAATTTCATTTTATAGCACACATGCTCATTTTCTAAATGTTATGCATATGAAAGACGTTTCAAATTCAAAAAATGCAAGTTACTCTAGATGCTCTTTAAGACTATGCACATTACGATGCTAAATGGCCACTAATCGGGCCTCACACATGCAAACCATCAACACATATCTATCAAGCACGTTGTAGCCTAGGGCAGACTACAATCAAAGGTCTGATATTCCTAACAGCGCCTTTCTAGTGAAAGTAAAGTATGAAATAAAACTAGGACAATTGATTTACCATTTTTTTAGTTCTTTTCCTAATTTGCATTCGAACTTGACCTACTGTAAAAAAATAGAGAACAAAAAAGTGACAGAGGTCTGGAAAAAGGACCTACCTCATGTCCTGCACTATCTAGAATTCTAAAATTGGTTGTCTATGTTGTCAGCAGGAAACTACAGGTCTGACCTATGTTTATGACTGTAAACCATACCTTGTACCTACGGTTCAATTTTTGGGTCGTAGATGATAGTTGTGGTCTGTACCTACAAATACAAAAGCCAACAAAGCATAGTTAGATCCTAAAAATATGGGGTGCCATCGTGATCACCTCTGTAACCACCAGAAAGGGTCACACCTAATGGCGGCTCCTATTGCGATAAATGGTAAAGATATAACATGCATACAAGAAAATGAAATTAACAACAAATAAAATAAGAAATAAACACTTTATTCCATTGTATTCAAAGCCAAAATCCAATTACAAGTATGTCCCTCTTAGGGATATTCATTTTGATACAATATTACAATAGGAGTGCACAATTGTTTTCCCTCTTAAGGGTAGGTGTGATTTCCACATGCCTCTCAAATTGGCACGAACTACTCTAGGGTGGAGGTGCCCTCTTCTTCATGATGGGAAAGGAACTTGATGGTTTATTCTCCTTTGAAACAGTTCCCTACGGTCAAGAAATAACACAAGAATATCAAAAATATAGGCAGCCTATCATGATGAGGCCTTTTTAGGTAAATACATAATGACACCATTAACATGTATAATCAAGAAAATGTAAAGAATGCTTCTAATCTATGCAAAGTGAATCAAGATTCATGTAATAGCGTAAAGGACAATAGCAGCGACACTATGCATGGATCAGATATAGAAAATGAAGCATAAACATTCATAAAGAAAGCATTTAAGTCCTAATTGAAGCATAAGCATAAAATGTAAATCTAACCTAGTTCTATGATCAAAAGTCTTATAAAATACTATTAAACCATAAAAACAACTAATCTAACCTAATTAGCTAGACAAAAATGAAAATAGGAAGGCGGTTATACCTCTGCTACAAACCGTAGCTCTAGTGCATAGTTTGCATTGTAAACCATGGCTGACAGTCGCAGTTAGCACTCTGATAGGCTTACCCTCAATTCCAAGGGTAGTGGGCTTAACCTCCTTGTCCAATTGATATTCAGGGGTCGCCTTCAGTGTCCTTCTAATAGATTTGGTGGTCTAATCACTGTGATGGGCCTTCATTTTCCCATATTTGCATTTCTTGATCATCCTAGGCTTCTAGGGCTCCCATGGCAAACTGATCGTTGTATGAATAGCAAAGTAGCCTTCGAATGCACAAATTCAGTATGTAATCCGATAGGGCTTCATTGCTCGCTTGATCACTTCACACTCACTTGATAATTCGTCAGTGCTTCGCTATACAAATCATCTATATCATCTCCACATTTGGAGGGGGTATTTGTAGGATGCCTTAGGACTTGGGGTGGATTCCTAGAGAATCCAATATCAAGAAGGTTGGTTAGGACAGTTGGAATGGAAGCTTCCACCCTCTAACCACCTTCTTCTAGATCTAATGAACGTTTCAACCGATTTGTCTTGGATTGAAGGCCAATTGAACTTCAGTTAAGATCGTAGGTCACAAATGTGGTCTAGACTGCAAATCGTAGGTCTCAACCATGGTTCAGATGTAAACTGTAAGTCTGGGTTGTGGTTCAGATTGATTAGGCCAAGGAGCCCAAATTTAGTGGTTAGAACCATTGCTCTATCTTGGAGTCTGTCCAAGATCTTCCATATGGTATTGTAGCATGTCCATATGAGTAGTCACCCTTGACATGATGCATTTTAGGTGTCTACACTAGGATCAAAAAACCTCGAGATCTCACACCATCATTGCAAAATTACTATGAGAAAGAATTTTGAATGGTGGAAATGCCCTATGTATTTTCTATATATATGTATTATTCTTCTCATTGTAACTATCAAAAGCCCTTCATAGCTTAGAGGTAGTTGCTTTCCTTCATTCTCCTTTGTGTCCCATATTGGCTTGAGCCTTGTATCACTTATTGGGTATTTTTTGAACCTATTCTACCTATATGTATGTAACTTAGAGTTCACATTAAGAAGAATCTATGATTCTTTTACAATCGCTATCCCAATTCTCATGTGGGTGTTCTATTTTTGCTACATGATATCAATGGGGCACGTGTTCCTCATGCAATTTTGGCTTGTCATGCATGTGTTCATTCAAACCCATTGGGGCATCGAGGGGTCTTATTCTCTTTCTTTGGTGCATCTCCACCCATAGGCTAGGCTAGATAGATTTACTTTTATACATTTAATTACTTTCCTTTACTTTCTTGTAATTTTATTTCCTTGTACTTTTATTGCTTCCCTTCCTTTTTTCTTTTCCCTGTAGATTAGTATAGTAGTAGAATGATGAGTTCCAAAGAAGATATCCAGAATCAAGGAATTGGCTTTGGATAAAAAACCTCAAAGGGCATTTTATGGAGGCTACATTCCATTCTCTCCCAGACTTCCCAATATTGGTTCCCCTACACAAGGTGTGGGGCATTGAATGCACCCACTCGACAAAGGTAATAGACACTTAAGACACAACTATAGGGGGTCATGACATATAAGGAGTGGAATGGGGTCAATCTCAATCTCCCAATAGTTCAAAATGGTATGCTTGATGGATAACAAACTTGATAGCATCTATCTCTTGATCCAAAAGTTAATCTATGATTCAAATGAAAGCCATAGTCACCAACTTTTTGAAGCACTTTATAAATTTACCTAGTGATTCCACTGCTAAAAAATAACACAAAAGAAGAGAAAAATATTTTTGTTCCTACAACAATACCACCACCTAATGACTCTACTACAAAGAGAAGAACTTAAACTAGTCATTAAGAAAATCACAAGGTTGAGGTTTTGGTGAAGACCCTAATACATTTGCTTTCAAGAGAAAAAAGCACATTCAACTTCACTACAACCAAGGAATCTAGCATCATGGCCTTTTTAACGCATTTAATCTAGAATGATGATATAATAATGTTGAAGCCCCTTGAGCCATCAACTAAATTGGAAGATTTGTCAGTATCAACACTTGAGGTCCCACTAGAATATAATGGTAAAGGTCTAATCACTCTATTGGAGCACCTATTAGAGATGGCCTTTATGTACCAGATACACAATATCACCAAGTAGGACATGACACTCAAGCTATCGATAACCTCTTTTCAAGGGAAGGTCTATCAAGGTTTTGATTCCCTTCCTCCCCATTCCATCACTAGTTAGGACCAATTGGATAATCTCATCATGGATGGGTTCATGATGGAGGTAATCACTGAGAAAATCTAAGATCAACCATAAATACCAATGCCTCCCTATCACAAGCCCACCTCCTTTAGTAAATATGTCACCTCGGTACAAAGCATATATTGGGAAAGATTAGATATATGTTTGGACCTTCCATAGGAAGCACATGAGCCCAAAAATCACATCCACTATGGGGAAGCAACTCAATTTTGGTTCGACACTAGCACTGAAGACCTATGGTCTAAGGAGAAAATTCCATGCATGACTAAATATGTCAAGGGAGACCCAAGTCTCCAAGAGGATGAGGTACCCATGCTAACTTCAAATGCAATATCTAGAATGAGCCTAGGATATCATTATCTAACATGGAAAACCAACAAGAGCCCTTGGAAATTAGCAAGCCATATGTTCAAGAGGATGAACACATGGGAGAAATGAAATATTGGGTCATTATGGTCCAAGCACTACATATTTTAATGAAAGAGCAATGCATGAAAAACTTGACACCTAAAAGGGTGCCAAATTTTTTGAATCATAGCGTAAATATTTGACATTTACAAATAAAGTTGGTGATGCTAAATATCACATAGATATTGGTAAAGCCAAGTAATGGCATGTAGAAAGGAGAATCTGGTTGAGGCCTACATGCAAAGAAGGCCTTGAGAGAAGTACCCATAAGTTCACATAAAATAAAATTTTATGGACCACAAGGAACTGGAATAGAAAAAAAGATAATGGCTTTCTCAAATGACAAAGCCCACATATAGGAGTGATCAACATCCCACTAGTTATTATGACAAAAGTGACCATCTAGAAACGTTCTACTCTCTATCATTTTTCACATCGAAAAGAGAAAATCTGAGGTGAAATAAGAAGATTAGTAATTTTTTCCATTTTCCAACTAATTGTTGCCATAAAGATGCTTGAGATGTGAAGAAGGATGGGCTTCCAAAGAAAAATATTAAATCACCTCATACCAAGGAAGCATTTTGATCCACTAAACTAGATGGAAAAGTGACTTGTAACCTTTATGGTGTTAGCTAAGCCCAACCTCACTGAAGGAAGGATCCCCTTAGCTGACACAAGAAGGGTTATAAGTCTCATATCTTTGTTAGGGTCCCTTCTTCATAAATGGTTTAGAACCCACTCATTATCTAAGTGGGTGGGTATAAAAATGTATCCCTCCTCCATAAGTGACTGATTTTATAACTTCTTATATAAATTAGAAATAATGGAGGTGGAAGAAACTTAGAGTGGCCACACCATAAAAAATATTCACCGAGAGGAGCCTTTGGTCTAGGAAAACAATGGCTAAGATTTCACAGAATTAGTATCCCTTGCAGCCCTAGCTTTTGGCTACCTCAATAGTAGCACTAAAGAAATAGGGATCTCAAGTTTTTTATGTCTCAAGGTGTAATGATCATCCAATACATAGAGATCTAAGATGAGAGCATCGATGTAGCATCAATTGGGCAAGAAGATGACGATAATGGCAAAATGATGCAAAAAGGAAAAGTGACGTAGCCAAAACTCCCCACATCTTCCAAGAGGTAATCATAAGGTAATCCTAGGTCATCATAGAAGAATCCTAATTTTTATAGATACCAAGAGTTTGAGAGCAACAACTCCAAAATTTGACTCTATGCCTAATGAATAAGGTAGTGGCTTTCTAGGTTCCTTGTCCTCATCAAGCTGAGGGTCCCCTATGGTTTGCTAAAACTATAGTGGTTTCTCACTATGCTTGGGTGGAGTAAGGCATTTCAGCCATTTTGAAGGTTGGACCTCATAGGAGTAAAATAACCCAAGGATTGGAAGAAGACTCGGGTAGAACTAGATGAACCAAAGCTTCAAAGAAAAATTTGGACCAAGGAAAAAATAGAAGTTTTAGTGACTAGACCTCCCACAATAAAAGGTAAAGCTAAAATTCTAATGAAAATTACAAGGCTCAACAGTGCATTAGGACTAAATCAAAATTTTATTCTAGGGACACTATACGTCAAAATGACCACATCAAGGGGAGTAAGGAGTGGTCTTCTCAAAATTTTGCTAAGTATAGAAGAAACGTCGTGATTGCATGATATTTTTGAGCTGAGAAGGCTAAGTAAGAG
The DNA here is from genome assembly GCA_028583015.1 of Wollemia nobilis. Classification (NCBI taxonomy): domain Eukaryota; kingdom Viridiplantae; phylum Streptophyta; class Pinopsida; order Araucariales; family Araucariaceae; genus Wollemia; species Wollemia nobilis. The sequence continues at coordinate 2,799,407 of JAQPPZ010001274.1, read as the reverse complement.
GAAAAAATCACGATGGCACGATATTTTTGAGCCGAGAAGCTAAGTTAGAGAAAAATGTCACGATGGCATGACATTTTTGAGCCTGAAGGCTAAATGAAGAGAAAAGGTCATGATGGCACGATATTTTTGAGCCCAAAGACTAAGTGAAGAGAAAAAGTCATGACGATGTGACATTTTTGAGCCCGAAGGCTAAGTGAAGAGAAAAAGTCACGATGGCATGATATTTTTGAGCTCGAAGGCTAAGTGAAGAGAAAAGGTTATGATGGTACGATATTTTTGAGCTCGAAGGCTAAGTCAAAGGAAAAGGTCATGATGGTATGATATTTTTGAGCTCAAAAGCCAAAGAAGAGAAAATGTCATGATGGTGCAATATTTTTGAGCTCGAAGGCTAAGTCAAAGGAAAAAATTGTCGATGGTCATGATATTTTTGAGCCTAAAGGCTAAGTGAAGAGAAAATGTCATGATGGTGTGACATTTTTGAGCCTGAAGGCTAAGTGAAGAGAAAAGGTCATGATTGCATGACATTTTTGAGCTTGAAGGCTAAGTGAAGAGAAAATATCATGATTGCATGATATTTTTGAGCTCGAAGACTAAGTGAAGAGAAAAGGTCATGATGGTGTGACATTTTTGAGCCCGAAGGCTAAGTGAAAGGAAAATGTCATGATGGCATGACATTTTTGAGCCCGAAGAAGAGTAGTGAAAGACAGTTGGGCCACGATATCTCCAAGAAGATAAAGGTAGATATGCAGTAACAAGAAGATCCCAACCATTTTTAGTTGAAGATCCCATGCTCTCTTAACTACCACTCTACCAGAATGAGCCTACGGGCATATTGTTGTAACAAATTTCATTTTTTTGTTATGTAAATATATATATATATATAGGATGAGCGACCCAAACAAATGGTCGGCTCTTGGATGTTTACAAGGCAATGTACATAGACTTTTGAAAGCAAATAAAGACTACTCATTCTGGTTTCTAGCTCATTGGTGTTGTTATCAAGTATGTATGGATTGTTGATTGTTGTATAAGTTACATTGAATAGAAATCACTTTAATTCTTATTCTAAATTTCTACGTTTAAAGTTTAGCTAGCTCTAAAATTAATAGTTCCAATAGGCTTATGTTTGATTAAATCTACACCAGAGGATTAGTTATTCTATTTTGATGGTTTAAAGAATGCTTTTCTATAAAAGGTTGTAGATATTTCTTTGTTGTTATCTAATCTGCACCATTTAAATGTTCTTAGCAATAGCTATATTTCCCTCTCTTTATGCACTTTATTCTCCCCCCTTTTCCCTAAAAATCAAGGAACCAACCTCCTCTGGAGATTGAACCAGGTAAACTCTATTTTGCACCCGATATTTCAATGTTGGCAAAGTCTTGGGCGTAAACGTAACCAAAGGTAGATTTTGCACCAATAGTTTTTGGCATGCCCAATGGGACCCAATCCCATGATATATACAGATCAAAGTTTTGGTGATTATCTTTGCCCTATTTAAAATTTTTATGAATCACCTGGTGACTCCGCCCAAGAGAGGAACCCTAAGAAATCCCTTATCTACTTTCTAGTTGAATACCATTTTTATATGATAACCAGATCTAAAGCAAAAAATTCTGAAGAGCCCATCGAGTTCTTCGAATTACACCTTGGTAGCCTTAGAGCTAATCCTATATTAGTTTCTAGAACCACTTCTTCATCTATCATCAATACAAGATACACAAATATTTCCCCTGAACCTTCCCTAGTACTGCTACTAGTGGAATGTTAACTCCAACTACCCATATACCTATAATATCAGGTAGAACCATAGCTGCAATGGTCATGAATCAATTAAATTTACCTTACCCTTCATGGAACCATACAGGCCCCCTAAATCTGGTAGCTCAACACCCGATTCCAGTAGTAGCTTTAAAGGTATTACCCTAGTATGATGGTACTAGGAAGATGACTTATGAACATTATCAAGATGTAGCCACACTCACACCAATACATAACATCATTGAAGAAGATGTCATGATAAGACTATTAGTCATTTCCTTGAAAGGAAAAATGCTCTACTAGTATAGAGCCCTTGCCAATCAATCCATAGCTACCTAGACCCAGCTTGCCAACAAGTTAATGGAAGAGTTCAATGAATATGCTGACCCATTTTTTTTGCTAACCCAATTCACTATCATTCAGAAGTACCCTCAAGAAGGGATAGTCAACTTTAATATCAAATTTAGTCAAACTTGTCAGAGGGTACCTGATGGGTTGAGGCCAATAAATGAACAGTCAATGTACTATTATCTGAGAGCTTTCAACTCAGACATAAGTATGGCTATTAGGCAATCCCAAGTATTTACTTTCCTAAAGATTTTCCAAGAATCCTAGAAAGTAGAAAGAGATCTAATCGCTATTGGAAGGTTCCCTACAAATATGATAATGCCTATCTTCTCGGATCTACCGCAAGCATCAAATACTACTTTCCCAACTCTTGCTCCCACTTCTAATACAAGTCTCCCCAAATGGATCAGGTAACCTAATATCCTAGTAATACAGGCATCTCTCACTCCTCCAATGCTTCCTACCATTCCTGCACTTCCTATGGTGATAGTTTCATCGACTCCAGATCCTCAACTTGCAGCTCTACAAGATCTGCAATCAACCTTGAAAACTCTGATGAATAAGATGACCTCAATGGAAAGAAGAGAAGCAAAAATAAATTTCCAACCAAGGATATTTCCATAGGTAATAAGAGATCAAGCCTCCACGAGTGGTAGAAATCATGACAAATCTAATGTGGTTTATACCAATGAAGATAGTGAACCCACTAACACTTCAACAGAGTCAAACTTTTGGTGTTCTACATGTAATGATCCACATGATAAAAACTCATGTATGATCCATCAACATCATGTCCAGAAGATAGCTATTGAGAAGGTTAAGAAAACCCTCAAGGGTCAGATTAATATGATCAGGGAAGAGAATCAAAATTTCATGATGCCCTCTGTTGAACAAGTGGTTGTTCTAACTAGATCGAGAAAGAAACCTTTGCAGGTTGACCCCCAAGAGCTTAACCCCTTGAAAGTACCTTCACCTATGAGGAACCTAGTTGAGAGAAGAACCTCCTATGAGAAAGCTCCCCAGATTTTAGGTCATAAAGGAGTAGAAGCATGTAAAGAAACACCCCTATAGAAGGAAGTGGAGATGCAAGAACAAGCAAGAGATAAATTGAGATACCCCTCATTGACTAAGCATCAAAGGATAGATGCTACTCAGGGGTATAGGAATAAGTATGACACAGTTGTAAAAGAGAAAAGTGTTGAACCCCTCCCATTCAACATAGTCGAGGAGATGAAGAAAACTCCCTCCAAAGCAACTATGTATGAAGCTTTGCAGTTTCTAGGATAGATTGATTTATTGCAAGAATCCTTGAGATCTATGAAAAAAAGAATAGAACCCCAACTCAGTTAGATTCTACACAAGCTAGCCTGACGTCCACTTCAAGAAAAAATAGACCTCCTCCCTTCTATCTATCTCTTCAAATGGAAGGATGGGTGGTACACAATTGTATGATAGACTCTGGAGCTGCAACCACTGTGATACCCAAAGTCGTATGCGACATCATGGGAATGGAATACACAAGGAGCAGTCCTGGTGTCTTGCAACTAGATGGAACCCCTATCAAAATCGTAGGGGTGATTAAAGATATTCCAATAGTTCTTCACAGATTACCTCAACTCACAGTTATACAAGAGGTAGTGGTAGTGGATCTAGAACCTTATTTTGGTATGTGTCTCTCCAGAGAATTCATCACCAAAATAGGAGGATATTTATCATTAGATTACTCACACTTGGAAATTCCATTCAAGGGAAAAAGAGTAAAAATATTCAATGAGAAACCTTCAACTTTTCACATTGAAAAACTTGAAGAGGAAGGTAAACAAGCCACTATAGTAAATATGATGATCGAAGAACTGGAAGACTTAAACTTGATGGAGGAAGCTCTAAATGTGTTGCAAGAAGAAGACCAGTTCTCTCTCCAAGACTTCAATGCCATGATTGAAATAGATATGGGAAGCTACTCAATTGTAAATCCTAAGAAAAGCAACCCCACTCCTCTCCATCAGGTAGACCCATCTACCGATCAACTATGGAAACTTTTCTTCGATGGTGCTAGATGCAAAAATGGAGCTGGAGTAGGTATTGTTTTAATCTCTCCAATAGGTGAAGAGAAAGTTTTTTCTTATCGGTTAACCTGGAGTTGCACTAACAATGCAGTAAAATATGAAGCACTCTACTTAGGCCTTAAGAAAGCCAAAAATTTGGGTATCAAATAGCTCCAGATCTTTGAAGATTCTGAATTAATAGTAAATTAGGCCACTGAGAAATGTGTGAGTAAGCAACATTACCTTAAAGCTTATAGGAATAAATTTTGGGACTTGCTAGAATCCTTTGAATCTTTAAACCTCAAGGTAATTCCTAGAGAAAAGAACACTCATGCAGATTTATTGGCTTTAGTAGGTGCAAATTTTTGCCCTATTAGCAATGTCATCCAGAATTCTAAGATAGTTAGACTGATCTATAGGCCCTCCATGCTAGATAGAGATACCTTTTGGTAGGTATTCAAAAATGATGAATAGATAGTAGACTTTCTTGTCCATGAGATGAACTACTCAAATGATAGAGTGTCTAAAGATGAAGAAGATGCAGGTATGATCCAATTGAAAAACAACCATATCCCAAAAGGATTGATCACTCTCAAAAGCTTGTTTGATAACAATGATAGGTCAACTGGCCATAAAATGAAAGTTGACAAGCATAGATACAAAGAGGCTCAAATGGGATTAGATAAATCCATTAAAGTGGGAGTAAACACTATAGAGGAAGAACTGGACCAAATTCGAGGGTTATGCAAGGAATTCCTCGACATCATAGCCTGGACTTATGGTGACCTTAAAGTCTACTCTAAAGAGACTATCCAACATACAATCAAACTCGAAGAAGGTGCAAAACCCTTCCGACAAAAGCAAATACCGGTGAATCCCAAGATCGAAGCTCTAATGAAGTAGGAATTACTGAAGTTGCTCGAGGCCAAGATTGTCTACCCAATCAAGCATTCTACTTGGGTAGCTAACTTGGTCCTAGTTAGAAAAAAGAATGGAGATATTAGATTGTGTGTCAACTTCCAAAACCTAAACAAGGCTTCACTAAAATACCATTATCCTCTCCCATAGATCGACCAGACTCTACATACCATAGCAGGAGCAAAAATATTCTCACTCTTGGATGGGTTCTCTAGGTACAATCAGGTATGGGTCAAGGATGAAGATCAGTTCAAAACCACATTCACCACCAAGTGGGGGACATTCACTTATCAGAGGATGCCTTTCGGATTATCCAATGTTGGGGCAACTTTTCAAAGAGCAATGGATGTGGCCTTTGGAGAACTCATCAATAGGATTATAGTGATATACTTAGATGATATGACAATGTTCTCTCATCGAAAGGAAGATCACATTGACCATCTTAGAAGTATTTTTGAGAAATGTAGAGAGTTTGACATCTCTTTAAACCCAAAGAAATCCATTTTTGTTGTGGAAGAGGGGATTTTACTAGGTCACATCATTTCTAAGGTTGGGTTGGCTATAGATCCTAACAGAGTGAAAGCACTATTAGAACTCCCTCTACCCCCAAAAAAAAAAGGCTTGCAATCCTTCTTCAGGCAAATCAACTTCGTACACAAATTCATAGCAGATTTTGTACAAATTGTCAAACCCATGACTGAATTGTTGAAAAAGGATGCTAAATTCAAGTGGATAGACTTAAGGAAAAAGGATTTCCAATAGATAAAGGAACAAATAGCCCAAGCTCCCATCTTAGTAAATCCAGACTATTCTAGAGGTTTCATCTTGTATGTTGTAGGTGAACAAGAGAGCTACGTTGTAGTACTTACTCAGAAAGGGCCTGACAACAAAGAGAGACCTATAGCATTCCTAAGTCAGACTATGCAGGAACATGAAGAGAAGTACAACTTCATCAAAAAGTAATTTTATGCAATAATGAAGTCATTAAAAAAGTTTAGGCATTTTCTTTCACAGAGTAGGACCATTGTGTATGTGGTCCACCTTGATGTTAGAAATTTCATCATATAAGGGGAACTTGGTGATAAAAGAGTTGGTTGGGTATCAAAGATACAAGAATACGATGTTGAGATCCATCCAACCAAGCTAGTGAGAGGTAGAGCATTATGTCAAGAACTCACCAAATAAGCCTCATCAGAATATGTGGCTTGCCAAACTCAAGAAGCAACCTCAGATGATGATCAACCCTTGAGTGAGCCTGATTGGGCCGATGAATTGATCAAATACTTCTAGACTGGAAAGTGTCCAACAAGTTTGAATACTTCATAGAGAAGGAGATACATGATCCAAGATTTGAAGTACACCTTATTACCTGAAGGATTGTATAGAAATAATCTAGATGGGGTATTGCTTCGGTGCATAAAGGATGATCAAAAGCAAAAAATCTTGGATGAATTCCATGGAGGCCCATCAGGAGGACACTACTCAGGGAGAACCACTACTTTAAAAATCATCAGGATTAGGTGCTATTGGCCAACCATTTTCTCAGATACTTTTAGAGTGACAAGAAATTGTGAGAAGTGCTAGAGATACATTGGGAGAAATAGAAATACTTCAATGCCTTTGAAATCCATTCAGGTTGAAGAACCTTTTCAATAATGGGGTTTATATTTCATTGAGTGATAGAACCCAACTCATCCACTGGACATAAATACATCCTAACCGCTATAGATTATTTTACTAAGTGGGTTGAGGCAGTACCCACTAAGAAAGTGGACCAGGAAGTTGTGATGGAATTCATTGAGAGTTTGATCACAAGATTTGGTATCCCAGATGCATTGGTCATAGACAATGACACATATTTCATAGGTACCAAAATGATTGATTTTACATGTAAATATGGGATCTACTTGAAGACATCCTCAAATTATTATCCATAGGGAAATGGATTAGCCGAATCGACGAATAAAAACTTACTCCAAATCTTAAAGTGGACTCTGAAAGACAATAAGAGAAGTTGGCACTCTCTGATAAACCAAGTGTTATGGGCTGATAGGATCACTATCAAGAAGTCTATCAACACCTCTCCCTACTCTTTAGTCTATGGTAAAGAAGTAATCCTCCCTATACACATAGAAATGCCTGCTTTAAAGTTTCTCAATCAAACTAGCATAGAGGAGGTAGAGCCAATGGAAAATAGGTTGATTCAACTCCTACAATTAGAAGAATAGAAAGAACAAGCCTATGACCATTATCAAAAATATATGGTCACCATGAAGAAATGGTTTGACAAAAAGGCTACCCTTAGGAATTTCAAGGTAGGAGACTTGGTTCTAAGGTGGAATGAAAGGAAAGCAAAACCTGGAAACCATCAGAAATTTGATGCGTTCTGGGAAGGACCCTTTGAGGTAATTGAAGAAAAACAATATAACTCCTTCCAATTGAGAAATGAACAAGGTCAGGTCCAACCCATCCTCGTCAATGGCTTCCATCTGAAGTTGTACTATAAGTAAAAGGTTTCTCTCCACTTCACATGTATTATATGTAAATATGTTCTCATTTCTTTCTAAAGCTACTTCAAGGAAAATTGTTGAGTTTTCATGATATTTTGGCGTTCAAAGGCCACTTCAAGGAAAATATTGATTTTTTGCGATATTTTGGTGTTCAAAGGCCACTTCAAGGAAAATTATTGAGTTTTCATGATATTTTGGCATTCAAAGGCCACTTCAAGGAAAATATCATGTTTTCGTGATATTTTGGCATTCAAAGGCCACTTCAAGGAAAATTGTCATGATTTCATGATATTTTGGTATTCAAAGGCCACTTCAAGGAAAAATGTCGAGTTTTCATGATATTTTGGTGTCCAAAGGCCACTTCAAGGAAAATTTTCATGTTTTCATGATATTTTGGTGTCTAGAGGCCACTTCAAGGAAAATTATTGTGATCTCATGATATTTTCATTGTTTGATGGTCAAATTCAAAGCAACCATACCTTTTGGTAGGAAAATCAGTTTTCTTGAATTTTTAAATTCTTACCTCTCAAAGTACCACCGTACCAAGTTATTGGCCCAAAAAAGAGGTGACACAAAGTTATTGGCCTAGGATAGAGGTGACGTGATGCCATTGGCCTTGACAAAATGATAATGCATGGCGGTTGGTTTTCTTGAAGGTGGCACATAAAACAAAGCATCCAATAACATTCAAAATTAGTCATGGGGTGTGCACCACCAACCATAATTAATTCATGGCACCTTAGCGCATGCATGCACATCTACTTATGCCACAAGCTTTTTCATCACTTCTCTATCCTCTAAAAATTTCTCTGCTTGCAGTGCCCCCAGATTTCCCCCAAATTCTACTGAGCTTCTGGGTGCCTCTCAAGTTTTTCTGTATGCCAAAATCATAGTGAGCAACCATGACAACATCTCCTCTAGCCGCTAAGGAAAAGCGTAGGGCTATAAAAAGTGAAAGTGGTTTCATAGACCCGGATTCACACATCACCGATACCATAGTAACATGGAAAAATCTAGAGAAAATTTGAAAAGATGTGGAAGCTAGGGTAGCAAAGCGCATCATGCCATCATGCTCGAGCACATTCTCCTACCACTCTCTACTCTCTTGGTATGTTTGCACCCCTGTTCACCCCTACCCTAAATTAGTCAGAGCCATGGCAACTTTTTACGATGTAAAGCATAAAATTATCAAGAATTCTAGGGGCGATGTCATCTTTACCCTAGATATCGATGCAATTAGGGTCACCTTCAATTGTGATAGAAGGCCCATTATAAACCCCATTCCTTTTGACCCAATTAACTCAGCCAAGTTCTATACCCCTACTCTCAATATAAAGTTATTTTTGCAAGAACATATGTCAGAACCTCCTCCCAAGGGGACCCTACCAGAATCTCTGATTCCCCTATCAAAATTCAAAAATAAGGAGCTTTTCTCCATGCTGGCTATGGTGGTAGGGCTAGAATCTGACATGCAAGTCTACGGATGGTAGATTGTAGTGGCATAGTGTATGTCAAACCCTAAGTTCTATGATGCTTCATGTGTGGATAAGAAGATAATGCCACTTTTCTTCGACTAGTCGACATATCTGGCTCAACAGATACATGCAAGCCTATTCAAAATACAAAGGGATTCCCTAGAAGCTTTCAGGTTTTCCTCTTACCTAGTATGGCTTTTCTTTTTCTTTCAATCAAAAAATCTAGAATTCATCTCTACCACCATCAAGGACAAATATGGAAAGAATTTACCCGTATACGAGTGGACGATGGTTCTCTCAAAAGCAGAGTCATACTACTACTTTAACATGGAATTCCTAGGCCCCACCTTAAAAATTATGTATGGCACAATGCCAAGAATTCCTCAAAATATGTGGGATACCCTGCAACACACTCATGCAGAAGAGGGAGATTGGTTCATCTTGATGCAAGGGGTAGTCGTCAGATTGTATGGCTTCATAGGGAAGCCTTTCTTACTTCCATATTATGTCATTGAGTGATTGTTCACTCTAGAGTATGTGAGGTAGATTGAATATATAAACTCTAAATTTGGCATAGGGGCTGGCCAGACTGGTACATGCCTCATGCCCTTCCAATTTGTAGGGGTATCTATCTCAAAAAAGGGAGATCATGAGCGAATCACTCGAACTCTAAAGAGCCTAAAGTTAATAGAATTGCCACAAAAATGGAAGTATGACCCCATTGATAAATTTTCTCAAAAATAGGCTTCTCTCAACCAGACTCCCTTTAAGCAATTTCATGCATCAAATAGACAAATCGACAAACAGGGCAGAAATAATGAAGAAGATGAAGCACTAGAATGGCATGTCGAAAAAATGCAACCATTGGCCCTATGGCATGATTTCTATGAGCATCTAATAGACTAGAACCTCAAAGTTAATCCGAGCCACAAGTTAGGTGAGAAGGTTATTAAAAGGATGAAGAAAAAGGGAAAATATTGGACACATGCAAAAATCCTAGCTTGGTGGTAGATGAGGTGCCAGATGGAAATACACTCCAGATATGGAATAAAAGTTGATCATGAATTTTGCAAGAGGTATGACAATTATCATGCCACATGGTCTAAAACTCTTGCAGATAAAGTACCACTAGGCATCAATGGTATCCCTGTTCTGCTCATCACCAAAAATGTTGGGACTAGCCAAGGCAAAGGTAAAGAGATTATCATTGAACAAGCAGAAGTCCCAAAGAAGGTGGCTCATAAATTCATCCCCCCTTCCACATCAAACATAGAGTCTGATGATGATGCTTCTCTCTTCCAGAGAAAGAGGAAAGCAGAGTCGGCAAAGGTAGGGGAACAAAAGAAAAGGAGGCAAGAAGAAACACACTCTAAAGAAACAAGGGACCAAGAAGGAAACATAGGGGAAAACATAGAACAACTCTCTAGATAACAAGAGACAAGCAACCAAGAGTTGGATGAAACGGTTGAAGAATCTATCCCCACCGAGGAAGCCCCTAGTGAAGAACAAGTCCCTACCAAAGATGCACTGGATACTGGAGATACGAGCCTATAAAATATAGCAGAGACCTATACTGAAGACCAGGCCCCTCCTAAGAATGCACCAGATACTGGAGACTCAAACCCACAAAAGGAATCAGGTATATCTCCTATTAACCTTACTACATCTTCTTCTTCTTCTCATCCCTAGAGAAATTCCCCTTCCCATTCTACAGATCAAGATGATGCCTCTTCTCCCTCTATTCAGTAACCTCCACCATCACCATCATCAACCCAACCTGACCCAAAAGCATCCTCAGCTGCACCCCCAGATACACTCACTAAACAACCAAATGTGGATGCCTCCATAGCCACCATTCCCTTCCCCTATACCACCAACTTTCCAAACTTCCAATCCATTCTTACCTCTTCTTCCGAAAGTCACCCCACCATTGCTAAACTAAAAAAATTGAAGAAAGCAACCCTAAATGCTTTTGCCTAGTTGAAATCATGAAATGCTCAAAGTTCCAAGGACATAGCTCACACTAGGGAAGGAATAGCCCTAGACCCTATCAGTATGTAATGTTCGACTATGAAAATGATGTCACTGGTTCAAAATCCTGAAGGAGAAATGACCTTGGAAGATTATCAAGCTGAGATAACCATCGAAGATATCACTCAACTGCATATGGAAGATGAGTGGGGAAAATCCCAAGCTCACATGGGGATGATATACTTGAATGTCGAGTATTACAAAGAGAAATACCTCAGGGTTGAGCAGGCAAGGAAGCGTTTAGAAGAAGCCTTGAATCAACAAAAGATAATTGAAAAGGCATTGAAAAATGAAGTAAAGAAGTGGGAACAAATGTTCAATGAAGCGGCCCCTTATAAGGAAGAAGCAAAAAAGGTCATAGAACAAATCCAACTATTGAACAAATAGGTGGAAGACCTTCAGAAGTAGATCTCAGATGGCACTGGTAAGACCAGTGGGCTATCCAAGGAAAAGGCCAAGGTAGTCAGAAAGGAAATGGTCGGGGACATCCAAAATATGAGCTTAAAAGCAAGGCCTACGTTATCATACTTGGTCAAAATTAAGGAGATGTTGGGTCGGGTAGAAGATGAATTTACTACATCCATCAACTTCCTAAAAGCAAGGCTATCTATAGCAACCAAAATCCAAGTTCTGGCAGAAAGCACACAGGCAATATTTGGATATAGAGCCCGAGATGAAAAATGGTCCCAAGCCAAAATAGTTGCCAGAAGTTTCTTCAAAAGACACAAGCTGGTGATAGAAAGTGCTAAAATAATGTAAGAACTTAAGGTAGAGGCTAAGGGAATTTTGAAACATGTAAGCATAGCGGAAAACTATGGCATGCCAAGCTTCTGGGATAAAGATTCAAAATTCTTAGAGGAAGATGAGTTGAAGGCTTCTTGGAAAACTTTTATAGAAGATGAATCAGAGATAGATAGCTAGGAAGAGCCAGTCCAAGAAGAACAAATATTTAGTATGGCTCAAGACATCACCCAAATCAACTCTTGCTTGCATGAATTATACATGAAGTCGAAAGTTCTATCGTATGACAAAGTAGAAGAACTAGAATATTTGTACTTAACTTTCATGGAAACTTTAGACCTAGATGAAGAGACTTGGAAAAAGGCCTGTGCCACTTACAATGAAGTTGTCTAGGAAAAGGAGAAACACAAAAGGCTAAGAAAGCTTTAAGCAGTGTAGCAACACCTGGGCAAGAGGACATAGAGAAATCCATAGAAGAAGACACTCCCGATGAATGACCACATAGAGCAAGAAATATCTTTTTTTCTTGGTATCACTCCCCTTTCTCCCCTTCTTTTTTTAGTTGTTCTTTTTACTCCATTCCCCAATGGATAAAGGCTCTATATTCTAACATTCTATTGGTAGAATTCCCCTAGGAGGCACCAATAATGTAGGTCAAAATGACCACATCAAGGGGAGTAAGGAGTGGTCTTCTCAAAATTTTGCTAAGTATAAAAAAAAGGTCATGACTATGCGATATTTTTGAGCTAAGAAGCTAAGTTAGAGGAAAAAGTCATGATGGCATGATATTTTTGAGCTAAGAAGCTAAGTCAAGAGAAAATGTCATGATGGTGCAATATTTTTGAGCCCGAAGGCTAAATGAAGAGAAAAAGTCATGATGGCATGACATTTTTGAGCCGAGAAGACTAAGTGAAAGAGAAAAGGTCATGATGGCATGACATTTTTGAGCCCGAAGGCTAAGTTAAAGGAAAAAGTTACGATGGCATGACATTTTTGAGCTCGAAGGCTAAGTGAAGAGAAAAGGTCATGATGGCACAATATTTTTGAGCCCAAAGGCTAAGTGAAAGGAAAATGTCATGATGGCATGACATTTTTGAGCTCGAAGACTAAGTAAAGAGAAAAGATGGATGGCATGACATTTTTGAGCTCGAAGGCTAAGTGAAGAGAAAAAGTCATGATGGCATGATATTTTTGAGCTCGAAGGCTAAATGAAGAGAAAAGGTCATGATGGCATGATATTTTTGAGCCGAAGGCTAAGTGAAGAGAAAAGGTCATGATGGCATGATATTTTTGAGCCCAAAGGCTAAGTGAAGAGAAAATATCATGATGGCATGATATTTTTGAGCTCAGAAGACTAAGTCAGAGAAAAGTCATGATGGCATGATATTTTTGAGCTCGAAGGCTAAGTGAAGGGAAAAATTCATGATGGCATAATATTTTTGAGCCCAAAGAAGAGAAGTGAAAGACAGCTGGGCCATGATATCTCTAAGAAGATAAAGGTAGATTACAGTAACAAGAAGATCCCAACCATTTTTAGTTGAAGATCCCATGCTCTCTTAACTGCCACTCTACCAGAATGAGCCTATGGGCATATTGTTGTAACAAATTTCAGTTTTTTTATTATGTAAAATATATATATAGGATGAGCGACCCAAACAAATGGTCGGCTCTTGGATGTTTACAAGGCAATGTACACAGACTTTTGAAAGCAAATAAAGACTACTCATTCTGGTTTCTGGCTCACTGGTGTTGTTATCAAGTATGTATGGATTGTTGATTGTTGTATAAGTTACGTTGAATAGAAATCGCTTTAATTCTCATTCTAAATTTCTGCGTTTAAAGTTCAGCTAGCTCTGAAATTAACAGTTCCAATAGGCTTATGTTTGATTAAATCTGCACCAGAGGACTAGTTATTCTAATTTGATGGTTCAAAGAATGCTTATATGTAAAAGGTTGTAGATGTTTCTTTGTTGTTATCTAATCTGCACCATCTAAAAGTTCTTAGCAATAGCTATATTTCCCTCTCTTTATGCACTTCATTCTCCTCCCCTTTTCCCTAAAAAGCAAGGAACCAACCTCCTCTGGAGATTGAACCAGGTAAACTCTGTTTTGCACCCGGTATTTCAATGTTGGCAAAGTCTTGGGCGCAAACGTAACCAAAGGTAGATTTTGCACCAATAGACACCTGACTAGATCAACCAACCAATCACATCTATCCAACCAAAACAATTGGATGAAGCAAGAGGGGAGGACTACTATTAGGGATGCCAATCATACTAGGGGATGAGTGTTTCTGGTTGGACCACCTTCAACAATGCTCCAAAATTTTAGGAGGGAAAATTTTTCTTCGAGGGATCTCACCTTTGAACCCCTTCATGGAGGGTTATTGGAACCCATACCCCCTAATAAAGGATACTACCACTATTCCAAACCTATAGGTTATGCAGAGATGTATAGTTCCCTTGATGAATGGTTTTTCTTTGAAAGGAGGTACACCATTTAAGACACCATCATTAGACCTCTAGAGGGATAGCCATGGATCTAAGAACATTAATGGTAGGAGATCTCTGCAACAAATCTCTAGCATGAACAATATGATCTCACTTCTAGCAACTCTAGGACCAAGCAATTTCGAGATCTCACACCATCAATAAAAAAAATACTATGACCAAGAATTTTGAATGGGGGAATTTTGAAATTCAAAAAGGGGAAATGCCCTATGTATTTTCTATAAACATGTATCATTCTTCTCATTTTAACTATCTAAAGCCCTTTATCTCTCAAAGGGAGTTCTTTCCTTCATTCTCCTTTGTGTCTCGACTTAGCTTGAGCTTTGCATCGCCCGTCGGATAGTTTTTGAACCTCTTATTCTTGCATGTATGTAACTCAGAGTTCATATTAATAAGAATCTATGACTCTTTTACAATAATTGTCTTGGTTCTCATGTGGGTGTTTTATTTTTGCTACATGATATTTGGGAGGCTTGTGTTTCTTATGCATTGTTGGCATATCACACATGTGTTCATTCAAACTCATTGGTGTGTTGAGGGATCTTATTATATTTCTTTTGCAGATTGCCACCTATAGGTTAGGCTATATAGGTTTATTTTTTACATTTTATCATTTTCTTTTACTTTCTTGTAATTTGATTTCCTTGCACTTTATCACTTTCCTTCCATTTCTATTTTCCCTCGTAGATTAGCATAGTGGTAGAATGACAAGTACCAAAGAAGACATCCAAAATCAAGGAACCTGTTGGGGTCTGAATTGACATCAAGGGAACCTTGAACTACAATTATGAATTTATGACTTCTGATAGGTGCATACCCGCTAATCACATCTCGAACCCTCACATTAGATGGATCATAGATATACTTCAATCCAACCTCCAGAGTAGGTTGGTCCCTTGTCAACTTTTCAAGTGTTGACTCAATTAAGCTCAATTAAAAAGTGTAAATTTACAGATAGAAAAAGGGTAAGGGTTAGAAAAAATGAGAAATTAGGTGGTCGGATAGAGCTAAAAGCATTGAAAAATAGCAAGAATCCACTGATCAATCACATTTCCAGTATGCCACACTTGAGATTAACAACAATTAAAACTCAACATCTTCACCATTGGAATAAGGAAATGCGTAGAAAACTATTTCAAACACCTAAATGTTAATAATACAAATAGTAGAATTCAATCAACACTTAGAGTTACATAAATATAAGTCTTTTGTAGCATTTATTCAGGCATGAACCATTCCAAGGTGCTCTAAATTAGCAATCCAATATCAACAAAATTGACTAACCATAAAGCAGTAATAGAAATGCATTCATAGAATGAATCTATAGTTGGTAAAGATGAAAATTAGAGGTAAACATCCAAGTAATACTCCTTCTATTGATCTTTCAACAATTATAGTAATATATCAGGCAAACACTCTAGAGCCAACCTTTAATCATGGGGGTTCGATCTCCTTATATAGATTTTTACAATGATTAACATACTAAAATATTACAAGGATTTCCTCTATTAAAAAAATAAAGAGTTAAGGTGGCGACCTCTCATGAATCTTTAAGAATGAAACTAATTTGTACTCCATCAATGTTATATCTACACTTTTGCAAACTCTTGGCTTCTCAACGGACTTCCATGGTTGGAGAGGTTACAGATCAATCTGGACCACTCTTCATTTTTGCAAGAATCCTCCGTTGTTAATTTATAACTAAAAAAATAGTAGGATCTTGATTTCAATGACATTTAGTCTTCCAAATATTTTCCACTACCTTTGTCAGGTTTTGTTGCTTTTGTCAGGTTCCAATGTCTTTGTCTTATTTAAAATTTATCGGTTCATTTTATGTTAGTTCTGGCTTGACCATATTGACTGCAGAGTATGGGTTTTCAAATATCTTGCAACCTTTCAAAAAAAAATTGTCAACTCCAAATTCTTCCAAGTAAGGTTTGACTACGCTAATTACGAAATTAGAATCTAAGGCTGCCAATGGCTTCTTGCAAACTCCACTACTTTTATTTTTTCTAGGTTAGGTTTGACTAGTTTGACTATAGAACTAGCTTCTGCTTTGTCTTTCAGAAGATGTTAACACTAATTTTCAAAATCCACAACTCCATATTCCACCTTGCGTCATTTGACCATGTTGACTGCATAATTTATCTCAAATTTTAAACTCTCACTTCTTCTGATAAAATATTTATGTTTACAAACCTCTGCTGTGGAAACTTCCCATGTACCATCGTTGCTCCTTTGTATTTTGCTCAACCAAATTTTGTTGTGTTGATTGTGGAACTTTCCTTGCATCACCAATTAGTGAAAAATAACACAAAGCTTATCTTGACTGGCCACTAGAGTATCTTCTCTTTCCCAATATCTGTTGCCTCATAGTTTGTTAGCATTACTTAGGCATAAGAATTGTAGATTCTATAGCCAGGAATTGGTTCATCCTAAAATCATCTTTTAGCTCCTTCAGATTTTGCTTAGACAACAAATATAGAATTTATACTTTCTACGAAACTCTACTCTGTCATGAATACTCTTTTATTTATTAGTTGTAACTTCATAATTTTGCTAAGTATGTGGCCCCTTTTTGGGTCTACATTTTTGCGTCTCTTGGGGAACTTTGCTTTCAAAGGGAAACTCAGAGTCTTATCCTCTCAAAATTCTAGTAGAATTTGAGGTAAGAAATCATGAAAATTTGAAAGTAAAGATGCAATATGATAGAGAAAGCTTCAAACAGGGATGCGGGAAAAATAATAAGACAAAACAATGCATGAACTGAACATAAATAGAGGAGGATTATATACATAGTCTGCATAACGAGAAAAACAATACCTCCTAATACACATGAAATGGTGGTGATTGGACGATGCTAGGAATAAAACAAAATGCAACAACCACCTCTATATAACTAAGGAGAAAACAAAAGGGAGAGGAAATGAAAAGCTATAAGGGACACAGAGGAAACAACACTAGTGTGTTGGGGAAACAAAGAAAAAAGGAAAGGGGACAAAGGGAATTGGAGTTACACAAAAATAGGGAACCATGCACCACCAACAAATAGATATGCATACTCCATCGGGGTGCAAGTCCCATATGCATAATCCATCGAGGCATGAGACCACTTCCAAGGTAGGTAGATTATGAAGCATGGCAATTTGTCTCTAATTTTCATCCGCTTATGGTGTTTGACAAGGATGAACTGAAATTCCCTCATCTGAGCAACCTCTTCTTTGCCTTCTAAAAATAACCAATTGTGACCCATATCATACCTCCAAATATCTTACAAATAAGTTTTGTACCTTTTATAAAGTTGTGAAGATGACGTCTATTGATGATGCGGAGATATTAGCTAGATTTAGAAAGTATTGAAGTTGAACTGCTTTGTTTGGTGCATTTTAATTGAGCTTCTAGCTTGACTATCTAGTATCCATTTGGGAAACAGAGTTAGAGGCCCTCATTATGATTCAAGCCATCACTACACCAAAAATATTACGATACATATTTGCCATGGTTGTCACCCCTCGACCTCTATTTTATTACAATAGTTGTAGTCAACCATTTATTTAAATGTCAATTATGTACACAAAATGTGGTGCACATGCCTGCACTTGGCTCTAAATATTTCATATGCTTCTAACCTATGAACCTACAATGTTTGGACCAAATGGCTCTAAATTTATACTTTTCCTTAAAGCTTTCACCATGTGATAGGTAGATTACACCTGCTTGAGTGTAATAATGGCCTAACCCTTTGTATCTCAAGTTGTGGGAATTAATATTCATTCTTGCAAGCTCTTGTTCTTCGAAATACTTCTCCCATTGGTAAGTCATGAATATGGGGTTTCCCTTGAAACTCTCATACCTCAAACATCTAAAATCCTTTATCACTCCCTTTATTTCCTTGTTATGAAAATGATCCTCGACCTTTGCAAAAAAAATTATGATGTTTCTTGAATAATAAAAAGGGTCCCTCCAACCAATGCCTCATTGGTTCAGAATCCCTCCAGTGAACCCTCCTGAAAAATGTTCTTTGTCTCCACATGATTACATACAGTCATAGGATAACTAATGCATGGTCACTTATAGTCTTCAACTAAAAAAGGGTGAATATCTTGGTTGGTGACCTCGACAATACTCCTTTCTCCAAATATGTGGATGCCATTAACTTCCTCTTCAAGGCAAAATCCAAAAGGTCAAACTGATGCTTCAGAGAGGTAAATGCCACATAACGGAGGAATATCTATGACCATGATATCTAGTACCACAAATAAATCGAGTAAACCCCATAACATCATTACAAGTCTTCTAATAATTCCAAGGACCTTGATGGTTTTACCTCTGAACTGTAGATACCTAGGTTCCAACTTTTCTAAAGCCAGCTCCAATTATTCACATACTCTAAAAGGTACTATCACTACTTTTGACCTCGGACTTATCAAAAAATTGTGTATCATTCCCCTTTCAATAGTAATTAACAAGTAACATGGATCACATTGTTTCTTATAGAAACCTAAGGTGTTATTCTGATAGCCTTTTCTACTTTCACCAGATAGAAATTTTAAGGAGAGATTAGCCAAATCTACTCTAGGTCTTGCTAACATATCTCATCTCAACTCTTGCTCTATTTGATACAATCCATTGGTTAGGTCCTGCAACTAATTCACCTTTCCTATTTGTTGCTCCAATGTTATTGAAGGCAGATATAAATCCTTCCATATCTCAAGCTTCCTTTATTCAAGATATTTATTCTCTAAAATACCCTCTATTTCGGAACTTGTTTTTCTTTATTATGAGTGAGGTCCTGAAAGGTAGTGCACAAACCATTAGTATTGTTCATTGAAGAAAATACTTGTATACTGCAAACCTTTTCACTACTTAAATGGTCATGTTCCTGATCTGTCATCTACCATAGACTGCATGGAGGAAGTGTGTTTCAGAGGGGATAGGCATTGTTAACAATCTCCTCTGGTTCTAGATCTTGTTGCTTTTTAGTTTTCTCCCTAGCTGGACCTTCAACATACCTTGAATCGAAGCAAAGATATGGGATGGGATATGGTGATATCACCTTGTTCGGGGGTAGCTCGTTCCATTGCCCATACTGTTGGGGGTATGGCATAACTCCTCCTATTTCTTTTTCAAAATCTGAGAGTTGATCCCTTGATTTGCCCCTAGTCCACCATTAAGACTCTCTTAAGTCCACAACCATGCTTCCTTAATAATTTTTCAACCATGTGGAATATTCGGCAAGGTTATGCACAAGGGCGAATTTTGCAATTTAGAGAAAATATTCAGATTTCCAAAATTTTAATTTTATGAATTTTGGGACCCTATAGGTCGGCCCATTCGCCCAAAAATTTTGAGATCAATTTTTTTTAGGATAAATTCACCCTGATACTATAAGGTTTCCCACCTAATTTTCACCTTAAAATTATAAAAAAAATATCCCATCCAATTCGCCTCTTGTACCCCATTATATATAGGTAACCCTAACAATGACACTCATATAATTAAAACATTAATTTTCTTTGATAACGAACGATACAAAGTAGGCGACTGACACACCACAATTGATAGAATATGACTAACATAGATGACTAGCAAAACATGATTGACATAGTCACCTTCTACCAGTCGCCCTCTATCAGTCACCTTCTGCCAGTTGCCTTCTGCTAGTCGCCACGTGGCGACTAGCAAAAGGTGACTAACAAAGGGTGATTGACAATAATTTTACAGTTTTAGACATAAATATATATCCAAACATAGGCATATTTATACTCGTTGGAAAGCTCTTTTTGAGCCCAATCTAATGGTGGTTTTTTTATAAAGTTTCAAGATGATTTAATAGGTCAAAAGTGGTCCCAAATATGGTGGTGAGGAGGTAATATCATTTTGGGGTATATTTTGACCTATTAAATCATCTCAAAACTTTATAAAAACACCACCATTAGATTAGTCTCAAAAAGCACTTTCCAACAAGTATAAATATACCTATGTTTGGATTTATATTGATGCCTAAAAATATGAAATTATTGTCAGTCACCCTTTGCTAGTCACCTTATGTCAATCGCCCTCTGTCAGTCACCATGTGGTGACTGACATAAGGCGACTAGCAGAAGGTGACTAGCATAAGGTGACTAGTAGAAGGTAACTAGCAAATGGTGACTGACAATAATTTCATAGTTTTAGGCATCAATATATATCCAAACATAGGCATATTTATACTCATTGGAAAGCTCTTTTCAAGCTCAATCTAATGGTGGTACTTTTATAAAGTTTCAAGATGATTCAATAGGTCAAAAGTGGTCCCAAAGATGGTGGTAAGGAGCTAATGTTATTTTGAGGTAGATTTTGACCTATTAAATCATCTAAAAACTTCATAAAAATACCACCATTAGATCAGGTTCGAAAAGAGCTTTCGAACGAGTATAAATATGCCTATGTTTAGATTTATATTGATGCCTAAAAATATGAAATTATTATTAGTCACCCTCTACCAATCGCCTTCTACTAGTTGTCATGTGGCGATTGGCAGAAGGCGACTAATATAAGGTGAATGGCATAAGGCAACTGGTAGAAGGCAACTGACATAAGGTGACTGGCAGAAGGTGACTGGCAAATGACAACTGGTAGATGGTGACTGACAATAATTTCATAGTTTTAGGCATCAATATATATCCAAACATAAGCATATTTGTATATGTTAGAAAGATTTTGTTAAGCCCAATCTAATGGTGGTATTTTTATGAATTTTCAAGATGATTTAATAGGTCAAAAGTGGTCCCAAAGATGGTGGTGAGGAGGTAATATCATTTTGGGGTAGATTTTGACCTATTAAATCATCTCAAAACTTCATAAAAACACCACCATTAGATTAGGCTCAAAAAGAGCTTTCCAATGAGTATAAATATGCCTATGTTTGGATTTATATTGATGCCTAAAAATATAAAATTATTATCAGTCGCCCTTTACTAGTCACCTTCTACAAGTCGCCATGTGGCGACTGGTAGAAGGCGACTGGCAGAAGGCGACTGACATAAGGTGATTGGCAGAAGGCGACTGACATAAGGTGACTAGTAGAAGGCGACTAGTAGATGACGACTAGTAGATGGCAATTGATAATAATTTTATAGTTTTAGGCATCAATATATATCCAAACATAGACATATTTATACTCGTTGGAAAAATCTTTTTGAACCTGATATAATGGTGGTATTTTTATGAAGTTTTAAGATGATTTAATAGGTCAAAAGTGGTCCCAAATATGGTGGTGAGGAGGTAATATTATTTGAGGTAGATTTTGACCTATTAAATCATCTCAAAACTTCATAAAAACACCACCATTAGATCGGGCTCAAAAAGAGATTTCCAATGAGTATAAATATGTCTATGTTTGGATTTATATTGATGCCTAAAAATGTGAAATTATTGTTAGTCACCCTCTACCAATCACCCTCTGCCAGAGGGCGATTGGTAGAGGGTGACTAACAATAATTTCACATTTTTAGGCATCAATATATATCCAAACATAGGTATATTTGTACTCGTTAGAAAGTACTTTTCAAGCCTGATCCAATGGTAGTATTTTTATGAAGTTTTAAGATGATTTAATAGGTCAAAAGTGGTCCCAAATATGGTGGTGAGGAGGTAATGTCACTTTGGGGTAGATTTTGACCTATTAAATAATCTCAAAACTTCATAAAAATACCACCATTAGATCAAGCGTGAAAAGAGCTTTCCAATGAGTATAAATATACCTATGTTTGGATTTATATTGATGCCTAAAAATGTGAAATTATTTTTAGTTGCCCTTTGCTAGTTGCCCTTTGCTAGTTGCCCTCTGCCAATTGCCTTCTACCAGTTGCCATGTGGCAACTAGCAGAAGGCAACTGGCATAAGGCAACTAGTAGAAGGTGACTGACAATAATTTCATAGTTTTAGGCATCAATATATATGTAAACATAGGCATATTTATACTCATTGGAAAGATCTTTTGAGACTGATCTAATGTTGGTGTTTTTATAAAGTTTCAAGATGATTTAATAGGTCAAAAGTTCCCCCAAAATATTTATAATTTATGTGCAAATTTTTTGAAAATTCACCATATTTTAATAAATGTTTTGCAAAATTTTAAAAAATCGACCCCATAGTTTATCCATGATTTACCTTGATTCACCCCAAATTTATTATTACTTTTTTAGTACTACCCCTTATGCATAACCTTGTGTCCAGGGTTAGAGAAAGGGGGATCAACCTCTCTAGGAGGGAGTTTGCCCACAATGATCAACATATTTTCCACCTTTATAGCTTCTTGAAACACTTGTGGGAATATCTTAACTTTTGACTGTTGTATCAAGAGGCTTAGCTTAGGATGTAGGGCATGAATGTAGTATAGGTATGCCTGAGGGTGGGAGGGTTGGTATTCTTGAGGAATTCTAGTCCACATTCTTTTGAAGTGAATGTTGAATTTAGAGAGCTTTTCATGAACAAATTTCTTGATGAGTGAAAACTGGGTGAGGAGTATGAAGGGATCTCCAGGGTCATCAAACTCATCTATAAGGGCCTTGGCCAAGTCTTCCCATATCCTGATACTTTTGAACTCTAAGGAATGGTACCACTGCAACACCTTTCCTTTCAAAGATAGGGATAACAATATCAACATAACATCCTCAAACTCAATATTGTGCATTGATGACAAGGATATGGATTTGGTTCAACACAGGAGAAATGTTGAAGAGGGTGTCAAATCCTCCATTAATGCTAGCGACCACTTTTGCATATGAAGGTGCACTAGGGGGGATGGGGTCCTCCCCACAGGTTCTATTGGTCCCACCTTTGAGCTTACCAGGATCCCACTCCTCCCATTCAAATGAAAAGGAGGGGTCACGAGAGTCAAATAGATCTGCCTTCACAGACTTAGCTTCTTCAACAATAGGGTCGAAACTGCCCAACCAGGTATCTACCTTTTCTGCAATGCTCATCTACCTCCTCTGCAACACTCCTCTAAAACCTAAAAATCTACACCGATCAACTTCACAACCTAGCTATTGTAGTACAGTGTTTCACAGATCCCCTTCATAACTTGACCTCCACAACCCTAAATTGTTTATTGTTCATCCACACAGATCTATTATGTGGCCTCCACAACCCTAGCATTGCACTCATCTGCATAAATCTGCTTCACAACCTAACTGTCTTAGCACAATGCTGCACAAATTTGCTTTACAACTTTACCTCCACAACCCTAATACATCACCCAAGATTTTTTATTGTCTATCCACTACTACTATGTAATATTACAATTTCATTATTTATTAAATCTTTTAATCGTTATCTTTTCTCGAAGAAAAAATATGTCGTTATCTTTTTCTTGACTGTGTTTGTTGAAGGTTGCATTGCACATTTGCAAAAATACTACATTTGACAATTTTCTTCAATAATTAGTATGCAGAGCTGATGACTCGTGAAGCTTACCTAATTAGAATACATTGAGTTTATATACCCTATACGTATAGCATGTAAGTCTGACCTGTACCATTGAAATTCTAACTCCATCTACTTCTCTTACACTCTGTGTTGTAAAACAGTGTAATTCTGACCATTCAACATAAGCATTTACATTCTTGCTCACTTTGAGTTCTTAGCAAAATATAAAATAATAGTTCAAAAATCTAGTTATTTTTAATAAAATTAAGTTTGATCAAATGATATTAATTTAATTATTAAATTTTTAAATTAAAAAAAAAATTATATATAAATCTTATCTCATATATACATAATAGATAAATTGTTTTTAGATTTGATTAGTGTAAAAAACTCTTATCACCTATGTTTAAGGTTGAACATTCTTATCTTAACTATGATTTTTTTGAGGCAGAGATCTAAGCATTCTCATTTTAACTATATATTTTTTGAAGCAGAAAGCTAAACTAACGACATGGTTTGAACCTTAAACCTTTCAAAAAGAGCCAAAGCCTGCTACGTTGTCCCGAGTTGAGATGGTATTCCCATCTCAGCTATGACCCCTCTTAAGGCAGAAAACTAAGCTTAACAACAGGAGATTACAACACAACCACACCCAAACACGGCAAGTCTGAACTTTAAATCTGCCCAAAATATACAATAAACTGTTCTAATTCCATATAAATAATTAAAAAAATAAACTTTGATGCTCCGTGGCACCTTGAGCAAAGGCCCAAATGGAGGCTCTCTTCTTAATGATCCCTTTCAGCTTGCCAATTTCCTCTTCTCAGCTTTGGTGTCTAAATAATTATTTAGGCAGCTTCATATTGAACTTGACAACTTGATTAAAAATTATTTACAAGTGAGGTGAACCAAATTCCCTCACTTATTATGGTTCATGATATGTTTAGCCAAATTCCCTCCATCATTATGGTTGATGGTAATCCTCGTTTTTTAACTTGATATGTCTAGCCAAATTCCCTCCATCATTATGGTTCATGGTAATCCACATTCTAGTTTAAAGATCTAGTATATTCGTCAAATGCAGTGCTTACTACTTGACTGGACTGGAGTTTTTTTTTTATGATGTATCTCTGTATGCTTTCTATAAATATATGCTATATTGTTTTTGCAGGAAGATCTTCTCAGGCGCCTAGGCAGCCTTCCAGACCAGAAAGTCGTAATGCTTTTGACGATGGAGTTGATACCGTTTCTGCAGAGGCCCACGTTACACAAATGCGTCATGATATAACAGGTCTTCAAGGCTTGCGATCTGGATCTGGCTCGGCAATACCTGGTTTAGCCAGAGTTCAAAGTCTTGGTGCTCAGTCTTCTCATGCCTTTGCATCAGCTTTAGGTGTGCATGTTAAGGTCTCCAAGTCCTAGCCTTACTACAATAGGCGGAACATTTAGTATAGCCGATAAACAAAATGTTGGTTGATCTAGCTCATTCAATGGGGTTTCTTCAAGTCCAACCGAATCTGAAGAAATAGCTGCTGCTTTGTCAGGCGTTAGCTTATCCTCTAAGGGAGTAGTGGAAGAGGAAAGGCATACACAATCACAGTCGCAACAAGATATTACAGAGCATCAAAGTTACCTTTTTCATCTCCAAAGTGGTCAGAAGCAATATCAGCAGCATTCACATGCAGGGCAATCTCAAATTGAATCTGTAAAGGCACCTGTTTTGACACAAGCATGGCAACAGTCATTAGCTGGCCTTAGTCAAAGCAACAGAGGCCTGAAAGATTCTAACATGTCCTCTGCTACTTCTCATTTGGCAGGGGATATCCTTCACATTCAAAAGCAACCTATGTGTCGTACTCCCAATTTATCTTCAGCAGCTGCAGAGGCGTCATCGACAGTGAGGATTTCTAATGTCGACATGGCTGCTGGACCTTACCAAAATGCAAATGTTCCTAATGCAGGCATTCCAAATAATGGCATGAGTGGGTATCCAAGTAATTTAATGCTACCTTCCATGATCGGTGGATACCCTTGGGCCTGGTAGTCTGCCTCCCACATTTGAGAATGCTCTTTCTGGAATGGACTTGACAAGTGCATAAGGTGGTCTATCTGGAGGAGGAACTTCTAGAGTGACTGGAGATTTGCAGAATCTATACAGATTAGTTGGACAGCCAGCGACAGGACTTCCAATGCCAGTTGATCCTTTATATCTTTAGTATTTTCAGAGGTCAGCAACTGATTATGCTGCAGGCTTGGGTAGCTCTTATGTCGACTTACTTGAATTTCAAAAAGCCTGTCTGGGAGCATATTTTGCACAACAGAAGTCACAATATGCCATGCCCTTTTTAGGCAAAGGGGGCACTCTGAATCCAGGTTATTATGCTAACCCGTCCTTCGGCCTTGCCATGCCATATCCAGGTAGTCCAATTACAAGTCCTGTGCTTCCAAGTTCTCATGTGGCACCTGAAGTCCACATGTTAGACATTGTGATCGAAGTCATTGATTTCACCCTTCAAGAGGCTCAACTGGAGGACTTGTTGGTCCTTGGCCTTCGGAAAATGGGGGAAATATGGAAGACACTTATGGGTCTTCATTATTGGAATAATTTAAGAATAGTAAGACCCGATGTCTTGCTGTCAGAGATCGTTGGCCACGTGGTTGAGTTCAGGTATTGTGGTATTGTGTCTCTAAAACTGTTGTCATTTTTCAAGCAAAGTCTAATAAATCATCTGCAACTGACCCTTTTTGTTTCTTCCGTTCTGATCAGTATGGGAGCCGATATATTCGACAAAAAATAGATACTGCTTCAATGGAAGAGGAAAATATGGTGTTTAAGGAAATCTTTCCCCAGGCATTAACTCTCATGACAGATGTCTTTGGGAATTCTGTTATCCAAAAGGTATGTGTAGTCTTCCTGTAAGCCAGGTTTTATGATGCAAAATTTATTTTGCGTCTTTCTCTATAATCTGTTTAGCAGGGGCCTGATATGATTGCTTTTTCATAACATGTTTATGTTTTATCAGTTCTTTGAGCATGGCACCGAAAACCAAATGAAAGATCTGGCAAATGAACTGTCTGGCCATATTTTAGCTTTAAGTCTTTCAAATGTATGGATGCCATGTAATTCAGAAGGTAAATTCATTTCAATGGGCTCATTATGAGGGTTCAATGTACAGTAAAATTTTGAGCTTGCATTTATTGCCTTTGCGTTTCATGTTTTTTGGAACATTTGTTTTTATGCATTATCTTCACTATTAATATTTGCCTACGTGATTTTCTTTTACGATGTGATGATTTTGTATGTATGTTTCTATCTGGTAAATTATTATTCTTTGCTATCACTTCAGCTTATGTAGTCATCTACTGAATGAGCAGATGTGATTAGGGCAAACTTTATAAGTTCAGTGTGGTGATCCTCTTTAAGATACTTGTGGGATATTCAAATGCCCACAATATCATTTCATGTCCTGTATAGGTCATCTTCAAGTTCTATAGCTTTTAAAGGACGCAGTGTTTTTGAGAGAAGGAAAATAATCAATGAAATTTATTATGCATGGTACTTAAGTTTGACATGGGAAAAAAATTCTACATCAAGTAAAATAGTGGTAGAATATGAGGGAGGGTGACAGATAAGACCGTGATTCATAAATAACCACATTCATGAAAACAGCCAATGATACTGGCAGGAATCAAAACTTTACATGAAACAGGCTCTCTAAGGTGTCTTCATTTTGAAGGTACTTTTAGTTCCTAACTGATTCAGTGTGCGGCACCATGACTAAAATCGTTAGAGAAATCCATCTTTCATAGACCTGTTTAGTGATTTTACACTTTCTATTGATTCTAAAACATAAAGTAGGGATGCAAAAGGCCTTCCCTGCTAGAAGAGATTACATTGATGTGAATGATTTTGTGATCATTGCTCTCTCATGTCGATTAAATACATATAATGACTTACATGTTTGGCAACTAACTTGATTTTCCATTGAGATGCTCCACAATGACAAGTTCATTCAATTTACCCATAATTTGATTTTATATGGTTTGAAGAATATACAACTTGGTCTTCATTCAATGACTAGTTTGAAGAATTCTTCATGCATACAATATACAATAGTTAACATGAACATAGACCAAGTTGAAAACAATTAGCATGGCATCATTATAAAAATAAGTGGAAATAAATCTCTTCAACAAGATATAAATGTACTTATAAAAGACTTTCTCCTTTAATTTCAGATTTACATAAAAAGATAAGCCTTCACATTCAAGGAAGATTTACATTCAGTTCTACATAACAATCAATGCCTTTATAACTTGCATATAATGAGATCAAGCAAGTTTTTAATATATGGAATTAAAGATTGACAATTGCGCATCTTGTTATGGCATCATGTCCACCTTCATTTTTTCATCATCTGCAATGATTCAGGAAGAAGGGGAGGGAGAGGGGAGGGGAATTTAAGCGGGATTTATTTTGTCAGCAATAATGATCTTTTGAAAGTAGGGAAAGAATTCGTAGTTTTAAAATTTTGAGTAGTATAATTCCTTAAATGAGATTCTTGAGTGGTATAACTGCCCTCTCAAGTCCTTTAGTGCCTACATATATAAGCCTATATATTCAGCTATCCAACATTCTATCTTCCAACCCTTTATGACTCAACAGCCAATTTTTCAAACATGTACATAAGTCCCACAAGCATCATACTTAACTTAATGGAATGCAACGAACTTCATGCACCCACTATTTTGATTCTGTTTTGTATGCATACTTCAATCCCAACTTGAAGGAATATTGATTCCAGAATACACATATCCTGGATTTCTTATACAAAAGTCAATTAATTTTGAAGATCTTTCCAACACTACGGTTTTTTTTTTTAATGATTATGCTCACCTACACAAAAGTTCATAAAGATCAAACTTACATTACATTTCTTCCAAAGTGACACTCAATATAAAAGTAGAGACAAAGCAAAGAGGACAAATAAATAAAATTCAAATGTAAAACAAATATGCTATAGAAGGCAATGAGACCCACATAATGTCATAAATGGACAGTCAAGGATATAACCAAATAAATATAATTTATTATATACATAAACCTTTTAAATTATAAAATCATCCTATCCAAAGTGGCTTGCATTACCAAATCTGAATCTACATATATAAATACATAGTGATATACAGTGTATTTTAGTCTACAAAAATAATCTCTTTCTTTCAAAATGAAAATTTGCATAATCATGTATTCAAAATAATTCTTTTCATTATTTTTGTATTCTGATATATATTATTAGTAACGCAAAAATATAAAGATACGACAATGACATTCAAACTCTTCTCATTACTTGCAAAGCAAATATAGATTCTGGTTTCAAAGAAGGAGAGAAAAATACATGTAGACAATAGTTTTGCCTATGGAATCTCACAAAGAAAAGGAAAATTTCAACCCTGTCCAGGAAAACAATTATACTTTCCACATAAATTAAACACAAATCTTTATATGTAAGACGCCAAACACATAGAGGGATAACAGAGCTCCATTGGGTACAGCAAGAGATATGCCAAAGTTTAGAGCAACAGAGTCTTTTGGACTGCACATTGGTCCTTTTGGACAATGTTCTAATAAACTAGAATAAGACAATTTTTTTTTTTGAGATTTGATTGCCATAGCGATGCGAAGGCGAGGATACTGAAAGGGCCATTCAATTTTTTCTATGAGCAACAAAATCCGGATTTTTGATGCAGCAAAGACCTGTGGTCCACAAAATTTTTAGGATGTGGACGACAAGGAATGGTGAGGCACATTTCAGAGACACCAGGATGCATCACAGCCAACAAATGCTTGAGACAAATCTTCATGGAACATAGGCAAATACTGGCTTATTTTGCGCATAGGGTTGAAGTCTTTGTTAGGATTCACTATATAAACAAAAGGGATTCTTGAAGCAAGCAATTTAATCAGTAACAACAGAAACTATTAACCATCACAGAAGAAGAACATAAACATGCAAGACAAGATAAAACACAACATATAACGTGGTTCACCCAGTGTGGGTTACATCCACCAAGAAACACCAGTCCTTTGTATTAGCACCAATACAATCTCTAAAGAGAGTAATCCTGCAACACAACTAGCTGCAAATTCCTCTTCAAAACATTAGCATCTCCACACAATTACTCTAACAGGAATTGAACATGCAAATACCTTTACATCAAGCTCTACACTAAGCTTACTACACTCAACAGGAGATACACAATCCTATGCACTTCCCATAAACAAGATATAATCCTCTCTACCAGAGGTATTACATAAATAGGGAAACCCATTTACATGAATGCTAAAACAAACATCCTATAATTAACCCAATCCCCACTTAAGGCCTAATTCAAACTTAGAAAGTTTACAATTAGAGAAAGCTTAATTTTAGCCAATCCTAAAATTAACTTTTCTTTTTCTTTTTCCCGTGTATGGTCATCTACAATACGGTTAAGGAACAGAGAACTGTTTTATCCATATTTAGACGAAATCAAACTCCACAACCTAACAGTCCTACTAGTGTTTTGGTTCACAAAGAGCCTATCAGGGTTTAATTCCCATGCCTGTCATGATAATATAGTTTGTTGTAATACTGCCATAGTGTGGTTCATTGAAACACCATAGTAATGCTGTAATGATGTAATACGGATGTGGCCTGTTTTAATCTTAATTGACTATTTAAAAAAGATTCACTGAATATCATAAATTATTTTCATAGACCAATGCAGCCAAGACTCTTGATCAGAAGAAAAAAGGTTCATACAAGTCAGAAATGAAATAAACTGAGAATGCATGCAAATCAATTTAAAAAAAAAAGAAAACAAAAAGAATGTACAAGGAGTTGGTTTTGAGCAAAGCATGCACACAGGGTTTTTGTTGATTAAAAAAAAAACTCAAATCAATTCAAATGCATATTTTTATCAAATGGTATTAAGTGATATATG
This sequence comes from Wollemia nobilis, assembly GCA_028583015.1. Classification (NCBI taxonomy): domain Eukaryota; kingdom Viridiplantae; phylum Streptophyta; class Pinopsida; order Araucariales; family Araucariaceae; genus Wollemia; species Wollemia nobilis. The sequence continues at coordinate 2,768,667 of JAQPPZ010001274.1, read as the reverse complement.
CATTATTGTGAAGCTATTGAAATACTACTATGTGGTTATGATGTAATACCGGATGAGACCCAATTCAATCCCATTTAACCTATTTAAAAAGAAAAATTTAAATGCAAATTTTTCAATTTGCTAATCATCTGAACAAAGCTAAAGAATTTTAAAGTGCGCCAAAGAATTTGTAGAAACTCTTCCAATTTCAATCTGAAAATAAGTAAAGAACAAAACATTTATGTAAGGAAACTCTTAACAACAGAAAATAGCGAACTTTTATTTTTCTTCAAGCAAAAATTCAAATCATTTATGGACCCTTACCTGAGATTCATAAACATACACATTCAAGTTTAAATTCTAAAGATCCATGCTATGAAAAATTGTCTCCTCCAGAAAGTAAACAATCTCATACAGAACAAAATTAAAAACTTCTTTCCCATCAGAAAGCACACTTTTCTCTTTTTCCATTCTCAAAAAAGAAACATGCTCTTCTAATCCATCCTCAAAGAAAAGCAAAATAAAATGCACGCAAACAAAAATTGCCAATATTAGAAGGGTGGGAGTTAACCATTTCTATTGCTATTATGCAAAACATTTATAGCGTTCTTAACATAGTCATATAAAGTACAGCTGCATTCATAATTAAAACATTAAAACTTATAATAGCAGGAATGCCAATATTGGGGATGTTACATGTTCGAATATTAAATTTTCAAAGCAGCTGCATCGTATTCAATCTCCAAGGGTATCTGTACAAAGAAACAACCTTGTGAATGAACATTTTTATTCATCATTACTTATCATTGTCTCTAGGGTCACAGAAAGGGGCTTATTACGATAAAGGGCATCACTGTTACAGTAATTAATCATAGACAAAATATAGGGGAGCCTACCACAAATTTATATGACATTCATTTTTCTTCAAATATTGAGTGATTTGTGAAGAATATTCTTAATCTTGCTAAAGAAAATGCAGTAGATATAGACATGCAGTTTTGTTTATTGATATGAACACTAAAAGAGAAGCATATAGTTTGGGTTGATTTTATTGTATATGCACTAGTTATTAAACCATATAGTTTGGGTTGATTTCATTGTATATGCACTAGTTATTAAACCACCACCTAGGGGTAGACTGTTAAGTTTTTTTGAAAGATCAGATAATTTTTTTTTAACATGATGGAATCGGTAGCTGCGACGATGATCCGGACATGTTGTCTGTTTTTTTATGATTGCTACAATATTCTGCGATGTCCGCCCGGAAGCCTCCACACAGTACTTCACGCAGTCCGCCCCTATAACCACCATTCCACAATCATTTTAAACCTTTTATGCCACTGAAAGCACGGGAAAGGGACAAACGTTCAGTCCGGCAAGGCCCGAGATTTGTGTTAGCTTTTGATACAATGTGCAATGGGAGATAGCAATCACAAGATGCAAAATAATATGAAAGAAAGTAAATCTACGAGATGACTGAAATATGCTATAAATAGAAATGACGAAAATGAATACAATGTAGCTATGGAGGAAATGGACACTCCATGAACAAAGCTACTGGACTACATTGCACCCATCACCAATATATGGTGATCTACACAGCACTATGCTACTACCTACGAATATGCTCTGAGCTTCTATATTCTACTTGTTACAATGAGGCCCTTTTTATATAGGAAGATAGGTTCCTTGGCCAACACTCTACCTAGTTGTGCAAGGGACACCTTGCACATATACAACTTGCACATTGACACTTGTGCATTTATTACATTGCATGAAGTAACTAGATAACTTCCTCCTAAAGTAATCTAATGTCCTAAGTATGTACCTAGGAAGGTACATTTACATGACCCAAATGATGTAATATAATCTATTTCTAACACCCCCTTGTATTACATTATTTGGGTATTGAAGACTTTAGTCTTCAATGTGGATCTCCTTCCATTGGATAATGGAATTTGTATTCTTCTTCATCGCTTACTGTGTCTTCAGATGATGCAAAGTAAGTTGTAGTTGTAGCTAAAGGTTCTTCTTTCAATTGACTTTGCATTGTATTCCTCCTTTATCTGCTTCATCTTCTTCTTCATATTTAGCTTTGCCTTTGATTCTGGTTTCTGTGCTCTCATAGGTGGTTGTGTTGCTACTTGGTTCTTGTAAGGAAGATTCTCCTTTCCTATCTTCAATCTGTATAGAAGCTTCTGAACAACCACTTAAGGCATCATGATAAGATCTTGAGTTAGTAGAACCTGAAGTGCCAATGTTGCATGAGGATTGAAAAAACTTTTCTAGATATGATTCATTAAGTTCTGCCTTATTTTTGAGTAGTTCTATCAATCCTTTTTGTTCTACATTTTCATCCTTGTAGTGTTTATATGTGAGCAATGCCATGTATAATATGCTCACAAAGTCTAAGGAAAGTGAAATGTCACTTTTTCCATTGTCAATTGCTTCATTGAGATGGGCTTGAAGATAGCATTCCATAGTATCAAAATTATCTTCTAAGGCTTCACTATGGATTACTTTTGAAGTTAGGTCTAACATTCCTTCAGATTTCATGAGTAGATTCATGATCCCAAGTTTTATGGCACTAGCTTTTTCCTTTCTGAAGCAATTATTCTTATTGGTGTTTGTAGTATTTTGGGAAGTAGACATCCTTATGGCTCCCTAGTTTAGGATATAGAAAGCTATTATCTTATGGCTTCCTAAATATATAAGCTTGATTTTATAAAACCTTTATCAATCCTTAGGTTTTGTAGACTTCCTTATATCTCCCTAGTGATGAGAGTATATAAACCTAATGGAATTTTAGGTTTTGTAGAAAGCTTATATTTTCCCAATGGATTTACAACTTGATAATATTTGATAAATGTTGATATTACCAAGTTTTGTAGAATGCCTTATGACTCCCTAGTATGTTTTGGATAAGATATAAGATGAATATAGTGCTTTTGTAAATTGTAGTTCAATTTTTGGTTGATTTTGTAAAGTTTTTGTAAATCCCAAAATCAACTTCTATTATCCCTTATTGCTCCTATTGAACTAAGCACTTTTCCCAAATTTGAAGAGGTTTAATGTTGGATCTCTTTTGTCCCTTTTTGTGAAATTTTGAGACAAGTAAATTGCTAAATTCCAACCTTTGAAATGCTTTGATAAACCCCTTTTAATATCCCTTTAGGATTTAATTTTAGTGTATCTAATTTCCAATAAATTAATTTGATGTAGTAACCCTTATAACTCCCAAATTTTGGAAAATTAGACCACAATAATATTTGAAAATTTAAAAATCAATTTCTAGTAGAAACCCTTATTACTCCTAAGTTTAATATTGCAAATATTATATTGATTTGATAAATTATTCCCTTTGATGTATGGCTTTCAATATGGTTAATTTCTTCTAAGTTTAACCTTGATTTATCAACCTTATAACTCCTTGAAATGAAAGCACATTAAAGTAGGGAATAAATCTCACCTTGCAATATTCGAATACCATAATAATCGATGCTATTTTTGGATGTGAGATGGCTGCAATGTGAGTGTATTTACTTTGATCGTTCCCTCCAATGGAAATCTTGGAATCCTCCTTGGATTTAATGCTTCAACTATGGCACCTTTAATCTCTGCCTTTGACCTCCTTTGACCAGAGCATTAAAGGCTCTTCCACCTTGCTTCCACGCTGCAACTTGGCCCTGTGTGCAAAGACTCCGGAGTGTTGAATGTGGATGCGTGAATGCTCTTGAATGCTTCCAAGTCCTTGGTCTTTGGCACCCTTAAAATGGAGGAGAATCTTGTATTAAGTGCCAAGTGGCACATCCATTTTCTTCTTGAGCGCTTGAGGAGTAGAAGGTGCTAGAAGACACTTGTATCTTCCTTTGAGTAACGTATGAATGTTACATTCTTTAGTGGAGCACTTGGTCTCTTTGTGGACAAGTGTCTCTCATATTCTCAATGCACCAACCTGTTGTTAGTAACTCCTTTCTTGGTCAATATGAGCGCTCGTGTGAGGAGCGTTAGGGTTTTGCCTCAAGTGACAAGTGTCACTCCCTCCTTGTGCATGGATGTCTTCTCTAATGCTTCTTCAATGTACCCTTTGGAGGTTCTTTAAACCCTATAAAATTTCTAGCTCCTCCTTCGTTCAATGGCACTTGCTTGTGAGTTGTTTCTAGTTGGAATGAGGAGCAATGATTTGGAGGCTTGAGCACCAATTTTGAGCAATGCAAATGTGGAGTTTGAAACACTCCAATGGTGCCTTATTCTTCTTCTTTTCACACCTATTATATGTCCTCCTTTTGTAGATAATGTTGCTCTTGAATATAATGTTGTTTCTCCCTTTGTTTTGTGCCTTGATTGCTTGCAAGTTCGGTTGTCCAAGAAGTAGGGAATATAACCCTTCTACGGTGCTCTTTTGCCTTGCTTGGAGAGTGCTAGTATTCGACCATCTTTGGCTGGTTTACCTTGTAAATATTGTGCCTTTGAGGCACCTTCAAATCTGCCCTCTTTCCTGTATAAACTAGATTAGGATAGTGCAATACAATGTAACAAATTTATGTATAAAATAACCTTTATTGCACCCTCTTTTGCACTCCTTTTTTCAGGTCTGAATTTCTGGTTTTGTGGCAGAATTTTTGAATGCAATGTAGGGGTTTTGAGGTTGTCTCTTTGATTAGACACCTTCCCCTTTTTGCTTGGATACTTTGATGACAAATCCAAGCTTAGATAGAAGTAGATAGAAGCTCCTTATTTGATGCAATTTTCTGCACTTTTCTCCTTGCAACTAACCTTGTAATGCTTTGGATTTGAGACTCACCAAGTCTCAATATTTGAAGCTTCTATTTTTTATTTTGGTTAGTTATCTTCTTCTCCAAGTTTTGGAGGATTCTAACCTATTTTGGTGGCTTCACTTGGCCACTATGTGTTGCATATTTTTGTGCACTAATAGTGTCTTTAGACACTTTGTCAAATTCTGATTTTGTGCCCTTCTCAAGAACACAAACAATAATATTTTTGAGAGCAATAGAATAGTGCAAATGAATCTAATAATATTTCACTTTTAATGCACTAAAAATTTCACCTTATCACTCCAATCAACTCTCAAAATAATGCACTTAATCAATTTACTGCAACTAATCAAGAATAATTTGAAATGAATCTTCAAGAATTATTCTGCAATTTCACTACAATTAATATTGTAGGACTTAGTCTTCTTTTTATTTTCCAAAGTAGATGATAGGTAGTTGATAGATGTAGTTCTAAAATCTAATCAACTCCTAACTAATGTGCAAATGAACTTAAAATTCTCTTTTTGCACTTTTGAAGATTGTAATCCAATTTTCCTTCTTGCAACTTTAATCCAAATTAAGGTGCTTTAATGAATCTGATAAGTAATCCAATTAATGAATCTACTTGCACCAATAGTTGCTTACCTTTTTCTGAAAGCTTTTGTAGAGGATGTAGATCTTGGTGTCTAAGATCACCAAGTTGTTACCTTGAGTAAGATCTTGCAGCTCTTTGTAGGCTATCCTAAACAACTCCTTCACCAAAATATGATCTCAAACTTTCTTTCACGAGCCTAGGATTTGGTGGCTTGTTCTCCTCTTGTAGTCTCCTCCTTTTTGTTGTAGATTTTTAGAAGTCTTTATCTCAACAAATAATACCTTCTTGTTGTGAGAGGTAATCTTCAAATCTCTTGGATTTGGTAGGCTTCTCCTGTCTTCAAGTCTTCTTGTTGAATTCTGACTTCAAGCAGGATCTTCTTCTCAAGATTTTGAATGTCTTGAGGTCTTCTGAGATTTGGCACTCCTTGCCAAATTCTTCTTCTTATTTTGGGCTTGTTTTTAGATGGTGATAATTATCCCAAATCTTCTCAAGATTCTGAATGTCTTGAGGTCTTTTGATATTTGGCACTCCTTGCCAAATTCTTCTTCTTCAATGAGTTCTCCTTTGATGATTTCTTTAGTAAGGCTCTCCAAGCCTTTTACTGGATGCTCGTTGAGACCTCCCCAAGGTCTTTGATCTTGCAGCTTCTTCTGGTCTTCCTTGAGACCTTTTCTTCAACCTTCTGCTCCTGGAAGTGTTGGTGGTGAGATCTTCTTCTGGATCTCTGATTCTACTACTTTTGGATTCGAGCAGGACTCTCCTAGTCCTTCTTCTTCCAAGACTGGAAGTTCTTCAATGAGATCTTCTCCTGATCTCTTTACCTTCAATTTTGCTTCAGGTGCTGGATTGATTCTAAAGAAGATACTCTTCCTAACTTTCTTGTAGGAAGTTTCCCAACTCACTGAATCTCCTTTCCCTGCAACAAAGTATTAGTACTAAAATCTTAATCTACTTCTGAATCAAATACTCTCTTCTGGAGTCTTCTTCAGGATCAAGGCTTCTGTGGCCTTTTTTTAGTATCAAGGCTTATGTGGCCTTTTCTTCAGTATCAAGGCTTTTGTGGCCTTTTCTTCAGTATCAAGGCTTCTATGGCCTTTTCTTCAGTATCAAGGCTTCTGTGGCCTTTTTTTAGATCAAGGCTTCTATGGCCTTTTCTTCTGGAACAAGGCTTCTGTGGCCTTTTCTTCTAGATCAAGGCTTCTATGGCCTTTTCTTCTAGATCAAGGCTACTATGGCCTTTTCTTCTTTTGTGAAGTTCTCAATCTAGCAATGGAGATCTCCAGTCTCCTAACTTCACCATGACTCTTCTCCAGAAGTCTTCTTCCACAGTATTCTTTTCTTGCACAAGGAACTAATCTCTGCACTATGAAGGCACACCGACCTTTGGGCAATGAAGTTGAAGTCTCCTAGATTTCTATTGTAGGAGGTGTCCCAATCATCTGAGAATTAATTTTCTACAACAAAAGAAACTTTGGGCAATAGTTAACAAATTCCAAATATCTTGAATGATCTTCACTAGTTGATTTGTCAATCTAGTGGATTGAATGTTGAGTCCTAGTCTTCATGAGTTTTTCCTACAACTCTATGGAAAGACTCTAGCCAAATGTAATCTCAGTATTTTTGGAACTGATATTTCTTTCAATCCTCACTTGTGGCTCTCCCTAATTCTACCACCTAGACTCTTCTGAGAGTTTTTGATAGTGGTTGGTCCAGCAGTGCGTCAGGTTGACAAAAAACTTAGGCTCAATGATAATGGTGGTTTTCCTATTGATCTATTGTGGCTCTGATACCATTGTTAGCTTTTGATATAGTGTGCAATGGGAGATAACAATCACAAGATGCAGAATAATATGAAAGAAAGTAAATCTATGAGATGACTGAAATATGCTATAAATAGAAATGATAAAAATGAATACAATGTAGCTATGGAGGAAATGGACACTCCATGAACAAAGCTACTGGACTACATTGCACCCATCACCAATATATGGTGATCTACACAACACTATGCTACTACCTACGAATATGCTCTCGAGCTTCTATATTCTACTTGTTACAATGAGGCCCTTTTTATATAGGAAGATAGGTTCCTTGGCCAACACTCTACCTAGTTGTGCAAGGGACACCTTGCACATATACAACTTGCACATTGACACTTGTGCATTTATTACATTGCATGAAGTAACTAGATAACTTCCCCCTAAAGTAATCTAATGTCCTAAGTATGTACCTAGGAAGGTACATTTACATGACCCAAATGATGTAATATAATCTATTTCTAACAATTTGAATCTTGGACCTCCGCCCCCCTTATAGGGTTTGGCTAAACCAATTGGTCTACACCTCGAACCTAGTAATACAAATAATTAGATTGCCAAATTTTTGAAATTTGTATTAGCCATGTTGTGAGGTCAGATTATCAAATAAGAGGAATACACATAGTATGTCCTAGAAAACATGTAATATTTGAACTGTAGAAAAAAGAATTTGATCCCAATAACAGGTTGGAGTTGGTGCTCTATGTTTTGTTTTAGTTCAATAGACTAGATTGGTAAGGCTTTGTACAATCCTTGCAAAAATGTTAAACTTTAAGATCTCTTTTGTGCGTATTGAATCACTTATTTTTGCTATCTTGTCCTTTTGTCAAGTTAGCAGACATCATATTTGAAGGTGCAAACTGGGGTATGCCATATAGAAACTTTGGATTTACTAATTTGCGGATATAGAAGCATATGAACATAACTAAAAAGTCTTATCTACAATATAAATAAATAAATAAAAAAACTAAAATACAAATTGCTTGTAATAGCAAAAAATAATCGTAAAAATTGTTTCCTTTATTTGAATAGTCATTATACAAAAGGCAATATCTTAATGGCTTTGCCACATGAACACAAACAATTTGAGTTGTAAATAGTAAATACTGACTGACAAAGATAGTTTCATTTAAGATATTCTTTTCTAGTCACCTCTTATCTTCTATAGTTTTTAAAGAACTTTAGTTTTTCTTCTCCTTTTCCATATGCAAACTTCTCACTAAGATATTTTCTGGCATTAAATATCTTGCTCAATGTGAGATGCTTATAATAATTGAAACTTTTACAAGCAGTTCTTTACCACTTGTTTTTGCTTGCAATTTTTTGTCCTCTTGACTCTATGATTGCATTTCTTCTTAAATTATTTTCCCTCTTTTCTCTGGTTTCTGAAATTTGGAACTCTACTTTAGAACGCTACTTCTTTTGGGAGTGGGTCTGGGATAAGATTTATAAATGCTACTTTAGAACACATTTTTTGGGAGGGGTTTGCAACTTCAATGGGAATTTAAGCCAAGGTTTTATGGGTTGATGGCACTCTTCTAATTTGATTTTCTCATTTGAGGGATGTTTGAGGGCTCTAAGAGCCAAGAAGAAAGTTTTTACCTTATCTGGAAAAAATTACTTGGATGAGGACCTCACACATCTTTAGGTGGATGAACTACAAAAAGCACGTCCACAAGTGATAGCTATTCAAAAGGACAAGTGGGTATTTATTTGTGATAAAAAAACTATGATTCGTGACTCATCTTCTTCATTGTGGTCACGTTCTTGACTTGAAAAAGGAATGTGTTCTCAAGTCCCTATAGGTAACAATAGCCTCTCAGTTGCTTGTTGGAACTGTAATGGGGCAATATGTTCTTGCTCGGGTATAGTCCAAGATGTTATTTATTTACAAGATCTTGTTTTATCATAGAGACCCATGAGAGCCTGGAATGATCTCTTCCACTAGTTAATGGTTATGTTTGTGTTTCTACTTTTAGGAATGTGACATGTCAATTAGGTGGTATTTGCGGTTCAAGTGTTGCGACATGTCTCATTCGAGAGTGCCTTCATTAGCATGTGTCATTGGTTGTGTGAAATGAGCACTCCAGATACATGCGGTTTCAGATCAAAAGAGTTTGATCCCCTCTTAGAGACATCTTCATAGCAATATGTTATTTTCCTCTAGAATCAACTTTTTCCAGCCACTTTGAATGTGACCCATACTTGGATCTCTACCTAGATATTTCTACATATTCATTAGTGGGTGATGCAATTCTTTTAAGTAAATTTACTGCCTGCATTGGGACCCACCAATCACTTGTTCATGATCTTATGGAGGATGAATTTTGTCTCTTCAAACTCAACCCATGGATCTTGCATTCACTAGGACCTTTGTAGATGAGAAGCATCCTGTTAGAACTTATGGGAAATACTTGATTCAGTTGTGCGATTCACATGGCCTCTTGGTTCTCCATGGGATTCCTTAGTTTCCTAACTCCTCCAGGTTCACTTTTTTTCTACATGTAGGAGGTGTGAGTGTGGTTGACTATGTCATCCCCAGCAGGACTTTGCTTCCCTTGGCTGATCATGCAATGTTGAATTTTTCCTTGAGTTCCTCCTCTTTCACCTCTCCATATTTTCCTCTTTGATCGTCCAATCTTAACAACCATCCCATGATTCATTTTGATTCGTGTTTGATCGTTGATTATGTTGCTTGTCTCTCTCATTGATGTCCTAATACTATATTAATTCTACAACAATAACCAAATATGAATTTTTGTCTTGTACATTATGGGGTGCAGCCCTTGACTCCTTTCTCCACCATTTTCCTCAGCCAAATTCTATTTTTTGCATTGGTGCTTACCCCATGAATCGGTGGTATGATGATGAATGTAAGTCCATGCATTCAAAACTTCATTTTGCTCTTATCCATGAGTCTACTACTATATCTTCCACTTGAACGGAATATAATGCCTCATTCAACATAAGAAGCTAAAGTTTCTTGTCGCTATGCATTGTGAGCTTCTAGATGCTCTTCATCACTCTCCCAAAGCCTTTTGGCGCAATCTTATTCCTAGGAAGCCCCATCCCATATGCATCAATGACAATTCTTGGGTCTCCAATTCTATTTTTTTATGATATCTCAAGACAGCCCACCATTCATATCTCTTCGCCCCCAACACCATGTCACCTCTTCTCTTCAGGGGACATTATAAGAGCTATACATAAATTAAGCACTAGCAAGGTTATTGATTTTGAGGGATTTTAGGCTGATTTCTTGAAGTGTGGTGTTGAAGCTCTTGGCTATCCTATTGCAAAATTATTCAATGAGGTTGTTTGTTGTGGATTCCTTGCCTCTTGATCACAACATATTATCTACCCCATCCATAAATCTAGGGACTATTCGAATATGAATAACTATGGTACTATCATGAATGGGCACACATTTGCTAAGCTTTATGCAACAATTTTGAATATGTAACTCTCAGAATTGTTGGACCAAGGCAAGCTTAGAGAGAGGGCAGGTTGATTTTAGAAGGGTTCATTAGACTATTGATCATGTTCTTGCTCTCAAAGCTATTATTGAGAAGGCTTGCCATTGGTCCTCTAAAGTTTTTTGTTGTTTTGTGGACTTTAGAAAGGCCTTTGACACTATTCCCAAACATCTTTTATTTCAAAGACTACATGGCATCAACATCTTGGAGCTCTTTATTACTGCCATCAAGAGACTATATGAGGTAGTTGGCTATTTTCAGATAACTTTTGGTTTCTTAGAGGATGTCTAGAGCACCATTGGCATCAACCAAGGATGTCCTATTTCTTCTTCATTTTTTGAGATCTACATTGATGAGATTGAAGAATTTATTCGTTAATACACACATTTTGACGATAATTGCCCTCTACATCATGTCTTGATGGCTATATTGCTTTTTGCACATGATGTTCTTCTTCTTGTTTATACTCATGAGGGCCCACAAAGATAGTTAGATGCTCTTGGTTGCTTTTGACTTAAAATAATTGGTAATCAATACTAGGAAGACTAAGATGATGATCTTTACCACATCAAAGATTACCCTATCTAAGTTTAAGTTCTATATGGGTGAATCCATTGAGATCATCACTATTGAAACCTACTTGGGGGGTTTAGTTTAGAGATTCTTTCCTTAATCTTTGACCAAATTCACAGTCACGTCTTTGCGGGGGATACACATCTCTCTCAGTCTTAGAATGCCAATGCTTCTAACAACACTTTTGAGACATACTTACAAAGATGCACCTCTTTAATTGCATCATCAAACCCACATTCATTTATGGATGTGAGATTTGGAATCCAAGTCTAGGATGTGTTGATTGGGCTTGCATTGAGAGGGTCCAAACTGTTTTTCTTCAACGATTTATCCAAGGTAAAAGAATGATCCCCAAATGTATTCTTCAGGTTAAGTTTGGTGTTCATCCTCTTTGTCTTGAGAGCATATTTAGAATTATTTCTTAGCTTTATCCCCTTAGTTCCATGGGTGACTGCACCTTAGACTGAGAGAGATATTAATATTTGGTACTTTGCTCCTCATAATGCATTACCTATAGGGACTCAATTCGTCCTCATCGTGGATGATACTCAAAAGTTATTTCTCTTCATTCAATTGACATCTGCATAGATCAATTACTTCCTTTCAAATACTCTTCTCCGCCTTCTTCCTAATAAGAGGGTAATTAATCAAGTTGTTAGAGATGACGTTTATTGACAATATATTTTGATCACTTGGATTGGTCCATCACAACCTCAGTCCTAAGTTGACCTTCCACGGTAAGCATTTCATGAGGATTAAGAATGGCATTATTACTTGTCCTAATTATGTTAAGGGACATTAGACACACAACCGTAAGATTCCTCTTGGTCAACTTAGAGTATGTTGATATTAGTTGCGGGTGGAGACGGACCACCATATTCCTCGTGAGGATAGGATATGTCATCTTTGCTCTATTTGGGAGGTGGAGATTGAAGAACATTTCATCTTCAGGTTTCCTATTTAATATGAGATTCGAGAGAAGTACTATTGCTTGTATAGAGACTCAGGTGGATCACTTGCCACTTTTTTTAGTTATCCTAACTAAAGATGCTTGGCTTTTTACCTTAAATAAGCTATGGCTCTTTGGTGTTGGTTACTATAGGGGAGATAGACCACTACTCAACTAATCATCTCATTCTTTCAACCCATATCTACAATTGAGAGTAATAAGCGATCATTGGAAGCTACAACTACCCAAAATATTAATAACAGATCTGTGCACCCTTGTCTACATACAAGAGTGGCTACTAGGGCTTTAATTCTTTCATATTGCTTATGACAGGATAAGTCTGAGTTATTCAACAATAGGTTTCGACCACCCCTCATATATCGAGGAGTTGTAGATAGGCACAACTTGGTAGTTTCTTGTCCTCTTCTATTGGTTCCACAACCATGGATGCTAGAAAGTCTTGAGAGATTGAACTCCATGTCATCCCAAGATTATCCGACCAGGCCCTCTTAGTCTTGGCCGTTATCTTGGGTGCATCATTAGATCTTGCGTTGGCCCTCTTAAGATAATTGAGGATGACAATGACTATTCTTCTACTTTACATCCCGCTACAAATTAATATTGACGTTTGGATCCATTGGAACTCCTTTCTATCTTTGTTGTACCTCAACTTCTAGATCTCTCTTAATCATTTATTTTAGCATGTTTTGGTTTATCCATTTTGGGTAACCCTCAAGACTATAATTTTATGTCATACAATTGTTCCACTTTAGAGTAGTTTACACTAGATCCTTTACTCTAGTTTAGCTTATTTTATAGTACCTTGTGGTTACTACAATGCATTGTAATTTGTAACAACTTTTTTCAGTGAGTCTAGTTGGCCTACTTTGACCATCTGTGGACATTCGTAGAATTATCTTATTATCTATGAACTCTGTTCTTGTTAAGGTGCTTGAAATTTGGGATGAGTCTCAGTTGTTATTGGGTGTTATTTGAATACTAAACCTTCATGCAAAGCTTGTGCCATGTATCTACTTATGAGAGCCTGTAAGCTAGCATCCATGATAATCAAATAGAATTTGTTGAGCAGAATGCCATCATAGAATTAAGAAACATAGACCATAATATTTGAAAATCTTGCAATCCATTTCAAGTGAAGTAGCTTTTTAGTTTTCATTGAAGAAGGAAGAAGCTTCTTAGATTGATTGCCAGAAGAGCATCAAGATAGCACAACTACTTCAAATTTGGTACACCAATGATAACACTGAGGATTACAACTATGAACTTAGACTTGGGAGTTAAATACTTTTATGTGCTGTGATGTTAGATACACTCTTGAATCTTTTAAGTAGTTTCATCCTCTAATGATTTCATGTTCACCCGACGACACCAATTTATGCCAATTATAATGAGAGCTATTACTGGATTTTGATTTTAGGATTTTTCACCTCAACCAAAAATTCTTTGTTATCTATGAAATATGTGGTAACGGTGCATTTTCAACTGGATTATCAAAGTTCTAGTTTGTAAATTTCCATGATATTTTATTTTTTAATATATTGTTTCTTGTCATGGGCTGCCTTTGGTTTGAACTCGTACACGTGAATCAGTTATTTGGGTATGGGTGTGAAATGCACTCCTCCCACACTTGAGATATACTTGGTGCACCCTTGGCATGCTGGGTGAATTTAAAAGTAAAACTAAAAGGATAAACTTACCATTTCCTCCTCTCCCCACATTGAAAAGCACTGCTCCACCTCCTACTTAAGGCCTTTGCAACTTTTATATTTGAGTTTATTTTACTATTTTGTAAATTTTATGTTGATCTTATGATTCAACCTCATGATTTGATTACAGCATGCCAAAGTTGATATTTCAAGTTTATGATTTATTATGGTGTATCCAAGTTTCTATGATTTGAACCCCATGTACCCTGCACCCACTCACCCTAGTTTTTGGGGTTTGCACTAGGTACTTTTTACCCTCTCCTAGCATAACTTGGTAGCTATTCATGCATATCACCTTGCTTTCCTGCAATTCACATTCATCCATCAGGGTTATAGTAGACTGTTAAATTAAGCATAAATTTCTAAACTCGAGTGACATCCTGCAATTCACATTCCTTCATCAGGGTTATACTAGACTGTTAAATTAAGCATAAATTTCTAAACTCAAGTGACATTAAAAAAAACCTATTTAGTCTGGATTAGCATGTTCCACAAATTTCAAATCTCTATGACAGGAGAAGGAATTTCAAAGTATTTGCCTTTAAGCAAAGAAGCTCAAATTACTACATGTACAGGCTGAGATCCTTTCGTGAGTTCTAAAATCAAAGTGAGATGTACAATGAACAATTAGATTCCCTGATTGGAAAAGGCCCTATGAAGGCTGAAACAATTTCTGAACCTCAACTTATAAGTGAGGCAATTAGTAATAGCTATAGTGTCCATATGAAAAATAATGTCTACAGCATTTTACCCCATTCTAATTTGTACTTTTCCTGGAAGCTGTTATTATTTTGAGCATACTTAATGGGACCATCATGCAGATCATTATGTCTGAGTTGAATACCAATGTCAAAAAGCTGCTCTAATGATTTGAGCATAACATCTAGACTAGTTTTCTGCAAAAAAATCCCAAACGTGAATGTGAAATATGAAGAGGAATAGTAGAATTTTTAAAAACTTCAAAAGGGATCATACATTGTTTGTGCCAGAGCCTTGGCCTCCAACCTGGAGAATGTGTCCTCTCTGGCTTTGGAGGCCTCCACCCTAGAGAATGTATCCTCTCTAGCTTTGGAGGAGGGTAGATTTGAGGAGGCTGAGCTCAAAAGGAAAATTGGTTTTCAACAGAGTAATAGAGTTGTTGGTCTTCCTGGTCCTAATCTCTGGGTCCTTGTGAGGTGGGAACCTCCTTCTCCAAGCTGGGTTGAACTGAACTTCGATGGAGCTTCAAAGGGTAATCTGGGTAATGCTAGCTCTGGTGGGGTGCTTAGGGATGAAAAATATGGGCTTCTAATGGCGTATGCCAAATTCTTAGATATCCAGACTTGCCATGTTGCGGAGGCTAGAGCCCTTTACCAAGGTCTCTTGCTTGTGGAGAATATGAGGTACCAAAATGTTTGCATTGAAGGAGACTCACTTAATATTATAAACTTGGTCAAAGGTGATTTAGTCCCCAATTGAAATATTGAGGTTGTGATTATGGAATATAGGTGAATTCTTTAGGCTAGAGAGTATAGGGAGATAAAGCATATCTTCAGAGAAGGAAACTGTCACGCTGACTTTATGGTAAACTTGAGTATAAGTCTTAATGGTTTGTCTGTTTGGAGATTCAATTGGATTTAGTGATGCATACTTCTTAATGCTTTGTAAGCTTTTATTGTTTATGAAGAAGGGTTTTGTGCACAACCATGTGGGAGTGTTGGTTGGTTAGGGGCTCACCAGTGCTATTTTAATTTTGTTTCTTGTATCAAGTTGTAGCTGGTTCACTTGGTGATGGGTGGCCAGTTGTAGTGCTTTATAGTCATTCTTGTCCCTGTATTGATGGTCTTAAGCCAAGTTTTGCAGGGCTTCTCCTATTGTAAAAGGTTCGGAAACCCTTTCAAAAACCCTTTTATATCTAATAAAAAAAATATGTTTTGAAAAACTGTCAAATATATTCTTTAAGATATGTTGGGACATATACAAATTCAATAAAACTCAATTATGTTTTGCTCAGTTGCTTTTCCTTTTAATCCCTTTGTATTCGCACTAATCAATTAAATAACTAAAGCAAATGTTTTAATTTAAAATGCATATGAGAAGGCCCTAAAACTTGGAAAAAAAATTGACTGATTAATGTTTAGAACTTCAACAAGGATGTTGCAAATGGTCTATATACAAACACAGTTGAATCAAAATGCCAGAGATACATAGATGGTGATATTGTAGGGCAAAGTATGGGAAAATCATATAAGAAAAATATTGTAAAGTTAAAACCATCTCTTCCACATGATAATATACCTTTTGCATTTGTTTTATAGAATTTCTTTGCCTGGTTATCATAGGTGCTACTGCTAGTTTTGCATCTCAGAATGATTAATGGTGAAGGTTGTTGACCTTGTCTAAAGTTGAAAGCAACTCATGTTAGTAACTAGTATGCTCGGAAAACAATTGATACTTGTATGTTTATTTTATTTTTATTGCATTTGTAAAAAATGACATTGCCACATAGAATAGTTACCACATATTGGTAAGAATAACAGGGTAGTTGGTTTGTTCTTGTTTAATACATAGCATTCTTTTGAAAAGGAAAACTTTCTTTGTTTAATATATAGCATTCTTTTGAAAAGGAAAACTTTCTTGGTGAGTTGGATGAGGCATCTTTTCGTATGATGTAGGAGGAGATACCAAAGGCAACTGATACTGTTTAGTGTACCTTGATGAACTGATCCTGACTTATATACACTATGTATGAAACCCTATAGTAAACATTAGAAATGATTTCTAAGCAGCTACATTGAGATTTTTGTTCTCCCTAATTAATTTGTATTTTTTTTCCAATAAACTTCATAGCCATGCTTCTATGGCTTGTTCAAAATTTAACTCCTTGATTTAAGCTCTTGTAAGCCCAAGGCACTTTCTTGATGATGTTATCAAACTCTCTATCGATCATTTTATAGAATTGCTTTTGTCTATTGACCTCTTTATTTTACTAAAGAAGTATAAGGGATAGGCAGAAAAGTTGGTGCATAAGCATCCTTGTAATCATGATCGTGGCGAGTGCATGAATTATCAAATGAGTTGTATATAGCTGTGTTATATGTTGTATGTTTCAATGTTATATGTGATATAATAATAATAATTATTCAATGTTACGAGGCTATGTTTAATGTTTTTAATGCATGTGTAGGTAAGTGTGACAGTCATTGTATGTTTCAATGTTATATGCAATATAATAATAATAATTACTCAATATTACGAGGATGTGTTTAATGTTTTTAATGTATATGTGTAGGTAAGTATGGCAGTCACCAACTGCCTACAAGTTCCTATGATACCTATATGTATGCCTATTATCCTTGGTTGAGCTATGCTTATCGTGTGTCGTAATCGATACAAAAATGTGTGGTTTGCATGTTATATGCTCCATCCTACTGTGATGTATTGTAGATTAATGTAATTGAAGGATTTATGTTGTACACAATGTATTTACATGTATTTATTAGTTCTTATCATCATGTTTATTTATATTATTGAATTATGTTGTAGTGTGTCATATTGTATTTCTTCATGTGTGTTTGGAATACTCCCACATGCGATACTTTGGTGTAAGTTTCTTGTATGATGTTGGGTCAAAGTTGGTGACATGGAATTGTGATATATGAGTAGCTAGGAAAGTATGACAATTACCAATTACTTATACATTCGTGTGATACATATATGTATGCCCATTTAGCTTG
The DNA here is from genome assembly GCA_028583015.1 of Wollemia nobilis. Classification (NCBI taxonomy): domain Eukaryota; kingdom Viridiplantae; phylum Streptophyta; class Pinopsida; order Araucariales; family Araucariaceae; genus Wollemia; species Wollemia nobilis. Next base: position 2,751,057 of record JAQPPZ010001274.1, on the reverse strand, counting down.
GTCAAGGTATTTCATTGGGTGTGGTAGTCAATATAGAGATATGTGGTCTGTATGTTGTGTGCTTTACTAAACCATGATATATTGCCAATGATTGGAATTGAAGGGTAGATGTTATTTACATGTATCTATGAGCTCTTCCCATTGTGTTATTTTAATCTATTATTTAATAGAATTATAATGTGTTGTAGTGTATTTATTTGTGCGCAATTAGAATACCCTCACCACTACATTTTAGTGTTGTCTTTATGAAGTTGGGTTGAAGTTGGTGACATGGAGTTTTGACAAACATCTTGCTCCAAAATATGAACAATGATGATAATGGGAAAGATTAAAATATAGTAAACAAGCATTGAAATCCAATACTATCTCTTCCCGCTCAAGATGAGGGAATATGGGATCTTGAAATTGATAGTTATGTAGACTTATTTGATGATGTGGATGAAAGGCCAAGCGAAGAGAAGTTTGAAGATAGAAAAAACCAAATTCAACAATAAACATTAAATCTCTTAGACATTATTGAAATAGGTTGTGGTTGATGACACACATGAAGGAATCTGACACAAGCATTGTTGGTTGGTCTATCTTATTGTGTGTAAGATAGGAGTTTGACACGAGCATTATAGGGTTGCGTTTTGTAGTGCACAAGACATGAGTTTGGCATAGAAGAAGTTGTAGGTTGATGCATCCAATGGCACACAGGATTGGAGTTTGACACGAGCAAATATTGGGTGGTGTGTTTGATGGTGTTGACTCATTTGAATCAACTAGGCTAAATGAAAACCAATGTTTAAGTGATGCAAATGTGTTACAAGTTTGATGGTGGTGAAACAGAGGACCCAATTGGACATTGAAAACCCACATCATGATTTGGAAGGCCAATAGGTAGATAAATGAGGCCAAGTGGAGGTAACTATTCCCTTTATAGGAAGACAAATGATGAATTGTGCATGAATGACATGTATGCATGAACATGGGTGTATGAGCACGAGCGAATAAGTGCATGTATGCATGTGTCACGTGTTGGCAATGCATAAATAGAGTTGTCGTAAGTGTTTTCATGTAGTGTTGTTTGTTTACATGGTGATATATGCTTGTAATAAAGTTTATGTAATATTTTATGGGATATATATTAAGGTTTTGATGTATATTGATAGTATGATGGTAGTTGGGCAATTACTAATCACCAATAAGTCCTATAATACCTATAGTATACATTTTTGTTGGTATAGGCAGGTATAAGATATGTGGTTAGAGGTTGTTTTAATTATCAAGTAGAGGTAGATATGTTTGCAGAGGTTAGTTGGTCAATGCTAGTCAAGGCAAGTTTGTGTGTGTTGTGTATGCACATGTTTGTAATTTCTTCCCATTGTATCTTTTGTTCATTTATATATAATGGACTTATATTGTGGTGTGTTGCATTCTATTTCTACATTTTGGCATTGTTGTTTGTACAAAGTTGGGTTTGGTTTGAAGTTGGTTATATGGAGTTGTGAAAAGCATCTCACTTGAGATAGTATGAAACAATGCCAATGGTATGAGTACAACATGGTTAGTGAACATCATTGTGCAAGTTTGCTCTTGCCCCCTTAGGAGGATCGATGATTGGAAACTAAAAAAAGGTCATGTACAGTTCTTTATTGATGCCCCTAAAAGGGCCAAATGATGAAGGCATTCGTGATGAGAGGAATAATGAAGTCGATCATGGCAAAGGCCTATGCAACAATGTAAGGTGCAAGGAAGGTGTGGATCACAATGCAAAGTATGATAAAGGTATGTGTGATGATGCAACACATGATGAAAGTGTAGATTAAAGATACAACGCCAAACAAAAATAAAACCACAATAATGGAATACAGGAAAGTTGCACAAAAAAAACAATTTTTATTAATTAGTGGAGTTTAAAAACTCCTTTTGAGTACAACAGGGCCTGTAACCCTTTTTGTGATACACAAATTATAGTTTGTGCTAGGGTTCTCCGAAACCCTAGCTGGCATAAAGTGGTGGCGTTTTCGAAGACGTATCCTTAATCCCAACAAAGTGAGTGGGTTTTGTTGTATCCTTTGGCTCGGACCACTCCAGCTTAAACAGCTGCTATCAACACACCAGATCCGCCATTAAAATCCTGCACACATTAACACTATCAAGGAGTTAGAAATTAATAAGATGGCTGAAGAGATAGATGAAATAGAAGAGATAGGTCTAAAAGATAGCAAAGATAGCCAAGATAGAAGTCGGGTTTGAGCCATCAAGGTGGCTCTATTTATAATCTACTCTTAGGGCACACTTTAGGGTTTTAACGACACTTTGAACGTGTGGCTAAGATTAAAGTGGATCCAAGGGTAGAGAATAAATCTAGGTTGTGAAACGGATTAAGAAGGATGGACGGATGAGATTAAATGAAAGATGGACGGCTTAGATTAAATCACTTAAACTATATTTATATATATATATATATATATATATATATTAAAATATTAATATATATATATATATATATATATATATATATATATATATTAATTTAAATAAATTTGGGGATGAAAAATGGCGGGAAAGGTGAAATTGGGCCAAATAATGGCGGGAAAATGTGGATTTGGGCCAAATAATGACGGGAAGGATGAATGATTGACATGTGGCTGACAGGAAGGTATAGATGACTTGCAAGTGGTTGGATTTTGGTGTCTACAAAAAGTATGCTGATGGCTCAATATATAAAGAATGCATGTGTGATAAAGGGTCAAATGATGAGTCTAATAATAGAGAAAATCTAGTTTGACCATACTTGTTGAATGTGGTTGAAGTGAGGTGTGTAAGACGATGCATGTGATGGGAGTAGAATATTGGACCGACTATAGGATGGTGTCTAATGGGGATCAAGATGAGATTTTGACATTGGAGCACTTGGAGCATGGTATATTTGATGGTGAATGGGATGGGAGTTCAACATTGGAGTAGTTGCAAGTTGGTATGTTTAATGGTGCATAGGATGGGAGTTTGACATACCAATGACTAGAGTTTGGCATGTTTGATGTGCATAGGATAGGAGTAGGACATGGGAGCAACTACAATGTGGTGCATTTAACTTTGTATATGATGAGAGCCACATAAGCAACTGATTTCCTATGTTGAATCCACCAGTTAGGACAACAAATGTTATTGATGTGACGTACACGTCTTATGTTTCATGGAAATGGAGTAGCGGATCTAGTCGGACATTGAAAATTTTGTATTACAATTTGAATTGCTAATGTGCAAATGAACAAGAGGTTATTCTCTATGACATCACGTGGAACCATAGTGGATAGGTACATGGAACTACTAGGAGGAAAATATAGGCCTAGGAAGATTTATGGGAATCCTTTATGAAGGAATTTAATTTATTTCGTGATAATGCTAAGGTGATTACAAAGGAGATGGTTTGCCAAAATTGAACAAAATGAGTCACAGTATGTTTATTCCTACAATTGAAGGTTGAATGGGTTGGTCAAAAATCTAAAGGACCTATCAAAAACATTGAAGAAGAAGTGGCTTATGGAGGGCCTTCTTTTTTTGTATAGGAATAAAATCAAGATAGCCTCAACAACATCATATGAAGAGGCCTTTGAGCAAGCCATGAAATTAGAAAGTGATGCAAAAACATTATTAAAATGTTGGAGTGAAGGAGTTAGTAATGAGAATGACTCCAAAGACAAATGATACTATGAAGTCTCGAGAATGAGAGAAACTCAAAGGATGATTTGAGGATAGCATCCAAGTCTCGGGGTCAAGAAGAGTGACAAGAGCAACTCTGAATATGAGAGTAGTAAGAGCAATGACTAAGAACAAGTGTGACATGGAGAATGGACATGATGAGGTAAAGATATCATTAAGTGCTAACCATAAGGAGATGATGTGCTTGTTTAAAGAATACAATATTGAATGAGACTCAAGATGCAGTGAATCCAAGGAAAGTAGAACAAATAATTTGTGATAATTGTCAAGAGAAAGAGCATTTGTTGAGGAATACACCTTGAATTTAAAGAATAGTCAATAGTTGTACATGAGTGTTGTTATGAACCTCTATTCTCATCAACAATAAATCATCCACCAATATGCAAAAATATCAAACATGCATCCACAAATAAACTCCACAATAACAATCCACACAATAAAATAGAGATAGATAATACCTTTGAAATAGGGCAACACTAAGAATAATCCTTAAGGAAGGGTAGTCACTCCACAATATCTTCAACTCCACGAGTCAAGACTCTTACCAAGAATACTTCATATAACTTCCTTTACAATTAGGGTAAGTCTCTCTTTATACAAGAATGTGATGGTTCACCTTCCATGAGTTAGAAGACCACCCATGTGGTGATTCACCTTCCATGAGTTACAAAGTGCATAATATTATAATATGACACTATGTTAAATATTATTATAATTTTATGTATGACCCATGCCATAATACAATATTATATTATATCCCTACATTCATATACTTAGGTACTTAACATTCCATTCCCCTCACAAAAATGTTTCATCCTCAAAACATATGAAGAAACTAAATAATATGATCTAAGCAACATTGATAATTGATGCCAATCTTAATTATTCCTCCATCCAAGTAAAATATTTATTGATGGTAGTTTATGATGATGCTTAGTTTCCCTCGTGCCACTTTGAATATCCATAATTAATCTTTGGGTTCCATATATTTCCATCATAGCTCCTCTAATGCTCTTTGCCCTATCTCCATGATTATTTCCGCTCATGGTGGTATGGATGGTGATATACTACAACCTTAGCCCAATGTTCTACCTTATTTACCTCTAATTTTAGTTTTTCCTTTGTTTTTGCTTCTTTGATTACCACCTCCTTATTAAAATCTGTTTCAAGTTCTTTTACTTGTTCTTCAATTTGTTCCACTATAATTGCTTCTTGTTTTTCCTTATATTGAGAAATACTTTGTAATGTTATCTTCTTATTCTTGTACCATAATTTCATAAACTTCTTTTGCACATAAATATTTTCAATACACAAAGAATGCAACCAAGGATAATCAAGAACAATATCCATATCACCCATCTCAATAGCATACAAATTTGAATGTAAAACATATTTATCCATGGTGATCTTCAAATTTTCAAAAATCTAGCCATCCTCACACTCAAGCTTTATGTTTTTAATTTTTGTTGTTGGAACCTGCAAAATTTTAGCTAATTCCCTACTCATGAAGTTGTGCTTACTGCTAGGGTTTATAGAGATAATAACATTTTTCTTTTGGATGCAACCATGAACTTGCAAAATAATTTTTTTATATTCAAACAAATCTTTTTGAACATTGTTTGGCACCAAAGGTGTGATTTCCTTAGCTTGCATATTATTATTCTTTTTCTCCAATCCCCATTTGTTAAAAATGCAGTATCAAATTCTCTCCTTATGTATCTAAGATAATGAGATTCATGAAAGTTCTTCAACTAAGAATAAGCTTCCTCTTGGAAAGACAACCAAAGATTACATTTCCATGTCCATTCAAGAAAATTTAAAGAATTATAGGTTTTTAACCACTCCATAGCATAGACATCACCCCTTCTAGTACATATTGGCAACTCCATGACCTCAATATTTTTTTTCCCAAAGTAGCTAGGGTTTAAGTTGTGGAAAATTAAAAAAAATTGAGATCTCATCTATTTCTTTCTTCAAACAATGACATTTGTAAATTTTCTTTGAAACAAAACAATGAAACTAATTTGCTTACCCAAATTGGAAAATATGATTTTTTTCCCATTGCACGAATTTTCAGCACCCCCTAAAAACAACCTCAAAAGCCCAACTTCAAACAACTGTAACGCCTTCAATACTTATCAGAATTTGCCAAATGAGCAAGAATTTTTGTAGTATTCAAAATGATTTACGGAATGGCACAAAAAGCCTCTAAAAAGGGTTGCTAAAAAATTGATATGATTTTTTCTCTTTTGAATTTCTTTTGTGTAGCCAAAAAACAACATAAAAAACCAAACTTGAAACCGACATAACTTTCTCAATACTTATTCGTGTGTGTCATCTACCAGCAAGGATGCTACTTGTATTATCGATGATGAGACCTGAGTTCAACCTCCATGGTAGATGTGTACAAGAAGTATTGATCCCCAAAAAAATAAATAATAAAAAGTTGTAAGCTTATTGCAATGTTAAGGGCTTTGGCCTCTCTTTGAGAGGTCCAAGGTTCAAACCCCACTTAATATGAGGGGATTTGATTTTTTTTTCTTGATAAGAATTTAACAAACAAATAGTTTCTTTTGTAGTACTCGAATATATCTACATAATGGTGAAATAATCTTTTAAAAATGATTGCTAAAAAAAATATATGACCCTTGTAGATGAGATATTTTTTTCTTTGAAAAAATGTGCCCTAACTCTGTAAGACAAACCCCACTTTACTAAAATCATTGCTTTGATACCAAATATTATGAACCTCTATTCTCATTAACAAAAATAAATCACCATTTATGTAGAAATATCCACTATAACAATCCACACTATAAAATAGAGATAGATAATACCCTTGAGGGGGCAACACCAAGAATACTCTTAAGGAAGAAATCTCTCCACAAGCCAAGACTACAACAAATAATACTTGATATGACTTCCATTTACAATAGGGGGTACATATCTCTTTATATAAGAATGTGATGGTTCACTTTCCATGAGTTAGAAGGTCACCCATGTGGTGGTTCACTTTCTATAAGTTACAAAGTGCATAATATTATAATATGGCACTATGTTATATATTATTATAATTTTATGTGTGACCCATGCCATAATACAATATTATATATTATCCCCACATTAATATCCTTTTTTATCTAACAAGTGAGTAGACCATATAGGCAATGAAATATGTCTACATATGGTAGGATAATGTTTGGATGATAAAGGATGCCATCCAAGTAAGAAAGCCTACTTTCTAAATGATGGAAGGTATTTTTTGTAACTTAGAGGACAATCATAGTCTCAAAAATGGCAATGACAAAGTCAATTTAAGTGAAATAAAGGAATAATAGGTAACCAAGAGGAAGGGAGTGTTTGTCAAGCTTTCATTCCATCTTTGTACACTTGCAACATGTGGAATTACTTAATTCTAACAAAAGAGAAGAATTTAAAGGGTTTTGAGATTGCATGCAAGAGCAGGTCATTTGGGGCTATATTCCATGAGATTTTAGGATGAGGATGACGAGACACATCTATAAGACTACCCTAAATCCTAAGACAAGTCCCCATAGAACATGGTATAGGGGAAGCAATTAGCAAACTATCAATGGCAAAAATCCATATGACAAGTGTTTCAAATTGTATGAGGGGAATTCCAAGGGAACATTAGTAGATATAGAGAAATTGTTTGTTTGAGCAAGTCATTTGCCATATTTGTAGGTATTCTATCTACTACCCATTTGTTGGTTTGGGCAAACCCTCCATCTGCTATACAAGTAACTTGTCTGTTTGTAGTTTTAGAAAATTATCCATTTGTAGTTTGAGAAATAGGTCAGATTAGTTGAGAAAAAAATTGTCTAGGATAGGAGGACTAGGGAGGTTGCTTGTTTTCAAGTTGTATAGGTAGATTGTTCATATTTTTATCAGGATTCATCAAGGTAGGTCATTTAAGGAGATTGTCTACCATTAGGGCAGGTTGTTTGGGGAGATAATTCTTTTGTTGCCTTGGGAGATCATCGACCACTAGGGCAGGTCATTTGGAAAAGTTTCTCATCTATTATCTGAGGCCAACCATCTATTGTTTGGGGTAGGCCATTCAAACAAACCATCAAGGGTAAAGTAGGATTGTGTCTAGGCAAAAAGGAGTTCATATCAACTAGGGAGGCGATTGTCTTGATCATATAACTACAAAATTTTATCAAGGTTCTTTAACAAAAAGAGAAAGATGTTTTTTAGTGGTATTTAAACATTTGACTGCTACAAGGAAGGTGAATGGTTGTACATGTTTGAAGAATTCTTTTCATATGAAAATTTTAAACCAAATAGTGAAAGAATAAGTGGTTGACCATTAAAGTTTTGGGGTATTGCCTTGAGCATTGCCTCTTAGCCCTAGAAGAGGGTTTTCACCCCCTTGACCCTTGTCATAGATGGAAATGGATGTTTTCCATTAATATTTGAATGTGGTCAATTGAACACTGCAGAGCAACCAATAGGATAACAACGATTTACTGGTAGTGATTTGTACAAGGCAACTTATATTGACCCATAATAGTTATTCAAGAGGTAAAGATGAATGATATCCCAAGGACAATGAGAAGTTTTGCATCCTAGAATACGTAGAAGTGGATATTATAGGAGGATTATAATCAACAATATTAGAAGTTAACGCATTAAGGTTTGCATCTAAGGATCCAAATTAAGGATCTACTTGATTAAAATACAAGGGGTTATAGCTAGGTTGTTGGGATGGTCTAGAAGTGAACCCTCCCCTGTAAAAATACCTAGGTTGTCATGACCTTCCCTAAGGATGGATTTAATGATGCCCTTATGTTTTGCAAGAAGGAAGCCATGTGATCAAAGGATTTGAAAACCACTCTTCCTTGATCATCATGGACAAGGGTTAGAGAACACAAGGGTGAAGCACCCTCATATTTTTCTTCAAATTTAAGGTTCTCAACTGTGGGTTTGTCCTCAAGATCTTCCACAAATGGGTTAGGGTTAATGGCCAATTTTTGAGCCATACTCGACCATGGGTTGGAAGAAAGTTCAATTAATTAGATTTTAGAGTTTCTAGAGTTGACTAGAGAAGAAAGAAAATATGTTTCAACAACCTTATATCTCCTTCCCTCGATATATCACGTTTTATCTATATACTTCAAGGACCTCCCTATATACCAAATGTCCATATATACTTGGTTCATATTTATATTGGTACGTGATAGAAAGTCGATACATGGGTAAATAATGAAATGTGGAAGTGATTGCTTGGCTATATGGTCGAGATGGTAAATGAAGGGTAATAATATACCTCCTTACAACTTCCACTAGACCATTGTGATATACTCCTTACTAGGCATAAGTAGATGTGAGGCCCTATATGGGTAGCTGGCTGCCTAGGCTCACTATATACCTAATATAGCCTAGTACCTCATATAGTAGTTACTCAAAGGATTGTGAAGACCCTTAGTAGGATTGGCACTTGATTATGTTCTTGTTATCTTGATTAATGTGGTCTAACCTACACAAACAAGATTTAATTGTATTTGATTAAAGTTTGATAAATCTTATTCTTGATTAAGGTTGGCTTGGACAAAAGGAATCTCAAGAATTTTAATGGTGTTCATGTTGGATTCACCAAAGTGTGAGAAGGGGAAGATATTGATGAAGGGCCTCTAAGGGGATCCAAAACATCTCTTCCTCTCTCTTCTTACTTAACGAGGACTACGCTATGTTGTGAGCCTAAAACTAGTCTAATGGATTAAGTAGAGAACACATAAGTTTTATTTTAAGATTCCTCTTTTGCTAAGCCTAACCTTAATCTAGTTTAAACTGCACATACAAATATGCAACATAAAAGACCTATAACTAAAATGCTTTTCAATTTCAATGATAAAAGGAAATAATAATTTTTCTTTTTAAGGAGCAAGGGCAAAAGAGATATCCAACAAAGTATAGCCTAATATAAAATCTAAATACAACTTCAATTTAATACCTGAGCTAAAGGATTGAGATATATCCCCTATACGATTAAGACTGACTACTTCATTATTTCTCCTTTATCAATTTTAATGATAAACAGAAAATAAAAACTAATCTATGCTGATAGAAAATAGAAATTAACATCTAAATACTAAAATGAAAAAAATTGGAAGCAAAGTGACCTATTTTTGCCATTGTGATAGAAGCATCACCTGCTTGTAGAAGCATCATTGAAACTATCATCCATTTCTTGCACTATTTCCAAAGCTTGTTGCAATGATCAAACCCTTATTTAGAGAAATGAAACTTGTAAATGACATAAAGCCTAAAATAAATGATGAGATAGCAAAAGTACCATTGGGTAATAATGTTATCGATGCCTACATTTTTTCTCTATGTAAAATAGAGAGCACTAGCACTACCGACCTATAATTTGGCAATTCTACTACTTCTAAGAACATAATAGTGATATTAAATGAAAAATAGCTTAAGATAATGATGATTAAGATGAAGGGATATGGCCTAGGAGGATAGAGATCTTGTTAAGAAGTAGAAAAACAAAGATTCTGCTTGAAAGTAAGATTAAATACCCAAAATGAAAGACTAGATAAATGCAAACATATGATGCAAGGTTAGTTAAGATGAAACAAGATAAAATATTAGCTAAATCTAACAAGAAAAAATATAAAAGCTATAAAACAAAGAAGAAATAATAAGCAAAGATGAAGGGGAAATAACATAAACTAATATGGTAGGTTGTTTTCCTCCTTATTGGGAGCTTATCCAAAGCTTACTTGTTGCTTATTGGTGGCCTTTGAGCTTGAGCTTAAATATTTCTTGGTTGATGATTTCTTGATTGAGAGCTTGGTTGCCTTGAATACTTGCTTGGATGCTTAGATGCTTGATTGGATGCTTGTAAGAGAGCTTGAATAGAGCTTGCAAGTAACACAAGATTGCATGCTTATAAAAGTGTGGCAAGATTGTGGCATAGTCTTGCCATACAAAATGCTAAATTATCTATGATTCTAATAAAATTTTTATAGAATTTTGGTGCTTGAGAAATATGATAAAATGGAAATCCGTATTGAAGAATATTACATTATATGGTACTATGTGAAAGTACCCCCATGGTACAATTGTACATATTGTAAATATTAGAATAGAGTGTGAGTTATTAGATTAGGGTGTGCAATTTATATTTCCCCTAAAGTATGTGTCAATATGTAGGATGAGTCCAAGTATCATGTAGTAAAGTGTGCAAGTGTGTAGAGTGTGAGAGTGTGCAAGTGTCATGTAATAAAGAGTGCAAGTGTGTAATATGTGAGAGTGTGCAATGTGTCATGTAAGTCAAGAGTCATGTGTGTAGGTGTCAAGTATACAAGTGAAGATGTAAAGTCAAGAGATATGAGAGGTTTATCTTATGTATGGAATAGGAAAGGATGCATCTCTTGGATATGTGAGGAGAGCAATATTCAAGTATTGAAGAATCACCTTCTAAGGTTCTATTATGCAGACAAAGCTCCATGTATAGTATCTGATTATTGAGAAAAGTTATCATAGAGATCTTGTATATTTGATTCATCAATAATACAATGAGTTTGTTCATTGTGTTATATTATTATTGTTATTTCATGAATGTTATGTTCATTGATATTGACCTATGGTATTAAATTCTTTAATATTTTATTTTGTTTAAGATTCTAGATATTGGGACCTGTGAATTAATTTGGCTAAAAAGCCATCAATATCAAGGACTAAATTTATAGGCATCCATGATCCCTTGGGGAAGGAGATGGAATGAACATGATATGATGGAGATATAATCAAAGAAGACAAGGATTTGAAAGAGGTCAAGACAGGTTTAGTGGAAGGTCATAAAAATGGTAAGTTTTAGGCTTGGGGTTTTTCTATAGGGGCTATAGATCAATAGGTGTGATTAAGGCCATTTATGGTAGGTAGCTTGAAAGAGATAAGGATTCATATCTCTAAGATTTAGCACATGATAGGTTAGAAGCATTGAGAGGTAAAAGTTTTGATGGTGATACTATGCTGGTGCTAATGCAATATGACTATTAGAGGTAAAAAAAGAGTGGTATAAGGTCAGATATCAAATTTTAATGGAAGCATTGCTAGAATCAAGATAGAAGGGTTAGTGCTATCACTCATAACTTGGTGCTACTACTATTAGAACAATAAATGCTTTAGATTTGAACATAAGGATGGTCAAATCAAGTTAGGTAATGTGGGGTGGACAATGCATTGTTGTGAAATCCTACCCAAATCAACAAGAAGGTTCATAACTTGAGCGGGCTATAATAGGACAAAATTTTCTCCCACAAAGATATATTCCACCCCATGCAAAATCCTGCTCGAGCTAAGGTTATAAGTTCCAATAGAGGGACAAATAAAGAAAGTCCAAAATATGCCTGCCCAACCTGGGTAGAATTTTGTTAAAGCACAAGGAGCGAGTCCATCCCAATTGTCCTGCCCTAACTTGGGTAGGTGGATAAAATAAGTTTTAAGGGTGGAGTTGTTCAAAGGTGTCTACCCTAGTGAGGGCAAATATTTTGAAGATCCCCGAGGGTGGAAGGACTCTGAAAGTTCCACTCGAATGGAACAACAAAGGTGGAAGGTGAGCTATCACCCAAAAGAGGTTTCCAAAATATCCCACCTAATGCAAAGTCACGGCTAAAGGGTAAGGGTTAGTTAAAGCCAGTGCTAGCCTAGGTCTCGAGCCTAACCCTAAGGCATTATCACTTGTATTTAATGTTGGCTATCAAACACTGTAGTATACCTATTGAAACCCTACATTGAAGCCCAAGGATAGGATTCCCCACCAATATGATGCAATCAAAAGGAGGCATATTGTAGGCAGAATTAAAACCCGCCACCATAGCCAAGGCCATAAATGAAGTTAGTGAAATCACGCCAACCAAGATAGAGCCAAGAAAAGAGGATAAAATTAATAGATATTATCGAATGTTGTACTGGTTCCTTGGAAGGCTTGATCAAATATAATTAGTAGTCAGAGAAATTATACCCCACTGCTCAAGAGGTACGACATGCTTTAATGAATTTGACCAATGTAAGAGGAAAGCCATATATTCTGTCTACAAAATACTGAATGTAATCCATTAAAAGGGTCGGATCTAAGCTATTACAGTTTATATGCAATACTATGAGTTCATTAATATAAAAAAGGTATTGTCTAACCTTCAGACCATTCCACCTATATATGCATGTATTTTTTATGTTTGTGTTTTTCTGCTAAAACTAGTGAATGAATTAGTTGTTATTCTGCTATCTGGATTTTGACTGTCGATTTATCAGTTCTAGAATTTACAAGCATAGTACGAAGCGTAAATGATAATAGTTGGAATGTAGTAACTGGTATATTAGATGGTTGTTTTTATGAATGTAATTCCCATTACCATCTGCATATATCTTGATGTAGCTTATCTGCCCATTTTAATCCACTATCATTTTATTTCATTTACTTTGTTTCTTGCTTTATTTAAATTCTATTAGTTTCCATTGAAGTTGTAAGGAACTGGCCTTCTCTAGAGATTGGCCATTGGGCTATGTTACCACATGGCCTTTCAATGTTGGTCTAGTCTACAAGGCACACAATCCTTCCATTAGGTGCAGATTACAGACCAACAATTTTTAGCATGCCTGGTGGGATCCAAATAGTCTCATATTTTGTGTAGGATAGGATTAGGTGATTCTCTACTCTACTAAGCTATCCAATAATCACCTGGTGACTCTATTGAATTGTAAACCCTGTCAGCTTTGTAGTAGAAATATTTCATGATTACAAGATGCAAGGCCAATTTCTTTGATGAGCCTATTGAGTTATTTGAGCTAAATTTATTAAAGCAAAGACTACCAGTCTCTCCTGAACCTATTTCATTCTGCACACCTTTGAGAGATCAACAGTCTCCTAATATTAATACTGAGGAATTGATAACTCCAACAAAAGTGATGACCCAAAATCAAAACCAAAACCAAAACCTAGAATATCCCACTTGGAACAATATTGGTCCCCTCAATCTTGCTAACCAGAATACCATTCCCCCTGCAACCATACAGTCATTACCCACTTATTATGGTATTGGAAAAATGGTATTTGAACACTGCCAAGATGCAGCGGTCCTATGTGCAATGCATAACATCATTGATGAAGATGTCATGATAAAGCTATTGGTTATTTCATTAAAATATAAGATGTTGTACTGGTATAGAACTCTTCCTAATGGAAGTATCACTTCATGGGCCAACCTGAAGGAGAGGTTGGTGGCTAATTTTAATGAATAGGTTGATCCCTTCTCCTCACTTACTCAATTTACCACCATACAAAAACATCCCCAAGAAGAAATAATTGATTTCAATATTATATTCACTCGTTCCTAGCATAGGGTCCTCGATGGTATTAGACCAACTAATGAACATGCTGTATATTATTATCTAAGAGATTTTAGCCCTTGGTTGAGCCTGATGATAAGCTAATATTCAAAATTTTCCACACATATTCCAAGAATTAATGAAAGCTGAAAAGCTCCTGATAGCTGGTGGGCGGCTCCCTTCCAAGCCCACTATACCTTTTTTCCTCGAGCTCCTCCAAATTCAGTCACCATTGGTGTCCTCAGTACCACCCTACCCGATGAATCCTCCTCTATCAAGTAAACCACAATGACACACTATCCTAGTGGCACCCGATCTTCCAATAATACCCATGTTACCAGCTCTCCCTGCACCCCCTGCAATACCAACACTCTCAATACTAGATCCTAAGATGGCCATCCTGTTAGACCTATAGAACTCTATCAAAAATCTTAACATGGACTTCCAAAATTTTGTCAAGAATATCAATAATAAAATGACTCTTATGGAAATAAGAGAGGCAAAAAGAAATTTCTAACCTAGGGTATTTCTATACATCTCTTAAGATCAAGCTGTTTCTACCAATAAAGGCCCTGAAAGAACAAGTATTGTTCTCACTAATGAAGAACTAGATCCCTCCTCCTCCCCCCAATAAAATTATTGGTGCTCTATGTGCATTGACCCACATGTAAATAATACATGCATGATGCACCAACACTACATGCAAAAGCTAACTATGGAAAGAATGGAACGGGCACAAAAGGGCCATGTAAAAATAATCCAAGAAAGTGAACATAACTGCATGTTGGCTTCAAATGAACAAATTGCAGTCCTTACTACGTTTAAAAAGAAATCGATATTTATGGGCCTTGAAGACCTTAGCCCTCTAAAAGCACCTAGTGACAAGAAAGAGAAGGAAGAAGCTGGAAGAAAAACCCCCCAGGCAACTTTTTGCCCAAAAATTACCTACCCCAAGGAGGGGAAATTCACCCAATACGGGTTAGCACAAGGTGATGTCGACATAGGAGGAGGCTAGGGGTAGGTTGAAATATCCTTCCCTAATGAATATGCACTGGATAGAAGCCACCCAAAAATACCACAATAGGTATGAAATATACCAGAGGAACAAGGAAAAGCAACCACCCTCTCCTAGTTTCAATATAGTGGAAGAATTAAAGAAGACCCCTTCAAAGGTCAATATGTTTGATGCCCTATTAATTCCTGGACAAATTGATTTGCTCCAAGAAGCACTATAACCAATAAAGGTCTAAAACAAGTCACCCCTGACCAGAACTTGGTTCAAGATACCCCTATCATGGGGGCAGGAAAGAATAGACCTTATCCATTTTATTTGTCTTTAGAAATGGAGGGATGGGTGGTGCACAATTGCATGATAGACTTAGGTGAATCTACAATAGTCATGCCTTAGGCAGTATGTGATATCATGGGTATAGAATATACAAGAAATTGTCCTAGAGTCTTATAAT
Organism: Wollemia nobilis; assembly: GCA_028583015.1. Classification (NCBI taxonomy): domain Eukaryota; kingdom Viridiplantae; phylum Streptophyta; class Pinopsida; order Araucariales; family Araucariaceae; genus Wollemia; species Wollemia nobilis. Next base: position 2,735,512 of record JAQPPZ010001274.1, on the reverse strand, counting down.
TGGATGGCACTCCAGTGAAAACTATTGGAGAAATCAAATATGTCCCCATGGTGTTGCACAAATTGCCTCAGGTTACTATGATATAGGAAATTGTGGTAGTTGATCTGGAACCATATTTTGGGATGTGCTTGTCTAGGGAATTCACTACTAAGGTAGGAGGATACCTGTCATTGGATTACTCCCGCATGGAGATACCTTTCAAAGGTAGAAGAGTGAATATTTTCTTGGAGAAACCCTCTTCATTTCATATAGAGAGACTGGAGGAGGAAGATCCATAGGCAAAAATAGTGGGTATCATTACTTAGAAGGAAGATCTAATGGAGGAAGTCCTTGAAGGGCTTTAGAGTGAGGATCAAATTTCCTTAAGAGATTTACACAGTGTAGGTGCAGGAGTGGTGTTGATAGCACCAACATGAGATCAAAAAACCTCTTCTTATAGGCTGACTTGGAGCTATACTAATAATACAATGGAATATGAAGCCTTATGCTTAGGATTGAGAAAGGCTAAGAAGATGGGGGTTAAGCATTTGCAAATATTTAGTGATTTCGAACTGGTAGTCAATCAGATTACTAAAAAATGTGTGAGCAAACAACACTATATTAGGGCATATAGGAACCAGGTATGGGATCTATTGGAATATTTTGAGACCCTGAACATCAAGGCTATTCCTAGAGACCTAAGTACTCATGCTGACATCCTAGTAGCTATAGGTGCTAATTATTGTTCTTTGTCAAATGTCATATACAAACCTTAGACAGTTAGATTGATATACCAACCTTTTATACCAGACAAAGATATCTTTAGGCAAGTGTTTGAGAACGATGAACAAATAGTGGATTTCCTAATTCAGGAAATGAACTGTTTAACCAAACATGTAAAGGATGAAGATCAATAAGAAGAAGAAGACTTCCTACAGTTGAAAAACAACCACCTCCTCAAAGGGCTAATCACATTGGAGAACCTGTTTGATAGTAATGATCACCCGTTAGACCATATGATCAAAATTGATGATGGGGAATCTAAGGAAATCCCAATAGCCCTAGGAAAATATTTTAAGGTTAGTACAGATTGCTCTGAAGAGGAATTAAATGCAATTCATGAGTTGTGCAGAAGGTATGATGATATTATAGCCTGGACATATGATGAATTGAAAGTCTAAGATAAAAATACCATTCAACATAGCATCAAGCTAGAGTTGGGTTCAAAGCCATTAAGACATAAACAAAGACCAATAAATACAAATATTGAAGTTCTAATGAAATAAGAGCTCCTAAAACTTCTCAATGCTAAAATAATATACCCTGTTAAGTACTCAACCTGGGTTCCAAATCTAGTCCCGATCAAAAAAAAGAATTGGAATATTAGGTTATGTGTGGATTTTTGCAGCCTAAATAAAGTCTCTCTGAAGGATCACTATTCTCTACCTCAAATTGACCAAATACTACACATAGTAGCGAGAGTAAAAATGTTTTCTCTACTAGATGGTTTCTGATCTTTCAATCAGGTTTGGGTCCTATATGAAGATCAATACAAAATAGCCTTCACCACAAAGTGGGGAATCTTTGCTTATCAGCGTATGCCATTTGGGATTTCAAACGCAGGGGCTACTTTCCAGAGAGCAATGGACATATAATTCAAATAACTGGTCAATAAGATAATCATCATATATCTAGATGACATGATGGTGTTCTCTCATAATAAGGAGCAACATATCGAGCACTTAGCTTAAGTATTTAAGAAATTTAGAGAATTTAAAATATCATTGAATCCTAAGAAATTAATTATCGCTGTTCAAAAGGGTAAACTATTAGGACATGTTGTGTCAAAACAGAGACTCACTATTGACCCTGATAGAGTAAAAGCCATTATGGAATTGTCGTTGTCCTTGAATAAGAAAGGGCTTCAATCCTTCTTTGGGTAGATCAATTTCGTAAGGAAATTCATTTTCGAATTTGCTCAAATAATCAATCCCATGACTAAGATGCTAAAAAAGAATGTAAATTTTGAATGGATAGAAACTCGATGGAAGGATTTTAGAGGTATAAAAGAGGTAATTTCGAGAGCCCCGATTCTAATTAATCTAGATTATTCTAAAGAATTCATCCTATATGCGTTTGGACTAGAGGAGAGTTATGCTATGATACTCAAAAGGGAGAAGATGGTAATGAAAGGTCAATTGCCTTCCTCAGTCAAACCTTACAACAATATGATGAAAGGTATAATTTTATTGAAAGGCAAGTATATGCCATCAAGAAATCCCTCAAGAAGTTCAAACATTTCTTGTCCCAAAACAAAATCCTAGTGTACATGGTGCATCCAGATATCTAAAGCTTCATCGTACAAAGAGAATTGGGTGAGGGAAGGGTCAATTAGACGTCAAAAATTTAGGAGTTTGATGTAGAAATTAAACCAACAAAGCTAGTAAGGGGTAGGGCCCTTTTCTAGCACCTAGCTTACTCAATGGTAGAGTATTCAAATGTTTATATGGAGGAAGACCACTCTACCAACCATGAAGGAGGTTGAAAAGTGACCAATAACATGAATTGATGAAATTGTCCATTATTTTGATTTCAAGGAATATACAAAAATATTGATAGCTTCACAAAGGACAAGGTACAAACTACAATAAAAACACTAAATAATAGTCAACAATGTCCTCTACCAAAAAAATTTCAATGGCATGCTCCTTAGATGTATACCACCAGACAGGATGGAGGGAGTCCTGGAGGAATTCCATAATGATTTTTTGGAAGGAAATTATTTAGGATAAACTATAGCTACCAAAGTATTAAGAGCTGGATTCTACTGGCCAACAATGTTCTCTGACGCGTTCAAATTGGCTCAGTCATGTGAAAAATATCAAATATTTACTGGAAAAGATAAGTACGTGTTGAGTGGTATTTTCACCCAGTTGTGAAAGTACACTCTCCTTTAGGATTTGGGTTCCAAATCCCCTATTGCAAAGAAGTTAAACAAACAACTTCTCCAAGGTCTCCGCTGTATTAGCATTTGCATATGTGTATTAGTAATCTCAAATAAAGATATTCAATTTAAATGCTTGGAACACCTTAGTGATTGCAAGAAACTGTAAACAAGGGGCAATGTTGGTTTATTTCACCATGAAACTTAAGTGATTGTTCATTGTTTTTTTTGGATTTTGAATTTTTTTAAATGTTTATTTTAATGCCTGAAAATAAGTTAAAATTTTTGGAAAAATGAAATGCAGAAAGATGAAAATAAAATGCAGAAAACTAAAAATAAAATGCATTCAGTATGATGCAATCCTATTTCGACAAAACCGAAGATGTGAGGTCTCCGTGCATGCAACCTAACCTATTGGACTTGCAAAACTAGCACAATCCCCATAGACTAAGTGCTGGTTCCTAGGGTACGAAATAAAGTTCAGATTTCAAACATTCGCCTAATGTAACCCAAAAAAAATGGCATTAACATTATCTATAAATTCAAAATCTGAAAATGAAAGAATAAACATTAAATCCATAGCATGCAAAGAGAATCTCCTTCTTTCTTGCCCACAAGATGTAAATTTTTGAAAACTTTTGCATTAAAAATGTGTCATTTTACAATAGCAGAATTTATGGTTTTCCCAAATTAGTATGTGGAAGAAAAATAACTCAAACAAGTCCAGAATGGCCTTCTCGCCTTTAGCTTTGCAACTCTGCTTGCAGCGGTTTTCAACCCATGTCCATGAAGAAGAAAAACCAGTCTACAGAAGAAAAACAGCCCAACTAGGTCCAGAATGACTATATTGCATTCAAATTTGAAATGCTACTTGCAACAGTTTTCCACCTCTTATGGCCTCTTTGAATGGTGTATTTAAACTTGTGAAAACATTGTTTCTCCTTCCATGACGGTTCGTTTCATTTGCCAATGGCTGTTCGTTTCACCTTCCTTGCATGCGTGTGCTTCGGTTTCCAAGAAACTTTTTGTTTCTATTTTGTGGCCCTTCGTTTCATTTTCTCCACATGGGCTTGTGTCCATTTCCTTTCGTGTGTAATGACCATATTAAATGATTTCCAATCATTAAAGATTCCTTATGTAATGTTTTGTCTTATTTATTGGATTTTGTCTTTATGTCCACATCACTATGCAAGTCTGTTACCTTGGCAAAAATGGAACATGTCGCAATATCGCGACGCTTCTTGTTTCTCTATTTTCTTGCCCCTTTTGAATCACAAAAATGTAACATGCGATATCGTGACACTTTTTCTTCCTTTGACCGCGATGATGCAACATGTCGTGATATCGCGACACTTTTTCTCTTTTGGCCGCGATGATGCAACATGTCGTGATATCGTGACACTTTTTCTATTTTGGCTGCGACAATGCAACATGTCATGATATCGCGACACTTTTTATTTCTTTTGTTCTGGCCGTGAAAATGCAACATGTCGCGATATCGTGACACTTTTTCTTTCTTTTGTTTTGGTCGCGAAAATGCAACATGTCGCGATATCGCGACACTTTTTCTTTTTTGGTCGCGATGGTGCAACATGTTGCGATATCGCGACACTTTTTCTCTTTTGGCTGCGATGGTGCAACATGTCACAATATCGTGACACTTTTTCTCTTTTTTCCGCGATGGTGCAACATGTTGCGATATCGCGACACTTTTTCTCTTTTGGCCGCGATGGTGCAACATGTCGCGATATCGCGACACTTTTTCTCTTTTGGCCTCTCCCTTTGCTTTGGACTGCAAAAATGCAACATGTCGCGATATCGCGACACTTTTTCTCCTTGTGGTGTTTTGCTTTTTCTTTGATATTTAGCATATGGGCCACTTCGGTCTTCTTGGAAAACATGCAAAAAAAGGTGGGTCCCCAATTTTGGGGTATGTTGTGGATCAACCACAACAAATGGCGACTCTACTGGAAATGCTCCTGAGCATTACGGTGAGAACTCAACCTGAAAACACACAGACTCAAATACAAGTGTTAGCAAATATCCCAAGAATGAAACTAGATGAGAAATACATGAAACATTAGAATTATTAAGCATCAGCTTGATGTGCGCAATGTGCTTCATTCCCTATCATTTGAAATTGATCAACATTCCATTGTCAGTTTCACTTATGATTCGTATGCAAGGCTATGAATGATTTGTGCAGGATTTGATATATGATGAAGATGCTAGAGATATAACAACCTGCTTTGCAAAGGCTCAGAACTTCTAGTATCATGAACAAACATATTAAAACTGTCAAACCCTCTTAGGACCAGATATATGTATACTGAATTAATTTACTAGTGTAGACACCAAAACAACACCAATCCGATTACGTGACAACGAGCGCTGATCGCATTGACACAAACAGTCCCTAGGGCAGCCCCCAGAGGTTAAACAGTGGTCCTAACCACTTCTAAAAGTAGTTTTAGAGGTCAGAGGTCAATTTGGCACCTTTTAGGCACTTTGCTAATTATTCGCTCCACCCCGAAACGAGTACAGACTGGTACTCATTCCACCCAGGGACGAATTCCAATGCTCGTTCTGGGGTGGGACGAATACCAGGTTTGACCGACAAAAAGTCAAACCTCGGCACAGGACAACTCAGAACTACCACTAAGCTCTCCCTTCATGGTATAGGAGTACGAGCGATTTCTTTGACAACTCAGATCCGCCACTTGACTCTCCATTCACCGCATGGGAATAAGAGTGAGCTTTTTAGGACAACTCAGATCTGCCACTTGACCCTCCCTTCATTGCATGGGAGTGAGAGTGGGCTTTTTCATGACAACTCAAATTAGCTACTTAACTCTCCCTTCATTGCATGGGAGTGTGAGTGAGTTCTTTTGAGCATGCAGAAGCAGTTACAGAAGCAGTTATGAAGTCCTTGATCAGGGAGAAGTCTTCTCTTCACGTAAGAAAAAGCATTCATGCAAAATAGCACTTTTGCATGTTAATTCAAGAGACCCCTTGGGTCTATAAAATGGTGAGTTTCCTCACCCAAAAGAATATACAGAGAAGGAGCATTTTGAGCAACGAAGTGCTGCTGTTTTGCTGACTTACGATTTGTGCCTTTACATCCATAATCTCTTAATCGAAAGGGAGGTTATTGGGTGACTTTTGGAGGCACGAATCAAGACCCAAAACCCGATTTTTTTGGACACAATATCCTACCAATTTGTCGATAACACATCACAATAGGTTTCGGACTCATCCCAAGCGGATTGGTGTCGAAACAAAAGTCTTAACCGGCGGGTGGTTTGCCTTCGGGCACCCCCTGCCTTATTGCAGGTTTACTCGTTTCACCCCGGAACGAATACCAAATTGTTGCAGGTTTACTCGTTTCACCCCGAAATGAATACCAGTCTATTGCAGGTTTATTCGTCCCGCCCCAGAACGAATACCGATCTGTGTCGAATTTGGTGACTGTTTCTTTTGCAGCATTTTATTAGTTACATGTTTATGCTTCTACCAAATTTTTAGTCTATTCAGATTCATTTTAATCATCGTTATATTTATCTTTTATATTCATGAACAGTACTCTTTCAGATTTGCGAGTTTCATTATCATACACAGGTGCTACTGACGATTTGTTGTTTCTTTGAACGCAGGAGGAGCAGCAAGGATTAAAGATTCATCAATACCAGCGACGGCAACACTTTGGCTCACCCATTTCACATGTGGGCACGCGGAAGGAGGAACACTAAATCCATGATTGTAATTGAAACTATGTTAACGCTCCTACCCCCTAAAAGGGAGGAGACGTCTTTGTAACCGAATTGGAAGAGTATAAATAAAAGGGGTTGTGCTTTCTATACTTCCTTTTATCTCATTTAAATTCGTCTCTTTTCTTTCATTTCATGCATTTCACTTTATAGGACCTTAAGCGTTAACTTTGGGTTTTGAATACATCGCATTAGTTTTCCTTTCAATCTTCCGGAATCTCGTGCTTTCAATGGCGATCACGGTGGGACCTCTGTCCTCTATTTTTTTTTTAGGTTAGATTTCTGATCTGAAATTGCTTGTTTTGATTACAGGTACCTATTTTTTAGTCATTAGACTGTTATTCATTTCGGTCCGCGACGATTACAGAATTGGGATTCGTCTCACCCAAGGGCGAATAGGCATTCGTCCTACCCTGGAACGAATACGGTTCTGATATTCGTCTCACCCCGGGACGAATAGCGTTCTGTGCATTTTTTAGAGCAGCAAGTCAAAAACATCCTTTTGGGCAGAGAAGAGGTAGGGGTTTTTAACAAGCCTCTATCAAATTTCTGTTTTCTGTTTTCTGATTTTTAGTTTTTGTATGGCTTAGGGAAAGTTTCCTTTTTGTTTTCCTGTTTCATTTTTTGCAAATTAAAATGAACCCCACACATCACGTGGTTACTTAAACCAAGGAGCTGGTCGTAAAACCCCAGCCCTTGAGCAAGACCAACAGTGGATTTCATCACCACGTTGGCTTGGATATTTGCATACATTACCCCGATCGCACCGTTGCTAGACGTAAATCCTGACGAAAGCTGACCAAGTGTAGCTAGGGTGATTCCTAGCGCATGAGGATAAGTCTTCTATGGTAGGTGTCATAAACAGAGTGATTCCCCTTCCGTACCGCCTATGTTCCACGTATCATCTGCTCTCACGTACCTATAGTCTCCCTCACGTAAGGGCGGGTATATAGAGAGGTTGGTATATCGGTCCGGAAATGGTATATTGAAGGGGCGACCATTTTGGGAGTCATATGAGCCTTCATGTTGCATTTAAACGTTCTTCACAAAAATCTTCAAAACAAAACAAAAAAAAAAAATCATCAAAAACACACTAAAACCAGTCTAGGACACACCATTAATATTTAAAAGAGATAATCATTGCTTTGTGTGTGTATGTTCTTTTTTGCTTAGTGTAACAAAAAAAATCAAAAAATCATAAACAAAAGATAAAAATCTACGTAGCTTGTAGAGAGTCATTACCATGGTATTCACCCGCAGTCAAGCCCACTCACGGGCAGACGCTACGGAGAATGTCCAAGGAGGCACGAGTCGCCTCCGTTACAGTCCCAAGGATTTGGTCATACCACCTTGGCGACCTGACACACAAGGCAGTCCCCTCCACACCTTAACGGAAAGGGACTATAGGGGCACCTCTTCTAGGGGCACTCCTGTTCAGCATAGCACCCAACACACACCCTTCCATGAGGGGTACATCCGTAGGAGAGCTCCCTTAGATGCTCGCTATGAGTGGTCACCATGCGATGAAGCGCTAGGTCAACATAGGGTTCGACGAGAGGAACCACATGATTACACTATCCCTCCTTCACCCCCTCTAGTTGTCAGGACTACAAGGACAAATCCAGAGCACAAGGCTCCTCAAGCGGGGAGAGCCAACTCCGCCCGTTCCTTTTTCACTTACGAAAGAGAGCACGAGGAAAACCCTTACCTTCCTCAAGAGCAATATACATCGTGGGAGCAATACGCCTCCGCAACTGCTAGCTATCAGGATCACCTACTGAGGCCAAAGCCTCGAGGGAATGCCGCTACCCCCAACAGAGGGAGGCGGCCTATAGAGATCTCGGATCACCACGACCGAGATAGATATCTAGGAGAGGCATCTAGGCCTTCTAGACATGAGACGATAGGACCAACTATCTTAGAATCTGCCAAGCATATCGCACGCCGGATGCAACTCACGCTACTTGAGCTAGAACGACAACAGTTAGAGCAACGGTATCTTCTAAATAAAGAGTGCATTCAGCGCCAGAAGGATGAGTTGTTCCAACACACTATGCAAGCGAGGACTCCAACCCTTCGCACGCATAAGACAAAACATTATGAGGGACACAACCCCTCGATGCGAGATAGGTCACCGTGACCTTATCAAGCGCTACCCCCAATGCCTCCTAGACAGGAGCGGGAGGCTACTCCCCTGATTCCTCAAGCACCCACCCGGGTTCATGGGCCACCCTCAAAAATCCCTCAAGAAGCCTCTAAGGAATCTGAGCAAGAAAAAGAGTGGACTAAAATGCAATACCAAGGCAGGGGGGGTGCTATCCGGCTACCCCTCCATAGGCCCCACGTTCCTCAACAGGAACCAACCAAAGAGGAGGAGCCCAAATCCCCCGATACATGCAAAGCATTAGAGCACTTAGAGTCGATAGAGACCAAGATCTCGGGGTCCCAAAAGCCCAACTTATGCGAGGCTCCTCTTGAAGAGGATCAGCCTCTGACCGTAGAGCTACCCGAGGACGAGGTCTTCCATGTCTCAGAATTTCCAGAGAGCTTAATGGAAATATTCCCCTTAGAGGCGCCAATCGAGCAAGCGCCACATCAAAGCAATCAGGTCCCCCCGCAACGAGCGAAACAACTCCATGAGGACCACATCAATCTGCTCGAACAAGAAGAGCCTAGCATGTCGTAGGCAATTGTCGGGGCCAACAAGGGCCTTTGGTTTTCTAACAGAGATTACGAAGCCGACACTAAGATGGAATATCTCAATCATGCGCGACGGCACAATCACCCTATAACCCATGAAGAACTAATGGCACAACTAGGTACAAGGCTAGGGCATGAGTGGCACGTTAACCCAGCGCACTGGAATCAAACGTTGAATCCACCACTTTGGATAGACCAAGAGCAACTTCCGCCTGGAGACCCCATAGCCACATCAGTGCCGAAGGTAGACCCTATCCTCCTATCCGTGCATAGGGCCGATCCATTCGTGCCAATCCCTCCAGAGCCAGATCCGATGCACAAAGATCATCAAGCTGGGGGTACCTCTATCCCCTGAAGAGCAAGTGGATTACACCAAACGCTCCAAAGGTGTCCATAAACCCTTTGGTCAACCCAAAAGCTCCAAGGATTATCGCAATCACTTGGTCACCCTAAAAGCTCCATTTCCACCACCCTTGTCAACCAAAGCCCAAGCATGGTCAACCCAAAAGCTCCAAGGATTATCACAATCCCTTGGTCACACCCAAAAAGCTCCAAGGATTATCGCAATCGCTTGGTCATCCCAAAAAGCTCCAAGGATTATCGCAATCTTTTGGTCAATCCCAAAAGGCCCCAAAGGTGCTCACAAACCCTTTGGTCAAACCAAAAGCTCCAAGGATTATCGCAATCTCTTGGTCAAACCCAAAAGCTCCAAGGATTATCGCAATCGCTTGGTCACCCCAAAAGCTCCCAAGGATTATCGCAATCTCCCCAAAAGCTCCAAGGATTATCACAATCTCTTGGTCAACCCAAAAGCTCCAAGGGTTATCACAATCCCTTGGTCACCCCAAAAGCTCCAAGGATTATCGCAATCGCTTGGTCACCCCAAAAGGGCCCCAACGGATTCTCGAAATCCCTTGGTCATCATCAAGAAAATCCAAAAACAAACAAAATCATCTAAAACAAACAAAATCTGCATCTCATTTTCATGCATACTTCAAAAATACAAAAATAATAGTTGCATTAAGCATCACATCCATACATTACATATTGTTGATCACACAAGGCAAAGGCACCATAGACTGTCATTACTTGGCAAATCCACCACCTTTCATATTTTCCATTTTGAAAACAATACAACAAAAATAAACGACAATCACCATTTCGCCATATCATAAATCAGTTTTCATCTAATGTATCTAGAGTTTTCGTCATTCAGCTGTCTTTAGATCTCTAGCCAAGAATTGTACAAAGTCAAACGGATGTTACAACGGTAGAGTTTTACTTGAAATACACCATGTTACGTAGCATCCCATCACAAGTTCAAAAGCACATAAAAACAATTCCCAAGTTGTGTCAATGAAAGATGAAACCTGTAAAGCAGTATAGGATACCATACAGTGAAAAAGGTTACCTCGCTCATCCCCCTATGCGAATGACCCCAAGAATGCTGAGAGTTGGCAAAAGGACAAGAATCTTCCCTACCCAATTCCCCAAGAATCCAAAGTTCTCAAAAAGTTGCAAAACATCAAAATTTGCACATGTCAAAATTCCAAAAATTTGACATCACCCTCAAAGTGCATACATCAAAAGGCACATACAATAGTGATTCTCATCACTCAAAATCCAAATCCCTTGCTCAAAAGAAAAACAAAAAAATATAACAAAAATAAACAGTGATTATTATCACTATAAAGAGCAAGTATCCCAATACCCATGAAGAAAAGAAGGGAGTCAAACTTGAATCCCTGGAACTCTCAGCATTCAAAAAGGTCATGAGGCGAGCCTCAGTACCGGTTTGGTGGATAGCCTATCGGTCACTGGCAGTAAACCTCCCGCATGACGATATATCTATCACATTTATTTGTGTGCAGATCAATGTTTGCATGTGGATGAGCTAGCTTATGATATCCTAGATCGCAAAACAGATTAATCAGACTAAACACAACAAAGGAGTCAGTGGCACTAATCAGGTGATCCTCAGTACAGGTTCGGTTGAAATCCCATCTGGCACTGGCGGTATCCTGACAAATACCACAAAAACAAACTCAATTGCACACACAGGGATGTGAAATAACTTGGTCAAAAACAAGCGCGATTCATACCTTGTTCAAACATTTTGTAAGATAACTGTACAGTCTTGGCTAGTTAATTAAAACATCTAAGTCTCAGAACAACTTCGATACATTCCAAACCAACTGTCATATACAATCCATTTTCCTACATCACAAAAAAAAAAAAAATCAAAAACAACAAAAACTACATCCAAAATGCACAAAAAAACAACAATAAAACTGGCAATCACAGACACCATTGCGCCTGCGATTCCTGGCATCCAAAACCGATGTCAAGGTCACAAATTGTCACTATCCTACTCCCTAAGAAGGCTATCATAGCCGTACTGCTCCACAGGAATCAGGATTTTCGACAATTTCCACCCCAAACGACGTCACAAAAAGGGTCAAAAACCCAAGCAGAAACAGCCAAAAACTGCACAAAAATGCACCAAAAACAACCCTAACAGTGTCCGATCAGAATGCTTTGGCACTGGACATTTCGGGCATGCAAAACTGATGTCAGGGTCACAAATCCTCACTATCCTATTCCCTAAGAAGGCTATCATAGCCGGACCGCTCCACGGGAAGCCAAATTTTTGAGAATTTCATCCCCAAACGACGTCACCAAAACGGGTCAAAACCCATCCAAAAATAGCAATAACATTGCCGAACGAAGGCGCTTTTGCGCCTGACATTCTTGGCATCCAAAATAGGCGTTGGGGTTACAAATTGTCATTATCCTACTCCCTAAGAAGGCTACCATAGCCGGACCGCTCCACGGGAGGACGAATTTTTGTCAATTTCAGCTCCAAATTGCGTCACCAAAAGGGTTAAAACCCACCAAAAATAGGTCCAAAAATCAGGAAACTGCTTGCGCATTCAATGGAAAGCATCTGAAGGCACCCTTACCTAAGTCATCTTGGGTCAAGCGACTCGTCGCTTTTCTCATGTCGGTCATTCCCTCATCGATTCGTCGCTTGAGGGGGTAGTCACACTTAGTTGCCAATCAACAACAATATACCCAATCATGGAAATGACACGCATTCAAAGGATCATTGACAAAGACAATCGCGCCCCTTCTTGGGGCAGCAAACAAGCAATCATCACAAGCTGATCAAACACTTGGCATTCGTGAATCATGAACTCAAGGTTCCCATAGACAAAAGGTTGCGCCCTTTGCCTATTCATGACTGATCAATGTCCAAGTTCAAGTAATACCTCATCGAACCAGGTTAATACTTGATTTAAGTTCCTTAGCTCGTCAGAAGCAAGGATTCAAGAATGCGTGCCCTTTCCATACTTGGGGCATCAAGAGTTGGTTAGGTTACTTGAGAAACCCTAATCATTAGTGCTTTGGTTATCTATTTTTGCTCGGTGCTGCGCCTTGCATAACGCTTCCCAAAAAGGGGCATCTGTAGACACCAAAATAGCACCAATCCGATTAAGTGACAACGAGCGCTGATCGCATTGACACAAAAAGTCCCTAGGGCAGCCCCCAGAGGTTAAACAGTGGTCCTAACCACTTCTAAAAGCAGTTTTAGAGGTCAAAGGTCAATTTGGCACCTTTTAGGCACTTTGCTAATTATTCGCTCCACCCCGGAACGAGTACAGACTGGTACTCGTTCCACCCAGGGACGAATTCCAGCGCTCGTTTCGGGGTGGGACGAATACCAGGTTTGACCGGCAAAAAGTCAAACCTCGGCATAGGACAACTTAGAACTGCCACTAAGCTCTCCCTTCATGGTCTAGGAGTGGGATTTCTTTTGACACTTGGATCTGCCACTTGACTCTCCATTCACTGCATGGGAATAAGAGTGAGCTTTTCAGGACAACTCAGATCCGCCACTTGACCCTCCCTTCATTGCATGGGAGTGAGAGTGGGCTTTTTCATGACAACTCAAATTAGCTACTTAACTCTCCCTTCATTGCATGGGAGTGTGAGTGAGTTCTTTTGAGCATGCAGAAGCAGTTACAGAAGTAGTTATGAAGTCCTTGATCAGGGAGAAGTCTTCTCTTCATAGAAAAAGCATTCATGCAAAATAACACTTTTGCATGTTAATTCAAGAGACCCCTTGGGTCTATAAAATGGTGAGTTTCCTCACCCAAAAGAATATACAGAGAAGGAGCATTTTGAGCAACGAAGTGCTGCTGTTTTGCTGACTTACGATTTGTGCCTTTACATCCATAATCTCTTAATCGAAAGGGAGGTTATTGGGTGACTTTTGGAGGCACGAATCAAGACCCAAAACTCGATTTTTCTGGACACAATATCCTACCAATTTGTCGATAACACATCACAACAGGTTTCGGACTCATCCCAAGCGGATTGGTGTCGAAACAAAAGTCTTAACCGATGGGTGGTTTGCCTTTGGGCACCCCCTGCCTTATTGCAGGTTTACTCGTTTCACCCTGGAACGAATACCAGTTTGCTACAGGTTTACTCGTTTCACCCCGAAACGAATACCAGTCTGTTGCAGGTTTATTCGTCCTGCCCCAGAACGAATACCGATCTGTGCCAAATTTGGTGACTGTTTCTTTTGCAGTATTTTATTAGTTACATGATTATGCTTCTGTCAAATTTTTAGTCTATTTAGATTCATTTTAATCATCGTTATATTTATCTTTTATATTCATTAACAGTACTCTTTCAGATTTGCGAGTTTCATTATCATACACAGGTGCTACTGATGATTTGTTGTTTCTTTGAACGTAGGAGGAGCAACAAGGATTAAAGATTCATCAATACCAGCGACGACAACACTTTGGCTCGCCCATTTCACATGTGGGCACGCGGAAGGAGGAACACTAAATCCATGATTGTAATTGAAACTATGTTAACGCTCCTACCCCCTAAAAGGGAGGAGACGTCTTTGTAACCGAATTGGAAGAGTATAAATAAAAGGGGTTGTGCTTTCTATACTTCCTTTTATCTCATTTAAATTCGTCTCTTTTCTTTCATTTCATGCATTTCACTTTATAGGACCTTAAGCGTTAACTTTGGGTTTTGAATACATCACATTAGTTTTCCTTTCAATATTTCGGAATCTCGTGCTTTCAACTAGATCCCAAAGTTGGTCGTGTGTCACTACCATCTTGAAACCATGTGCAGGTGTAAGTGAAATCAGAGCTTTGGGGAATAGGATTCCCAACCTAAGAGAGATGGGAATTTAATCCTATCCTTACTACTCTGATCTAGAATTCATTACCTCATCTTGAACAAAATGATTTAACCTGTTATGGATGAAACTGTCAGGCTAGCCCGTACATTTGAGCAGTCAGTGGTCTTGCTTTTAGACAAGACATGTTTCCACACATGAGCATACTCCACTGCCAGCTAGGTGTCTATAGCCCCGGTGGAGATTAACCCCATAATCCAAGATTTGACTTTACTTTGATTTCTTGGACCTTGGGGATGACTACCCATCCTTGCAAGGGACATGTAGTACGATCCTTCCAATCCAATATTAATAAAGAAATGAAAAATATTTTCTTTTGAATTTCAAGTTCTTGAATGGGCAAAATAGAAACTTTGGGGAATCAGATTCTCAACCTAAGCGAGATGAGAATTAGAACCTATCCTTACTACTCCATGAAGGTCAAATCATAGCTTTGGGGAGTTGGATCCTCAACCTAAGTTCGATGAGGATTTAACCCTATCCTTACTACTATGATTTTAGGCTTTAAGCACTTATGGGAGTGGTAAAAACCACTGTTTTAAGGATTATGTTGCATGATAGGACAGACACGAAATACTCCTTTCGCCTCACATTTTCTTCCAAGTACGATTTTGACCTTTTTGCTCAAGATCCTCTTTAATATGTGCAAAATGTGCTTGGCTCAAGATAGTTCGGGCATCAGTTCCCAACCTTAGGATCATTTTAATATATGTTATGTAATAACCCTAAGAGGATTCGACACCTTTTCAATGATTGTATATGAAATGAAGATGCAACTAAGATGAAATGTATATGCAATGTGGAATGTAACATGAGATATGAATGCATTGCTCCCTTTGAAATGCGGATGGAGTATACCACCTACTTTGCCATAATTTATAAAACTGACAACTTCATGCATCACAAGTTCCAAACGATATTCTTTAATGTGTTTGCAATATTCATGGAGCTTTTTGCAATACAATTCCGATGTTTCATATTCTCCTAGTCTTAGTCAACATTCATAAGGACATAAGTTGATATCTTGCTTTTTAAAAAAAAAAAAAAAAAAAAAAAACAAACCAAAAGTGTCCAAAGGACCAACACACAACTTGAAACCAAAAAAGAAATGCAAAACCAACATCAAAACCAAAAATCATATACCAATGTACAATATGGTACAAGGTGATGCAAAGCTTGGACTATCACCTTCCCGGATCCCAAACATGATTAGAACATTTCAAAAGACATATAATGTGATACACATGCCAAATGTGGAAGGAATCAAACAAAAACAAGATTAGACCAAACAATGCAACCAGCTTTAACTTTCCTCTCTCACCCCACCAATTAGATTTAGTTCCATTAGTATTCCTATAGGTGAGATTCAAATTACCAAATTGATTAGACAATGGTTGATTTTCAATTCTTTCTTGTCTATTCTTTAAGGTGCAAATTTCATAATTCCATTCATGATTTAGAACTAGGCTTTCTTTATTCAAAATGAAATTTTGTAAGCAAGAGCCTATTTCTAAAAATTTCAAAGCTAATTCATTTTCCATGTTCTTAGGCCAATTGAAATTGTGCAACAATTTACAAGCATCTAGGATATTTACTAAATGGGGATCATTAAGAGTTTTTATCCTAGATTCAAGAATTAATTGTTGATGAATTTGATTTAGCAATTTAAGTGCATCAAGATCCTTTTAATTCATTAAAGTAATGTTATCAAAGGTGTGGTTAGAAATTAATCCTTTTTCTTCATTCACCTTCAATGGCATTTCATCATAAATATCATTTGAATTATACAAATCTTCACCAAAATTTTGGATGTTTGGACACAAAGGTTTAGATTTTACCTTTTTCACAATTTCATTTACCAAGATTTGGTGGGGATTTGCAATTCCCTCTTTTACCTCATGGTATTCATATTCTTCATTGATTACTTGTTCATCAAACATACCAAAATTGGGCACCCAATTAAAAACATGCCCATCCTTTTCAACCCTCAAATATTCTTGGTCAAAGTGTATGTCAAGTAACTCATCTTCATGATCAATCGCTTTCATTGCTTCCAATAGATCAACCACTTTGTCATTTAATTCCAATTCTTTGTTCACTATCCATGGTATCTCTTCCAAAACATCCTCAAATTGTATAGGAGTTGTACTATCTTCCTTTGAGTAGGCGATTATGTTGTCCTGTATATCAATTGGCACACAAGTTTCATTAGCAGTTTTGGAGTGAGTGTAGTATTCCAACTTCTTCCACGAATCATAGTAGTCATCCTCCAAGTTCAAGTTGTGACGTTCAACTACTTCTTCAACATCTTCCAATTCATCAATGTGCTTCTCATCAAATTCACCTTCACCTTCCTTAGATGGTTCAATTATTTCCAAAAGTGGATCATTTTTTGAATTCCAATTTATAAGGCTATCATAGTCCAAATTGGTGACCCTTGATTCGATTTTATCACAATTTGGAGGGTGAAGAAATTTTTGATCATTAATTCCAATCTTCTCATCAAGAGTGTATTCCAAGAACAAGTGGTGAAATTCTATCATATCTTCAAATTCATTTATTGGTTTTCTTACAATTTCACTTTCAACCACTTCCTGTTCCAATATTTCATCCTCTTCTTCCTCATTCTCACTCTCTTGATGATATAGAGTTTCCATCACTAAAATGTTGTCCTCTCCTTGTTGATGTTGGGGTGGACCCTCATTTGGCACAAGTTCCAAATCATCCACTTGAGCTTGAAGACAATGAGTATACCGAGCAATTTTGGGACAATTCCTTTCATTATGCGCGTTTGTATTATGTAATCTACACCCCTTTTCCCATGCAAAATAAAAAATATTAAGAATGGAACTAGAGTGACTTGGTCCTGCAAAAGTATCTATCTGATTAGCAATAGGGGAAGGCACACCCCCATTGTTTGGCTTCGTATTCCATTGTCTCCCTCTATTGTTGAAGTTTCAATTTGGGTGAGGGGCATGGGATTCATACTTCTATTTTTGAATCAAATAATTGCTCAATTTGTGAACTATCTTTTTGAGCTCTTCAACCTCTGAATAAATCTCTTTTGGTTGAGCTATGTTATTGCTAGTTCCAGTAGGGTTTGCGTAATTGGTGAGATCTTGACTTAACATTTGAGTTGGATTTTGAGCCACTTGATTTGCGTAGGGATTCACACTTTGAATCGGAATTGGATTGGGTGCGTAAGCGGGTGTTGATGAATATGGTTGTTGATAAGGCAAAGCATTTATGCCTGATATTTGTGGTGCCATGATCTGATTCATCATAGGAGCTTGACCATATGGACCATATTGTCCTACCATAGGCATCTGGGAAAACCCATAATCCTGTGGTGTCATTTGTTGTTCAATGGTCATAGCTTCATTTTAGGCTAGAGAAAGCATGGTAACTTGAGGATTTTGCCTTGCAAACATTGCCATCATAGGATCCAATGCCTCAAAATATATTTGCAAAGCTACTGCGGGATCAATGGCAAAATGCTGAATTGCTCTATTATAGAACTTTTGAAATCTCTGATTAAAAGCTTGAATTGGATCACCTTGGCCTCTTTTGCATGTAATGAACTGATTATAGATGATTGTGGGATCTAATGGTGACCTGAATTGGTTGACAAAAGCATTCTCCATTTGTGTCCATGACATAATGGAACCAGTAGGTAAGCAAATATACCATTCGTAAGCCACTTGGTCTAGGCTCATGGGGAAGAGTCTACAAGCCACATCTTCATGTTGAATGTGCAATCTTATCAAAACATACCTATAGGCCTGAATATGTTCTTCTACGGTCCTTGGGCCATTCGGTTTGTATTTGGGCAAAAATATCTCTATATTCCTAGGGATCTCATGAATATCCCCTGCAATATTCAAAGGAATGTTATCGGCTCCGTACCAAGGAGGTGGTGGAGGTTGGGCCATTTGATTCAAAGTCGATGAAGATAACCCTACAAGAACCGTGGAAACTCTCAATACCTCAAAGAAAACCTGCGACACACAAAAAATCTTGCAATTAATGAAATTCAAAGAATAACTTTGAGATCAATTTGTTAGTCGTGAATGAAAGAAGGAACCCTGACAAAGCAATATTCTAAAATGTAAGTTTCTGATTCACCAGATCGCATATGTGCAAGTGAAGAGCATACTCCTAGTGTTGTAGGCTTTCTGATTCACAAGATCACATTACACGCAAGTGAAGAGCATAATACCGACAACAAATACATTTTAGACAAAAAATAATTCCTTACAAATAAGCATCAACCAAGAGATGTATCCATTAAAATCAAATGAAAGTAATTGCATGGAGACAACCTCGTTAGTCAAGACCAAAAATTATTATTATTATTTTTTAAATCAAATCAAAACACATTATTCCTGTATGAAAAATAAAATGCGTTAGAACAATGCATATCAATTAATGTCCTCATTTTAACACTACAAGGTTGTATTGTTAAAAGAGGGCTAAAGATAATAACCAATAGGGCATGAAATATTCAAAATTTAAATCCCTATAGCATTTAAATCATACTGAAATAAAACAATTTAGGCCCTCCTTCTAGCACCAATCTTTTGAGTGGTATTTTCACCTAGTTGTGAAAGTACACTCTCCTTTAGGATTTGGGTTCCAAATCCCCTCTTGCAAAGAAGTTAAACAAACAACTTCTCCAAGGTCTCCACTGTATTAGCATTTGCATATGTGTATTAGTAATCTCAAATAAAGATATTCAATTTAAATGCTTGGAACACCTTAGTGATTGCAAGTAATTGTAAACAAGGGGCAATGTTGGTTTATTTCACCATGAAACTTAAGTGATTGTTCATTGTTTTTTTTGGATTTTGAAAATTTTTAAATGTTTATTTTAATGCCTGAAAATAAGTTAAAATTTTTGGAAAAAATAAAATGCAGAAAGATGAAAATAAAATGCAGAAAATTGAAAATAAAATGCATTCAGTATGATGCAATCCTATTTAGACAAAACCGAAGATGTGAGGTCTCCGTGCATGCAACGTAACCTATTGGACTTGCAAAACTAGCATAATACCCATAGACTAAGTGCTGGTTCCTAGGGTATGAAATAAAGTTCAGATTTCAAACATTCGCCTAATGTAAACCAAAAAAAATGGCATTAACATTATCTATAAATTAAAAATCTAAAAATGAAAGAATAAACATTAAATCCATAGCATGCAAAGAGAATTTCCTTCTTTCTTGCCCACAAGATGCAAATTTTTGAAAACTTTTGCATTAAAAATGTGTCATTTTACAATAGCAGAATTTTTGGTTTTCCCAAACCAGTATGTGGAAGAAAAACAACTCAAAAAGGTCCAGAATGGCCTTCTCACCTTCAGCTCCGCAACTCTGCTTGCAACAGTTTTCAACCCATGTCCATGAAGAAGAAAATCTAGTCTATGGAAGAAAAACAACCCAACTAGGTCCATAATGGCTATCTTGCCTTCAAATCTACAACGCTACTTGCAGCAGTTTTCCACCTCTTCTGGCCTCTTTGAAGGGTGTATTTAAACTTGTGAAAACATTCTTTCTCCTTCCATGACTGTTCATTTCATTTGCCAATGGCTGTTTGTTTCACCTTCCCTGCATGCATGTGCTTCGGTTTCCAAGAAACTTTTTGGTTCTATTTTGTGGCCCTTCGTTTCATTTTCTCCACATGGGCTTGCATCCGTTTCCTTCTATGTGTAACGACCATATTAAATCATTTATAATCATTAAATATTCCTTATATAATGTTTTGTCTTATTTACTGGATTTTGTCCTTATGTCCACGTCACTATGCAAGTCTGTTACCTTGGCAAAAATGGAACATGTCGCGATATCGCGACGCTTCTTGTTTCTCTGTTTGCCTGCCCCTTTTGAATCACAAAAATGTAACATGTCATGATATCGTGACACTTTTTCTTCCTTTGACCGCGATGATGCAACATGTCGTGATATCGCGACACTTTTTCTCTTTTGGCCATGACGATGCAACATGTCGCGATATCGCGACACTTTTTCTATTTTGGCCGTGACGATGCGACATGTCACGATATCGAGACACTTTTTCTTTCTTCTATTCTGGCCGCAAAAATGCAACATGTCGCGATATCGTGACATGTTTTCTTTCTTCTATTTTGGTCGTGAAAATGCAACATGTCGTGATATCGTGAAACTTTTTCTTTTTTGGCTGTGATGGTGCAACATGTCACAATATCGTGACACTTTTTCTCTTTTGGCCGCGATGGTGCAACATGTCACAATATCGTGACACTTTTTCTCTTTTGGCCGCGATGGTGCAACATGTTGCGATATCACGACACTTTTTCTCTTTTGGCCACGATGGTGCAACATGTCACGATATCACGACACTTTTTCTATTTTGGCCATGATGGTGCAACATGTTGCGATATCACGACACTTTTTCTCTTTTGGCCGCGATGGTGCAACATGTCGCGATATCGTGACACTTTTTCTCTTATGGCCGCGATGGTGCAACATGTCGTGATATCACGACAATTTTTCTCTTTTGGCCGTGATGGTGCAACATGTCACGATATCATGATATTTTTCTCTTTTGGCCTCTCTCTTTGCTTTGGACTGCGAAAATGCAACATGTCGCAATATCATGACACTTTTTCTCCTTGTGGTGTTTTGCTTTTTCTTTGATCTTTAGCATATGGGCAACTTCGGTCTTCTTGGAAAACATGCAAAAAAAGGTGGGTCCCCAATTTTGGGGTATGTTGTGGATCAGCCACAATAGTATGTTACCTTACCCCTACATCGAGTAATAGCAGAAGAGTCATTCCAGCAATGGGGGCTAGACTTCATTAGCGAAATCAGCCCAAACTCATTCGACAATCACAAATATGTACTCACAACCACTAACTACTTCACAAAGTGGACTAAGATAGAAGCCATTAAACATGTTGACTAGCAGATGCTGGTGATTTTTTGGAAAGGATAATAACTAGGTATGACATCCCTTCCACCATTGTATCCGATAATGGTACACACTTTATAGGAGCCAAAAATTTGGAGTTTTCTAAAAAATATGGAATCTATTGGAATGCATCTTCAAATTATTATCCACTGGAAAACAATATGGCTAAATCTACCAAAAAATATTTTGAAGATAATTAAGTGCAATATAGAGTGTAATCCCAAGATATGGCACCTTTTGCTTGATCAAGCATTATGGGCAAACAGGATCACCCATAATAAGGCACTGAAGACATCTCCCTATGCGCTAGTATATGGGAGGGAGGCAATCCTTCCAATCAATACATAAATCCCCGCCCTAATGTTCATGAGTGAAATGAAAGCATATGACTTTCCTACCATTGAAAAATTATTAGCCCATCTTTTCTAACTAGAGGAAGAATGAAATATAGCATATGATAACCTGCATCATCATCAAAGTATTGTTAAGTGCTGGTTTGACAAAGAGACCATACCCAAAACATTCTATGAAGGGGACCTAGTATTAAAATGAGATGTAAAAAGGGAAAAGCCAAGAGCACAAAATAAATTTTATTCATTCTGGTCAAACCCATATATGGTCCAAAGCTGCAAGAATTCAAATGCATATTGGAGGGAAGGTTGTTGCCCATTCTTGTGAATGGTCAATATCTTAAAAACTATGCCTAGCCTTACCCAAGCCCAAAATGTACATATGTAAATACTTTTATTTATCTTTGAATGCTATAATATTTAAAATATTCCTAGGGTGGCCTAAAAATTTTTGGCCTCAACACCTCTTTAACCTGAAAGATCATCATTTCGGCTAAACTATGATCACTGTAGTGGATGGCCAATCATGACGGATAAAAACATGAAGATTAATGCTAAAAGTGTCAGGCAGGGAAAAAAGCATAGGGGAACCACATAACCCACCAAATATAAAACTCTACTCTCTTTGGGTAGAGAAAAGGAGAGATTTAGAGTTGGGATGAAATATAAAACCTAGCCCTGACTAAAGGTTAAAATAAGGCAGACAGGATTTTGCGACAAAAGGAAGGTATATCAAAGAAGAATCTACTATCATATTATGATGATGGATAGTTGAATCACCACCCACTACCTTGAAAAGGCCTTAAGTTCTGCAACAAAGGCTTGTACCCAGTAATGTCATGCACAACTGTCCCATTCAAAAAGGGAGGAAACACAGCCCTAAAGTGGCCAAACACCAATCAATGAGCAGGGGCACTTTTGTGCATTCCAAAAATAGATGAAGTTCATTAATGAAGTAACAGGGGGTAATCATGATCACAAAGGGATTAAGCTACTATTGAACACGCATGTTAGACCACGTCTCGAGATCACAAATAGAAATATTGCAAAAGGGAAATGAAGACAAGCCAAAAGGTAAGTTGTGAGTACACATCCCATTGTAGTCATTTATGGCAAGTACGTTCTTCCAGACAAGTTTTTGGCTAACATACCCAGTGGATCTTGGCTCCTAATCATTTAGTACCAATAAGGTGATGGTAAAATATAATTTCACATATATACAAGGCAAGCCCATTTAGAAGGATGTTCGATTCCTGCTATATTGAGCTAATAAAGTGCTGAGTGTTTTCATATCATTGGTTATCTATGCATTTTAAAAAAGAATGTGATGATCAACTAGCCAATAGAGGGAACTCGGCCCAAGAGATTTACCTTATTTTAAGCAAAATTATTTCAATGATCCTATCACTGGCCTACACATAAATCTAACCACATGCTAGAAATGGATAGTGGAAGAGGCCAACTAGTTTTCCTCAATAATGTCTAAAACCCTGATCAACACTAGCAATGACAATAATGCTTATTTCAAAATTTGTAAAGTTTCAAAAGATTCCATCCCTAATATTCTTGCAACATCTAAAGGAAGAAATTTAAAATGGGAAAGATAAATATGGAGAAGTTGGACTCGTATGAAAGGCTTAGGGACACCGAGATAACAATCAGAGGCAAATCCAGAATCATGAGAGAAGCCTCAGTAGCCATAGTAGTAAATTAGTCCAGCAATGGATCAACAACAGTAGCTTGGAGGAGTCACCTCAACACTTTTATGCCTTTTCTTGCTCATCCCTATCCGGAGCTAGTGCATGTAGTAAAAAAATTATATGACCCATCTACTGGCACAGTGTGGGATATTTAGGGTCGAGCACTATTCATTATCAATGCCAAAATTTGGGAGAATTTCTTTTCTGTAGTTGTCATGCTCCAAGACCCTTGGAGAAACACCATATCAAGAATAGTTGAAGTAAATTTGGAGGAGCAACGAATGCAACTGCTCAATGAAAGGCCCAAACAATGGGTGGCTAAAGTACTCGGAGGGTTACCAAAAGACTATGAGGCCGGACCTCTACCATTGGTAGACTAAAAAGAAGAACATAGACCCCTCCTATCCCTGTTGGCCGCCATGATGGGCCTTTCATCAAACGAGGAAGTATAGCCATGCTAACTGGTCATAGAGTATGGTGTATCCTAGGCATACAAGAAAATTATATTTAATTGGGTAGGATTTTTGGCCCAAAATATACGAAAACAATTGGTGGAATACCAAGAAGGGACAAGCAAAGAGTTTCGATATGCATCCCATTTGGTTTGGCTCATTTTTCATCATATGCCTCATGATAGGCACTCTATGAAAATTGAGGAGAGGAATGAATAAGGAGAGGTGCGCATACCCATCGAGTGGACGCATGTACTCAGTAAAAGAAACTCATATATAGAATTCAAAAAATAATTCCTAGGACTTGTTCTCTTGTATATTAATCACTCTTGCCCATGTATCTCTCAGATAACCAAGAATTTCCTGTAGACCAACTCTCAAGAGATCGAAGACTACTATTTCATGCAAGAAGGTACTTGTATAAGATTGTATGGCTTCTCTAACTTCCCATATTTGTTACCCTTCTATGTCATGGATTAGGTTTTTAGCATGGAAGTATGTTGGTAGGTTTTCTATTTTGAAGAGAGGTGGGGAAATAGGACCAAGAAGAAAGTATTTTTCCCATAGACAATATTATTTGACCTCATATTCCTACCCAGGAAGGACTGGGCTCTCTTCCTATAATTGGATCAGAACTTGTCAAGTCTTGAGCTTATTCAAGTTCCACCAAGATGGCACTATGATCCTAACCATGTTTTGCAAAAAAATCTCATGGACAACACTAGGATAAGGCAGTTCAAACATCATGACAATGAAGGGAGCAAAATAGTTCTAAACTATAGAAACCTGCTAGAGGATCAAGTGCACTCATTTTCTATATTTGACATGCATAGCCGATTGTCATGGAGGGTGGAATACCCATATGTAAAGGTATTTAATACAAAGAAATACCCCTATCAAATGATAAAGGAATCTCTATTTCATTAACTCATTAACAAAAGAATTTGGTCAAAATATAAAATAGAGCAGTGGTGGATTATGCATTGTGAGAGGGATGACACCAAGGAAGTGTTCCTAGGTAAGTCTGATGTGGATTTTTCTATAAATATAATGCTAATTATGAGCCACCAAAGAAGAAGGACAAGGAGGTAGAAGACATCACTCCTGAGGTTGCAAATAAGGAGGATCCCCAAAATCTAGGACACAACTAGGAGGATTCAAAAGAAGATGATGAAGAGCAGGAAGCTCTAAGTGACTACCAAGCACTGGTGATTTCATTAGGGACAAAGGTCAATGAACAAAAGATATCATTCATAGGCCCTTTAGTGGAAGCTAGGGTGACTAGGTCTTCCAAATCTAGTGGAGTGCATCCTTAGAAACCTCATACCTCTACCTCTCAAAAGGTCCAATCCAAAAATAAGTGGAAGAGTGCACCAAGTCATGACCAAATTCAATAGCGGTAGGTGTTAAACTTGAAGGTACCAAATATGGAAGGAATGATGGCCTCAGGTAAAATTTAGAAGAAGTGATCAGCCTTAAGGGAGATAATGGTAGAAGCCCAAGAGCAAGTTGTAGAGGAAGATGTGGAATCATGAACACCATCTCCATAGAAAGTATCCTCACCGTAGGAGACAAAGGACTCCCCCATCGCATCCTAAGCTTAGTTTGTTGAGACAATACCTACCGTAGCTAGAAAAATAACTTCCCATATTGAAACCTCACCACTTGGAGGATCATAAAACTATCCACTGCCCCTACCAGTCAATCCATCCAATGAAATTCCATTATATTTATAGTCTTCACCAAGAAGGAAACCCTCTTATGGCATGCCCCAACATCAACCAGATCAAGCTGAAGACAAAAAGCTATCCCCATCCATGTCTAACCCAAAAAAATTGAGCAAGTCTATGTTCATCTCAAGAATGCACCCTAGACCTATGTCCCATAAACTCCTTGCCATCATTTTTGACTAACCCAGTTGTTGTGCGGGTAATAGAAGAAGACCTACTAGAATATTATTTTGTAATAAAGAAGACTCAAGAGAATCAAAATAAATGGAAGGACCAACAATGAGATATGTATAAAGAATAACACACATCGATGACCCCTTCAGTGCACATGGAGTTGGATCCTATAGAAGGAATGCTTCATGAGATAATTATTATACCAAAAGTCAATAAAGCCCTTATGGAGATGGAGTGAAATGATTAGGATTTTCAGATAATGTCTAGGGATGTTACAAAAATACCTAAGGTGTAGACCCTCAAAAACCTGCATGTATAGGCTGACACATTATTTTGGTAGAGCAGTAAAGAGAAGATAGACCTTAAGTAGGCCAAGAAAATGATCAGTAGTCTTGACGGGCAATTGAAACAAGGAAAAGCAGGACAAAGATCTTTGGAGCTGCAAGTACAACAACTATAGGAAGGGTTAAATAAGGTTGCCTCCCAAAAAATGCTACAAGAAAAGGATGAGGAAATTGAGGTATGGAAAATAAAAGTTTCAAGATGCTTAGGAATAAAATAAGAAACAAGAGTCTGAGGCCCAAACCAGGTCACAACAATTGCAAAGTGACCTGGATAAGAATTTGGTTGAGCTCAAAAAGGAAAGGAATATGCCTTGTAGGTCAGTGATCGCCAAGTCCTGGATAGGAGGTGTCAAAAGGTTTTATCTAGACAAGGCAAAAAATGCTATGATCAAAGTACTCCATGCCTTCATAAGAAGTCTCATCGACATGATTTCAACCTAAAAATAGGTAGAGGAGGAAGCAATAAAGAAAGTATAGGGGGTCCATGGCATGGGACCCAAAGCTTTGGCTATAAAGATGATGTTCAAGTGAAAAAACCACCCTAATGGATTACTCATAACAGGAGAAAGATCACATCAGGAACCATATGGATCAAGTGCTCTTCGTCATGGACCTTTACTATGAGAGCAAAGAAATTTAGATGATTCTCAAAAGGAAGGTGGAGAATATGAATTCCAAAAATACAGAACTAAGGGAGCTTGGCTCACCAGGGTTCTAGGAGAGTAGCAAGCAATTATTCATAATGAAGGATCTAACAGATTGAATTAAAGCACTAAAGTATGATCATAGATATATTGATGCTCTTAGTGAACCTGTGGAGGTCAACAAAATGATGTATATCATCTTAAAGTTATTTAGTCTCAGTGCCAAAGTAGAAGAGGTGGCAAAACACTATGTGAATCTTCTCTACAGAAGCCTGAGTTGACTAGAAGACATCAGTAAATTTCTCAAGAATGCATCCATTCCCTGAGATGGGAAATGAGAATGCATATGTAATGATTTGAACATCCAACCCCCTACAAATGTGGTGACACAGGTTGAATCTTCCAAAGGGTGGGAAAAGCAGCGAGGTGACTCCATTGCTATAGGCGGCTTCTAGGTAGGATCAAAGGCCCTAACACGCCAAGTTCATTTTTTCAAATTCCTTATTTTGATTGACTTTGTAGCCCAACAAACCAAGACCAGGGCTAGTTTAAATTTAAATCTCACCAAAAATATGGTTTTACCCTATTTTGCAAGAAAAGGGGCCCCAAAAGTCACCAAGAATGTGGGGTGAACAATGTAGTGTTGTTAAATCCCACCCAAATCAACAAGAAGGTTCATTACTTGAGTGGGCTATGATAGGGTGAAAGTTTCTCCCACAAAGATATGTTCCACCCCATGTAAAATCCCACTTGATCTAAGGTGGCAAGTTCAAATAGAGGGAAAAATAAAGAAAGTCTCAAAGCTACTCGCCCAACCTGGGTGGAATTTTGTGAAATCACAAGGAGTGAGTCCATCCCAATTATCCTGCCCTAACTTGGGCGAGTGGTTAAAAGGAGTTTTAAGGGTAGAGTCATCCAAAGGTGTTTACCCTAGTCAGGGCCGATATTTTGAAGATCCTTAAGGGCGAAAGGACTTTGAAAGTTTCGCCCATATGGAACAAAAAATATGGAAGGTGAGGTGTCACCCATAAGAGGTGTCCAAAATATCCTGCCCAAGGCTAAGTCATGGCTAAAAAAGGTAAGGTTCAATTAAAGCTAGTGCTAGCCTAGGTCTTGAGCCTAGCCCTAAGGCATTATCACTTATATTTAATGTTGGTCGTCAGACACTACAGTATACCTATTGAAGATCAAGGATAATATTCCTTGCAAATGATATAGTCAAAGGGGGGTATGTTGCAGGAAAAATTAATAACCTACCACCATAGCGAGGGATATAAATTAAGTTGGTACAATCACATCAACAAAAAAAAAGCCAAGCATAAGGGATAAAATTAATAGAGACCATTGAATGCTGTACCTGGTTCCTTAGAAGGCTTGATCAAATACAAGGAATCAGAGAAATGATACTCCACTACCCAAGAGATATGCCATGCTTTAATGAATCCATCCAACGTAAGAGGAAATCCATATCTTCTTGCTACAAAATATTGAATGTAACCCATTCAAAGGGTCGACTCTAAGTTGTTACAATTTGTATGCAAGACTGAAAGTTCATTAATATAAACAAAGCATTGTCTGACCTTTGGATCATTATGCCTATATATGTATGTATTTTTCATGTTTGTGTTTTTCTTCTAAAACTGGTGAATTAATTAGTTGTTATTCTACTATCTAGATTCTGATTTTTGATTTATTAGTTCTGGAATTTACAAGCATAGTGCAAAGCGTAAATGATAATAATTGGAATGTATTAACTAGTCTATTAGATGATTGTTTGTGTGAATGTAATTCTCATTACCATATGCATATATCTTGATGTGGCTTATCCACCCAATTTAATCATCATTTAATTTCATTTACTTTGTTACTTGCTTTAATTAAATTCTATCAGTTTCCATTGAATTTGTAAGGAACTGGACTTCTTCGAATATTGGCCATTGGACTATGTTACCCTATGGCCTTTCAATGTTGGTCTAGTCTGCAAGGTGCACAATCCTTCCATTAGGTGTATATTACCAACCAAAAGGTAACTAATGAAAACACAACAAACTTGATGATTAGCCCTATACACAAAACCAGATATCTACATTTTCCCTTTCTTGATGCATTTACTGTATAACAAATAGGTCAAAAACTAATATAGATTTATTAAATTTAAGATAAAAATATTTTTTATTGTTTATGGTTGACAATGTTGGATGAATGATGCTTACTTGGAAGTAATATTTTTTTTGTGTGTAGGAAACCTCTATAATCCCTTACCCATTGGGTAAAGACGAAGTCAATAGGACCCTTGACCCTTTAGGGAATTGAATCAGAGTAGCCCACCAAAAAGCACTCAACCACTACCAATTGACTCATCCCTTTTTGGGTAAAATTTTAGGTTAAAGTGCATGTTTTTGAAAGGGATCCCAATCCCCTTGTACTAGACTTAGAAGTAATGTTAAAAATTACATTTTGGACAACATTAAATGTTGTCTTGGCCTAGTGTACCCCTTGATTTTGGAGGGAAAATCAAATTGGATAGAAGAAACTTGACTTGATTGGGATCCCTATAGGTGCAATGATGATAAACATAGAAAAATAATGGAAAATGGGCCAAGAGGCTAAGGTGGTAAAAGTCCTAGGGGTAAAAATAAATTATTTTTTATTGTACAAGAAGAAAACAAGAGCTTTGAGCATTATTTGTGGCTACATATTCAATGGCACATCATGGATGACCAAAGACAAAATGTAGACATCGTACGAGCACCATAACTAGGAGGGGCAACAATAACGCTAATAAGTCTTGAAAACCCAACTTTATATTCTATTTTTACCTAGAAAATACATCATATAGAAACAATGACACTACTGCACATGGGCGATGCTGTCATACGGTACTTCTACTTGATGGTGGTGTTTTTGCATTTGATGGTATTTCCTCCATTTAGTGGCACTTTTGTGCCTTGGTGGCATTTTCATGTGCTAGTGGTGCTATCGTCCAATGATTATTCTATGACTTGATGATGCTATTGTCCAACAATATT
This sequence comes from Wollemia nobilis, assembly GCA_028583015.1. Taxonomy (NCBI): domain Eukaryota; kingdom Viridiplantae; phylum Streptophyta; class Pinopsida; order Araucariales; family Araucariaceae; genus Wollemia; species Wollemia nobilis. The sequence goes on along the minus strand of JAQPPZ010001274.1, from coordinate 2,705,523 downwards.
TTTGTGCCTTGATAGTACTTTTACACCTAAATAGATAGGCTAAAGTTTATGCATTTTCATGTGGGATTGGGTGATTTAATGTTAGATATACTAACATTTGCCTTGGTTGTGGATGCAAGTTTGATAGATGACACTAGAGTGTAGAAGAGACAACCTCATATACTAGATACAATCTAGAGGCTACTGGACATAGAGGACTTCCTTGCAATAATAGAGTTATAATATATAGCCCTGATGCCCAAGGTCAAATTCAATCGGGTGCTACTGACTACACTAGCAGATAGGTAGTACTTAAAGATGAGTACCTTTTATCTCCCAATAAGGGAAATGATAGTCACATTGAAGGATATCTAGAGGATATTGAGGTTTCCTATCAAAGGCATCAAGGTTAGGATGGGCCAAAATTAGAGGTAGGTCCTAGACAAGATGAAAAGAGATGAGGCATTCCAAGTTATTCAATCATGCACAAAAATTAATGTGGCTTATGTAGGGGTTCATTTGGATCAAGAAACAACTCTTGTGTGCTCTAATGTTAGGAGTATTACTCGAAGACACAAGTAAGAGAGTGGTACACTAGAGATGAGGAGAGGTGGCAACAAATATACAAGACCATTATATGGTCTATGCATGGGGAAAAATGTTGCTGACATGGATCTATCATATAGTCCACCAGGTAGTGTACAAGGATAGTAGCATCTTAGTATGTTGTACACTACTTTAGGTTTGGTACTACGAATTCTTGATGATTATAAGATCACCAAGGCTACTAGGGAGGGTGGAGGATTATGAGGCACCAATTGCATTTAGATGGGGCTAGAATTTTGATGAAGTGTAGGGGAAGTCATACAGAGGATCATTAAAAATGACACTTAAAAATGACACACAAAGGATCATTAACAATGATAAGAGTGTTTTATGACTTGTAGGTTGGACAAGTCACTTGAAGCCATATAGGTAGCATCATAGGTGGCAAGACTATGCTTATCATTTGGCTTACATGAGGTAAATCAAATGGCTAGTAGGGACATAGGGGAGTGGGAGCATTATAATTTTGATATGATGGTCTGCTAATTCGATACAAAGAAAGGGATACCAATAGGGCTAGTATTGTTTAGGGGGACAACCTGGGATAGAGGTTTTGGAGGACCAATAGATATGGACATATCAAGAGGTTGACCTTGATGATCATGTGATACCAAACCTTGGACAAGATGAACCTAGCATGAAAATAGGATATGATCAATGTGTAGACACCTAAAACATATCATTTTGAGGAGACTACCTATATGGACACCTTTCAGGCCATATGACCCACCTTGGGCAGCTTTAGGGCTTAACAATGGTTTTCACCACTCAAACAGGGGTAATTTACCTTTCGCAGTCTGGACCATCCTACCCTGAGATGGTCTCTAGATACCATTCTACCCCGATACAACCAAGAGTCACAACTTCCCTACCCTAGGTCGACCATGCTTGTAACAAACTCTGTCTCCCAAGTCAAGGGAAAATTGTTACATGAGACAACCAAGTGTGCATTACCAGTTACAGGAAGGTTCTAGAATGGGTGTTTGGTCTTCCTAGATCCTAACCATTTCTTGATTCTTGGATTCCTTCACAAGACAAGATTCCCATTTGGGAAATCTATAAGAAGGCACCTTGCCTTATTGAAAAATATAGCAATTTGATGATAATGAAGTGTTGTCGAATTGAATACTAGAGATATTCTACTCTCATAAGCAATGAAGTGCTACTAGATTTTAGTCAAGGAGATTTCAATTGCAACAATAGAATGTATCAAAGCTTTAAGATCAAATTCAACACTCTTTCATCATCAACGATCTTATTTATTCCAATTTTTGCAATTTAATCATGCTTCAAGAGCATGACCCTTGAGAAATCAATTTAGCAGATCAATCTCGGTGTTTCCTACATCTATCATAAAGGAATTATTTTTTTGTTCAGTGGCTGTCTCACCCCGAGATGGCCTACATGTGTCGTTGTCCAACCTAAGGATGGTTAGCAAGCTAGGATGCCCTGCTTCAGGATGACATCCTAGTGACATCTATTTTTACTATTTTTCTTGATTATAGTAGGATTAGCAATATTTCATTTACTTTCTAACATAGTTTAATTCAGTATATCATGCATTTGTTTATCAAATTACAACATTTATTTTCAATTTCTTTATCATGAATAAGGACCTCATCATGAAAGTCTCCACAAATGCTATTAATATCTTGTGAGTGTTCTTGTGTGCAGATTTTAGGTCTTGGTAGGAGCTATCAACATAAAGATTCATCACATTTACACCATACATTATGGGGGTCACAAGAAACTCCTTCCCAAATTAATTTTGGGGGTGTAAATATTTTGCGTGTTACACCTACCATAGTTCTTTATTGTAAAAATTGTATCAAATTAGTATTAATACCTCAGAGGGATATCATTATAACCTCCTTTTGAAGGATATGATTCAATATTTTTTTTTTATTTTTTTTTGTATTTACATGGTGGAATCGATAACCGCCACGAATCCGGGCAGACTATCCAGCTTTTATGGCCACCACAGTATTCTGCGCTGTCCGCCCCGAAAGCCGCCACACAGATCTTCATGCAGTCCGCCCCTATAACCACCATACCACAATCATTTTAAACCTTTTACGCCGCTAAAATCACCAAGAAAGGGACAAGCGTTCAGTCCGACGAGGCTCGAGATTTGAACCTTGGACCTCCGCCCCCTTATGGGGTTTGGATGAACCAATTGGTCTACACCTCGGACCTGATATGATTCAATATTAATGAGAAGGACACCATTTATTTATTTCTTGTATTTATCTTGATGGTTACATGATTTTGTTATTCAATTTGATTTCATATAATTGCATTAGGTGTATGATATTTACATACTACAGTGGTGATCACGGTGGAACTCTTTCCACTTTTCATAATATCATTACTAATTACTTGTTTTCTTGATTTTATTGAATTATAGGTACTGTATCCTTAGTTGAAAATATCACTAGGCGCAAACGTCTCACCCTGGGATGGCCCACAATCATAGTCATCCTACTCAAAGATAGCCTAAAAGTAGAGTTAAAAAAGGTGAGAAACAACACCTTCATCAGATGCAGAATTCACCCGCAAGTTTCTCTATCCCTATTTCCCATGCTATTTGATAAAGAAATGTAAAATTTTTACACTTCAGTAGAGAAAATACATAAATCTTTAAATTTTCAATAGCCTACTCATGACCATCCCTGGGTCATATAGCCCCTATTTCTAGTCGTCCTAACCCCATATGGTCCTTATTTATGACCACCCCTAGTAAGATAGCCTCTACTATAAACCATCCTGCATAGAGATGACCTCTGTTAGCTTGTTTTGTGGATTGTGTACTTGCTGTCTGTGCAAATATTGGTATCTTATTAGAATTTTACAATTTTAGATTTTTGAAACCAAAACATTTTTACTTAGGAATCTAAAAAATTAAATGTCATTTTATGCATTAGCAAAAATATATTAAATTTTCTATGCTTGCAATTATTTTTGCATAAATAAAATGATCCCACACACATCACACACCATATTAAACATCAATGAGTTGGAATTCACATCCAACCTTTTATCAAGACCAATGACGGTGGCTTTCATCTCCTATTGTGGTTATTTCGTACCCTATTGTGGCCAAGGCTAGTCCAAGAACTATCATAGTGAGGACTAATAGGACCTGGGCTCCCTCATCAAGTTTGGAATTCATCACCAAATATTGGTGGGTTTAATAGCTTGGACTTCATCACCAAGTCAGTGTGTGAGAGCATACATCAATGAAAGCAAAAAAATAACAAATCAAAACACACCAAACAATTTAGGACTCACAAAGAAATTTTTAAATGAGATAATAATTTTGTACTTTATTTTTTCCTTTATTTTTTACTTAATCAACACATAATAATTACTACATGTAGCCATGCTCAATCACAAGATGATGCTACAAAGAATTTACAAGGAGGCCTAGAACAACTCTGCTATAGTACAACAAACTTGCTCATGCCTGAACAACAACCTATAAACCACCGTGATGATAATTCCAATCATGGAGGATCTAACCATTGAGGTAACCCTACTAGGAGGACACCTATGAGATCTCCACATGATCAAGAAGAGGATATTATTAGACCATTCCCATCTCGTGCTATCTCTATACATGATTCACCCATTGAGGCTATAGGGGAGTGGCACAAATCTGTATCCCCAATAAATTTGCACACCCATATGAGTATGGTATGGGATATATACCTCTACCTAGCTTAGATGAGTGGGCTAATCTACCCAATAATCCTTTTATGAGTAGGAAGTTTAACCATATAGACATGTATGGTGATCGGGCTACTCATAGAGTTTCCTATTTTGTTCATACCCATTTTGAGGATGAGTGATATGAAGGCATAGTGCACCCTATCCTCACATGTGGAGAGTGTTCCACATGGACATGCCATACTCATGCACCATATTTGCATACATGTGACACTCCTAGGGTCGAACATCAAGTCAACATGGCTTACCTAGATCATGGGAAAATGATAGCTACTCCTACCATGCTTACAGAAAGAGCCAAATCCCCTCGTGTCAATACGAGAAATCATAGACCCCACACAACTGATCAACAGATCAATTACCTAGGCCTAATACTAGTAAAAAAGAGCAATTACTCCAAATACAATTGGATGATTTGTAAAAATATAGAGAGCACCTAGACCAAGAACATGCAAAACAACAAAGACTACACCATCAGAGGTTGTATGAACATAGATTGCTTGAAGAAAGGATTTATTAAAAAATATTATGTGAGGAGCAATCACATAGGGTAGCTTATTATGAAATCCCTACACCTAGAACATACATGCAATAACTAACCCAATATGCACTTCACAAAGCTATGATTTACCTCCTAGGGCAATAAAAAACCATCCTCCTACATCTATTCATCATTCTCGATCGTGACAACATCAATTTCTAGATCATCCAAACTATAAGACATATGAAGAGCCAAAACCCGAGTACCAAGGTCTAGGGTATCCTAAGTCATTTTGTGAAGATATGGCTGATGATTACATTCAACCACCTTGATATAATAGAAATATTCCATCTCCACCTCCTAGGAAACTAATTCAAGAGAATGATATCATATCATCTCATGTGTATAAAAGGTCCTTATGAAGTGAATTAAATTAATAGAAAAGCAGGGGATGGGCTACCAAAAACCAATATTATGTAAACTATACAATCAACCCCTTCACCCATCAATTCCTTGTCCTCCTTATCTAGAATATTTTAAAATACCAAAATTGGATAAATTTAAAGGATATGATGATGCACAAGAACATGTAACAAGTTTCATGAACCTTTGCTTCCAGTTGCAAGATGATGATACCTTGTTGTTGAGAACTTTCTTAATAACACTCTCTAGCACAAATTTAGAGTGGTATAATCAATTTCCAATACATAACATCTTAAGCTTCGAACAACTAGCTAACATATTTTTAGAATAATTTTCATTCAACATCAAAAATAAGGCCAACCTAACTGAATTATCAAACCTTCATCAATTTGACGATGAGCCAGTTATGGATTACAAAAATAGGTGGAGAAAGGTAATGTCTAAATTGTCTTTCACCATACCAGTTTTAGAACTTACTCGAATGTTTACAAAAAATTGCTTGAAACAAATCTTGCTTCTTCTTTAGTTGCAACAATACTAAACATTTGAGGAGGCTTTGGTGTAAGCCAAAGTTATCAAGGACATAAAGATCCAAAAATTTGGAAAAAGGAGTGGAAAAAAATCCTTGAAACAACTACACTCAATAGAAATCGGCTTCGGTCAATCAAATTATTTTTAATGTTCCTAAAATGGAGAAAGCACCCCAACAATATAACCATCAGACTCAACCTCCTCCAATTCAATATAATAATCAATGCCAACAAAACCAAGTACAATATTGGCCATACCACACTCCTCGTACTTATACATCACTACCTAAGTCTCTGGCATCCTTTTTCAATTGATAATGTGAGGTAAAGGCCATTACCTTAATTGAGATCCACTTATTAGATCTTGCCTACCCAAAACCTAAAGGGTATAAAGAGGATTTGTATTATGTTTATTACCAAAAAAAGGTCATGATATCCAAGCATGCTATGCATTCAAGAACTTGATACAAGATATGCTAGATAAGAACCAATTACAAATCGACAACCCTCTTGCCCATGACAACCAATAAATGGGTATTTATAAATATCCCTTGTATACTCATGAGGTTAAGGATGATCAGATTAGGCAATTCAATAAAATTCTTATGGATCCATCCACTCAAGCATTCATAGGTATGATCAACATCATGACCATAAAAAGGAGGTATAATCAAGTTGCATCACTTGCAGTGCCTATCCGAATCCCTTTTGTGTCCCAATTTTTGTCAGCTAAAAACACTATTCAAGGTCCACCACCTCCATCGATTATAAAAATCATGAGAAGGCTTATACAAAGCCTAAAAATGACATCAAAAAATATTTCCATATACAAGCTTATCCAAAAATCACCTAGACACAGGGAAGCTCTCATGGGAATATTAAAATCCATCAAGCTTCAGCCTTGAGACCTTAACATGTTTATGAGATTTGTAGGGCATGTGCAAAAATATAAGGAATATTTGGTAACATTTTACGATCATGAAATAAGATAGGTACCTACAAACATAGTGGATTCCCCGTTACATATTATCACTTGTATCAATAGGATACCATATAAGCGAGTACTGATTGATACAGGTTCATCAATAAATATAATAACAACGACTGCTTTGGAACACTTAAACCTTCCAACATAACACATTATCACGTCTACCTTCACACCACAAGCATTCAATGATGCTTTATTCTCAATAGTAGGCACAATAGTCCTACCTATCTAGGTGGGACTAAAGATAATTTTTATATTGTACCATGTGCTAGAAGGAGCAATGCGATATAGTATATTTCTCGGTTGCCCTTGGATTCAGGATATAAAATATGTTTCTTCAATATTACATCAATGTATCAAGTATACACATGAAGGATAAGTTCATATGGTCCCTTTGGATGACAAGTCATTTAAGTACATAAATCATACTAGTAATAAAAAGGAGTTTGTTCTACCTTCCACACATCTGGATATCCGACCAGGTTCCTCTATCAAGCATCCATAACACCCACCAAAATTAGCACCTGTTGATCCACCCATTTTATTACCACCACCTCCACCTACAACATTGGATTCTCTAGATATTCCTTCTTCATCATCGGCTCCCTTGATCGAATAGAAATTGAAGGAACCTATGGAGGACATTCCACCAGTATTCTCCAATGTTTCCATGATAAAAAATTTGATTCCTATGGAAGAGGAAGAATTGCATACCACAAAGGATAACTTACCTCATCCCACATACCTCATATCATCATCGACATCATCCTCACCATTTGGCCATAGATGGTCATGGTATTGGGGGTGCAACCAAAAAAGCCAAGGTGGGTATCTCTAATTTTTATGCAATATTATAGATAGGCACAACAATGAGGGCAAAGAGAGAGATAGAGGTTACAACAATACCAGTAGTAGTTCTACTTTTGCCAACACTATCATTTCTCAAGAGCATAGTTGATGAGGTAGGACTTAGTAGGTTTCCCTAAGTAGTCGTTGAGACAAAATAGGATGTGCTAGAATGATAAGTTGCTAGTCTAGAGGTATCTCTAGATAAGAGTAAAGATCATATTTTTGTCTTGGATGTGGCTTTGGTAGTTTTTTTTTTGTAGATAAGATACTATAGCATTAATATCGGGTTTTACAGGTTGACCCAAAACCTTTTACAAAAATCAGCCTAGGGCTGTTGATGAACATATCCTTACTAAGGATCCTCTATATGTAAAATCTACATGCCGCAAAAGCCATTACATCCGGTAAGGCACATAGCCTATTATCAAAAAGAAACTTCCCATAAAACATTTTGGGTATACCCCAAGAAAACACACATGCATCATAATTACAAAAAATAAATAGACACGGATCCCTTCCTTGAGACAATGGAGAAACAAAAAGTTGTAGACACACATAGCAGAGTATTGAAAAAAACTCCCACAAGCTCTATATTGACAGTTACTCTTAATAATTATTTGGTAATTGCTTTCTTCCGTATATGACATGCTTTGGTACCACATACTATCTTGGCCAATCAACATTAGAGAAGTGAACCTGCTGGCTAGATTTATGGCGGTGGCTATCTGGTGGTCCACGTGGCTTTGGTTCGAAGTCTTATATTGCCATTTATTTCCTTCCCTATGATTATCAACCAACCTCAAATCACTAAAATGACTAGGAGCCATGTTATCTGACATGTGACTATCCCAATTAGTATTTATGGTATTTCCAAGCAGCATCCACAAAGATTGATAGCTCAAATAATTTTTATTGTGAGTCCAATTCAAAAAAGATATGGGAATACTCCTAGCCTTCAAAATTACAGTGCCTTCCCTGTTGGTAAATTCGACTATAATTCTTGGCATTCTTGTTGAATAAGCTCCTCTACTTCACTCGGGACACCGTGTTCCCATTTGAAAAGTTCATCACCATCGACACCCAAATTGGCCAGCTTATCAGAAATTTTGTTAGCTTACCGAAAGACATGTTGGGCTTTTTTATCTTGTCTTCCCTAGAAAAGGATCCTAGCCTCTTCAAAAATTATTTTAATCCTCCAAGGAGGTATTTTCCAATTATTGAGGAGATTTATAACATGCATAGAGTCTCCTTCTATGATCAAATTGCCTTCTAAGTCTTGAGTCATTTGAAGGCCTCTCCACATAGCTCTAGCTTCAGCTTCGTTGTTTGTCCTTGTTCCCAAATATTCAAAAAATACAAGCATCATATTCCCATTATGATCTTGCACAATGCCACCAACACCTGCTCTTCTAGGATTGTCCTTAGTTGCTCCATAAAAATTAAGCTTAAACCAACCCGTAGGAGGTGGAGACCACTTAACATTGGCTTTGGGGTTGACTACCTAGGCATAGACTCATCTAACAAGGTTAAGCTTAAATATTGAGCAATCATGGTCTCCTGTAGATGAGGTTTACAACTATCAAAAGGGATAAGGTTCACATTATTGTTGGCAAAGGATAGGATCCTAGCAATGATAGTTTGATGATCATGGATAGACTCATTAAAGACTCTATGGTTCCTTTCTAAACACACCTGCCAAAGATAGTGATTGAGACAAATTTTCCACATGTATCTAAGTCTTTGGATTGAAAAGAGGTAAGGCCACTAGATGAACAAATCAAGTACGATGGCTTGTTTAACCCATGAAATATTGAAGGCCTGAAAAACCCCACTTAGGACAGTCAAGGAAAAAGGGCACTCAAGGAAAATGTGATAAATGGTCTCCCAATTAGCCCTGCATAGATAACAACGATTAATGATACAAATAACTTTATGCATCATATTATCAATGGTTAGAATTTTTCCTTGGATAACCAGCCAGGAAAATACTACAATTTTTGGAATTAATTTTTTTATCCAAACTAAGTCCTTTTGGAGGATAAAATCCTCGTCATCAAGCAGAAGCTTGTAAGCTGATTTAACAATGAACTGCCCATTTTTCGTAGGAGACCAGGTCACTTGATCTTCCTTGGGTCTCATGGGGATAAACTGTTGCTCAAGAATGTTACAAAGATCATTTGATTCTGTTTGAAATCCCTGAATTCTTATTTGTTTCCACTTCATTCTACCTTTGTCCTCAACCATATAATCGAAGACTTTTCTGCCAATGAGTTCTTTTGTGATATATTTGATTTAGGCTAATTTAGGAAATTGCATCAGTGGTTCATCCTTAGCCTACCTATTATTCCAATAATTTATCCTCTAAACATTGCCTAAAACCCATCTTAAACCTTTTTTGATGATTTCCTTACAATTAAGAATTGCTTTCCAAAAAGCAGAACCTCTGATTGGAACTAAGTAAATTAGAAATTCCATATTTTGAAGATACTTTAATTTGATGATAGCTATCCATTCATTTTCTTCACCAAAAATGAGACACCATGCCTGCTTAGCTAGTAAAGCTAAATTTATATGAGCAATTCTCCTCAGACCTAAGCCCCCATTTTCCTTGGGTCTACACACTTTGGTCCATCCTACAAGGTGTATCCTTTTTTTCTCCTCTAATCCAGTCCATAAAAATTCTTTTTGGAGTTTCTCAATTTTTTGGAAAACCTTCACAGGGGCTTTGAAAATGGAGAGGAAATAGACTGGAATTCTCTAAAGAGAGGCCTTAGTGAGGGTCAACTTTCCTGCTTGAGATAGAATATGACCTTTCCATCCAACAAGTTTTTTTTGAATTTTTTCAATAACCTTGTCCCACATTGACTCTCTCGGAGAACCAATGAAAAGAGGGAGACCAAGATACAAAGTGGGGAGGTTTGCTATATCACACCATAAAATTTTTGCAATCCTTCCTTACCTCTGAATGGGGGTGTTCAAGAAATATAACTTGCTTTTACTGAAATTAACTTTTTGACCAGCAACGTCCTCATAGAGTTGCAGGATGTATTTAATTATTTTGGCCTCAACCACCGATGCCTTAGTCAATATAAGGGTATCATCGACGAATTGTTGGTGAGAAACAACCCTAGTGAGAGATGTTGCCTTGATTCCCGATATTAGCCTTGAACTACAAGCATTTTTGATGGTTCTATCTAAAGCTTCTGCCACAATGATAAATAACATGGGGCTGAGAGGATCCCCCTGTCGAATTCCTCTATGACTTTGAAAGTAATCAATAGTTGTTTCATTAACTAGAATCGAGAACCATGCTTTATAAATACATTCTTTGATGAAATTAACCCATTGGTGGTGAAAACCAAACTTAAGGAGGACAACAATTAGAAAGTCCCAATTTAGCCTATCAAATGCTTTGTTCATATCAAGCTTGAGGGAAAAAATAGACCTGTTAGTCTTATGAGCAGAGTGCAGAGCTTCATGAACTATGATAACTCCATCCAAGATTGACCTACCTTAGACAGAGCTTCCCTGGCATGGATCTATGATGGAGGACATAATATCTCTCATTCTATTTGTAGTGGCTTTAGTTAGGATTTTGTAATAAATATTGCATAGACCGATTGGCCTGAAGTCAACCATAGATCTAGGGGTTTGCTTATTAGGAATTGGAGAAATAAAAGTAGAGTTGATACCTTTTTGGATATGATTGCTTTCTTGGAATTATGTGACAGCAAAAATTACATCCTCACTAACGATGTCCCAAAAAGCTTGATAGAAAAGAGGGGGAAAGTCGTCGGGTCCCAGGGCTTTGTATAGCTCCATGCTAAACAAGGATTCCTTAATTTACCCATCAGAAAATGGAGCTAGAAGCTTAAGGTTTATATCCTCATTTATTATGCTAGGAATATATTGCAAGAGAATACTTTGGCCTCCTCATTGCACTACGATTCTTGACCAAGGATAGAATTGAAAAAGTTACTGCCTCCTTTCTGATTTCTATTAAGTCTTGAGTAATAGAACCATCTGCTTTTTTAAATTTTTTTATCTTGTTATTACTTTTGTTTCTAAGCGTGGTGACATGAAAAAACTTGAAATTTGAATCTCCATATTTCAACTAAAGAGACCTTGATTTTTACCTCCAATAGATTTCATCACAAGCCAAAATGTTATGAAACTCTGCTAGTTTTGTTCGTTCCTCCTGCCTAGTAGTTTCATCAGCATCACCATGTTGGATCCTCTGATAAATTATCTTCAAAATTTCAATAACTTTTTTTTATTTTCAAAGACGTTCCCTCTTTGTTCCAAGTTCGAAGCTTTTCCTTAACAAACTTTAATTTGCCAACAAGTTTAAAAGCTGCACTACCCCTGACAGGCTACTGCCACCACTGACTTAAGTTATCTCTGAAACTGGAATGTTTGATCCACATAGATTGAAATCTTAAAGGTTTATTGAAGGAAAAAGAGTTAGGGATCTCCAAAAAAATGGGATTATGATCAGAGGTAATTTTAGGAAGGGCTTGCAGGGTAGAATCATCGAACAAAGTTGTAGCCTCCTTTGATAGAAAAAACCTATCAAGCCTTTCTTGAATGAGATGACACCCTATCCGCCGATTTCCCATAGTTAGTATGATAGAGAATGGCCAATTGATATGAGAGGTCACCATGATGCAACGAACCATTCAAGATCTAGATGTTGATCATGAAGCAACAACAACACAAGATACAATCATAGGAATAGTTGGGAGAGTCTAGATGATCCAAATGTTACAGGACTAGTTGGTGCAAGTTCATATAGAACTACAAGTAGAAATCAAGTGATAGATGCACTATAAAATGATTTACACATAGTCATACCAATCAATCGATGTCTACCCTCATTGATGAGGACAAGATCATGGACCCACTCCAAGTTTATGATACAAAACTCCCAGTGGTCAATGAACATGTTGTCATTGTCACCTATAGGAGGGAACCACCAAACATAGGCTTCCAAAGATAGCTAAGCCAAATTTTGATGTTGTCTATCTCAATTTTAGAGGATTGGACTAATGTATTTTGTATTATGATGACATAGATGTATTATATGATATTATACACAAATTTTTGATGAGTCAATACATGTCAAGTTTTAGTGACTTATAATGAGGTGTTACTTATGTGATGTGATAATATAATGATGTGTTATTTAATTGTTTTAATATTTTAAGGCTATGTGACGATGATTTAAAGATGCTTAATAATATATGCATTAATTGTTTTTAATTATAAATGATGATGAGAGGTTAAAAATGGATTTGTAGATTAGATGATGATTTGACTTAAGATTAAATATAGATAGATTAGGATAATAATTTATTAATTAATGATGGTTAATTAATAAAATGTTTAAAATGATTGGTTAATTAAAGATGTTGAATTAATAACAAGCTGTTAAAATATTATGAATTGAGATGATTAGAAAAAATAAGAGACACAAAACTTTGCAAACATTTCTTTTGAATATATACAACTATATAGAGAAATATGTTAGCTTTGCCCAAAGGATTTTTAGTTAGCTTTTGCCTTGTCTAGGTGGAATTTTGTCAGATGTTGAGATTTTCCCAAGGGAAAATTTTGTTAGCTTTTCTTTAATACAATATATATACAACTATATACATATATGTACAAGATTTACCTTTAAACAAAGCCTTATGCTTAATTGTTGATTTTAGCCTTCCTTGTTAGTCTTGGGATATTTTGATTTTAGTTTTTCCTTTAAGAAAAGACTTGTGCTTAAAGAAATTTTTATTTTGCCTCCTTTGTTAGCCTCAAGAAGTTTTTGATTTACTATTCCCATTAGCCTTAGGGCATTTTGATTTGAGATTTTCCCTTTAAATAAAGACTCATGCTTAAAATATTGTTGATTTTAACCTAATTTTACTTATAGAGAAGTGTAAGCTATTATGTGAGAAAAAAACAAATGATAATATTGAGAGGGGTATTAGAACCTATGAAACCTCATAGTATTCATTATAAAAGCATTGTCAATATAGAATAATTTGATTTAATTTTGCTATCTGTACCTGTGAACTTCATAGTTTTCATCATATGACAAAAGATATATAGTTTGGAAGACTTTATATATATGATTATGAGGTAAATTATATTAATATTGATGTGCTTCCTATGTCATATTTATATAGAAGTAAGGGCGACGAGTGTGACATATCAACCTCAAACTGGTGTACAAAAGAGCTATGAGAAAAACAAAGAATGATAATGAGATAGGAGAGTGATAGATAGAAATTGATAGAGATAGGTGGTTGCCTAAACCTTGATTTGATTTGCAAAGAGGGGATAGGTAGGATCTTCTTGCATCAATCATCTAGTGCAAAATGCAAGAATCAAATATCCTAACTATGATAATCATTTACATGTTTGTTATGAGTTATTACACCATAGCTCATGTGACCATGAGAGTGATATAACCACCCATCACAAGGACTATGCATGCACTATAGGACAAGGGTAGTTCTAGGAAGAGGTAGAAGTTTGTTATGCCATATTTGGGAATCTATTGTATTTAAATACCTATCATTTAATAATGTAAATTAATAAATATATTGAGTTCTAACATGTGGTATCAGAGCAAGTAGAAGGAAGAACAATCTCTCCTTTTGATCCTCTTTAAGATTTGACATAGAGAAGTCACAAAGAACTCTCTGTTGAAAATATTTTTCAAGGGTAAATAATTCTATAGAAGATTAATTAAGGTTAACATCAAAATAAGAGGTAACCATATTATCCATGAAGCATTCCCACAAAATTTTTAAAAATCAAATTCTTGCTAAGAAAATTTTTAGACTAGAACATAGTAGAAGTGACCTTGGGATAAGAAATTCTTAGAAGATTAGCTTAAGGGAAGTTTTAAGCCACACAAATTTGAATGTGATCAAGCATTTATTAAAATATTGACAAGCAGAAGAAAAGCATATAAGAATAAGCACCATCAAGTGTTCAACAAGTAGAGGAAGGCACCAAGCAAAATAAAAACACCAAGGTTATAGAGCAAAAGCATCTAGAGAATAGAGAAGCCCTCAATGCAATTTTTGCACATATTTTTCCAAAGGGAGCAAAATATAATCATCACGTGGTACCACATTCTTGTATTTTTTTGAAAATAATAAAAAGTAACCACTCGGGAGGTGCACATGAATCAACAAAATGAAAGGGAAAAAAGTGATGGTTTTTACCTAAAATAACACATTTAGCATCTTAGGCATTTCATGACCCAAAGCTTTATACAAGCACTCAATTGAAGACCATAAGAGAGAGTGAAAAAAAAATACAAAGGAAGGCACTCTTCCATTTATAAACATTTTTAGATTCCTTGAAGAGAAGCAATGCAGGGCATATACATCCTAAGTTGAACGTGTATAGCAAGGATGCCAAGCATTCATAAAGTAGATAGCACATCGAGAAAATAGAAAAATTTGAGATGTCTAAACTAGAGACCAATATTAGGCAAGTAAAAAATTGAAGGTATGTATAAAATTATCAAAGTAGTTAATAATATATGATGTACAATGTCATTTTTACCACAAAGGAGTTTAGAAGAAGCTATAGATATAGCGTCTAAAAATGCTACCTATATGCAATGTCTAAAAGAGATTCAACACTAAGTGAGCAAAACGTAAAAAGAATATACACCATACAAGCACACATAGTCATGTCTAGAGATGAATGCAAAGTTTTTAAATAAGGGAAACTAAGACAACATTGAATCTAGAATCCACATCCAACAAGTCAGTATCCTTAAACCCCAATGCTGGAAATACTTCAAGCCTAGTGGGCATCCCAAAGCCAAACCCAAATGCTGAAGAACTTAGGAAGAAAGTTGAGGCATTGGAAAATAAAAATCTCATCTCCCTAACATCATCACTAGGAGCCAAGTGAATCCTACTGAGGGACCATATCGCAGACCAGGGGAATACAAGAAAAAAGGAGAAGATTTGGATGTAGGGGTGGAGATATGTGAAACTCTTCATACTGAGGAATATGGCAGTCTAGTTCTACAAAAAATTACCTCCCCTTAGTTTATTCCTAAACAAACCATGAGCACTGTGAAGTCTCCTATAGATTTTTGCAGTGAAAAAAGAAGAGGGAGAATATCAAATGTTGAGCATCAAAAAATTAAAACTAATAATGACATTGCCAATGGAAAATAGAGAACTTTGTTTCAACAGGTTATTATGGATTCTGAAGATAAAAAATTAGGAAAACCCCCTCAAGGGAGGGGGGGAGGAAGAAATCCCAAACAATCTAAATGAAGTTCCTCTCATGGAACGTGAGAGGCCTCAATGGCCTGCCCAAACACAAGGAAGTCAGTGCAATAAGAAATCAAGTGAATCCAACTATTATCATGTTGCAAGAAACAAAAACTGATGAGATTCAGTAAAAAAAATAGCAAAAAAAATTTGGAATCAAGGGGATATGGTTTGCAAATCAGCCAGAGGAGCATCTGGAGGTCTTATGACTTTGTGGGATCCTCGGATAGTAGAAGGCACCATTATTCAGAAAGATGATAGGGTTATTAGTGTTTTATTTAAGGAAATAAACAACAAGTCATGGATCCTTTCAAATATTTATGCCCCGACTTCAATTCAAGGGAGAACTCTATTGTGGGAGTACTTAGGCAATCTGAGTGAAATCTTCCATAATGTCCCCTGGATTCTAGCCGAGGATTTTAAGACTCCTATTTACCATTTAGACAAAATGGGTGGAAATGGACCACCTATCAGGAGCATGGATGAGTTCAATGACTTTGTGAAATCCAACATGTTGATGGATGTAAAACTTAGAGGAGCAAATTATACCTGGAGCAATCGACGGATAGGGTGTCATTTCATTCAAGAAAGGCTTGACAAGTTTTTTCTATCAAAGGAGGCTATAACTTTGTTTGGTGATTCTACCCTGCAAGCCCTTCCTAAAATTGCCTCTGATCATAATCCCATTTTGTTGGAGATCCCTAACTCTCTGTCCTTCAATAAACCTTTTAGATTTCAATCTATGTGGATCAAACATTCTAGTTTTAGAGATAACTTAAGTTAGTGGTAGCAGCAGCCTATCAGGGGTAGTGCAACTTTTAAAATTACTAGAAAATTAAAATTTGTTAAGGAAAAGCTTCGAAATTGGAACAAAGAGGTCTTTGGGAACCTCTTTGAAAATAAAAAATAGGTTATTGAAAGTTTGAAGATAATTGATCAGAGGATCCAACATGGTGATGTTGATGAAACTACTAGGCAGGAGGAACAAACAAAACTAGCAGAGTTTCATGGCATTTTGGCCCGTGAGGAAATATATTGGAGGTAAAAATCAAGGGCTCTTTGGTTGAAATATGGAGATTCAAATTCCAAGTTTTTTCATGTCACCATGCTTAGAAACAGAAGCAATAACAAGATAAAATTTTTAAAAAAAGTAGATGGTTCTATTACTCAAGACTTAACAGAAATCAGAAAGGAGGTAGTAACTTATTTCAATTCTATCCTTGGTCAGGAATCATAGTGCAATGAGGAGGACAAAGATATTCTCTTGCAATCCATTCCTAGCATAATAAATGAGGATATAAACCTTAAGCTTCTAGCTCCCTTTTCTAATGAGGAAATTAAGGAAACCTTGTTTAGCATGGAGCCAGACAAAGCCACGAGACTCGATGACTTTCCCCCTCGTTTCTATCAAGATTTTTGGGACATCGTAAGTGAGGATGTAATTTCTACTATCAAAGAATTCCAAGCAAGCAATCATATCCCAAAAGGTATCAACTCTACTTTTATTTCTCTAATTCCTAAGAAGCAAACCCCTGAATCTATGGCTAACTTCAAGCCAATCAATCTGTGCAATGTTTCTTACAAGATCCTAACTAAAGCCATTGCAAATAGAATGAGAGATATTCTACCCTACATCATAGATCCATGCCAAGGAAGCTCTATCCAGGGTAGGTCAATCTTGGATGGAGTTATCACAGTTCATGAAGCTCTGCACTCTACTCATAAGACTAACAGGTCTATTTTTTCCCTCAAGCTTGATATGAACAAAGCATTTGATAGGCTAAATTGGGACTTTCTAATTGTTGTCCTCCTTAAGTTTGGTTTTCACCACCAATGGGTTAATTTGATCAAAGAATGTATTTCTAAAGCATGGTTCTTGATTCTAGTTAATGGAACAACTACTGGTTACTTTCAAAGTCATAGAGGAATTCGGTAGGGGGACCCTATCAGCCCCATGTTATTCATCATTATGGCAGAAGCTTTAGGCAGAACCATAAAAAATGCTTGCAGTTCAAGGCTAATATCGGGAATCAAGGCAACATCTCTCACTAGGGCTGTTTCTCACCAACAATTCATCGATGATACCCTTATATTGACTAAGGCATCAGTGGTTGAGGCCAAAATAATTAAATACATCCTGCAACTCTACGAGGATGCTATTGGTTAGAAAGTTAATTTCAGTAAAAGCAAGTTATATTTCTTGAACACCCCCATTCAGAGGCAAGGAAGGATTGCAAAAATTTTAGGGTGTGATATAGCAAACCTCCCCACTTCGTATCTTGGTCTCCCTCTTTTCATTGGTTCTTCAAGAGAGTCAATGTGGGATAGGGTTATTGAAAGAATTCAAAAAAAACTTGTTGGATGGAAAGGTCATCTTCTATCTCAAGCAGGAAATATGACCCTCACTAAGGCCTCTCTTCAGAGCATTCCAGTCTATTTCCTCTCCGTTTTCAAAGCCCTTGTGAAGGTTTTCCAGAAAATTGAGAAACTCCAAAAATAATTTTTATGGACTGGATCAGAGGAGAAAAAAAGGATACACCTTGTAGGATGGACCAAAGTGTGTAGACCCAAGGAAAATGGGGGCTTAGGTATGAGGAGAATTGCTCATATAAATTTAGCTTTACTAGCTAAGCAGGCATGGCGTCTCATTTATGGTGAAGAAAATGAATGGACAACTATCATCAAATGAAAGTATCTTCAAAATATGGAATTTCTAAGTGACTCAGTTCCAATCAGAGGTTTTGCTTTTTGGAAAGCAATTCTTAATTGTAAGGAAATCATCAAAAAAGGTTTAAGATGGGTTTTAGGCAATGGTGAGAGGATAAATTGCTAGAATGATAGGTGGGCTAAGGATGAACCACTGACGCAATATCCTAACTTAGCCCAAATCAGAGATATCACAGAAGAACTCATTGGCAGAAAAGTCTCCGATTATATGGTTGAGGACAGAGGTAGAATGAAGTGGAAACAAATAAGAATTCAGGGATTTCAAGCGGAATCAAATGATCTTTGTAACATTCTCGGGAAACAGTTTATCCCCATGAGACCCAAGGAAGATCAAGTGACCTGGGCTCCTACGGAAAATGGGCAGTTCACTGTTAAATCAGCTTACAAGCTTCTACTTGATGACGAGGATTTTGTCCTCCAAAAGGACTTAGTTTGGATAAAAAATTTAATTCCAAAAATTGCAGTCTTTTCATGGTTGGTTATCCAAGGAAGAATTCTAACCATTGATAATATGATGCGTAAAGGTATTTGTATCACTAATCATTGTTATATGTGCAGGGCTAATTGGGAGACCATTTATCACATTTTCCTTGAGTGCCCTTTTTCCTTGACTATCCTAAGTGGGGTTTTTCAGGCCTTCAATATTTCATGGGTTAAACCAGCCATCGTACTTGATTTGTTCATCTAGTGGCCTTGCCCCTTTTCAAGCCAAAGACTTAGATACATGTGGAAAATTTGTCTCAATCACTATCTTTGGCAGGTGTGGTTAGAAAGGAACCATAGAGTCTTTAATGAGTCTATCCATGATCATCAAACTATCATTGCTAGGATCCTATCCTTTGCCAATGAGAATGTGAACCTTATCCCTTTTGATAGTTGTAAACCTCATCTGCAGGAGACCACGATTGCTCAATATTTAAGCTTAACCTTGTTAGATGAGTTTGTGCCTAGGGTAGTCAACCCCAGAGCCAATGTTAAGTGGTCTCCACCTCCTACGGGTTGGTTTAAGCTTAATTTTGATGGAGCAGCTAAGGACAATCCTGGTAGAGTAGGCACTAGTGGCATTGTGTGAGATCATAATGGGAATATGATGCTTGCATTTTCTAAATATTTGGGAACAAGGACGAACAACGAAGCTGAAGCTAGAGCTATGTGGAGAGGCCTTCAAATGACTCAAGACTTAGAAGGCAATTTGATCATAGAAGGAGACTCTATGCATGTTATAAATCTCCTCAATAATTGGAAAACACCTCCTTGGAGGATTAAAACAATTGTTGAAGAGGCTAGGATCCTTTTCCAGGGAAGACAGGATAGAAAAGCCCAACATGTCTTTTGGGAAGCTAACAAAATTGCTGATAAGCTAGCCAATTTGGGTGTCGATGGTGATGGACTTTTCAAATGGGAACACGGTGTCCCGAGTGAAGTAGAGGAGCTTATTCAACAAGAATGCCAAGAATGATAGTCAAATTTACCAACAGGGAAGGCACTATAAGTTCGAAGGCTAGGAGTATTCCCATCTCTTTTTTGAATTGGACTCACAATAAAAATTATCTGAGCTATCAGTCTTCGTGGATGCTGCTTGGAAATACCACAAAGACTAATGGGGATAGTCACATGTCAGATAACATGGCTCCTAGTCATCTTAGTAATTTGAGGTTGGTTGATAATCACAGGGAAGGAAAGAAATGACAATATAAGACTTCGAACCAAAGCCACGTGGACCACCAGATAGCCACCACCATAAATCTAGCCAGCAGGTTCACTTCTCCAAGGCTGATTGGCCAAGATAGTATGTGGTACCAAAGCATGTCATATACGAAAGAAAGCAATTACCAAAGAATTATTAAGAGTAACTGTCAATACAGAGCTTGTGGGAGTTTTTTCAGTACTATGCTATGTGTGTCTGCAGCTTTTTGTTTCTCCATTGTCTCAAGGAAGGGATCCATGTCTGTTTCTTTTTTGTAATTATGATGCATGTGTGTTTTCTCGGGGTATACCCAAAATGTTGTATGGGAAGTTTCTTTTTGATAACAGGCTATGTGCCTTACCGGATGTAATGGCTTTGGCGGCATGTAGATTTTACATATATAGGATCCTTAGTAAGGATATGTTCATCAACAACCCTGGGCTGATTTTTGTAAAAGGTTTTGGGTCAACCTGTAAAACATGGTATTAATGCTATAGTATCTTATCTACCAAAAAAAAAACATTTAATCTAGAAGCCACAAACTCAAACATGTGAAGAGAACATCGATAGAATTCTATTGACATTTTCTAAAATGTCCAAAATATCAAACTACATTTTCAAATTCAAATTTAAAAATATCATGCTTATTTAAATTTCTAGGGCACATATTATTCATTAAAAAATATTTATTCCTTATTTAATCCTACATTGATAGTGGGGAGGCTCCCTAGAACCTTTAACTACTTTACTTCTTTCATTTATTATTGTAGGTAAAAAGGATAAGCATATCATTTTTTAATATTCTAAATATTCCATAGAGGAAGTATATTCCCTATACTTATTATTTTTGCTTGAAGAGACACCATTTTTCTCATAGTTTGAGGTATCAATTGAATCACAAGTATAGAAATATATATACTCGTCAAAAAAATATTTTTCAAGGCTGATTTAGTGTAATTAAAATTTTTTACTTTTGTGAAAATTTACTATGGCTAGTGGTACACCAAAAATTCTGTTTTCTAATTCCCAACTATTGATGGAAAAAAATTTTGCTACCTAGAAGACCAAAGTAAGAATACAACTCGAATTTGAATAAGTATGGCAAGTTGTAGAAGAAACCATTACCTATCCTACTACAAAAGGTGAAGATAAAACAAAGTTTGATAAAGCATATAGAAAGGCAATGTTAATCATCATGTTTGGAATAGCAGATGAAGTACAAGCATACATTTGAGATTCAACCATGGCCAAATATGCATGGGAGAAACTATAAATAGTTTCTAAAACAAATATTTAGAATCAAATTCTTTTTCTCTAGAGCCAACTCCATTGCTTGAAGATGAAGAGTGGAGAGAAACTCGAATCTTTCATGAGGATAATTGTTGAATTATGAGCATCACTACAAGCATTGGGAGAAAAGGTATCCGATGAAACATTATTTCTAGTTAATTTAAGTTCTCTCCCCTCTCAATACATTGTATTTGTAACAAAATTAAATATCACTAAGAAAACACCAAGCTTTGAAAAGTAGAGTCCTTACGTTCAAGACAAGAAGAAGCATAAGTACTGCTTATTAATAAAAAGGGAAGTAGCCATTAAAAATAAACATGAGATCTCAAGAGTGTTTACAATAAAGAAATAATTCTCAAGGATATACGAATCAAAGAAATGATTCTCAAGGATATCAACAACAAATAAATATTTTTTACACACAAAATATGTGCAAGCTTTGTGGTAGAAGTGGTCACATAGTGAAGGAATGTTGGCATTATCTATTTATAAATGGATATCCTTTGTGAAAGATGAATCAACAACAAGATAAGTCATCATCATACAAGAAAAATAAAAATTAAAAAAAGTACAACAAAATAATGTAGCTAAAGAGAACTAGATTAAAGAAAAAGAAGAAAATGATCACCACAAAAAGAAGAAGAACATATGTTTGGTGCATAACCTTAGTCAAGTTAGCACAATAATGTTTTTCATGAATTCGAAGCAACCAAAAAAATGATAGGTTAATAAAACTGGATCCATCATCCAAAGTGTTATACAAGAAATAATGCAACTAGGGATGTCAAGATCCTAGTTGATCACTCCAAGATACTGGTGAGTCAACAAGAGTGAAGATTACCAAGATACAAAGGCAACTATGACAAGTGCAAGCCATGGGATACCTATAAGACCAAGAGTTTTAATACCTTTTAAAGTGAAGATGGTATGTTCAAAATTAAATTTTTTTCCACTCATTTTCCTAGGTACGAAGAAAAATATTTACATGATGAATGACCTATTGTGAGAAGAGGTTTGAAGAAGCATGGCATAGCTTGCAAACTCAATCTTGTTAAGATAATATTATTTATTTTTACAAATCACAAAATGAGATATCCTTACATCATTATCAAATCCTAAGATCTCATAAAACTCTTGTCAAGGAGTGTACCAACACTACAAGCAATCAAGATACTAAATGATAAGATGCATTGTGATATCATTAAAATTGACAACATAATATGAAATAAAGGAATATTTTTTAGACAACATCAATAGTTGTCAAGCCCTAAAGGTTCAAATCTAAAGGTTTTTGAGCACTTGATGGATTGCTATATTCTTGTTCCAGGAAAAACTATGGTATCCATGGGATCAATTAAGGGACAAAGGATGTATGCATAATTGCTAACGATTGTATTCAAACATGCATCCTATTTATTATATCAAAGAACTTATGATAAAAAGATAAATTGCTAAGAATATATAATTTGATCACAATAGAAGAAATGAAAAGTAAAACAAATCATACACTATTGTCTTCCCATCACATGCAAGACAAAATTTGATGACCACTCAATTGAATTGTCAACACAAATACATGGTAGCACATCCTTCACATAAAGACATTGGAGGAAGCACATATTTATTGCATTAAATTTACAAGTATTAAATTTTGAATAACTATTTATAATATATGTATTTTTGGGGTGTAATATTGATGGAACCTTATACTCATTTTTTAGTAAGTAGTCTACATTGAGGGGGGGATTTCTCTCTCAAATTCCAACATCACCCTAGAATATTTCATCAAATAAGAAGCCAAGAGTTTGAGCAGGAGCTAAGATTATGATGGAATAGGGAGGATATATTAGGAGTTATTACATCATAGCCCATGTGACCATGAGAGTGATATAACCACCCATCACAAGGACTATGCATGCACTATAATACAAGGGTAGTTGTAGACTCGAAATTTTTGCACCCCTTTTCTTTAGACTAATAAAATTTACACCTAAAAGGGGGATGTAAAATAGGGGATATACACCTCAGATGAGAGACACTTGTGTGGTACCCTCTTTGGTGATTGTCGATGAATTGTGGTGGGTTCACTAAGGAATATTTAAAGACTGTTCCTGAGTCTATGTAATGTGAAATGTTTGGTTTGTTTTTTAATTGAAATACACCTATGTTTTGGGTAAAATGCAACTAAGCCTATGCTATATGTATTTTTAGCTTCCTTGCGATCAACACACAAAATGAATAAGATGCTTTTAGACTAAATACAATAAAAATTTAATTCTATATATGTATGTGTGTGTGTGTATTTTCTTTGTTTATATCTTAAAATTGATCCAGATATGTAAAACAAATGCAAATAAGTAGAAAAACAGAGTAATTTTAACTTAGAATTAATTATATTGGATACTTTACCTAACCAGAAGCTTGCACAGAGTGAATCTGCATTTGAATCAAATCCACGTGAATGAATCCCCGCCTTAAATCCATGCCTCTAGTTGAGCATATTTATAGAAAATTCTGCAATCAATCATGTAGGGACACTAAAAATTGTAGTTAGTGCTGGGGTATTTTCTTGGGCCACTGCATGATGAATCCTCAATAGTGTGGTAGTTAAATCCTCTCAGCATCTTTAACAAACCATAGATAAAAAGTATAAATTGTAAGCTTTATTCAAGATCTGATATAAATTGGAAGGAAACAACTAAAACATGTAAAATAAGAATACTATGAAATATTAAATGACTAGCCAATATGCAAGGATAGATCTGCAAGTAAGGAATTACCCCCAATACAAGGACAATATAGATCCATACTTGCATATGAATCCATGCCACATATCTATGGTTTTGATCATGCAAATTCATGAAAATATTGCTGAAAAGTTGCTCAGGATAAATCTGCACTTCTACTTGTGCGGATTCATCAAATTTGTGCTTCTGATTAGGTTAATTCGTGATACTAAAAATGTAGATGTAAGATGTAAATTAAAATTCCATGCAAATATAATTATGAGAATTTCATGTGCTCACAGTGGGGGTACACTTTTTGGATGCTAATGGTCGAAGCAACAAGGTGTACAAAGTAGATCCAAGCTCCAAGTTTGATCCTCCACCTACAAGAAAGTAACTTAAACAATGCAAAATGACCATTCAAAATTGGTTGAGGGGCGGAATGCTACTTTTAAAAACTTCAAGGAGTTTAGGAGTTGCGCAATTAGGGGGTTAGTTGCCATTTTTGTTAATTAAAGTTGGTGTTTTTCCATTCTAAGCAAATCCACGTGATGAAATTTTTGATCACATGGATTCATGAAATTTGCAGGATTGGGCTAATTTTAGACTCATAAGAAAATCCAATAAATTTCAACAAATTACCTGTTTGCTTATTTTGGATGAATCATTGCAAACCATTTTTTGATCACACGAATTCGCTAAAACAAGAAAAATATAAAATGTAGTAAGTAAACAACTTTGATGGTGTTAGAGAGAAAAAAGGTGGGATGAGGGATGAACTTATATGAGTTAGGGGGTGGGGATTTTGAAGCGTATCAAAATTTCTTGTCTACATTTTGCCCTCTCTTTAGTGCATTTATGAGCATTAAATCCATTCAAGAAAGATACAGATGCTTAAGATAAAATTAAAGCTAACAAAAAAGGAATAGATGGTTTTTATGGAATGTTAGCATGAAAATGTTTGTTTAGAAAAGTTTATTATATATATATATACATGCAAATCGAGGCATGAAAATTAAAGATTTAATTTTTTGGGTATGGTGCCCCCTCGATTTTCGTGAAGAGTGTGGAATTCTTCATGGAACTTGAAATCACAATTAAAAAAATTAATTAGCAAAAATGAACGGGGTGGGAGGGTTAAAATAGGATTTTGGGGAAAACCCTAATTCATTTTTATAATGCAGTTTCCTAAATTGAGCTCTAGAGAAAAATGGAGCTTCTAACTCACAAAGTAGATGAGGTGCACATGGGGGACAACTGAGCTGGACCGAGAGTGTGGGTAAGGATTTCTTAACCATTTTTGCTAAATTTTTATGATTTTTTTGTGAATTTTTAGTATTTTTTTTGAATTTTTTGCACACGTACGGTGGGAGTGAATCTGCATCGTGGGTTCGCTCAGTGAGGGTTTTTGCAAATGCGCATGTGACTAGGCACGAACTCATGAATTTACATGTATCCTAGTGGGGATACTCAAGAATCACACAAATTTGCAAAAACTATTTTTGCAACACAAAAATATCTTGTAATTAATCTTTTGATGATTTAATAAATATGATGAACTAATTATATTTAATGTTTGATATTTTTACTTGCAGTATGACACTCTTGAGAATTGAGAATTGTGGAATGGGAACTTTTATGACTAGGTGAGAGCTTTTATTAATAGTGTAGAGAGGGGCACACTAGAGCGGGTGGGACTGTTGCATGTAGTAGAGATGCCTAATATTGTAGTAGATATTGCTCTATTGATTGCATTGGTAGAGTAGTGGTACCTAGAATTGTCCACATTTTGGTTACCTATAGGTGATATGACAATCACCTTAGAGGACATCTACAAGATTCTACACATTTTAAACAAGGGTCAAAATTTATATTTAGCACAATTATAGGAGCGAGCCTTAAAGTAGTTTATTGAGAATCCTTGGTTTCTGGTGGAGAAGAGTGGGATTAGCATAGAGTAGATGACAAATACTCATGGGGTTTCTATGTTGACCATGTTACCGAGTGGAGTAGTTATTGGACTACTCATTTTCCACATGAGCAGGTGCCATTTACCATAGAGTCTAGCAGGGGTTGTGGTAGATATGAGAGATAGAGATGCAATTTTTGTGGGACCTATATGTTTTATGCCGTTTGTACCATACATTATATAATTTCGTGTACAAGCACCATATTTACATTGTTCTCACCACCCTAATCTAGGTGTGGAGTTTGGAGCATATAGTTATGAGGAGGTCTCCAAGATTACCACATGAGGGTGTAGATGTGGAACATATGGTTGCTTTTCGATGGGGGCCTTCAGGAGGAGTGAGAGGAGCGAAGGGTGGGCTAGATACGATGAGGAAAGCAATAGATGGTCTAAGGCCTTGATGGATCACATGGAGACCATGGTGCATGTATCCATATTGAGATGAGGATCACATAGAGCTAGCTCAAGTACATCGAGTTCGATGATTACAATAAAAGAAGGGTAAGGTGGAGCTCCATCATTATGATTGGGTGTTGCACCAGTTTAGAGAGAGGTAGTGCATACTGGAGTGAAGATACTGATGACTATGATAGGTGATACAAGATATAGCAGGTGTGGGATATGTTCTTGATATTATTGAGTTTAGAGAGTCGAATGAGGATGATCCTCTACTTGTGAGCCCTAGAGTGGATGACATTGGTATCGATAATGGGTATCATCGGTGGTACCAAGACTTGAGGCTTAAGAGGATAATGTTCCATACATATTGAACACCTTGAGAAGTCATAGGCCATTAGCTATAGTGGAGGGTGTGGTAGATGAGGCATCAGAGAGACATAGAGATTACAGCATGGGGATAGCTCTAGATTGGGATAGTGGGGTATGTGCAGACCTAGAGTGAGGGGAGGACTCTTGATATAGGGAATATTACTCGATGGGATACATCATAGTATAAGGGGACATCCTAAAAGGTAGAGGTCTCATGATAAGAGGAGAGTTATCATCAAGAGGATATGCCACAAAATTCATAGAGTGATGTGGAGATGAGGGAGGTAGGTGGTGGGGATCGTGATTGGTTGGATAAGCTAGAGAGGGAGATGGAGGCTCAGAATACTAAGATAGAAATTCTAAGGACTCAAGTGGATACTCAATCGAGGCACATACAAATAGTTGAGACTCATTGACGTAGGCACAAGCTCAATTATAGGAGTAGGCAAGGACCATATTATCCATGAGTAGTTCATCCAATTCTATAGGTAGTAGCCTACATCGCTATCTCTAGGATGAGTTACTAGTGGCACAGTCAGAGGTGACATTAGTGGCTCAATGAGAGAAATTCTATTAAACTCTCTACTTCCATCTAGTTCTAGAGGGTCAAATGATGATTTTATCGTCCGATTTGGTTTTTTTTAATCGTACTCGATTGACATCCTAGAAAGTGTTCAAAGTAATGCAATTTCAGATGCCTAGACCACCACTATATGAGGATAAGAGCTCTAGGGGATGATATGCCAAGATTTATTATTGAGGCATACTTCCCTAGTGACTAATTAAGTTGATTTTTTGATTGTGCCATACCAGTCTACTCTTATAAACTCGTAGATTTTCTTGAGAGTAACACCATACAACTACTTTTATTGCTTCTTTTATGTTTTATGCAAATGCAAAATTTTTTTGTTGTTTTTTATGATTTTACATAATAATGCTTATGGTCATGTTTGATTTCTAATGCACTTTGATCATGCTAGTCAAGATACCATTGTAGGAGAATGAGATGTGATTTGATGTAATGTGATTGATATTTGTAAAGTGATGTAATTTGATATTTCTAATGTAATTGATATTTTTAGAAAAAGTGTGTTGGGAAATATCCCCTTACGATTTTTTTATTCAGTAATAGACCTCGAGGATGCGTGCTTGTATATGATCCTAAAATGGAGGCTATCTTTCACATGTGGCCATGAAGCGGATCCTATGCGAGGTTTGGTTGTTATGCTGACATCAAAGGGTTATGATCTAGAAGGTGTTTGAAATTGATGTTTGAATATGACATGGTTGGTAATAAGTAGTGTATAACCTTAAGTTTAATTTTGATTTAAAACTTAAAGGAAATAATACATAGTATGAGTGACGGAGCATAAATAATGGTGTAGAGATCTTGTGCTACGTATAAGATTCCTAGTGTGAAGTGAGTGTGAGAATTTGAATAGGGTTATCTCATGCCATCATCGCAAAGTATTTATGAAACTATATGACCAAACAATTATGTATTATCAATGCAATGTTTTTGTATGAAAAACACTTATGCAATATGATAAAGCAAATGATTGAGAATGCATTGTACTAAAGTAGTAGATATGAAATGCAACCCTCAATTATGTATTATAATAGTCATACATATCCATGAAGATATAGTGACTTTAGCAAATCAAGTCTCAAGGAGAATCTTGGTTATTTCTAAGATGGATTTAGGTTTATCAAGAACAGGTGTGTGTGATTCATGCATTATTTTCCCATCTTGATCTTAATTATGATGCAAATATCTCAAGGATAAAATGTGTGTGCTTATGAAATTCATTTACCAATTATAAGTAGGGTAATAATGCAAATCAATATTAAGAACCATTATGTGTGCAAATTAAGAATTCATTTACCTTGATTTTGTATGTGGTTCGACTTAACTGCTTTGTAATATAAGCCACCAAAAGCTAGCTCATATGTAAGTAGATATTGGTCCATACAAATTAAGATTTCTAATATGATAGACATGTCGCCATGCGTAAGACTACCCCATTTTCGAGCGGATTTCATTCAACCCATTTTTGTAATGGATATCATCACATGGCTTTTGAATAACTAATTATTTTAGGGATTCAAGCTCATTACCCCTTTTTTTATTTTGATTCCTTTGATTGGGAATTCTTGATCATTTCTTGATGATAAAAAAATGGGATTTATTTACCTTTTTATTTTTATTTTTATTATTGGGGGATAGTTGCTCATTTTTTTGGAAGAGCAAGAGATTTTATTTGTTCGGGTAGGGGGAGCTTGTCCTTTTGTCAATTCTCAGTATTCTAGACCATGTGCATAATAGGATAGCAAGGGAAACCTTTCATTTAAGGGGCAAGGACTACTATGTAGTATCATATTTCCTTGTGTAAAATCATATTTAAAATGTGTAAATGTGTTTTGGTTCAAAAGTGGTAAGATTGATTCCCAAAACTCAAAATTTTCTTAGTGAGAAATAGTGGTTTTGGTTCAAGAGAGATTTTTAATCAATATCCAAAATCAAGATTTATTAAAATATGAATCCTGTGAGTGGTTCAAGATAAAATCTTAATCATTTCAAAGAAAAGACTAAGATTGACTATGAATCTTGATAGTACCTGCCTGATATTAAACAATATAATAATTGGATGTGAAATTTTGACATATGCAATTGAACTAAACAATCTTTGGGAAATGTAAAAAATGTAGCTACTTGATAGGTGATTTATGTAAGATGAGTAAATCTATAGAATAAATTTTATGTAAAATGATAGATGCAATAAAATACTATATGTACAAAATGCAATATGGTTATGTATACTGGTGAGACATAATTTTATGCATAGTAACTTTTAAGGTGCATTATGTTCATTGGCTCCTTAATATCTACACCTGATCCAAATTTAAAGGTTATGATGAATGGTCCTAACCAATTCAGTTAAAATTTACCTTTAAGATCTATTAAAGCATTATTGTTTTTTATTTGATTTAAGAACCAAGTCACCAACCCCAAAATATCTAGTATGAAATTTCTTTGAGTATGATATTTTAAGTTTTTCTTGATAAGCGCAAAGATGCTTTAAGGCATTTTTACGCTTTTCATATAATAATTCTAGTTGACTTAATCATCCAGCACAATATTCATCTTCGACTTTAGCATCTTGAAGTAGAGGACCTAAAGATGGTACTTCAAGATCAAAGGGAAAAATGACTTCGGTGCCATAGATCAAGATAAAAGGGGAAGCACCTATAGGGGTTTGAACACTGGTCTACTAAGCCCATAAGGCTGGATATAACTGAATATGCCAATCTCAACATAACTTATTAACCAAACTTTTTAAGATTTTGATTAAAGTTTTGTTAGATGCTTCTACTTGGACATTGCCTAGTGAATAATAAGGAGTAGACCATCTATGTTGGATTTTATATTTTGCACAAAGTTTTTTCATATCCTTATTTTTGAAGAAGTTCCATTGTCTAAAATAACTATAGAGGGAATCCCAAATATACATATGATTTGATTAAAAATAAATTTAGAGACTTGGGTCCATGTACAAGAAGCCAATGGCATGGATTCTACCCATTTTGTAAAATAATAATTTCTCATTATTATAAACTTATGACCATCAAATGAAATTGGATTAACCTTCCCAATAATATCAAGGTCCCATTTGAAGGGTCAAGGGGAAGAAATGGTTTGAAGATCCTGAGCAAGAGCATGAACAATATTTGAATATTGTTGACACTTATCATGTTGACACACATAATAATTTGCATCCTTCTCCATGGAAACCCATTCGTAGGAGCGTTTTGGCTATTGCACTTCCACTAAAGTGGCCTTTGCAAGATCCATCATGCACTTCAATTAGTGCCTTTTGATATTCTTCTATGTTGAGGAATATTAGAAGAATGCCTTCAAAATACCTCTTATAAAGGATATTTCCTATCATGATGAAGCGAACAACTCGTTTACGTAGGAGTCTACATTGGTTTCTGTCTAAACCATTTGGAAATGAGCCATTCTAGAGAAAATTAATGATATCCATATACCACAATTATGATGATGTTTATCTAATTATAAATATATCCAAGGGTGTTAAACTAGATTCTAATGAGATAGGCTCTCAAAGTTGATGAATGATAATAGTAGCATGATCATCATCCAAGCCCTAAGGGATGAGGGAAGTGACTATTACCATAGCATATATAGAACGGTTACTAGTGCGAGGGATAGCTTGAATAACAACCTCAAATAAATACATAAGATTTTGGATGAATTCTTTATAAGGATGGAGTTTCTCATCTCAAGTTTGGTAAACATTATAAATTTGGTTTACCACAAGTTGTGAGTCTCCAAAAATAGATAAAATTTTAATATTTAGGGCTAGAGCTACGCGTAAGCCAAGGATTAAAGCTTCGTACTCTATTGTGTTATTTGTATAAGCAAATTGGAGTTTAAATGAAAAGTGAATCAATTGTTTTTTGGAGACACCAATATAATTCCTGCACCTATGCCACTCATACAATGAGCTCCATCAAAGAATAGAGACCAAGAGTCCGAATGATCATCGTCTATATTAAGATATTCATCTGGAAACTCTATGGTTAAAGGATGAGTGGATTCAAGAGTAGTAGCAATTTGATTAGCTATAAATTGTCCTTTAATGGAATCTGGTTAATGAAAGTTAGATCAAATTCACTTAAAGAGAGGACCCATTTTGCTATGCATATTGATAGGTAGGGTCTACTCATAAAAAAATGTAGTGGATTGATTTTTTCTATGATGAATGTTCTTTGACTAAGCATATAGTAATACCATTTTTGTATAGAAAACACAACAAGAAGGAAAATATTTTCTAAGGGTGTGTAGCAAGTTTTGTAACTTACTAAAACTCTACTAATATAGTAAATTGCTTGCTATTTCTTTTCCTCATCATTTTCGGTGAGCATTGCCCCTAATGCAATCTCTAAAGTAGAGATGTATAATATGAAAGAGAGTTCCAATTTAGGAGGAACAAGTACAAGTGGGGTAAGTAAGTACTTTTTGAGAGATTCAAAAGCTTATTGACACTCAACATACCAATTGAAAGGGGTACCTTTCTTAAGTGATAGCTTTAGCGGTATTACATTAGGAGATAGAGACCAAAGTAATAGAACATCTAATTGAATGAATAGAATTGATACAAAATAAGGTGAAACATGGTCCCCTTCATATAGGAAGAAAGGTTCCTTGGTCAACACTCCAACTAGTTGTACAAGGGGACACCTTGCACACCTACAACATGCATAATGACACTTGTGCATATGTTGCTTCTTCCCCAAGTAACTAGATAACTTCCCCCTAAAGTAATATAATGTCCTAACTATGTACCTTAGGTACATTACATAATATCACCCAAATGATGTAATATACTCTAACACCCCCATGTATTACATTTATTTGGGTATGATATTCCTTTGAACTGTATAGATGATATTTTGATTTTTGGATTTTTGAAATTTGATCTTTTCAAGTGCTTTTGTAAAGATGTTTGCTATCTGATCTTCTGTAGGCACATAATTGAGGATGATGTGTTTATTCTAAAAATGTTCCATGATGAAATGATATTGTACTTCAATATGATTTTTTCTTTCATGTATAATTGTATTATTTATCAGGTTTAGTACTCCTTGATTGTCATAGAATATCATGGTTGGAGCTCGTTTAATTCCCATGCGACTAGTATGTATTGTATTCATAGAGCTTCAGAGGTGGCATCTCTTACTGCTTGATATTCTACTTAAATTGATGATTGTGCTACTGTATGTTGTTACTTGTTGTCCCAAGATATGGATCTTGATCCGAGGTAGAAAACATATCCTGAAGTATATTTTCTATCATCAATGGATCCAACATAGTCCGAGTTTGAGTATCCCTATAGAAAAAATCCTTTGACATATTTTAAATAGGTTAGTCCATAGTCGGTAGTCTTATTGATATATTGTAGTATCCTTTTTGTATATTTTCAATGATTTTCTTTTGGTTCTTGCATGAACCATGATAGATAATTTACTACAATGGCAATATCTGGATGGCTATTTTTTAAGTATAGAAGACTTCTAATCAATTGATGATATATTTTTTCTGAAATTGGTGGTGTTCCATAATTTTTAGATGGTTGAATCCCTTGTTCCATTGGTGTATCTTTAGGTTTGCATTCTTTCATTTAGTATTTTTCTAGAAGGGCTTTTTCATATTTTTATTGAGTGATTACTATTCTATCCTCTCCTTGATAAATTTATAGACCAAGAAAATAACTCATTAACCCTACATCTATAATTTCAAATACCTTTTCTAGATCCTTTTTTATATCTCTTATAATTTTTTATGAGCTTTGAGTAATCACAATGTCATCAAAATATACTATGAGAATCAATATATCATTTCCAATTTTCTTGGTATATATACTAGGGTCTGATGAACTTCTCTTGAAGTTATGTTATAGTAGATGATTGTTGATATTTATATTCTAGGCTCTAGGAGATTTTTTTTTTAAGAGAAAAACCCCTTGTAGAGGCACATTAGTCTGAGAGACCATGAACAGGGGGTTCTACACCGTCAAATTCACTTGAGGGTCACACCCGACCCTGCCCACACCAACATTATCAATTGGATTTTGGATACCCAATTCAGATTTTTGGTAGGGTGGAGATTTGAACCTGGGACCTCCCTTGGAGGATTTCCCTCTCCTCTTCAACTCACCTACAACACCTGGGTCTCTAGAAGATTTCTTTAAACCATATAAATATTTATTTAATTTGCATACCTTATCTTCTTGTCCCTGAGTGAGAAAGCCTTTTGGTTGTAATATATAGACTTCTTCTTCTAAGTCATCGTTAAGAAAGGTGCTTTTTACATCCATATTATGAAGTTTCCATCCCTGATGTGCCACCAGTGTGCATATTGTTCTTATAGTAGTCATCCTTGTTGTTGGTGTGAATGTTTCTTCATAGTATATTCCTTTTGTTTGAGTATATACTTTTACCACTAATTGAGCCTTGTATTTGTCTAGTGTTCTATCTGCTCTGTATTTGATCTTGTAAACCCATTTACATCCTACTACCCTTTTTCCAAGGGGTAATTCCACTAGATTCCATGTTTTATTATTTTTAAGTGACATCTATTCAAATTCTATGGATGCTTTCTAGTGTGAATCATTTAGTTCCTCTAGTGTTGATGTTGGTTTTGCTATATTACCCAACATACCTCTATTCATTCTGGTTATGCTGCAAGTTTGAGGTCTTGTAGTAGTAAGATCTAGCATCCTTTCTATATTTGATTCTTTTACTGTATATCTGAGACATATTGGTTCTCTTCTAGGAGATTTTGTACCTTGTTATTGAGATTTTTATTTTGACTCTTCACTTATTGTATTTTCTTCGGATAGATCTAAAAGAACTTATGTGTCATCACTGGATTTTCCTATGTCAACTTTGAATTTTTTTATCAAAGAATACATCTCTACTAATGTAGACCTTTTATATAGATGGATCTAGTATTCTGTATCTTGTAGATTCATTATCATAACCAACAAATATCCCTATCATGGTTTTGTCATCTATTTTAGTTCTCTTCTATTTTGGAATATGCATATAGGCTTTACATCTAAAGATTTTTAATTTCTCTATGTTGGGCTTCTATCTTGACCATACTTCTTTCGGTGTAATATGTTTAAGTACTCTTGTAGGTAGCCTATTTTGTATGTATATTGTTGTTTGTACCACTTCTTACCAATATTGGTGATCAAGTTGTGCCTCTTTCAACATGCACCTAACCAATTCCATTATTGACTTGTTTCTTCTTTCTGCAATTCCATTATGTTGAGGTGAATATGATGTAGTGAGTTGTCTTTTAATTCCATTTTCTTATAAAAATAAGTCAAACTCTTTAGAAATAAATTCTCCTTCTTTGTATGAACAAAGTGCTTTTATAGTCTTTCTAGATTATTTCTTTACTTTGAGTTTGAATTGTAAGCAAATAAGACAACACCGAATAATAAAATAATGAAACAAACAATTGCAATGAAAATAATTTCTTTGTATTAATTTTGAATGGAGCCTTGATCTCCGTTTACAATGATTTTTCTCCAAATGTGCAAGGTTATGATTACAACATGCTTGTTTCTCAGATTATAATAGACATAAAAAATGAGGAAATGCCCCTTTTCACCAAATACAAATGCCAATGGTGTCTTTGATCTTCTCTACTACAACCAAGAGGTGAGTGGGCTTGTGTATCCTGTGATGGACCACTCTAGATTCAACACCCGCTCTAGATACCTATTTCCTACACAAATAAAGAAATCAAATGAAGGTTTAGTAGCACGTTTAGATGTGATTGAAGATCAAAAATATGAATAAAACCCTCAAATGTACGTTTGCATAAAACACAAAAAAGTAGATCTAAAATGCGTTACCAATAAAAATCGTTCAAAACTTACAAATCTAATTTGTGCCTTTTGATACTTTCGATATGTCTTGGGTAACTACGGGGTGTATTTTTTTGACTAATTAATCATGAATGATATGGTTAGGAGATTATGTATTGAGTGGTTGTGATTGTGTAACCATAGATTTGGCAGTTGAGGTTGAGCGGTAGAATATTCAAAAAATGCACTCTTGGACATCGAATCTCAGATCTCCTCGAGATGCGTGTGAGATCTTGGTATGATTTTGGTAGCATTATGGTGTGTATTCTTGACCTACTTTGTTTGATGTGGTGGTGCTCATTTTATAGGTAATTTTAGGGCTTTGGAGGGCATGCCAAGGCTACCATGTGGCAGGTTGAGTTAGAGTGAGTCACTTAGAGTGCTCCACTTAACTAGGGTGATGTGGCTAATGGGTGAGTGCAAGTGAAGTGCAATGTGGAGGATGAGTGAGTGCAACTTGGGTGATGTGTCTTGATGAGTGAGTGGTGACTAGGACACATATCTCATGGGGAGATATGATAACCTAGGTGGATTTTCTAAATTTAATAAAAATCTAGAAAAAGTAATTATGTGCATGATTTTATATGTCTAAGTTTGGACTTAGACATACATATTTTACTATGAAAATTTGTGTGGTGGTATGCAAATGGTGTTTTTGTGAGTGTCTAGGTTTTTGGTGTCTACAGATGCCCCTTTTTGTACCATGTTGTGTAAAACACAATGTGGTGCAAAAACAAAAGACACCTATCTTTATTGGATGAATGGACTCAAATTTGCTCGATGCTTAAGAATGGATGCTTTTTGAAAATTTTGATTTGTTTGCTTACCCCCTCAATTGGTGAATGGATAAATGATGAAACCCAGCAGCCAATTGACCAAATATTGATGATGAAAGGAGGTGGATGATTTCATGATATAGATGCAATGTATGTAAATGTAGACATTGAAATCAACTTGATGCCCCAATTTGGAATGTTTTTTTGTTGTAAATTTACCTTTGGTTTTGATGATGCTCAAAATATTGTGGTAAAAAAATATTAAAAAATGTTTGGGAGTTCTAGTGCCCAAGCAATTGTTGGTTATTCCTACCAAATGTGATGGTGTTAGGAACTAGGTGCTCTAGGAATTCAACACTCTAGTGATTTGTGATAATAACCAAATGTGATTTGATTGTTTTCCACTTTTTTAACCCAACAAAAAGGACTAAGGATGACATTTTGCAAATTTTTGACATAGCTACACTCAAAATATGAGGGATCAACCTTTTTTAAATGCTACATGTGAGGGTGTTTGATGATTTTAAGTAAGCTTCCTTATTGTAAATTATCCATCCGACAAAATTTTATGGATTGCCAATCACTACAACCACTAGGTATGTAGGGTAGTTCACTAATTACGAGGCTCACTTCATGTTGATGAGTTTGATGCATAATGATGGTGATAATGATTATGAAAATAATTATGATTATGATGAGGTTGTGGGTTAGTTTAGTGTGTTTTTTTAAACCGCACACTCTGTGGTTGGTGTTGTCAACCTCGGGTTAAGCGATTATGTGAGCCCCAAAAAATGCTAGATGCACATTTTGGCATGCAAAAGTTAGCTATAAATAGTTGACCTAACAATTTATTTTCATTTTGTGTCTAACTGTTGAGTGATGGAGGTGGTGGGTGAGCTTGGCAGAGCGGGTGGCAGGATGGAGGGTGCAAGATCAGCTGGAGCAGAAGGTAGAGTTTCCTATACAGAGGTAGGTTTCCAAAGCCCTTTATTTATCTATTTATGATTTGTTTTTTTCTTTTTTGCAACCACTAAGAGGGGTTGGTACAATGTTTTTTTTTTGCAACCACTAAGAGGGGCTAGTAAAATTTTATTTATTTATTTTTGTTTTTGTTTGCAACCACTAAGAGGGGTTGGTAAAATGTTTTTTTTTTGTTTGTAACCACTAAGAGGGGTTGGTAAAATGTTTGTTTTTTATTTGCAACCACTAAAAGATGTTGGTAAAATGTTTTTTTTGTTTGCAACCACTAAAAGAGGTTGGTAAAATGTTTTTTTTTTTTGCAACCACTAAGAGGGGTTGGTAATTTTTGTTTTTGTTTTTGTTTTGAAGATGAAAGTGATTTGTTTTTATGCATAAAGTGGTAATGTGATTTTTTTTTTGTTTTTTATTTTTTGAAATGCAACGAAATGTTGTTTTTTTTTAAACGCATGACAAATGTGTGTGATTTTTTGAAAAAATGTGTGTTTTTTTAAATCAATGATTTATATTTTTCTTTGCTTTGTAGATGATGTTTATTGTTGTGCAACACAAATGGCCCTGTATTCTTTCACGGGTGTGGGAGGCACTCATAGATGACACCTAGAAGCTCCTAGAGGCTATGAGGTTGGTTGGGTGTGGGTGGGTGAGGATAGTTAGGGAGGATGATGAGTATTTGTATGCTCTTGTAGAGAGATAAGACCATGATAAGGGTCATTTTAGCTTTCAATAAGGGAGCTTACCATTACCCTGGAAGATGTTTACCATATCTTCCATGTTCTTGTTGAGGGTGTACCAGTTCGAGTGGGCCACAACAAGGAGGAGGTCCTAAGACCTATTTATGAAGATGATTGGGATGTGGATTGTAGCAATGGAGGTATCACTTACATTCAGATATTCAAGGATGAAAAGCTAGGTGCATTGTAGACATTTATTATGTACATTGTAGGTAACATGACATTGCCTAATAGTATGGATTTGAGGTTCCCTTGAAACTAGGTGGGGCTTATGCTATATATGATAATTGAGCCATAGGTTTATGCGTGGGATCCTGCTCTTCTCTGTTAGTTGTACATTGAGTTGTATGAGATGAAGATGGGAGCGTAAGGGGATCGGGTGCAGTTTGGTACTTTAGTTGCGGGCATGGGAGCATATTCATATAGCTCAGCTAGAGGGTCTATCGTATGAGTGGGATAACTCATTACCTTATAGTTTTCACTGGTGAACCAATGAGGAGACTTCATCGAGTCATCATGGGTACACAAAACAAGAGTATCATGTTATGTTTGATGTGATGACTAGCAGAGATATCTATTGGTGACCTTGGTGAGGTGTTGCATATAATGATGATGTAATGTAGCTTTTGTGGGTGAGGCAAGGCAAGTGGATGGTTGGGAGTCATGGGTGAGAGATGGAGTTATTCTAGTTCTCACAAGTGATGAGGTAGTTTTGGTTGGTTCAAGGAATTCTAGATGCTCCAGTTGTGTATTAATGGCAAGGCAATGAGCTGAGTCTTCAATTCACTCCTAAATTTTGGACCATATATGACATTGTAGATGATGAGGTAGCTGATAATTTAGATATAGATGATGTTGAGATGATAACAGGGTATGATACTTGGTTTACATGTAGCCTCCATGGATTTTGAGCTAGGCTTTAGATGATGCAACTAGTGGTGATAATCATGATGATAGTGAGTAGGTTCCTATTGGAGCCAAATTTGACTCAACTTTGAAACACCCAAATTAAAATTTTTGGTTTCAATCAAAATGATAATAATGTTGGTCGCTTCTTCAAATTGGTGTATCTTAATTTTTCATTGGTTGTTTTGATGAAGTGTAACCTTAGTTGTTAATAATGTGTGTCCCCTTAATAAAGTTCCATGGTATTCAATAAAGGATATGACAGGATATTATTAATAAAATGTTTAAAAGCCTAGCTCCTAACCTCATAGAAAATTTTTCCTTAGACTTAAAAATCAAACGATAACTCTTTCAGTCCTAAGGTGTGCTAAAGTTAGGGGAATAAGTCAAAACCTTGGTCTAAATCCAAAAAAGCATAATTAAGGTCAAAAAATTTGATTAAATCTCATGGGCATGCACCTCTTTAATTAAAATATGAGCACCTAAAATCTAATCCGAGGGCCATGCTAGATCCAGGTTTAATCGGACGGTTGCGCTCCGAGGAATCAAGTAAAGGTTAAGTAAAAGTGAAAATAATATTATAACCTAAGGTTAGTAATGATTTAAATCCATGCAACTCCGATGATCTGGATGGATGCACTTGATCCAAGCCAAATCCAATGGTTGTGCAATCTCCAAAGAGTCAAAGCTTTAAAAAAAAGTCATCATAGGTCAAAGCTACCAGTTAAAAAGTGAGCAACTCCAACAGATCGGACGATAGCGCTCGAAGTGAACTCAAGATCGACGTTTGTGCTTAATTTAATTAAACAACACATTAAAATATCATGGTCCAATAAGGAATTAAGAATACACACCCCCTTTGAAATAATCACCAAGCAAGTTGGATGGATTGAACGACAGTGCTTGATCTAGACCTAATCCGAAAACATCACCCTTACAAAGATGCTTCTAAAAAGTAAAAAACCCCATGTGATTAATTCAAATTTTAAATGGGATTAACAAGGGTCTGAGCACATTGCTAAACCTCCCCCATTTCAGATTAATCAAGGTTAATATTATGTACCCCTTGTAAACTAACCTGCAGGTTGATTAAGATCTATGACCGCGCCAAATCGAAGATCTAACGGTCGCGCCAAAATATAAATCCAAAAAGGTGAACGGTAGTATATCAAGAAAGGCAAAGGTAAAGATAAAATTAATTATGTTTTAGTAAGGGTCTAACATGTTGGCTAATCTCCCCCTTTCGGCTTAATCAAGATTAATCAAATATAAAAGATGCACCCCCTAGTTATTAAAGTATACAGGTACAGGAGATCCGATGGCTATGCCCTATTTAAAACAAGATCAGACAGATGCGATCAACCACGATAAAACAATCCCAATGAAAGATCAAATAAATGCGACAATAGTGCACATCTTCGACCTAATCCAACGACAGTGCATCGGTGAAAGTGATCAAAGTTTAAAGGTTTTATTTTGGTTAATTAAATACTTTATAATCTGCCCCTTCTATCTTATGTTAAACCTAGCACGTGGTCAGAAAATCCAAAGGTCGTGCCTCCACCATGGTATGATCTAACGGTGATTGCAAAAGGAAGTGAACGAATTATATGATACCTTTGCTTAATACAAGTTGTTAAGGTCAAAAATCATGGGGATAAACATTGGATAATCATGATTAGATAAGGATTAATAAGCCGCGTTATTTCAAAGGTTTATATGTGAACATGTATACTAACTATCATGCAGGTTCCAGGATATCAATGGTAGCACTTCATTAGGAGCAAGAAGATCTGACGGTCGTGAATGAGTCAGAGTCAAGACAAAAGAATACAAACAACTAAACGAATGAGCATCTTCAATGGGTCTAACGAATTTTCTCACCTCCACTCAGATCCAATGGTAGCACACAAACCAAAGGTAAAAAAGGTGGGTTTAAATTAACACTTGATTAATTAAATATTAAAACACATTTAACAAAGCTTTAAACCCATTATTAATTACCATCCTTATTGGTCAAAATTAAAAAGGTTCAGAGCATATTTTTCTTTCGAATAACTAACCTGCAGGTTTTAAAGAGATCCATGGTTACAATAGAAAATAAGCACATATGATGGTAGCACTTTATCATGGTTGACTCCAAAGAGCTAAGAGCATCCGAGATAATAACAATAGGCACTCACACCAAAGACCAAATCTTATGAAGATCCTAAGGGTGATTGCTGATTGAAGTGAAGTATAATTTATCCCAAAGATTTAGTTATTGTTTGGGTCCAAGGTCGCACGAGGTTCAAAATGAAAACCACCCTCATTACACATCTCAGTTCTACGCCAGCTTAAAAATGTTGTAGCGATGAATAGCGAAGGTTTTAATTTTTACAGACACATAAATCAAAAGGTCCCGAGGCACGTAGGATGGACATTACCCGTCATAAACGCTAAACTCTGGAAAAGGATGCGTTGGCATGATTTATTTTACAAATAAAACTATGAGATTCTGTGGTTCTCAAGTGCCTCATGTTTTCAACACCTTGTCCTAGTCAGATCCTATGTTGGAACCAAATTTGACTCAACTTTGAAACCCCCAAATTTAAATTTATGGTTTCAATCAAAATGATAATAATGTTGGTCGCTTCTTCAAATTGGTGTATCTTAATTTTTCGTTGGTTGTTTTGATGAAGTCTAACCTTGGTTGTTAATAATGTGTGTCCCTTTAATAAAGCTCCATGGTATTCAATAAAGGATATGGTAGGATATTATTAATCAAATGTTTAAAATCCTAGCTCCGAACCTCATAGAAAAATTTCCCTTAGACTTAAAAATCAAACGATAACTCTTTCAGTCCTAAGGTGTGCTAAAGTTAGGGGAATAAGTCAAAACCTTGGTCTAAATCCAAAAAAGCATAATTAAGGTCAAAAAATTTGATTAAATCTCATGGGCATGCACCTATTTAATTAAAATACGAGCACCTAAAATCTAATTCGAGGGTCGCGCTAGATCCAGGTTTAATCAGACGGTTGCGCTCCGAGGAATCAAGTAAAGGTTAAGTAAAAGTGAAAACAATATTATAACCTAAGGTTAGTAATGATTTAAATCCATGCAACTCTGATGATCTGGATGGATGCGCTTGATCCAAGCCAAATCCAACGGTTGCACAATCTCCAAAGAGTCAAAACTTTTAAAAAAGTCATCATAGGTCAAAGTTGCTAGTTAAAAAGTGAGCAACTTTGACAGATCGAACGATAGCGCTCGAAGTGAACTCAAGATTGACATTTGTGCTTAATTTAATTAAACCATGCATTAAAATACCATGGTCCAATAAGGAATTAAGAATACATGCCCCCTTTGAAATAATCACCGAGCAAGTTGGATGGATCGAATGACAACGCTTGATCTAGACCTAATCTGATGACAATGCCCTTACAAAGATGCTTCTAAAAAGTAAAAACCCCCATGTGATTAATTCAAATTTTAAATGAGATTAACAAGGGTCTGAGCACGTTGCTAAACCTCCCCCCTTTTGGATTAATCAAGGTTAATATTATGTACCCCTTGTAAACTAACCTGTAGGTTGATTAAGATCTATGGTCGCGCCAATAGCTATCGAAGATCTAACGGTCGTGCCAAAATCTAAATCCGAAAAGGTGAATGGTAGTATATCGAGAAAGGTGAAGGTAAAGACAAAATTAATTATGTTTTAGTAAGGGTCTAACACGTTGGCTAATCTCCCCCTTTTAGCTTAATCGAGATTAATCAAATATAAAATATGCACCCCCCTGGTTATTAAAGTATGCAGATATAGGATATCCGATGGTTGTGCCCTATTTAAAATAAGATTGGGCGGATGTGCTCAACCATGATAAAAAAACCCTAATAAAAGATCAAAGAGATCTGATGACAATGCACATATTTGCCCTAATCCAACATCAGCGCATCGATGAAAGTGATCGAAGTTTAAAGGTTTTCTTTTGGTTAATTAAATACTTTATAATCTACCCCTTCTATCTTATGTTAAACCTAGCACATGGTCGAAAAATCCAAAGGTCACGCCTCCACCATGGTATGATCTAACGATGATCACAAAAGGAAGTGAATGTATTATATGATACCTTCACTTAATACGAGTTGTTAAGGTCAAAAATCACGGGGATAAACATTGGATAATCATGATTAAATAAGGATTAATAAGTCATGTTATTTCAAAGGTTTATATGCGAATAGGTATACTAACTATCATGTAGGTTCCAAGACATCAATTGTAGCGCTTCATCGAGAGCAAGAAGATCTGACAATCATGAATGAGTCAGAGTCAAAACAAAAGAATACAAACAGGCTAAATGAATGAGCATCTTTGATGGATCTAACGGATGCACTCACCTCCACTTAGATCCAATGGTAGCACGTGAACCAAAGGTAAATCAAAAGGTGGGCTTAAATTAACACTTGATTAATTAAATCTTAAAACACATTTAACAAAGCTTTAAACCCATTATTAATTACCATCCTTATTGGTCAAAATTAAAAAGGTTTGGAGCATATTTTTCTTTTGAATAACTAACCTGCAGGTTTTAAAGAGATCCATGGTTACGATAGAAAAGAAGCACATCCGATGGTAGCACTTGATCATGGTTGACTCAAAAGAGCTAAGGGCATCCAAGATAATAACAGCAGACACTCACACCAAAGACCAAATATTGTGAAGATCTCGAGGGTGATTTCTTACTGAAGCAAAGTATAATTTATCCCAAATATTTAGTTATCATTTGGGTCCGAGGTGGCATGAGGTTCAAAACAAAAACCACCCCCATTACACATCTTAGTTCCACGCTAGCTTAAAAAGGTTCCAACGATGAATAGCAGAGGTTTTAATGATTACAAGCACATAAATCAAAAGGTCCTGAGGCACGTAGGATGAAGGACGTTACCCATCATAAACACTAAACTTCAGAAAAGGACGCGTTGGCACGATTTATTTGGCCAATTTTAAATAGCAATTGATGGCATCGTGTTGATGAAAAAATGTGTGATATTATCGAATCCATTTTGCCACCCTATATATGAGCTCACAAAAATAGTCAAGGCCACTACCCTAGCAAGCTAAGAACATAAGTTGATATACCAAAAGTACAAAGAGAAGAAATTTTTCAAACTACACAATCACAAAAAGACCCAACCAACTACTGTATGATCAAATGGCATCATGGGGAGATGTATTCATACCTGAAGATACTAGGGAGGCCATAAAATTCATCACAGATAGGTCACCATACTTTGTAATATCTAGACCGCCTGTTCCCGATAGCACCATGTATGAATTTACTTAGAAATGTGGGGTGGATAAAAGACCAAACTCAGCCCAATAGTACAATATCAACAACACTTGTATCAAGAGTTTTGTCTGAGTGATGGAAAGCGATGACATAACCCCATGGATAATGGTTGACTTATTTCATAAAGCTCATAGGTTATAGTATAGGGGTTTCCCTAAAATTAATATATGGAACAGTCACCTTGGGAAGCTAGTATGTCTGAAAGTACACTTCTCAAATTTTATGGCATAGCTAGCAGTAGTGTATGACGAAAGAATGAGGACCTTTCGAGACAATAAGAATCGGTCGGTGTTCAGCATCAAAGTCGAGCATATCCAGGAAGTTTTCAAATTGACATATTATACCACATTTTTGGTGGACAAGGTAATCGAACACCAATCTCAAATGTTTACAAGTATGGAAGTTTTTAAAACTTTGTTTGATATGCATGCAAGAAT
Source organism: Wollemia nobilis (assembly GCA_028583015.1). NCBI lineage: Eukaryota > Viridiplantae > Streptophyta > Pinopsida > Araucariales > Araucariaceae > Wollemia > Wollemia nobilis. Next base: position 2,660,836 of record JAQPPZ010001274.1, on the reverse strand, counting down.
AGACAAGGAATTCCCAATCAACAAAAATGCTCTTAAGCCATGGGTCCAAGATTTCTACGATATGATAAACATAGTTTTGGGAGTACAGGATCTCAGTAGGATAACTAAAAGGGTTTTGTATTTAGCTGCACAATGCAATAGGGCATATAACACCCCAATTTATGCCTGGAAATTAGAATTAAGTACCCAAATGCATAAAGAATTGATAGAATTAAGGAAGGCAGTTTTTAAACAAATGCAAGAGATGCCTAGTTTTTCATAATAATCAATTTTTATCCATTTGATAGCAGAAAAATTAGGAGAAGAAGCCCGTAAAAAAGTATGGCCATCGACAACCCCTATGTTTATATTAGCTTCTGGAGAATACATGAAGGACGAACTCACATGGGCTAGTTCTACGATCATTTCATGGTAGAAATTCATTGGGCTTTAACTAGGCTAGTTCTTGAGAGATTAGGGCCAAGGGTAAAAGCCTTTATTAAAGAGAATGAAATTGGGGACTTCTTCTTCATAGAAGGTTTTACTTATATCAGATTATATGGGGCTAAAATCCCTCCTAAGATGTTACCACAATACTGCCCGTTATCCCTAGAAGATTTGGAATTATGCAGGCGGGTGGTAGAAGAGGCTAAGATGAGACTGGTAAAGAAGCATGGTAAGGTCCCCTGGCTCAATTTTCCCTACCATTTTGAGGATTTTTGTATTTGTTGGATATCATTCCCTTCTCAAAGGAATGCTAAAATTAGATAAGATGGGATTCGATGAAATAACTTGGAGATTCTATGACCCAAAAGGAACGTATAGAAAAATGATGGAAAATAGAAAATATGCTCAAATACGACATCGAGAAGACACTTTTGAAGAAATCTTGTTAGAAGCTATGGAGAAAGGATTAGATTTGCAAGTAGTATGGGATAAATTTCCTCCAGGAAAAAGAGAACATGCATGTTTATGAAGCCTATGATTACCCTGTAGAACTAAGGAGGCTTCGAGAAGGTTCAATAGATGTTGTGGCACCTGTTATACCAAGAGTAGGCCAAGTGGTCAAATAAGACCCCCTGTTGGAGTTGATAGAAGAACAAGATATTGATCTAAAGGAAGTCACACTCAAAACTGTAGATATAGTAGAGCAACATGTTAGGCCTTTTGAAAGTGCTCACCTCAGAATATAAGCGACGCCAAGCACTTCCCAGGAAGTTTCCAAAAACTAGAGTACAGAAAAAGGGAAGGAGATTGTGACAATACCTACTAAGGAGTCTTCCCTCCCAGAACAAGCCATAGTTCCTATTTTTGACAGAGTTCTAGCCGTAACAAGTGTAAAGAAATTGGCACCCATGGTTGTCCCTGCCACTATAAAAATAAAAGGACAGGAGGTTATAATCCCATCAGTAATACAAATGAATAGTAGGAGAACTGGTGGACTTACTAGTCTATTCAGAAGTCATATAGTGAGAAATCAAATAGAGATAACTCCTATAGAAAAGAAGCTCAAATTATCTCTACCCTCTACAAATGTTGTTTTGGAAATAATAGATGAATAGTCTACTTTCACTGCTGCAGACGAACAAGAGTTATAGTTAGTAGCAGGGATGGGAAATATAGGAGAGCAGTTTATAGAAGGGTCACAATAAGAAGTAGCTGCATCAAATATAGCAGAAATACATCTTCCTTCTCTACACGAACCACTAGTATTTAGATTCAATGAAGAAACAGGGTGCTCATAGGTACTAGGGAAAGAAGGTGAAGTGGTCAAAGTTGTCAAACAATGCAAAATCAAGCCATAGATCAATTCATAGGAACAATTACAGAGCTAAGAAAACAATTGGAGAAAGAGGGGAAGGAAAATGCAGAGCTAAAGGCATTAATAAATAAGCAATAGGAAGAATTAAACCTAAGAGATGCCTCAAGTACCTAGCCCCCTTCGGTGGTAAAAATTCAAGATCATGCTTATTATCTTAATACAATGAAGAAAAATATGTCAATGAAGATAAGAGCTCATGCCAAGGGCTTTACTGAAATATTCAGATAAATAAGGGTGATTCAGATAACTGCTCAAAAAATTCTCACCTTGATGCAAGAAAGAGAAGAGGATTTTGGAATCATTCACCCTACCCTGGATTTTATAGGAGACCATTTTGAAGAGTTACAAGGACAAGAAATAATAACACATGATGGTAGTAAGATTTAGATTAATTTTGAGTTCTTTAAAGCAACCATTTTTGGATCAAACAAGGGTAGATGGATCAATTCTATGACTGAAATGAATGAACTGATACAAAATGCTACAGGGAAATTGGTAGAAATAGGCCTATCCTTAGACCAATGCTTAGAGGCCTCAGACATAGAAAAGGTATTCAAATATACCATTGAAATATTTGAGTGTGAACCGAGTTATGAGGAAGAAATGATTAGGCAAACTACACTTATGGTGAATTCTATGGAGATGTTACTTTTTCAATATGAAAGGAACATGCCTATTATTGTTGTACAAAAAAATAGAATTTTGCAGGAAATGAACATGCTAAGGATTGCAACCACATTCGATATAGGAGTTTGGAGATTGATTGATGAATATATAAAATGGCTACAACAAAGTCAAAAGGGGAAAAAGGTTAATACCTACAGTCAACAATAGGAAGCAAGTTCATCACAACAGAAGCCTGCACCTACGAAAAAAGTTCTCAAAATAGTAAAGAGGCAGTTCAAGAGAAGGATGCCCAAAAATAAACAGTTGAAGAGGAAATAATTAAAAGAATAGAAGTAGGTTCACCCAACACCACCATAATCGGTTAAATTGAATCATTGTTTGAAAGAGTCAAAAGGAAATAACATAAACAAGATAGTAAGGGCAGTGGAAGCCAGCTGTACCAATTTTTGAAGTTTGACTAGATGCTGACAAGTGTAAGGCCAAATGTGAACCAAAAATAATAGAATCAAGTACCAGTAGCTATAAAAAGAAGCAGGCAGGTCCAAATTCTACATCAAGAAATTAGAGAATAACATTTTTACTAAGAGGTATACTTGAGTGCCCTATTAGTTGTGTTGTTGTATCCCCTTCTGTGTCTATTTTTCTTTCTCATTTCTTATTCTTCCCTTTGCTTTGCAAGATTGTGATAGAAAACTATTCAATAAGCTAGATCATTTCCTACCTTTTTGAGCCTAATATTTAGAGACTCTGTTATTACTATATTGGAACAAGGAGAGTAGGAGAGACCCGTTACATTATTTTAACATGATATTTTCATTGTATTGATATATTTTCTTTGAGAAAAATAGAGTTAAAAGGCATTCTGCCCACTTTGCATGTAAATTTTATGAAATCAATACAATTATGAATCTCTTTTCTATTATATATTTGTCTTAGATTTGTGTGTCACTATGTAATGGGTTAAATTATTTGAACACATTATATATGTTTCTCTCATTGGTTAACTCTTGGTTTTATTGTGATATTCAAATAAGATTAAGAATGCCAAATTTTCTCCTCCCCTTATTTCTATTTTATGATAGAATTGTCGTTAAATTGCTATAACAACCCAATGAATCTAGGCACTGGTCTACATAAGGCATAACAAATGGTTGTTTTAATGCTTGGTAATTTTAATACATATAATATAATATAAATTTGGATCGTGTAATTAGAGTTTTAGCCATAGAATTACCATTGGGGTTTCCTTACCCATTTTGTAGTTTTCTTTAGCAATATTTGTGTTTAGCAGAACAATGAGGTAGGTTGACCAAAGCCTGTAATAGCTCGTTGGTTTCAAATGGATTCTTGTAGTGTGACAGTCGAAATCCTACGGATGCAAGAATCGGTTCCAATAGTTCCTCAATAGTAAAAACATTATCAGGGTAGTGGAGGCTGAGGGCGAGTTGATGTGGATGCTCAAGCTATGTATGTAGGCTCTAGAACTAGAGTAGGTGTAGGTTATGATAGTAGCGATAGTAGAGATGGTGGTGATGGAGGGTAGGATCATTCTCCATGCCACAGTGAGGAGGAGTTGGGGGTTCTTGAGGATGAGTGGGATAGCTTGGATAAGATTGTGAAGTATCATGATGCATATATCACAAGGCTATAGGATGAGGTTGCTAGGCTATAGAGGAAGAATGATGGGCTATAAAGGGATATTTATAGGCTAAGAAGTATATATGGTGAAGGTGATGATGATTCTACTATTGTGACTCTCTGTGCTGAGGTATCTCAACAAGCAGCTCGTCAAACTATAGATTTGGCTACTACCCAAAGGTAAAATACTTACATTTCTATGCTCAAGGACACCTTATATCAACATAATATTCCTATACATGTACCTCCTACTTCATTAGTGGTAGGCTCTAGTAGGCAGAGCAAGTCTAGGCCTAGTGGTTTGTGGTCTTAGGCTCTTGGCTCCCATGCTCTGTCTGATGCATAGGCATCAACTCAGGGGTCTCGTAGGAGTCATGGTGGCACTAGCTAGTAGCACTTTATAGTCTATTTTTATACTTTTCTATTTTTACTTATGAGTCTTAGTGCTCTGATGTATACAGCCTTAGGGAATTTTATACTATGCAATTCATATATATGGATTTATTGTGATCATTTTGTGTGTTGCACTTTTTTTTTAATTTTGTGTATGGATGTCATGAAATTTTGCCATGATAGATGGAATGAATGGTGGATGGTATGTTCTAATGATCATTTGTGCTATTTAGATTTATGCTTGATCAAATTTATCCTTGTCACTTAATCAGGGGTGGTAACATGCGGTATTTATAAATGATATGGATAATGGAATGTATAATGAAGATGATTTGGGTATGAATTAATGGTGTTTTGCAAAGACTTAGGTAGTCTAGTGATCTCTAACAAACTCATCTACGATCTCACAAATATTTATGATTATAAGGTTGTCTTAGTGTTTTCAAATTTATTTAAGGACCAAATGTGTGTGCAATTGTTGTTCATTTCTTATTATGAGTTAGGTCAAACTAATCAATTTTTGACTTATGCCAATAATCTAGCTAATCTGAGAGTGGCCATAGGTCTAAACAAAAGAAGGTCGCTAATGTGATAGACGTGGTGCCATGCATAAGAATACCCTATTTCCAGTTGGGATTCATTCACCCCATTGTTGTAATGAGGATCATCCCACAATTTTTGAAACACTAAGAGTTTCAACGATTCAAGCTCCTTTACTTCTTTTATTGCGTTGGATTTTGGATTTTATTTCTAAGTTTGCTCATTTTTGTAATAAAGCAACATCAATTTTTATTGATTTTTGGAAACTTGCTCTTTTTGAGAGAGAGAAAGGGGAATTTTATTGCTTTGGGATGATTTTCAAGATACTTGCTCATTTTGAGGAAGAGTAAGAGAATTTTTATTACTTTTTGAATGTTGTTGGGATACTTGCTCATTTTGAGGAAGAGCAAGGGATTTTTTTCTTTTGTAATTTTTTTGGGATACTTGCTCGCTTTGAGGAAGAGCAAGAGATTTTTTTTGGGAAGAAGGTGCAATTGTCCTTCTGTCAAATCTTAGCATTCTAGACCATTCACATAATTGGATGAACAAGGGAAACTTTTCACTTTATGGTTATTGCAACTCATGAATTTGTCATTCCTGAGTTTTACAATGTTTTAATGTATGTTTGATGTGCATGGTCCAAGATGGAATTTGATTGATCATGAACAATTTGTTACCTCTAAATATTGTTTGAATTTGAATTGAGGTTGTTCAAAACACTAGGAGTGGCTGAGTGATTGAAAACATTTGGAATTTTCTTATGGATTGACGTGGTATGTAAGGTTTTGTGATACCTTAATTGCAAGATTTTGAAAATAAAAAAGATGAACATAAAATAGTTAGTGGTTACATAATAATTATTTCTAATGACTATATGGTATCTACCCTACTTTATGTGAACCCTTTCAATTGTCAAAGGAGTATAAGGAAAGTTGCAATTTATTATGATTGATGGAGTGATGAGTGGTGTTTGATGAAGGTGCCTCTAATTAAGGCAACAAGACAGTAGAATGACGATTGTCCAAATTAACCAAATGATCCCTAATATGACTAATGGTATTAACAAATGCCTAATATGAATCTATGTAATGTAGGTGAAATGCATGGATGGATGCTTAAAATGTGTAGACAAGCAAATTGATATGCCCTTATTTGCTGAATCAGTTTTGGTATTATGTGTTATTTTGTAAATGTATGCAAAGTGTTTGATGAAATAGTCATGCATATATTTAATTATTATGTTTTAAAGTGCAATTTAATATTGTACATAAGAATAAATTCATGTAAGTCAATTATGTTGGCTAAATTAGAGTTATAAGGTATTTTGTCCTCTAGTGGAAAATGTCATGTAAATGCAAGATCAAATGCATATGAAATATAATTTGAGGGAAGTTATGAGGTAGTTGGAGGGTAACTACTTTTTGGGTGTATAAATAAGCCCTCCCCTCATTCATTCAAGTTTTTCATCCATTAAAGGGTTCAAGAATTGAAGGCAGTCATGCAGGTTGATGGATGAGTGCAGTCGAGTAATGTATATAGCCATGAGGGGTATTATGCATAGGGTTTGCAGGCTATAGATTGCAATGCTAAAATTGTAATGTTGTATTATAAATACAATTGTTAATATAAAATTACCTGTAATTACTATATCTACCATTATTTCTACTATTACCATTGCTACCATATCTATTGCTATTATTATTGTTGTTGCAGATTTTCTATGCATTATATTGCTATACTAAAATAACTAAAATTTTGTAGAATTATTTAAGTGGAAATGGAACTGTGTGTAGCAAGTTAAATTTCATTTCTACATTTTGGCACCATTGCTATTACGAAGTTGGGTCCAATTTTGTGACATGAAGTTCTAAAACATAAAATCCTTGGGGTGATACGCAACAAAAACAATGGAGTGCAGCCAAAGATGCAGGTGAAGATGTACTAAATTTTTTATTTTTTGGTGATGTAGATGAAGGGTTGTCTAAAGGGACATGCACACCAACAAGATGGAAAAATACAAGTGAATATTTTGTAGATTGAGGATTCGTAGATGCCTAAAGTAGTCCAGATGTCTATAGTCTAAATGTCTATAGAAGCAGTCCAACTATCTGTAGTCTAGATGTTTGCAGTCTAGACATCATCTACAGTCAGGACGTTTGTAGTTTGGATGTTGTCTGTAGTATGGATGTTTATAGTCTGGATGTCTCTAGTTTGGATTTTTGCAGCTATACATCTAAAGTCTAGACATTTGTAATTTAGATGTCTGTAGTAGTAGAATAATTAGACCAATCAGTTATTTGGAAGACGAGAGTCCAAGAGCAAAGCAAGAATGACATATTCTAGGTCATAATATAGAAGAGGAATAAAGGGTACAAATACCACCAAGAGTCAAGGAAATCATTGATGTAAGGGGAGATGTTAATGCAAAAACTATATGAGTATATGTTGAGTGGATTGTAACACCTGAACAAGTGGTAGGAAGGTTGTAGAGGAGTGCAAAGGATGGGAGTCAGCCAATAGAGCAAAAAAATGCATGAGCTCTCATGAAGGAAGACCATGGCCACAACCAACATTTCATCAATGGACAACATAGCCACAAAATTCAAAAAACTAAAGTGTACACTTTTCACAAGAGAATGCAAGGAAGACCAAATTAGGTATTGGAGAATTTACCACATGGTATGGAAAGCTACTGGACAAAATAATGAGGTAGACTAGAGGTGGTTATTTCCTACAACATTTTGAGAATATAAAATGGGTTGGTATATATACTTACCATAAGATAAGTACAAGACATGGGAAGAGTTGTGTGATGCATTTGTGGAAGAATTTTGATAATATGATATTGAAAAAAATTATAACATACAAGGAGAGAAGGAGCTTGTTTTTTATTACAATTGAAGGTTGAGTAGGTTGTTTGACCATTTGGAGAAAGACCACTCAAAGGAATCAAAGATTATGTGGTTCATATATAGATTTCTCCTTACATACCAAAGGAAGATGAAGATATTTCCTCCAATATCATACCAAGAGGCTTTGGATTATGCCTTAACTTGGAAAACTGATGCAAAAACCTAACTGATGAATGAGACTCATATGACTAGCGAATGCAATCAGAATGTGGTGAAGAAAACATTTTATAAGGATACATCTGAGCCACAACCATATGAGGCACAATCGTATGAGGAGACATCTGAGGTATAGTTATCTGATAAGGAAACATATGAGGTACAACCATCTGAGAAGGAGATATCTGAAGTGCAATAGACTAAGAAGGTGATGTTTGAGAAGTCATATATGAAGAAGATGTTTAAAGTGCAACCAACTTAGAAGGATATGTATGAGGTGCAACCATCTGAGAAGGAGACATATGAGGTACAATTATCTAAGTAAGATCCATATAAGGTGCCAACATCTGAGAAGAAGCCATCTAAAAAAGAGTCATCTAGAGGCTACATGTTTGAAATATACCCATATAGCACTTACACATCTAAAGGAGTTAGATGTCTAGAAAATTACCTATCTGGTCATTCATCAGTCTAGACATTTGACCATCCATCGGCCTAGACATCTAGCCATCCATATTACCATCTGACCCAAACATCTGGCCATCTAACCTAAAATTTTGGCCATTTGTCTGGCCATCCATCCCAAATGTCTAGCCATCTAGTCTAGACATATGACCATCTATTAGTCTAGATTTCTGGCTATCCATACCAAATGTCTAGCCATATAGCCTTAATGTTTGGTCATCAGTCAATCCAGATATTTAACAGTCTGATCAAGATATTTGGATGTATGACCTAAATGTTTGGCCATATTTCTAGCCATCTAATATAGATGTTTGGCCATCTAACCTAGATGCCTAGCCATCTGTCTAGATGTCTAATCCAAACATCTGGTTGTCTGGCCTAGACATCTGGTCATCTATCTAGACATCAATCCTAGTAGTCTGGCCATCCATCTGACCATCTGGCTGGCCATCCATCCTAAACATCTAGCAACCCTTCCAGATGTCTAGCCCATCTATCTATAATGTCTACACTAACCCATATTGACCTATTTGTAATACATCTAAGATGTTTACCTATGTGCAATCCATTTTATATGTCTACCCATCTGATATGTATAACCCATTATCCTAGATATATAGATATTGTATCCATCAAACTTCTCAAACCATCTAGCCTAATCCACCAGAGAACAAGTCGTTAGAGATTTTCATTAAAAATATGATCATATAAGGTAGTGTAGTCAGAGGAGTTACCATTAGAAGCACAATCCAACATGGGAGATGTCTGTCAAAGGTTGATAAGAAGTTACTTGTATAAAGAAATAAATGAATTAGAGCTGAGAGGAAGCAATTTCAATAGATTGAGTGAAGGCTTCCACATGGTTGATGAGGAGAAATGAGAGGGAGCACACGAAGGGTGCTCGACCTTGATCCCACAAGGGATGTTGTCCCTTGACCTTGGAAGAGGGCTTCCACCCCCTTGATCCTCGATATAATTGGTGACGATCATTACCTATCATGTTCATGATGTTGATGGAATTGATCATATTGATAATATGGCTAACTACTCAAAGTGAAGTGCCTATTCAGAGAATTTTTATCATGTTGATGTTACACATGCTTACAACAAGGGGAGTGCACAATCAAAGAATAAGGTGTTGCGAGAAGTATCACATGAAGTCTATTGCCAAAGATGTATGGAACACGAGAAAGAGGAAGGAGCATGACAAGAAATCCTATTACATTATTTAGTACTTCTATTCCCAATGTTTAGCTCATGTCATTGAGGACGATGACCAATTTAGAGGAGGGGATAGATGTAGACAGGTAAATTGATATATCCTTATTTTTTGAATCAATTTTGGTATTATGTGTTATTTCATAAATGTACACAAAGTGTTTGATGAAATGTGCATGCATATATTTAATTATTATGTTGTAAAGTGTAATTTAATATTGTACGTAAGAATAAAGTCATGTAAGTCAATTATGTCAGCTAAATTAGAGGTATAAGGTATTTTGTCCTCTAGTAGGAAATATCATGTAAATGTAAGAGCAAATGCATATGAAATGTAATTCAAGGGAAGTTATGAGGTAGTTGGAGGGTAAATACTTTTTGGGTGTATAAATAAGCCCTCCCCTAGTTCATTCAAGTTTTTCATCCATTGAAGGGTTCATTCATTGAAGGCAGTCATGCAAGTTGATGGATGAGTGTAGTCCAGTAATTTATACAACCATGAGGGGTATTCTACATAGGCTTTGTAGGCCACAAATTGTAATGTTGTATAATAAATACCATTGTTAATATAAAACTGCCTGTAATTACTATATCTACCATTGTTGCCATATCTATTATTTTTATTACTTTTGTTTTATATTTTCTGTGCATTATTATAGCTATAGTACAATAACTACAAATATGTAGAATTATTTAAGTGGAAATGGAACTGTGTACCAACTTAAATTTTATTTCTACAAAATGCAAATTTTTTTTAGCCATGTATATGTACATATGTATAATATACATTATGCATAAAATGCCTTAAAGTGTATTATGTTTAGTGGTTCAGGTTCCAATGTTCCTTCTAAGTTGACAATTCTATATGTTCCTAGACCCAACTTCTGCTTAAAAATGTATGGACCTAACCAATTAGCCATGAATTTATCTCTCAAGTGCAGCAATGCATTGGTGTTTTGTTTATTCTCTTCAAGTATGATATCTCCCACTTAGAATTCACGAGGATGGAATTTTGCATTGTAGGCATGTTTGATGCAATCTTGATATACTCGTAGATTTTCTAAGGTATTGATTCACCTTTCATCAAGGAGTGTAATTTGGTCAAGACATGCTTGTCTAGTTGTGTCATCATCCATGAATTCTTGTAATGCAACTCATAAAGAAGGGATCTCAAGCTCAAGAGGCATGATTGCTTCTACTCCATAGACCAAGAAAAAATGTGTTGCTTTGGTTGGTGTTTAGATGCTTGTTTGATAAGACCATAATTCCAAGGAGATTTGAGTGTGCCAATCTCTATGATTTTCTTTGACAAGTTTCATGAGGATGGCTATCAAGGTCTCATTGGTTTCTTTGGCTTTTCCATTTGCTTATGGGTAATAAGGATTCAAGAAATTATGTTGTATATTGTACTTGTTGCATAAGGATTGAACATACTTGTTTTTGAATGACTTACCATTATCAAAAACATCTTGGAGGGAATACCAAAACTATAGATAATGTGTTGAATTATGAACTATGCAATTTGAGGTCCATTTGTACTGGTCATTGGAATGGCTTTGACCCATTTGGTGAAGTATTTCATGGTAGTTATGATGAACTTATGTTGTCTAGAAGAGGTAGGTGAAATGTTTCCACTCAGATCTAGTCCCCATTGTAAAAATGTCCAAATAATTTGAATGGGCTATAAGGCTTGTGATGGTACATGAGTCAAATTGGCATGATGTTGTCATTTTTGACATTTCTTGATGTATTGACAACAATAATTTTCCATGGTGGGCCAATAATAACCCATGTACAAAATTTGCTTTGCAATAACAATTCCACTAAAGTGGCCACCATAAGTACCATCATGGGATTCAGTTATGGTTGTTTGTGCCTCTACGGGATCTAGACATCGAAGTAAGACTCCATCATAACTACGTCTATACAATATGTCCCCCAAGAGAGTATAAAAAGTTTATTTTTTTCTAAATGTTCTCTTTGTAGTTCACATTAAATCTAATGGGAGGGTCCCAAACTTGAGAAAGTATCTTATCTAATCAAGACAAGAATTATAAGGCTCTACATGGAGTAAACAAACACTCTTCCCACCTTTAGATTCTCCTTGTTTAATTACATAATTGGAAACTATTGTGATGATTAGCGGTCAGAATTCTCCATGTTTGTTCTTAGGAATCAAGTATCTAAAAGAAACCATTACATCTGCAAATCTATTAGTCAAACAAGGCAAGTTGCCAATCTCATACCAGTCAAATTTTGCCAGCAATTTCTTTGCTACTTCATGATAGTTTTTTAAGACAGGTTCTTTGCATTGGTAAATTCCTTTCACTTGAAAAATTATAATTTGTGAATCACCAAATATGCTTATTAGCTTAATGCCCATGGATAGTGATGATTGAAGCTCCAAAATTAAGGCTTTGTACTCTGCATTTTTTTTTGGTAGTTTAAATTAAAGTGGGTTTTTTATCAAGGGACCCAAAATCTGATTACATCAAGTCAAAATACTTCAAGCATGGCCATAGGACGGCCAAAAAGAAAGGCCCAAGGATGGACCTAAGGATAGGATCTAGGACAAGAAACAAGATCCAAAACAAGAATCAAAATTTAGGAATCAGGATAGGATGCTCGAAGAGGGAAAGCAGAAAATCTACACCCAACTACAAACATGAAGAACCCACCCAGTGGGAAAATGAGAAGGGGGTAAAATTGTGTTTTAAAATTACTCCCTAACTTCTGAAACAAAAAGCAAAAATTTTCAAAGACAATGCACTCCTGCCTATCCACAAAAAATGAAATAACCCAAGAAGTGAGAAAATAAATAATAGGAATGCATAATCCCACACGGGGGAGAAACCAAAAACCAACAGGGAAACACCAGAAAACCATAAGTTTTACAAAAAAACACTCTTCACCATAGGGTGGAGCAAAAAAATTATAGACAAGAAAAATCTTGCCCAAGAAATATGGGAAACAAGCAAGGATGCCAGGAAAATAATCAAACTGTGATAAAACCGCATCCTGCATAGGATTAGAAAGTGGAACAACAAACTAAGAATCTCCACATGCCACAAAACCCTCTTACAGTGAGGTAAACTACTCAACAACTAAAAGAAGCATAGGAAAAAGTAGATGCAGAATCATAGACCACAGGAAAGATACAGGAGGGTCCATGAGCACTCTAACTGAAGGAGTATCAAGGAACCAAGCTACAAGTGTTAAGAATAGGTCCATACCAAGACCAAAAAATGCAGCTAGAACAAAAAAATGGCATCCAAAACCACCAATAAAAATCTTCAAGGATCTAGAAAAGGAATCCATATAGGATCATAGTAGCAAGAAAACCAAAGGCCCCCACAAAGCCAAAAAAAAGGGTTGATCTCCTACCAGGAAACCCAAAACCAAACACCCAAATAACATCTCCATAGAAGAAGCATGTGGTTCCAGGAAAGTCAAGAAGGATGTTGTAGAACTACTCATGAAGCACAATCCAAGCCGTGACAAACCACACTTGAATATTATCTAAAACTATGCACCAAATAGAAACCTGCAAGAATAACTGGGATAGATCTGAGAGCTCTAAGGAATAGGATTCCTAAAACAACATAAAAATTTGAGGGATGAACCTAGGAATATCCCAGAACTAGGGCATCAGAAAGAACCCCACTAGAAGGTAAGGAAAGGGATAAAAAAATGGATCAGTGACCTTTCACCCCAAGGAGATTATCTGTAGCACCATCCAGCCAAGGAGGAAGGGAAAAGGAAGTGCTAGGGAACTAGAATAGGACTAGGGACCTAGGATAAAACCAAGGAAGGGTTGCAAGGAAGTGGTGATGGACTTCCCAGGGAAGTCTCCTACAGCCCCCTATGTCTCGTACTCTACATTATTATTTGTGCATTAAAAGTCAAGTTTAAATTATAAAGGAATTGGTATTACTTTAGGTGTATAAAATATGAATCCAAAACCTTGTCCTTTTTCACACTTTAATCTATCAAAGAAGAGAGTGATGTCAACATAATCCTTAGGAAGGACTAGTTATTCTTGTTTAGTGATGGAAATAATCAAATCATCTAGAAGCTTTATACGAAGTGGTTGATCATTTGGAAGTGGATCTTTAGCAATCTGATTGGCTATCACCTGATCTTAGATGGATTTTTGGATAATGAATTTGAGATCGAATTTCGTTAAGGGAATTATCCATTTTGTGGTTTGGGTGTTGTTGTATGTGTGAGTCATCATGTAATGTAGAGGACTTTCTCTAGCTATGACATAGGTAGTGTTACTTAGCATATAGTGTTTGAGTTTCTTAGCTGAAAAAATCACTTCCAAGAACAACTTCTCCATGTAATCATATATCATCTCATAACTCACTAATGTTCGACTAATGTAATAAATTTCTTTCTCTTTATGATTCTCATTTTTCTATGCAAGCATTATCCCTAGTGTAAATTCCATTGCAGATATGTACAGGTGAAAATGAAATCTTGGACAAGGTGGTGTAAGTACTGGTGGTGAAGCCAAATATTTATTTATATCATCAAAAGCCTCTTGAAATTCAGTTTTCCAAGAAAATGTCACCCTCTTCTATAGCAAGCAATTTAAAGGCTTCTATTTGTATGAGAGTTGTGCAATGAATTATTGAATCTTCCTTGCAAACTATGCAACTCTTTTAGGTTTTTTGGAGGTGGCATATCGATGATTGCCTTGATGTTATCAGGGTCCACTTAAATGCCTCACTTGGAGATAATGAATCCTAGAATTTTACCTAACGTGAATATGAATACACACTTCTTACAATTTAACCTCACCTTATGTTCAAGCAAACAATCAAAGACCTTCTCTAGAACCTCAATGTGCTCAATATATATTTTGGATTTTGCAATAAGATCATCCATATAATCTTCAATAATTTTATGCATATAGTCATGGAAGATATATGTCATGGTACACTGATAAGTAGCTCTTGCATTCTTGAGAACAGATGGCATCACCTTGTAATAGAAAGTGCCCCAAGGTGTAGTAAATATTGTTTTGTGTTGGTCCTCAAGATTAATTTGAATCTAATTGTATCTTGAAAATAAGCCATTAATGAAAGCATTTTATGGCCTACATAGAAGTCTAAAAGTTGACCTATGTTAGGTAGCAAGATCCTTAGGGTACACTTTGTTTAAATCATGAAAATTAGTGCATACACATACCTCCATTCAACTTATGAATGGGTACCATGTTAGAGAGCCACTCTGGATAATAAATGGGTACTATGAAGCCCACATCTAATAATTTTTTTAGCTCTTCCTTGATAATTAATGCTACATAAGGATGAAGTCTCCTTAGTTTTTTCTTGAAAGGCTTAGGTTGTGAACTACCAAATTAGGATCAAGGTTAGGCATGTCCTTGTAAGACCACACAAAGATATTTTTCTTCCTTGGAAAACATCTATCATGCACTATTTCTCTTTTGCAAATAAATATTTTATAATTTTCATGATTTGTGGATTATCCACATCTTGAATGAGGTTCACATCGATGGATTCTTTGATAAGCATATGAGAACCTTCTTCCAACTAATGTGGAGTTGGGATGATATGGATATCATCCTCCACATGCTCAAAGGACTTGGGTGACCCCTCCTCTACTTTAGTTTGAAAAATGAAAGCATGTGGGGGTGAAGGTTGCTATGGTATGTAAGCATTTGAGGCTCATAGTAACTCTTCAAATAGTATACATTTAGTGATGGATGGTGGGGATGAAATCCTATCCATGGTAATAAGGCTAGCTTCAGTATGAATCAGCTTTGCCAAGTCGTATGGGTTACAAAATGGGACAAAGAAGTCAATAGAAACCATGTTAAATTGGTAGAAATGAGTTGGTTACTATTCGAGGAGAGAATGATCTTGCTCACTCTTGCTAGATTGCAATTGACCTATGATGGGTGAATGTTGATATTGTGAGAGCAACCAAGATGATGGTGGTGGATCTGGCTCAAGGTTCTCACACTCTTTGTTGAAGTGAAAGATGGTGTGATCTATGGAAAACATTTTGGTGTAACACTCATCTCTCTCAATGGGATCTATAGGGGCAACATCTTCTTGAGGACCATCAAATATGCAAATGATCCAATCTGAATTTGCTTCCATCTATTGAAATTTCTTAAAATTCTCATCGAAGATATAATAGTCTGAAATGTGATCAATCATTGTTGTATCCAATATAATATTTGAAAATGTCTCATTTATATAAGGTGCAAATTTAGGGTCCAAATACTTGTCATCACTATCACCACAATCATCACAATCATTGCTCTCCTCATCTTCCTCTTCAAAATTAAGAGTGAGTCATTGGAATGTATGCTTGAAAGATGAGTTATAAGTAGATGGTCTATATCCTAGTCCAAAGCAGTCATGCACTTCTTGATACTCAAGCTCAATGATGTGATGTAGACCCTGCTCGTGTCATCCAAGATCAAATCCCTGCTAGTTAACCATGCAAAAATATCACAAAGGAAAAAATAGATTGGAAATATATTCTAGATTAACACAAAATATTGTATGGATTCCTCATTAGGAGGATGTGGATTGGATAGGGAATCCACCCCCCATATACAAATTTATGAGTTTCATTGAGTCTCATCATTTAATCTCAATGATTTATCAATTCGAGGTGGTGTCCAAGGTTGTCTACGATAAAAGGCTAGGGTAGAATACAATTCAAGCATTAAGATTTCAAGGATTTATTGGGTGAGATAGATTTGGTTTAGCATTTTGGTGTCACACTAAACCTAATCTATAAAATGGAAAATTGCAAGAAATAAAAACTAATTCTAATTTCAAAAAATTAAAGTTAACTACAATTGCATGAATTGAAATTGTTGAATTGAAATCTAATATACTTTTGCAGAATTGAAATAACAGAATTGAAATTGCTAAATTGAAATGTTGCTAAAATGAAATCCTAAATTACACTTGCAAAATTGAAACCTATTTTACTCTTGTAAAATAGAAGTGATGCTTGGAAATAAAACACCTGTCAGTGCCCTGCCACAAAAGGTCGTCAAGCTTCTGCTACAGGAATTGACAACAAAATGAAATATGCTAAAAATGAAAAGTTGTTAAAAGAGAAAAGCAGGGCAAATATAGAAAGCAAAGGAAAAATGCTTAATATAATTTGTCAGCTGACATACACACAAATGCTGTACACAAACATAATAGAAAACATAAATCACATAATACAAAATAAAAACAAAAAAATGAAATTTGGCAAGCAATCTATTAATTCTACTACAGAAAAATTACAGATTAAAACCTACCATAAAATATCTCCTTCTAGATCTAAAAGTGGGCCCATACTTCCTGATCTAGAAGGAGGTGAAAAGCACTCCTTAACTAATTAACACTCAAAACAAAAAATGATAAAATAGCTACACTTTTATTGATGACAGAACATGCTGAAAAATGTTTGTATCGCTCCAAATTTTTCACACCCTTACCTTCAGGCTATAGGATCCGTGCCCGGAAGGGGGATGTGAAAAGGATGTCGTGGTACCTCGGACTGAGAGGACTTGCGAAGGTCCCGCCTCTCAAGGGAGGTGTATATTGGTGATTTTTCGACGGATGGTGGGTTCACCGGGAAACATTTAATGGCGGTTTCCACGCCTAGGTTGGGAATGTGTTTTATGTGTTCGTTTTAGCCTTAAGCATTCAAATCCTAGGTTTGGCCAAAATGCGTCTAAGCTATTCTATATGAAGATGCAGATTAAATGAATACAAAAAATAGAATAGGACAGAAAAATAGAGAAATTAAAGAATATTAAAAGAAAAATACCTGATCCGGATGTCCGATGAAGATTCTGATTCTTGAAGCGATCAGGATCGTCTGGAATTCGACATAATCGTCTGAGATCGAGACAGGATCGTCTGAGATCTGACGAATTCATCAGACGAATTCGTCAGAGACCTACAAACAGAGAAATAGGTGCAAAACACAGAAAATGCAACTATTCTAACAGAGGGAAACAATGTAAAATGACAGCAACAATATCAAACTGAAACTTAAAAACAGAAACATGAATGAATTATGCTAATTTCATAATAATTATGACTTAATTATGCATTTAATCTAGATGGGTGAACTCCAAAATGCAGAATAGCATAAAATACTGAATAAACTAGCTAATTGTAGAATAAAACAACGAGAGAAAAGATGGAGAAATGCAAACTTTAGACACTGATTGCCTCAATGTTGACTACAGTCGAAATCATCTCGCATTGGTACGAAATCGTCTCTGATTCGACAGGATCGCCTCCGATCTGAACAGGATCATCGGCGACGATGTAAGCTTGCTCCGGCTGAAAAACACTAAGGTACCTGCAACAAAATTGGTATAGAACTAATGCAAATATGAATTTGGGATGTTTTAATGTGTATGAAGTCGGGTTACAGGAATTATCAGCCAGGGGGGTGCTAAGGGAAGGGCTTAGGATTAAATAGGCTTAGGAGGGAGGTTAGGAGGTTGGAGATCATCCCTATTTGGGAGATCTCCAATGGGGAGGGTCTCTAACGGCGCAGACACGCTTATGCCGGATTAGAGACCCGTTGGAACAGAAGCTAATTGTGCAAAATCGGTTTAGGGACAAGATCGTCGGGATGTCCTAGCCCAGACGAAATCGTCAGATCTGGGGCGATATCGTCTGATCGGCGACGATATCGTCAAACGGTCAAAACAACCTCTAAAAATGGCACGGAAAAGGGGAAACGGATTAACCGACGGTTAACGGGCGGTTTGGGAGGTTAAAATTTGAATTTAAATTATTTACTAGGGTGAATGTAATTATTAAGATTTCACTGCGCCAATTTTAGGGTGCTACATTTTGCCCCCTCTTTAGCGAATTTTTCGAAGAAAATGCGTTAAAGATGAGTTCTTCTCGATCTACGAGAAAGCAAAAAATTATTCCCATTTTTAGGCGACGATTCTTGGTCGAATCGTACGACGACTTACTATGGTGCCCCCTCCGTGTTTTTACCCAAATCGAACGTTTGAGGTAAAAACGCGAAAAAGCAAAATTAAAATGTTTTGAATTATGTTTTGAATAAAATTAAGAAAAATAGGGTAAAACCCTAATTCATTTTTACTGTTCATTTTTCTTGGTTTTAGAGCTACGGAAGCAAAAATGGTGGAGACGACGCACAGATCAACAGAGGTCCAGCGCGGGCTACGGGTAAGAGTCTAGACTTAGTTTAGAATGATTTAATTTGAATTTACATGCTTTTTAGGTGAATTTTAATTAATTTTTGAGCATCGCGGCCGTTTTTGGGCCGTCGACGTCGTCGGGACGAAATCGTCCCGATTTCGACGAAATCGTCTCAAGTTCGCCAATTTCGTCTAAGGGCGAAATCGACGAAAGGGGGACGATTTCGTCAAATTAGGGACGATTTCGGCTTGCAAAATCGGAGACGATTGTGCTCAAATTTGGGACGATATCGTCCAATAGTGGACGATATCATCATTTGATGAAATTGAACTTATTTTAACTTGCATTATTAATCACTTGAATTGTTATTAATGATTGTTTGTTGTTTTGTTGTTTATGTTGCAGAGAGGATTGCTAAAGAGCAGGGAATGGAAATATGGAGGTTTGAGAGATGACTTGGCCGCTCTAACACAAGCAGAGCGGGATCAGCTGGCACAGGCCGGCTTACAGCATGTGGCAGAAATGCCACAAGTGTCTACAGACATGGGGCTACTGACAGCCCTAGCAGAGAGATGGTATCCGGGTTCTTCTTATTTTTGGCTACCTATAGGGGAGATGACTCCCACTTTGGAGGATGTATGGAGGATTCTAAGAATCCCCATACAAGGACGGTTGATCACTCCTATGGCCAATCAGGGCCATGCTATGGGGCGGTTGTGTGGTGACCCGAGCTTCGCCCTGGAGAAGGGCAGAGTTAACATCGAGGCACTACGTCAGATGCCAGGGCATCTAGACTCACACAGGTTTTAGCTGGAGTGGTTGGTGGACTTCTTTGTGCCACCAGAGCGGGTGCAGGGTACCATGGATGCTAGCAAATGTGATCTACGATATGCGAGACCATGGCTACAGGTTCTCTTGGGGCAGCTTTGTGCTATGCCGGTTGTACAGGATCCTGCATGGGGTCGTGTACAAGGGCGGTCGATGTCTAGTTATGACATCGCTCCTATAGGTTTGGTGCTAGGAGCACATTGCAGTGCGGAGGCCGGTAGGGCTTCCTCTGATAGGGATTGATGGGGAGAGGCCCCGAGTCTTCTACTGGTGGCTCCAGAGAGGGTCACAGTGGCGGATCGACCTACCGATGTCCCAGAGACTGCTGGATGACCTTGTCCCAGACCAGATCACCTAGAGGCCATGGCGAGAGCACCCAGGGTGGGCCGAGGATGGACAGGAGTTGGCTCACGTCAGGCGAGTTTGCTGGCTATGGATGGAGAGGGGAGAGGTGGAGCTCCATCGCTATGACCGAGTTTTGTGATAGTTCGGTCTATAGCAGGGGATCCCATCTCTCAGGGATTATGAGTTTTCTCGGACTATCTGGATAACACCACAGTGAGCGGGGCTCTAGACATGCAGCGCTTCTAGAGTCAGGACTCGGACGATGCCCCCATTCAGCCAGTGGATGGGGACGATGCGAGGGTAGCCGATGGCTACGATGCCAGTACGTAGGCATCCGCCCTCCTCGGATGACGAGGGCTCAAGGTCCGATACACGCAGTTGTGCATCGGATAGGGAGGCGGTGCCAGGCGGCTATGGAGGCGGCCCAGGGTCACGGCGGGAGAGAGTCGAGGAGGCCATAGGCATAGGAGAGGCCACGGTAGAGGGAGAGGAGGGAGGAGAGACCCCCTTCTCCATAGAGAGAGAGGCCACCATCGCTCGATAAGGGCAAGGGTGTCGACATAGTGGAGAGTAGCGAGACAGCTACTCTTCGAGCGGAGACGATCCGTCTCCAGGCACAGGTGCAGACCCTACAAGAGGAGGCTGCACGACACCGAGATGAGGTTACACAACTCAGAGACGAGATTGCACGCCTTAGGGCACGGGGCGGAGGGCGAGCACTGGGGAGCTGACACGGGCTATTGCCCAAATCACTTTCTATCAGACATTGTACTATCAGATGGTGCCAGAGGAGGATAGACTACCCCTGCCAGCTAACATCGTAGATCCGATCAGGATCGGGTCATCGAGGACTTCGTCTCGATCGACGACTAGGACTCGTAGTACTACACATACTGTGATGGGGCCACCTCGTCCACCTCAGGGCGGGGGAGGAGATGAGGCTGAGAGCTCGAGGGGTTCTCGAGGCTAGAGTACTACATGACATTGTACAGATTGAGATAGCATTTATATTATTTTTGATAGAGGATTGAGTATGCCGAGGTACAGATTGTGGCATACCAATCCAGTTTTGATGATGTATATATACTGTTGATATATATAAGATGAGATATGTATTTTGATCATATGACTTGTGTCTTGTATTTTTATGATGCTTTTATGTTTGATTGATTGATTTGATGATTCATGTAATTATGTCATTGGAAATATTATGATTTTGAATGTCATGCTTGTAAGATTTTAAATGAAATAATCTGATGTAACAAATTGGTTGTTTGTGATGTAATGTGATAAAAAATAAAAAGAGACTTCTAACAATAATTTCAAAGGACATTGTCGCTATTATAGACCATTTCATGGAGTCGTCGCTCACTCGGTCGTCAAGCTAATCCCAGTATAGAAATATTGTTAAAAGTAAAAGAGTGCTTAAGAGACTTGTCTTAAGACTTTGGTGCAATGGTGCAAATGATGATGATGATGGTTTGTTTTTCAGATTTTCATAAAAATAGTATGCATGAAATAATGTTAAAATGATTTTTGCTAGGCATAAATTCCTAAGTGTGATAAATTTTTTGGATAATTCCTTAGGAATTATACCATCATTGCAAAATTGAAGGTTGACATAATGACATGAAATAATGAAAATGTGTTTGCTTTTAAAAGCATAATTTGTGTAACATAATGATTTAAGTCATATGGTTTTCATGATTTTTAAATAAATGGGGAATAAAAATTGTTACAATGGTTTGCGCTAGGCATAGAATATGTAGGTATAGACTTATACCATCATCGCGAAAATCAAAAAAGAGATAGTTTTATTGCATGGTTGATTTTTAATAAACAGAAAATATGAAGATGAGGACTTGCGCTAGGCATAAAATTCCAATTTTGGTTTTGGAACTATACCATCGTCGCGAAAGTCGATAATATATATATATATATATATATATATATATATATATATGTTTTGATTGTATGGTTTTGAAAGAAATTTTGATTTTTCTATTATATAGTTGTCTTTATGCTAAACAACTGTACTTGAAAGAAGAAAATGAATTATTCCAAACAATTTGCAAAAAATATTTCAAAGTATTTTAAAGACAAAAGTTAGATTTATAAGGAATCCCATGTGCATATGTGAATTCATTTCCAATCTTGATTTATCATAATGATACACAAAATCTCTCAAATATAAAATGTGTGTGCAATTGCTTTGTTCATTTACCAGTTTTGAGCAAGATAATATGATACAAGTGATTTGAAGAAACCAAATAAGTGTTCATTAACCATGATGTAGATGCATATAACCATACTAGACTACTATGTAGGTCGGATTATCAAGAGCTAGCTAATCCATAAGCGAGACATAGGTCTGTACAAAAGAAGGTCGCTAATGTGACGGACATATCGCCACGCTAGGAGTTACCCAAGGCCAAGCGGGTTGGGCACAAACCACTTGTTATGGGGCTTACCTCACAGTTTTTGAATAATTGAGAATTCCAAGGATTCAAGCTCATCAACCCTTCTTTTCTTTTCAAAGGGTAGGGAAAGGGATTTTATTGCTTTTGCTTTTGCTTTCTTTCTTTTGCTTTTCTTTTCTTTTTCTTTTTGTATTTTTGCTTGATAATTGAGATAATGCTTGAAATATTGTTGTAATGATATAAAATAACATTTTTTTTTTTTCTTTTTCTCTTTTCTTGAACTTTGCCTTTTGTTCTATACTAGGGATACTTGCTCAGATTAGCTGTAGAGCAAGGGATTTTTATTACAGGTAGGGGTGAGCTTGTCCTTTTGCCAATTCTCAAAGATTCTAGACCATGTGCATGATAGGATAGCGGGGGAAACTTTTCGCTCAAGAAACCACTTCTACTATGTAGCAAAGCATGGAAATTACAAATATAATCATTTTATTGTGAAAAGATGTGCTTGGTTTAAGTAAATAACAAGATCAATTCTCTATGCTCAAACTTTATTTAATTGAATTTTGTGGACTTTGATATAAGAGAGATTAGTAATCATGCCAGATAAAATCAAGATATTTATTTTTGTGATTGTGAAAGTGAGGGATTCCAAATAAATGCTAATTTATCCAAAATAATTTGAAACATATAATTGCAATATTTGTAAGAAAATATATATAAATAATTTTTGAGAAGTTTTGAGAATGTTGACTCTCTCTTTCTTCTTTATATTGTTTTGGTTTTGAAAGAGTCAAGAATATTGCTGTTTTTATATTTTTATTATTTTTTTTTTGTTTTTGAACAAAAAATTAACAAGTGCCATAAATAAATACAACAAATAGTTTTGAAGATTTTGATGATTATGAATGTTTTTGGTGTTTTTGAATTTATAAATTGAAAGAAATACAAGATAGTGATTTTGAAATATTTTAAACAAATATATACAAGGATGAAATGACCAAATTTATACATAGTAACGTTTAAGATGCAAAATATTCATGGGTTCTTTAAGTTCTTTACCATCTAAGGTAGATAATTTGTATGCTCCTGATTCAAATTTAGCGGTGATAATGTATGGTCCAAGCTAGTTGGGCTCAAATTTACCTTTAAGGTCCTTAGTTGCATTAGTATTTTTTTATTTTCTTTTAAAACAAGGTCGTCGATCTCAAAGGATCGATGACGAACTTTTTAGCATATGATCTTTTAAGCTTGTTTTGGTAGGCACGGAGATGCTCCAAAGCATTGATGCATTTTTCATCTAGGAGTTCCAGTGGTTGAGTCTACCGACTACGATATTCATCTCCTACTTCGGTATCTTGAAGTAGTAGAGCCAAAGAAGGAACTTCTAATTCAAAGGGAAAAACGGCTTCAGCACCATAAACCAAAACAAAAGGTGAAGTTCCAGTGGGGGTTCGAACACTAGTTCGATAGGCCCACAAGGCTGGATATAACTGAATGTGCCGAGTCCACGGCCGGTTTTATTGACCAATATTTTGAGAATTTTGATTAAGGTTTTGTTAGATGCTTACGCTTGACCATTACCCCGAGGATAATAGGGAGTGGACCAGCGATGTTGAATCTTATATTTTTGGCATAATTTTTTAACATCTTTATTTTTGAAACAAGTTCCATTGTGAGAGATGAGATTTGCAGGAATTCCGAACCTACAAATGATTTGATTAAAAATAAATTTAGAGACTTGTGTGCCGGTGCGGGAAGCTAAAGGCATAGCTTCAACCCACTTCGTGAAATACTCAGTGGCGGTTATGATGAATTTGTGTCCATCAGATGACACAGGATTGATTTTGCCAATAATATCTAAGCCCCATTTTGAAAAGGGCCAAGGAGATGAAATAGCCTGCAGTTCTTGTGCAGGCGCATGGACAAGGTCAGCATGTTTTTGGCACTTGTCGCAATGGCGCACATAATCATGTGCATCCATTCTCCATGGTAGGCCAAAAGTATCCTATCCGAAGGAGCTTTTTAGCAATGACACTACCACTGAAGTGTCCTCCACAAGATCCATCGTGGGCTTCACTCAAGGCTGATTTGGATTCTTCTAAATTCAAACATCTTAATAGGATACCTTCAAAAGATCTCCTATATAAAGTATTGCCAATTATTACAAATCGACTTGCTCGTCTACGTAATAACCGATCTTGGTTTCTATTAGAATTTGCGAGGGAAAGTCCCATTTTGGAGAAAATCAAATATATCCGTATACCAAGGTTCAGGAGTAGTTTCATTGATTAGAAACACATCCAAAGGTTCTAAGCATGACTTATTTGAAGCGGGTTCCTGGAGTCGACGAATAATGATAGTGGCATATTCGTCATCTAACTCCAAGGGCGGGAGAGATGCAGTTGCGGCCATAGCATCAGCTGCACGGTTGCAAGTTCGAGGAATAGCTTCCAAGGTAACTTGATCAAATAGAGACATTAGTTGTAAAACATAGGCCTTATATGGGCACAGTTTATCATCTCTGGTCTGATAAACTTCATTAATTTGGTTTATAACCAGTTGAGAATCACCAAAAACTAACAGATGTTTAATTTTTAGCGCCAAGGCAGCTCGTAATCCAAGGATTAGAGCTTCATATTCAGCAATATTGTTGGTGCAAGCAAATGTCAATTTGAAGGACGAGAGGAATAAGATGTTTTTGCGGGGATATTAAAATAATACCCGCACTAGCCCCACTCATGCATCGGGCTCCATCAAAGTATAAGGACCATTGTTCAATATGGTCTGCCTCTAATTGAAGGCATTCATCAGGAAACTCAATGATGAGGGGATGGGTAGACTCTAAGGGTGCAGCGGCTAATTGATCTGCTATGATTTGACCCTTAACGAGACTTTTGTCCTATGAATGTGAGATCAAACTCGCTTAGAGCAAGAACCCACTTGGTTGTGCGACCCGATAAATAAGGTCGACTCATGAGATACCTCAAGGGATCATATTTAGCAATGACATAAGTTTTTTGACTAAGCATATAATGTCATAATTTTTGCATAGCAAACATGATTGCTAGACATAGTTTTTCTAATGCTGTGTAGCGGGTTTCATAACTGATGAAGGTTCGGCTAATATAATAATTAGCACGTTCTCTCTTTTCATCATCAAGCTGAGCTAACATAGCTCCTAAGGCAGAATCTGAAGCTGAAATATATAGGAGAAATGGGCGATCAGGTTTAGGCGGTGAAAGCACAGGTGGATTAAGGAGGTATTGTTTGAGAAGTTCAAAAGCTTCTCTACATTCGTCATCCCAATTAAAAGGGACATCCTTCTTAAGGAGTTTAAGAAAGGGACCGGTTTTGTCCTCCAGCTTATCGATGAAGCGACGGATGGCTTGAAGCTTACCTTGTAAACTTCGTAACTCAGATATATTAGTAGGTGCGGGCATATCAGTGATAGCCACAATCTTGAGAGGGTCGATTTCGATACCACGTAAAGAAACTAAAACCCCTAATAGTTTACCGGACTTAACTCCGAATATGCATTTTGTTGGATTTAATCGAATAAGATATTCTCGTAATCGATTAAAAACTTTTCTCAAATCATCTAAATGATTATCTTCAATAATAGAGCGAGCTATAATATCATCTACATAATCATGTAGGATATCATGCATCATATCATGAAAAATATAAGTCATAGCTCGTTGATAGGTTGCACCTGCGTTCTTTAAGCCAAATGGCATCACTTTCCAACAAAAAGTACCCCAGGGGGTAATAAAGGTTGTTTTAGCCTGATCTTCAGGAGCTATCCTGATCTGATTATAACCAGAGAATCCATCCATTAAGGACATCATCCCACTCCCGGTAGTAAAGTCAATGATTTGATCCATGTTTGGAAGAGGAAAATCATCTTTAGGGCATGCAACGTTAATATCTCTAAAATCTGTGCAAACCCTAACTTTGGTAGCTTCTTTCTTGGTAACTTGGAACTACATTTGAGATCCATTCAGCATAATCAATAGCTTGTATAAAAACAACATTCAGGAGTTTTCTAACTCCCCTTTGACTAGCAGAGCCACTTTGGGATGCATTTTTCTAAGTTTTTGTTTAACAGGTTTAGCATCCGGATGGACCACTAGATGATGCATGACTACAGAAGGGTCTAGACCTGGCATATCTTCATATGTCCAAGCGAAGACATCTTCATACTCTTTAAGGAATGCAATGTATTGTTCTTGTTTTTCTTGACTTAATTCTGATCCAATATTGATTATGTGAGGATTATCCTCGGTTCCAATATTAATTTTAATGACGTTTTCTACCTCCATGTGTAGATCTCTTTCAAAATTAGGTGGGGCGGGTGAAACGCCCAATTCTTGTAATTCTTGTAAGGTTAATTTGGATAATTCATCTTGAGGATTAGTGGTCTCAAGTTGGGCTATAGTTGGTATAGAACCATCAAAATAAAATCCATTGTGTAACATCTCTTCAACGGAGACATCATGGAAGATATCTCCTTCCAACTCTTCATCGGGGTCGAGCAATCATTTCGGGGTAAGCTATGGATAGCATGTTACATGTAAACGACTGATTTTTTAGAGGCAAATCATCATGCCTATCCAAATAATCTTGATAACATATGAGTTGATCATCATCTTCAAAAGGAAAGGGTTGACCCTTACTAGGAAATAGGCCCACACCACAGCGGGCAGGCCACGGTTCTACCTCGAAAGGTTCTTTCATGCCATTTTGGAAAGGTCCCAAGCCTTTCCCTTTATATCCCATTTTAAGCATTATGGGTTTAGCTTTAATATATTCATTGGTAAAATAACATCGAGCGTATCCCTCATGATGAGTTTTGATATTTCGAGGGATTCTTCCCCAGTCATATCCTTTATAAATGAAGGCACAACTCCCGACTTGGTAAGTACTTCCCATAGGTTGTGGGAGGCCCAAAGTACGAGGAGATGGCGGCAAGTTATTTAAAAGAATTGAATCTTGCATGAAAGCATTTGTTTTTTCTGATATTAAGGTTGTGGATAAATCTGGTAAAAGTTCATCAAAAAGAGCATAAGATGTAGAAGGATTATTCCCTATATCTTTAGATGTGGAAGGTATGATAGATGTGAGGGAGTAAGGTCTATAGGTTTTGAAATTATAGGGATAGAACATGAAGGATTGGTTGTAGATTTAAGATCTTTTTGAGGTTCTAGAGTGATTTGTTTAGAAGATTGTTGATCTATATAGGAGGATGAAATTAATGGAGGGAAATAGGTGAAGTTATGGGTGTGTGTTTCACAGTTTTAGATGAAAAATAAGAATTAGGATGTGTGGATGACAGAGCGGGGCAAAATTGCACTCCAACGGGTTCTGCCAAAGCACACATATCAAAGGGTCTAGGGTCACCATGGATAGTGACCAACTGATTTTTAAATTCAAATTTAACACATTGGTGTAAAGTTGATGGGACCGCTCGCATCGCATTGATCCAAGGGCGACCCAAAAGTATATTGTACGATGCTGGGCAATGTACAATAAACACGGTTGTATCTAGGGTTCTAGGACCAACTTGCAATGGGATGGTAATAACTCCACACGTTTCTTGTGTTTCGTCATTGAAAGCTTTGATAATCATATCAGTTTTCTTCATTTCATCACTTCTAAAGCCAAATCTTTGGTAGAAGTCAAAAGTGCAAATGTTTAGAGATGAGCCATTATCAATCAGGACTCGTTTGATAGCTACATCTCCAATTAGAGCAGTAATATATAAGGGATTATCCTTATGTAAACTGTGTTGTGGGATATCTTTATCTCGAAAGTCAATACAATCAACCTCTCGAGTGATGATAGTATTGGCCATAGCTTCAGGTTGAATGTTTTGAGGTACCATCATTTGGCTTAATGTAAGCATCAACTCATCCCTATGGGTAGGAGAAGATCTTAATAAATCCAAAAGGGAAATTATGGCTGTAGTATTGGATAATTGCTCATTAATATTGTAAGGGGGTTTAGGTTGAACATTAGGAGCATGATTCCCTTTATTGGGATTTTTCAAAACGAATGGAGCTGATCCATCATTCTGATTTGGTTCTTGTTGAGAATTTTGAGCCTGTTGTCGGGTAACGACTCCAATGGTACCTACAATGTTATATTGAGGACGTTGAACTGGTCTCGGTCGAGCATTTATGGCTTGTTCATTTGGGAGGAATTGATTAGAAGAAGGTCGAGTAGTAACTCTTCTAGGAAATGGTTCTTCCGGAACCATAGCATCTGTGATGGGTTGAATAGGATCTGATTCATTTTCAGAACTATTCGATTGGTTTGAAGTGATGTCCACTTCACTTTTAGTATCTGATTCTATATCACTAGAATCAAGAGTTTGAAAATTATGTAAGGGCCTGGTCGTAACCAGGGATAAGGTTGTGTCAAATATTTGAGGATCCTGAACAGGTAATTGTCCGCTAATGGTTCCTACATATCGGGTAGGAGGAGGAACATTATGATGTTCGATTTGATTGGCTACCTCTTTACCATGTCTTGGTAAAGGGTGTTGAAATATGTCTAATGTTTGATTAGCATTTTGATTTTGATTTTGGGGAATGGTCTTTTGAGTATTATTAGGAGCATTTTGTTTAGGTTGGAAGGCTTGCACCTCCATTTCATTATTATCAATCAAATCTTGTATTTTATGTTTCAACCTTTTACAAGCGTTGGTAGAGTGTCCAGGTCCTCTATGGAAATCACAGTGTAAGTCAGCTCTGTATCCGGGTATAGTTGGATCAGGTTCCCGGATAGTTGGTAATTGGATCAAACCTCTTTCGAGTAATTGAGGTAAAATAGTTGATAATGGTTGATTCAATCTAGTAAATTCTCGAGGAGGCTTATCAGGAGGTTTCAATATAAATTTTTTTGTTGTCTTCGTTGCATTGATATTAGCAACATTTATGCTGTCAGTGACTCCATCACCAACAACTTGTTTGTTTTTATATTGATTTCTGGATGTTTTCTCATCATCCTTCTTCCTAAGTTGGCCTCTCCTAATGAGGGCATCTTCTACTCTTCGAGCTAAATCTATAGCTTGATCGAAGGTAGTTAAAGTAGCGATTGATAGCTCATAAGATATTTGTTCTTGTAAATTATTGATAAAAATGTCCAACATTTCCCTATAAGGTAGCACAAAGTGCGGTTTTCCTATCAATTGCCTCCATCTAGCTAAGAAATCGGCAAAACATTCATCCTTGTCTTGTTTTAAGTTGTATAAATCTTTAATGGTTACATGCCTCTCGATGTAGGCACTAAATTGATGGACAAATGATTCAGTTGTTTCTTCAAAGTTTCTCAAAGAATGAGTGGGCAATTGATAGTACCACTCTAATGCCATTCCACCTAAACTTTTTGGGAACATTTTTAGTAATAGCAAGTCATCATGTGATATATCATGACATGCTATCCTAAACATGCGAAGATGCTCTATGGGATCTTCGGTTCCTTTATATATAGGCAAGATAGGCATGGGAAAATGCTTAGGGTATGGTTGAGCTACAACTATGGGATCCAAAGGTTGACTACATATCTCTCGATAATTGTACGAGGGACGGTAAGGATCTATCTGGTCCATACGTGAAGCTAATTGTTTCACCATGGCTTCCAGATTACTAGTTTGCCCACCATATTGGTTCGGTAGGGCATTGACATGGGTTTTGTGAGCATATGATGGAGGGACATGAAGATTAGATGCTATGTTGCTATTGTGTAAATTGTTGGTAGGAAAGGTGTTATGAAGGAATTTTGAAGTTGTATTATGTTGTATTCCAGATTGTTGAAAATTGGTGTTTGGCTTCGTTTTAGGTTTTTGTTTACTTGAAGCATATTGCTCAATAGTTTGGCGAAATAAAGTAGTGAAGGAAGTTTTCTTTTGTGTGGGAATGATTTTAGGTTGAATAACAGGTTCCTTAGGAGGTTGGGTAACCTGTTGTTTTGACATGTTTTGAATCATAGTGACCATATCTGTATTGGATGGCCCAACCTTATCACTTTCTTGATCAATGAAAGACAAGGGATTAGTGCGCACATCAAACGCATGTTCCATGGCTGCTTGAGTGTCACTAATTTGCCCTTTATCAATACGAACTGCCACATTAAGGGCGTCAATGTTATCATTGAGAAATTTCTGAAAATGATCTACGTTGTCAAAAGCAATAGTTCCATCTGGAGCTACTCTAGGGGATGAGGATCCATCCTCTTTAACACTTCCTTCTTGTTCATTGTCTTCACCTAGGTCATCTTCTGGTTGATCTAGAGTTTCTCCTTCCGGAATTGGATCTTCAGGAAGGACATTTGGGTCTCTAGTTTTATCTTGTAACCAATCTTCTTCTTCTCCTACAGTTTCTTTACCATTCCTAAGTTTAGGCATTGTGCTTAATTTTAGATTTCAGCAAATATATATATATATATATATATATATATATATATATATATATATATTTTTTTTATATATGCAACAAGCTTAAGAGGTATATATTAATTATATACCTACTACAATATTTAAAATGAAATGTTTTTAGTTTTTGCTATGTTTTTTTAGTTTTTCTTTGTTTTTTGAAATAATATTGTAAAGATAACAAATAACACAATAAATGCAAGAAATAATACTGAAAGTAATGATCTAGTTTTCTATAAACAATTTATAAATATCATTAATGGGCTCAAGTTCTTCAGGAGTCATGAAGTGTTCTTCTTCAAATTGAAAGTTTTCTTTTAAAAATTTAATGAAAAGAGCTATAGTGATATTATCTGTCTCAGACTTTGGTTGATAGAAGTAAAGCTCGTGGCAATACTCTCGATATAACACGGCTCGAGGAACTCTATTCCATATTTCCCTATCTGTAAGAACAACCTCTTGGTCTTCTACAAGACCCAAGAACTGGTGTACAATGGCTGCGTTCTCGAGGTATTCCTCGAAGGTGAACAATTTTGAAGATACAAGAGCTCTCCTATAAGCTAACCATCTATGGCGAGGCTCTCCCGAAGTTCATGATAAAAGACAAGTTGATGAGGATCCAGGATTCTATCTAGGACTAGCCTCTTGATTTGTTTAAGTTTTGTTGACCTAGATGAGATGACACTAAGTCTTCTATCAAGTTCGTCCCACAAGAGTTGATTTCTATCTGTTTCAGGCACACTAAGCACAGAATTGATTTCTATGGCTGCCAATTGGTTTTCTACATTTATAGTAACTGCTAATATTTTCTTAGGAGCTACCATCTAAACATGATATTAAATTTAAATGATCTAAAATGCATCTATGTTTTAGTTGTTTTATTTTTTTTTTTGTTTTCAAAAGGTTTACAATGCATTCACGTCGGGTTCACCAAAATGTATCGCTCCAAATTTTTCACACCCTTACCTTCAGGCTATAGGATCCGTGCCCGGAAGGGGGATGTGAAAAGGATGGCGTGGTACCTCGGACTGAGAGGCCTTGCGAAGGTCCCGCCTCTCAAGGGAGGTGTATATTGGTGATTTTTCGACGGATGGTGGGTTCACCAGGAAACATTTAATGGCAGTTTCCACGCCTAGGTTGGGAATGTGTTTTATGTGTTCGTTTTAGCCTTAAGCATTCAAATCCTAGGTTTGGCCAAAATGCGTCTAAGCTATTCTATATGAAGATGCAGATTAAATGAATACAGAAAAATAGAATTAAGACAGAAAAATAGAGAAATTAAAGAATATTAAAAGAAAAATACCTAATCTAGATGTCTGATGAAGATTTTGATTCTTGAAGCGATCGGGATCGTCTCGAATTTGACAGGATCATCGAGATCAGACAAGATCATACGAGATCGACGAATTCATCGGACGAATTCGTCAGAGACCTGCAAACAGAGAAATAGGTGCAAAATACAGAAAATGCAACTATCCTAACAGAGGGAAACAATGTAAAATGACAGCAACAATATCAAACTGAAACTTAAAAACAGAAACATGAATGAATTATGCTAATTTCATAATAATTATGACTTAATTATGCATTTAATCTAGATGGGTGAACTCCAAAATGCAGAATAGCATAAAATACTGAATAAACTAGCTAATTGCAGAATAAAACAACAGAGAAAAGATGGAGAAATGCAAACTTTAGGCACTGATTGCCTCAATGTTGACTACAGTCGAAATCATCTCGCATTGGTACGAAATCGTCTCTGATTCGACAGGATCGCCTCCGATCTGAACAGGATCGTCGACGACGATGTAAGCTTGCTCTGGCTGAAAAACACTAAGGTACCTACAACAAAATTGGTATAGAACTACTGCAAATATGAATTTGGGATGTTTTAATGTGTATGAAGTCGGGTTACAGAGAATTATCAGCCAGGGGGGTGCTAAGGGAAGGGCTTAGGATTAAATAGGCTTAGGAGGGAGGTTAGGAGGTTGGAGATCATCCCTATTTGGGAGATCTCCAATGGGGGAGGGTCTCTAACGGCGCAGACACGCTTCTGCCTGGATTAGAGACCCGTTGGAACAGAAGCTAATTGTGCAAAATCAGTTTTGGGACAAGATCGTCTGGACGTCCTAGCCCAGACGAAATCGTCAGATCTAGGGCGATATCGTCTGATCGGCGACGATATCGTCAAACGGTCAAAACAACCTCTAAAAATGGTGCGAAAAAAGGGGAAACGGATTAACCGACGGTTAACGGGCGGTTTGGGAGGTTAAAATTTGAATTTAAATTATTTACTAGAGTGAATGTAATTATTAAGATTTCACTGCGCCAATTTTAGGGTGCTACAATGTTACAAAAATTTTGTGTTATTTGTATTGAAAACTCTCTCTATTCTAATTTCTAGATCAACAGAAGGGTTCTATGTTATTTATATAAATATTTACAATTTTATTTGTTTTTATTTTTAATATATAGTTCTTTGTATTCCTTGAGAATTTTGTGGAGAAGTCTAGAACTATCTCACATATCTTTCTTCACTTTAGAATATTCCTTTTCTATCTTGCAAATAATTTCCTATTATGCTGTAGTTATTTCTATGTTTATCCTAGAAGATGATCAAAATTAATCTTTTCCATGAATGGTGGCTTTGATGCAAGGATGAAAGTATGGGAGATATTTTCCTTTAACATTTTCAACCTTATTTCCCTTTTTCCACTATCAAAAAATAGTCAAAAAGTCAAAAAGCACTTTTCTATTCTCATTTCGAAGATAAGTGGCTCATTTCGAAGAGACTGTATTTCTCATTTCGAAGATGTCCACTCATTTCGAAGATCTTCGAAATGACCAACTATGTGCTCTTCAAGTGATTTTAGCTGCTTTTCTCAGGTGGATTAGCCCTCAGGATCAGATTGCAATAGCCTTCATTCCTCTCCATGTGTGAATTCCATGCCTTGCCATTCATTTGTAGCTTGCTAGAATTTACATGGTAAATTACTGCATTTTTCAACTCTGCTGCACAGTTGTAAAATATTGGCATTTCTTGCAAATTCAAACAAATTAGAACATGGAAAAATTATTCAAATATCAACATGAAGGAGTACATCAAGTTGCTACTGAATTTATACACTTCATTCACCAAGTAACAATGTTGAAATAGTGCAACAGTGCTGCACAATTGTCCCTGCTCTGTTATACCCTATTGCTGCCTATTTAGACCATGTGGGAATGCTTCTAAATAGGTCAGATGTCTTCTGTAGTCCTTCTAAACTCATTCCATCCATATCCTCATGCTTTTCTTGACAACTTCAAGGTGTTCCTATAAAGTGATAGCTTGCTGATTTTTATATGGCTATTTTTTTCAGATTTTCAGATTTATGACAGTCCTAAACTTTTGGCTTCAATGTGGATTTGAAACAAGTTGAAGGGCAGGAAAACATTCAAAAACCATTGAGAAGTTAATGGATATCAGCATACCACATTTGGTTAATTGAAATGCATGTTCTTACTTGCTACTTAATCAAGCAAAATCAGTCACAAAATGCTGAAAATAGTCAAAAATAGAGATATAGTATTCCTAACATAAAATCATGTAAACACTTAACAAATAGTATATTTTAGTCAACTATTTGGCAATTAACTTATCATATGGTAGTCAAACATTGTGCAATAATGAGGCATTTTTGGGCCTCATCATCCCCCCCAACTTGAACTGATGCATGCCCTCATGCATCTTAGTAGGCCATAGTAATATGTAGGTTTTATTCTTGTGAACAACATCCTTTGCTACCCCGTTAACTGAGAAATTCCTCCTTCCTGCACTATATCAAGTATTTTGCAATTAAGCACATGTATGACTCTTTTTCTGTCTTTCTACAAGTTTTAGTGTTGCAAGGTACCTCTTAAAGGCTTGATATCATGTGATTCATCTTGCAATAGTCTTATTGTGGAACCATATTTGGCAGATGCACTACTACTAATGGAATTTTTTGTTCTTAACAATATTTCAGCCTGAATGCTTATTTCTGTTATTTGCACCTTTTGAACAAAATTGATAAAATTTTTGGATTTGAAATGCTTGAGGGATGTACTTACTTGTGGTAGAGCCTTATAAACCTCAATATTTGATGTACCCTACTCTTTTTGCTATTCTGTAGCATTTTCAACAATTATGGTACAGTTTCTGCTCATTCCGAAGATATCCTGCTCATTTCGAAGAGACTGTATTTCTCATTCCGAAGATGTCTGCTCATTCCGAAGAGACTCTATTTCTCATTTCGAAGATGTCTCTCATTCGAAGAGACTGTATTTCTCATTCCAAAGATGTATGATCATTCAAGAGACTGTATTTCTCATTCCGAAGATGTCTACTCATTTCGAAGAGATTGTATTTCTCATTTCGAAGATGTTTGTTCATTCCAAATATCTTAAAAAAAATGCAGAAATGACCTCCTATGCAAAATTTAGCTACAGATTCTATTGTGGGCCCATCTCTAGAGTGTATAAGCCTTCCATAACATCAAAAATCCCTTCTTCATCCTTTTGTTTAGATGTTATTCTTTGTTTTTGTATGTTGTTTTATTCCAATAGTACTAAAATAGAACCTTTAGGTGCATTTTTTTGATTATCCTCCTTCAATTTATCAGACAATTGTGAGATATAAACTTGCAGTTCTCCTTCTAAAATTTGCCCTACAAATTGAAATAGAATTGCTGCCATGTCTGTCCCAAAATCAAGTTTTTGCATAGTTTTGGAATTTCCATGCAATTAAGGGCATAAGGGGGTGTTTCTTGACATCTTGAACATGTTCCTTTTTCAACTTGTCAATATTGTATGAATAGTTTATGCCAAATACCGACTATCATACACTAAATGCTAAATGTTTACTATGAATTAAATGCAAGAAACACATACCTTACTATCCTAAAAATTGGTCATGCACCTTACAAGCTGCTTTTGATGATTGTTAGCAGGCTATCTGAAAACATAAACAAACATAACACATGTGCAATGTGAGATTTGTACAATGGTGGAACAATGATGGGTAGATCAACAAGGCAATGCATGCCGAAAAATTGGTTTTCATGCAAGCCAACTCAGTAGCGCCTCCAAGAAGGTTTTCACTACTGAATTATTCATTTTTTTATTTTTTTTCATCATTTTTTTTTTCATTTTTTTTTATCTTTTTTTTTCATTTTTTTTTCATCAGAAGAGGCTGCCATTTCTGGTTTTCAACCAACTTCTGTCCTTTTTTTTTTTCAAGTGCTTCAATGAGAGAGAACATCTCTCACTCTTATTTGGATAAGACCAATCCTTATTAAAAATTTTTTTTTTTTTTAAAAAACCCCTCTTTTTTTTTTGAACCCGACAACTTTGGTGCACCCTTTTTTTTTAATGGGGGGTAAGAATATTCTTAATCATAATTGCCTCCTTATTGCTGGAAATGAAGTATTGGCTCCATTGTTCCTCTTCCTTGCTGAAATTGATGCTTGTCCTCATGTATCCCCATTTTGTGGGACATGCCTTTGCTGCAATTTTTTTTTCTTTTTATTTTTTTTTTTTCAATTTTTCTTGTCTTGCTTGTACCCAAGAAGGAAGTTCACAAACAAGACTATTCTTATTTTTGCTTTTCTTGTATTTTTTTTCTTTTTGTCAAACTTTTTATCATCACTCTAAATCTGATATTGAAGAGAAATTCTCTTCCATTATGTGTACATCCAATGGAATCTCCTTCAAGAACTCCTCCTTAGTTAATGGTGCATGGTATACCCGAAGGCAATATCCATTCACCACTAACATCCTCCATGAATTACCAATGGGAGAAAGAAGCACTACTCCATATCTGAAAACTTCTTCAATCAAGTGTTGTCAATGCCTCCTAGTCTGCAAAATCTTGTCAATCTGTACTTGAAACAATTAAATACCAATTCCCAAAAGATGTTAAGTTCTTACATCAAGATAAAATCTTGATATACCCTTGTAATTCCATGTAAAGGGATTGAAATATTGTTTCAAAATAGCAACAATTTTACTTTTTGTTTATAAGTCAACCAACTAATAATGTTCAAGAATTTTCTTGGCTGCACTTCAATTTGTTTCATTCCTAGGAGGACATAATTTACCCCTTTGTAATTTCTTACTAAGGAGTTCAATGGAAGTAAATTTTCTATGTGCAGTTTTTCTCCTTTATCCAAGGCTAATTTCTGTGTGTTTAGACTAAAGGTTTTCTGTGTATCTCCATTGATTTTTATCTCTTCAAGCTTAGGTAAGTTCTTGTTTGAGCACAGTTGGATGTTGCTGTAGTCAATAACATTTCCTGCATTTTTTTTGTTTTTTTACTAGATTCAGCTACATAGATAGGGGATGCCTATCCTGTATTATTCAGACTGATCACAGGTTGGGCTAAAAAAGAAATATTTTTGGTTTGCACAATAAGACAAGAAGTGTACAACTTTAGCAGATCAACTACTTGTCAGGTAGGATCACCTCTAATGAGATCAACTATTGTCTGTGTAGGCTAAGAATTGCTAGGTTGTGGTTTAGCATGGTAAAATCCTAACAATATTTAAGTAATAATGGAAAACTCTAGGATCATCATTAAGTTGTAAACTCCTATTTTGATTGTGCAAAATTTTTTGTGATTTTTTTTAATAGATTCAGCTTACATAGACAGGGGTTTCCTGTCCTGTATTATTCATATTGGCCATAGGTTGGGCTGAAGGTGGTGGTTGATTTACTTGCCTTGTTTGTTGTTGTTGGGATCTCTCTTTGAGAAGAATTTAGACTAGGCAACAGATTTTGCATCTCTAAGTTATGGAAGTAAATGGCATTCATCAATGATATGTCCCTATGAACAAATGCTATAGGTAGCTGATATGGCTATTTTGTTCAAGGGATAGTCTTGTATATCTACCATGATATCTTTCCAACACCTAGTACAAATTTTTTTATACTACCCTGATGATATGGATATAAAAATGGTAGTACTAGCAGATGGCTCCTCTAAGAGATCTTATGTTTCTTGATAATGAGGATGATGAATTCTTTCAATTTTTATCAAGAATTTCAAACATAAGCAATTTAACCCCCAAGTGTGAAGATCACCTCCCTGTGGTTGCTTGTTTTCTAAATGGACTGAAATGCAACTATCAATAATTATTATTTATACCAGCTATTACATTTAGATTTAACTCTAAACTTCATAACTTAGCACAATAATAATTATTTGACTACTTTTACCCTCTAACAACACCATGTTCCCCGACAACGATGCCAAAATGATGAGTTTCATTGAGTCTCATCATTTAATATCAATGATTTATCAATCCAGGGTGGTGTCCAAGGTTGTCTACGATAGAAGGCTAGGGCAGAGTACAATTCAGGCATTCAGATTTCAAGCATTTATTGGGTGAGATAGATTTGGTTTAGCCTTTTGGTGTCACACTAAACCTAATCTGTAGAATGGAAACTTGCAAGAAATAAAAACTAATTCTAATTTCAAAAAATTAAAGTTAACTACAATTGCATGAATTGAAATTGCTGAATTGAAATCTAATCTACTTTTGCAGAATTGAAATAACAGAATTGAAATTGCTAAATTGAAATGTTGCTAAAATGAAATCCTAAATTACACTTGCAAAATTGAAACCTATTTTACTCTTGCAGAATGGAAGTGATGCTTGGAAATAAAACACCTATCAATGCCCTGCCACAAAAGGTCGTCAAGCTTCTACTATAGGAATTGACAACAAAATGAAATATGCTAAAAATGAAAAGTTGTTAAAACAGAAAAGCAGGGCAAATATAGAAAGCAAAGGAAAAATTCTTAATATAATTTGTCAGCTGACATACACACAAATGTTGTACACAAACATAATAGAAAACATAAATCACATAATACAAAATAAAAACAAGAAAATGAAATCTGGTAAGTAATCTATTAATTCTTCTGTAGCAAAATTACAGATTAAAACCTGCCATAAAATCCCTCCTTCTAGATCTGAAAGTGGGCCCATACTTCCTGATCTAGAAGGAGGTGAAAAGCACTCCTTAACTAATTAACACTCGAAACAAAAAATGATAAAATAGCTGCACTTTTATTGATGACAAAACATGCTGAAAACTATTACAAAAAATTGTTGTACAGTCCTAATTGCTGCTATTGAAAACTCTCCTCTATTCTAATTCCTAACTGGCTCAACCAAGGAGGGATCTGTGTTATTTATATAAATATTTACAACATATCCCATGCTCAAATCAGCCTATGTGCTACTTTACAGTGATTTGCCAATAATTTTGGATCTAAAATAAATGCAAATTTGGACAGTTTGTGTTGCAGTAGTAGTCATTGGCCCTTAGAAAGCATCTTCAGTGGTGGGAGTACGTGGGAGAAGTCTAGAAATATCTCACATATCTTTCTTCACTTCAGAATATGCCCTTTCTATCTTGCAAACAATTTCCTATTATGCTGCAGTTATTTCTGTGTTTATCCTAGAAGAGGATCAAAATTGATCTTTTCCATGAATGGTGGCTTTGGACGGCAAGGACGACAAATTCAGATGGGAGATATTTTCCTTTAACCTTTTCAACCTTCTTTCCCTTTTTCCATCATCAAAAATAGTCAAAAAGTCAAAAAGCACTTTTCTGTTCTCATTTCGAAGATAAGTGGCTCATTTCGAAGAGACTGTATTTCTCATTTCGAAGATGTCCGCTCATTTCGAAGATCTTCAGAATGACCAACTATGTGCTCTTCAAGTGATTTTAGCTACTTTTCTTAGGTGGATTAGCCCTCAAGATCAGATTGCAATAGCCTTCATTCCTCTCCATGTGTGAATTCCATGCCTTGCCATTCATTTGTAGCTTGCTGGAATTTACATGGTAAATTACTGCATTTTCCAATTCTACTGCACAGTTGTAAAATATTGGCATTTCTTACAAATTCAAACAAATTAGAACATGGAAAAATTATTCAAATATCAACATGAAGGATTACATCAAGTTGCTACTGAATTTATACACTTCATTCACCAAGTAACAATGCTGAAATAGTGCAACAGTGCTGCATAATTGTCCCCGCTCTGTTATACCCATTGTTGCCTATTTAGACCATGTGGGAATGCTTCTAAATAGGTCAGATGTCTTCTGTAGTCCTTCTGAACTCATTCCATCCATATCCTCATGCTTTTCTTGACAACTTCAAGGTGTTCCTATAAAGTAACAACTTGCTGATTTTTATATGGCTATTTTTTTAGATTTTCAGATTTATGACAGTCCTAAACTTTTGGCTTCAATGTGGATTTGAAACAAGTTGAAGGGCAGGAAAACATTCAAAAACCATTGAGAAGTTAATGGATATCAGCATACCACATTTGGTTAATTGAAATGCATGTTCTTACTTGCTACTTAATCAAGCAAAATCAGTCACAAAATGCTGAAAATAGTCAAAAACAGAGATATAGTATTCCTAACATAAAATCATGCAAACACTTAACAATAGTATATTTTAGTCAACTATTTGGCAATTAACTTATCATATGGTAGTCAAAAATTGTGCAATAATGAGGCATTTTTTGGCCTCATCACAAATTTTATTTGATTAGGATCAAAATACATTTTGTACACTACACCTATAGCTAAAGGTGGGTCACACATGATACCATAATATCTGAATGACTGGATAGGTGGTGTTATTGTGACACTTTCAATGATGTATTCACCAATGAATGGATTGGCAAGATGAATAACAACTTAGACTGATCGAGAAGTGGATGATTTGAGCATTGAGATGGATGGATCAATGGTGGTTTGTGGCTCAAGTGGATGTGATGGTTCACTTGGTGATGGCTCTTATTAGATAGGTGACCCTATCTATAAGACAATGGATGGTGAGTCTTGAGGTGGGTTAGGTTTGATGGGATTGTTAGTGGTTGGTGGAGTTTTTTGAGATGAAAATGTGAATGGTGTTTATGAAGTGAGAGGCATGGCTAATGAATTTTATGGTTGGTTAGTTGGATGATCGGGTGTAATGGAAAAATGATAGGAATTTGATGAAGGTTGGCTTGAGTTGATGCTTTTGGATAAAAATGTGAGATCAACTATAAACAAGGCCTATGGGATGGGTGCTTTGGATAATGTGGTGTTAGTGGGTGTGGTTCAAATGTTGAGGGGCTAAATTGAAAGGTGGGTGGATGGAAGCAATGGCTCATAGGGATTTGTTATCAAGTTGCAATATTTAAAAGGCTCAGTTTTGACTTGGATGCCATGGAACTTATCCTATTGCACATATTTCAGACATCGGTGTAATGTCAAGGGCACACACTTCACTTCCCTTATCTAGGAATGTCCAAGAAGTATGTTATATTGTATATCCACTTCTAAGATGTGGATGAGTACGTGGATAGTCTTCACCCCCATTGTTATAGGAAAAACCACGTTCCCTATAGTGGAACACAAAGTGTCATTAAAGGTCTGCAAGGTGAAAGTGGAAGTGGTGATATGGGATGATGGCAAATTAAAAAGTTTGAGATCCGGGGTGATGATGATATTGATGGAGGAACTAGTATCAATGAGCACTCTCTTGAATGGTTTTCTAGTCGATATAGGCCACAATGTGTAATAGAGGATCAAGTAATTTGGATGATACCCTCTTTTCCTCAAAGTTATAGAATGCTATTGAGGGCTCCGTGAACTTTTGGACACTCCCCACATAAGTGTTGAAGGTGATGGATCTTTTTTTTGTAGTTTGATGGAATTTACGATTTCCATAAGAACCTCATGATGTGGGGGAGATTGTTGAATAAGCTCATATATTAACATATTGGTTGATGTCATATTTAAGCTCTATTTCAACCAGCTTCTCAGGGTAATGATTGGTCGAGATGGATGATTTAGATTATGGATGGATGGAGGGGGAATGGATGGGCCTAGTTGTACGAGTACATTAGGTTGTGCTACAAGAGCTTGCATTGCTTGGGTTATGTGATTCACTTGTCTTTTCCCATGGGTTATGACACTAATAGCCCCTATAAAACCTTGGTATAGTTGCAACACAAAGTTAACTTGATTGGGAGGAATTATAGAAGTTGATGCTCCTGTTGTTTTTTGATTCACCTCATGATGAGACAAAGGTTTTTGATATATCCCAAGGTTCATATTAGGTAGGGCTAAGGGATTATCAATTGTGATCCTCCCTACTTCTAATAAATCTTGTACAATATTTTAAAACCCATTGCAAGATTCAATATCATGAATTTTCTATCAATGAAATATGCAATATAGATGCTCTTTTTAGTTTTTTGACTTTGGCTTATTCGGATATTCAGGCTTCATTTTTGGCAATGTGAAAACATGTTCTGCATACAACTTATAAAATATGGATTGGTTAATGGGATGTAATTGTGTTTAGGCCTAAAATAACATTACCTCTCTATAGGTTGAGCTTGGTTTTGGACCTACTATGGGGATGGAATCATTTGATAATTTTGTTATTGTGATTACTATTGTTGGTGTTGGGGTTTTTGTACTTGGACTTGGGCTTGTTGGAATTGCTTTGAAGGTTGGTCCAAGACTATTTGATTAACCTAAGTGGCCTTGGAATGGTCATGGATATTCCCATTTTGATTCTTATTTTACCATTCTTTATTTTTGGGCTTGATCTCACCCTCTTGAATTTTGATCTCTTTAATTACTTTGGCCTGGGTGAGTGCCTCCTTAAATATTCTATATTTTTGTAACTATTATAACAAGGAGATAGACTTGGCACAAATTATTGAGAACATTCATGTTAATTCCATCATAGGGAGGGCAAGAAGTAGTTTTGTCATGATCACCCTCCAATGGTTGCCAAAATCATAGACTGATTCATCATCATATTACCATAAATTAAGCAAATCAGTCAATGTTGTCTTATTTCTAATGTTTAGGGAGAACCTCTCCAGGAATTGGTCTTCTATTTGCTTGAAAGTATAAATTATTTGGTGCGATAAATGGTTGTACCAATATAGAGCATCTCCTTCAAACATCTAAGGAAAAGTGTGGAGCATAAGTGTATTATTGTTTCTAATCCTAAAACACGCATTAATGAATCTAGTTAAATTCTCTCAAGGGTCTTCATCCCCCTTGAATGTATCAAGCTTTTGTATTTGAAAGTCTTATGGGTAGGGTGATAATGGTACCAAAGCATGAATTGGATGATTGAGTAGTTGCCTTAGAGTTGGTTTCTGGTATTGCATACCCAATGTTTGCATGGCTAGGCTATCAATTTGACTTTGCAAGAATTAAATTTTTGGATCCTCTAGAGGGTTAAAACCCTGATTGGTTTGCTATTTTTGATAGTAGGGTGCATTATTGGTGGGGATTTGATGATGTGGGATGTTAGCATAAAATGAATTATGATATGGTTACTATTAATGACTTTGGTGATGATGAGGTGATAGGGGTATGATGGTATGCTGACTTGAAGAGCTAGAATACATTTGATGAAATGGGTTAGTGGGTATGATCGTGGTTGGGGATCACAACACCCAAGATGGGTCTTGGGTAAAGAAGTTTTGTAGATGAGATGTGGGTGGTTGGTTTTAATTGACCCCTTGAGACTGTTGTTGCAGATTGAGATTAATGTGGTTAGTATTATCAATAATCATTTACTACAACTATAGGCCTACTACATAGTAATCATGGATGAATATGGTATGGCAGTGTAGGTATTCATGGATTGGGCTAGTTGGGTGGCAATCCTGTTGGTGGATGTAGGCAGAGAGTAAGTGGTAAAAGTTGTTGCTGCTAAATGAAAAATATTATGATGCATGATATCTATGTATGGGATGGATGCAGGGATCTACAAAGTAGCATTGGCTTATGCCCCATAGATGGGGTTAGCACCATTGATATTTTTATTTGGCCAGATGAAGGGGTGTTGATGAGATAATGATGGGTGATTGTTAGTTAGGATTATTCTAATGATGGATTTGTGAAGATCCTATTGGCTTATTGTGGATATGCGAAGGTGGTTTCTTGATGCAATGATGGGATGGTGCGAGGTGGATTGGTAAGTGGAGGAAATGATGGAAAGGCCAAACCAACTACATTTAGATATAGCATAGAAAAATCCAAGTCTACGTATGTGACTCACTATTTGATGGTATATGTGGCTCACTCCTAGGTATCTTAGGGATATCA
The DNA here is from genome assembly GCA_028583015.1 of Wollemia nobilis. Classification (NCBI taxonomy): domain Eukaryota; kingdom Viridiplantae; phylum Streptophyta; class Pinopsida; order Araucariales; family Araucariaceae; genus Wollemia; species Wollemia nobilis. The sequence continues at coordinate 2,616,701 of JAQPPZ010001274.1, read as the reverse complement.
GCATGAATATCCCTCTACATAATATCTATATCCCATATGGGGGCACTTGTTGGAACAAAATCTGCCTTTGGTTAATAGTGTTGCGCCTTAGACTTTGCCAACATTGAATAGACAGATCTTGCTTGAGATCATCTGTCTAGTCTCCAGAGAAGGCTGGTTCCTTTGAGTTTTTTAGAGAAAATGGGAACAAGAGATAAGGGAAATATAGCCTAAGCTAGAACTTTTATATGGTGCAGATTAGACAACAACAAAGACAGATTTACTTACTTCTATCCAAAGCATTTAAACACATTTCCATGCAGAAATTATATAATTTCAGATATGATTTCTAATATTTCGTTTAACATGCGTATATATTAGATTCTTATTCCAGCAATATGATTTATGTATTGCGAAAGTTCAGATATAAGAACAAACTCAATTTACAATTCAATATTGTAAGCAGAAATAAAGAACATTAATACATACACTTGCACGATATGAACCAAAAGCCAATGGGAGATGTGATTTTATTGCTTGTATTCGAAGTACATGCATTCAGTCTTGTAAACGTCCAAGAGCCGACCCTTTTTCTGGAGTCGCTCACCCCTATATATACCCTAAAAGAGTATCTTTTTCTAAGTACATCTTACTATTTTACAAGCAATCATCTGCAGTTTCTAATAATACACAACAAGTCTTCTATGAATTAGATATCTTCTCTATAGATTAGATTCTAGATGAGCCTGTCACATTTTCAATCATCTGGCAAGCCTGCTCTATCCTAGATTTCTGATAATCATGTCAGAAATCACTTCTTGGTGTCAGTGCATGCCTTTGATTGCCAAAAATACATTTTATTCCTTTACATCTGGCGTGTCACGAAATCGCGACATTCTTTCCTTGCTTTGCTCTTTTGCCGCCTCCAACCACGAAAATGAGACATGTCACGAAATCATGACATTCTTCTCTTGTTTTGCTCTTCTGCCACTTCCAACCATGAAAATGAGACATGTCACGAAATCGCGACATTCTTCTCTTGCTTTGCTCTTTTGCTGCCTCCCGCCACGAAAATGAGACATGTCACGAAATCGCGACATCCATCTCTTGCTTTGCTCTTCTGCCGCTTCCAGCCACGAAAATGAGACATGTCACGAAATCATGACATTCGTCTCTTACTTTGCTCTTTTGCTACCTCCCATCGTGAAAATGAGACATGTCACGAAATCACGACATCCGTCTCTTGCTTTGCTCTTCGCTTCCAGCCACGAAAATGAGACATGTCACGAAATCATGACATTCGTCTCTTACTTTGCTCTCTCCGCTTCCAGCCATGAAAATGAGACATGTCATGAAATCGTGACATTCGTCTCTTCCTTGCTCTTTCTCTTTGCTTTTGCCCGTGAAAATGAAACATGTCATGATATCGTGACACTTCTGCCTCTTTGTTCTCTTTTGTTGCTCTTAGCCATGAAAATGCAACATGTCACGATATCATGACACTTTTCCTCCTTGCTTCCTTTTGTTGCTCTTAGCCATGAAAATGCAACATGTCATGATATCGTGACACTTTTGCCTCCTTGCTCCCTTTTGTTGCTCTTAGCCATGAAAATACAACATGTCGCGATATCGCGACACTTTTGCCTCCTTGCTCCCTTTTGTTGCTCTTAGCTATGAAAATACATGTCGCGATATCATGACACTTTTGCCTCCTTGCTCCCTTTTGTTGCTCTTAGCCATGAAAATACAACATGTCGTGATATCACGACACTTTTGCCTCCTTGCTCCCTTTTGTTGCTCTTAGCCGTGAAAATACAACATGTCGCGATATCGTGACACTTTTGCCTCCTTGCTCCCTTTTGTTGCTCTTAGCCATGAAAATACAACATGTCACGATATCGCGACACTTTTGCCTCCTTGCTCCCTTTTGTTGCTCTTAGCCGCAAAAATACATGTCGCGATATCATGACACTTTTGCCTCCTTGCTCCCTTTTGTTGCTCTTAGCCATGAAAATACAACATGTCACGATATCGCGACACTTTTGCCTCCTTGCTCCCTTTTGTTGCTCTTAGCTACGAAAATACAACATGTCACGATATCGCGACACTTTTTCCTCCTTGCTCTTTCTCTTTGCTTTTTCTCATGAAAATGCAACATGTCGCGATATCGCGACACTTTTTCCTCCTTGCTCTTTCTCTTTGCTTTGGCCCATGAAAATGCAACATGTCGCGATATCGCGACACTTTTTCCTTCTTGCGGTGTTTTGCTTTTTCTTTGATCTTTAGCATATGGGCCACTTCGGTCTTCTTGGAAAATATGCAAAAAGGTGCATCAGCTATTTTTCTGTAGTTAGTCACTTTTTGACTAACATTCTTGGCGCCTTCCGGGGATTTTTTGCTTGCAAAAATTTTGAACCAGGCCTTCATCCATTGGGAAACGGAGTCAACAACGCAGTTGTAAAAAGAATCTTTCAGAGAAAGACAAAGAACACAGGAAAATGCACTTAGATTAAACGTGAACATTACCTCATCAAAACTCCCTTTATACCTTAGTATCTCTATTCAAAAAAAAATGTCGACTTCTGATTGGCTGCGATTGAAATTTTTTGTTAAGGCCGAAAAATGGTAATATTTACAAATATTGTCTGAATATACTTATATTATACTGTACATATAATTCCTTTTCTACTTTCTCAATAGAAATATAACTTTAGGTGAAATGCATTCACCGTGATGGGAAGAACCAATCCATCTTGATCTTTCAACTCGAAAGCATTGAACTGTTTCTCTGAAACAATTTCAAATGGTCCCTCCCAGAAAGCATCGAATTTATCATGGTTACCTGGCTTAGCTTTCTTTACATTCCATTTCAAAACCAAGTCTCCCACTCTAAATTTTTTGGCAGTTGTCTTTTTGTTGAACCATCCTTCAGTATCTGCCATATGCTTCTGATTGTGATTGTATGATTGCTCTCTTTGTTCTTCTAACTCGTAAGAGCTGCATAACTCCCGCAACTATGTGTAGCATTTGGTCAATCCGAGGTAGCGGGTAATGATCTTTGAGTGATGCTCTGTTCAGATTTCTGAAATCTACACACAATCTGATATCTCCATTTTTCTTCCTGATCGGTACCAAGTTTGCCACCCAGGTGGAGTGTTTAACAGGGTATACTATTTTAGCTTGAAGGAGTTTTAGCAGTTCTTGTTTCATCAAAGATTCTATCTTCGGATTCACTGGTCTTTGCTTTTGCCTAAAAGGCTTAGCTCCTTCTTCTGATTCTATGGTATGTTGAATAACATCTTTATTGTACACTTTTAGATCACTATACACCCAAGCTATGATGTCAGGGAATTTTTTACACAATTCTCTGATCTGGTTCACTTCCTCTTCCGTACAACTGATTCCAACCTTAATCATTTTGCCTGGCTCCAACTCTACATCTTTGTATCTTCTTTTATCGACCTTGATTTTTTGGCCTCTATCATTGTTATCAAACAGGCTTTCAAGGGTGATGAGACCCTTAGGAATATGATTGTTTTTTAACTGAATAATATCCTCTTCCTCTTCATCCTCCAGATCTCGGTTGGTTGAGCAATTCATTTCATGGATTAAGAAATCCAGTATCTATTCATCATTTTCAAAAACTTGCCAGAAAATATTTTTATCAGGCATTGAAGGCCTGTATATAAGTCTAACAGTTTTAGACTTCTGAATAACATTACTTACAGGACAAAAATTAGCTCCCACTGAAGCTAACAAATCTGCATGGGTATTCTGTTCTCTAGGGATAAAATTTATATTTAGGGCCTCAAAGGCCTCTAAGAGATCCCACACTTTGTTCCTGTAAGCCTTCAAATAATGTTGTTTACTTATACATTTTTTGGTGACTTGATTCACAATAAGTTCTGAATCTCCATAGATGAGTAACTGTTTGATTCCCAATTTCTCAGCCTTTCTTAACCCTAAGCACAGGGCCTCATATTCTGCTGCATTATTGGAGCAACTCCAAGTCAACCTGTAAGAGAAAACCTTTTCCTCTCCGGTGGGAGAAATCAAAACTATTCCGGCACCAGCTCCATTCTTGCACCTAGCCCCATCAAAGAAAAGCTTCCACAATTGATTCACGGAACCATCCTTTTCTAGGGAGGGTATCAATTTTCTTTTTGGTTTCTCAATAGAATAGTTTCCTATTTCTGTTTCTATCATGGCATTAAAATTCTGTAGAGAAAACTCATCCTCATCTTGGAGCTCTTCTAATGTTTCTTCCATTAGATCTTCTTCTATTGTTTCTTCAGTCATCATATTTACACGGTCAGTTTCACCAATATTTTCTACATGAAACGTCGATGGTTTCTCATTAAAAATCTTGACCCTTCTACCTTTGAAAGGTATCTCCAAATGAGAATAATCTAAGGATAAGTATCCTCCTATCTTTGTTGTGAACTCTCTGGATAGACACATACCAAAATAGGGCTCCAAGTCTACGACTACTACCTCTTGTATGACTGTCATCCGAGGCATTTTATGCAGCCGTATGGGAATATCCTTTATCACTCCTACAGTTTTTACTGGAGTACCATCTAACTGTAGGATGCCTACGCTGCTCCTAGTGTACTCCATTCCCATAATATCACATACTGCTTTGGGTATCACAGTGGTAGCAGCTGCTCGAATCTATCATGCGAGTTGTGGACAACCCATCCTTCCATTTGAAGGGACAAATAAAAGGGTGGTGGCCTGTTCTTACCAGTGGCAGACGTCAAGTTCGTTAGAACCATTTTTGAAGATGATGCAGTCCCACCTCCATTTTTCATTGTTCTTAGGGATTCCTGTAGGAGATCGATTTGACCCAGGATTTGAAGAGCATCATACATACTTGCCTTAGAAGGAGTCTTTTTCATTTCCTCTACTATATTGAATGTAGGTGAATCAACTATCCTTTCTCTTTCTTTGGCAAAAGTTTCATATTTATTTTTGTATCCCTGGGTAGCTTCAGTTCTTTGCCTTTTTGTCAGCGAGGGGAAACTCAACCTTTCCCTAGCCTGTTCTTGGGTTTCATTTTCCCCCCAAGGAATAAATTCTTTGTGTGTTTCTTGCCCTTGAATTTTGGCTGGAAACTGATATTTTCTTTCCTGAGGGAGACTTCCCTTAGGAGTTTCTTTGGGAACTTCCTTGGGAGTAGGGGAAACATTCAATGGTTGAAGCTCTTTAGGGTCTACTTGCAGTGGTTTCTTACCTGATCTTGTCAAAACTGAAACCTGTTCTACTGTAGGCATCATGAAGTTGTGGTCCTTCTCTCTAATTATATTTACATGGCCTTTCATTTTTTCTTTACTCTTTTCAACTGCTATACTTTGTACATAATGCTGGTGTATCATACACGAACTTTCCCCATGTGGATCGTTACATGTAGTACACCAAAAGTTAGAATCAGTGGGAGGCTCCTCGGCCTCCATTGTCTCATTTGTATATACCGTGCTCGGTCTCTCTTGTCCCCTATTGCTTGATTGTGCTGCATCTCTCGTTACCTGAGGGAACCTCCTTGGCAAAAAATTCCTTTCAGCCTCTCTCTTTTTCATGGATGCCATTTCATTTGACAATGTCTTCATTGTATCAATTATGGTCGTGTATTGATCACTGGGGGAGCTGATGCAAGGGGTGTAGCTGGTAATGCAAGGAATGTAGGAGGTGCGGCTATAGATGGGAGGGCCTGCGTTGATGGGAGTACAGGCAGTTTAGAAATTGATGCTTGGGAAAGCTCTGGTAAAATTGGCAATAGACTTTTTGATGGATATCTTTTTGTAGCGATGAGATCAGCTTCGCCCTTTGCTGCCTCTAGATAGATCCCAAGAAAAGTGGTTACACGGGATTGCCTTATTATCATACTAAGATCTGAATCAAAAGCCCTTAAATAATAGCATATAGCTTGTTCTTCCGTGGGCTTTAGGCCTTGCGGTACTCTATCATGAGTTCTGGTAAATCTGATGTTGAAATCTTGGATTTCTTCTTGTGGATGCCTCTCAATGACAGTGAATTGATTCAGCAATGTGAAAGGATCCGCATGTATATTAAATTCATCGACCAGACGACCGACCAAGTATTGCCCAAGAAGTAATGGATCCAAGTGGGAAGCGCTCTATACCAATAGAGCATCTTTCCTTTCAAAGATATAATCAACAATCTGACCATTACATCTTCCTGAGTGATGTTGTAAATAGATGCTAGCGATGATACATCTAAACAGTGCTCATCTGCTATTTTGCCTATTTCGTCAAAGGTCGGTAATGCTTTTAGTGCAGCTTGTGGAATTTGGTGGTGTGTTCCCAAGTTCAAAGGGCCAGTTTGATTCCACACAAGATGCGTTGGGGCAGGGGCGGCTACCATGATTGCTAAAGGAGTTACAACCGCTATGGGATTGCTTGCAGATGCTCCTACAATGGGTGTTAAAGAGGTGCTAATGGTGTCGGGTGGATTTGATCATGCGGCTAGCACAGGGTGTGCTTTTAGGCTTCCGAGATGTAGTTCAAAGAACTCGATAGGTTCTTCAGAGTTTCTAGCTCGGGATCTGGTTATCATATGGCTATATAACCAGAAGGTTTTTAGACAAGGTCTTTCTTTTATGGTCTAAATTGCAACGGAGTCGCCAGGTGGTTTTTCTTGAGATTTTTAAACAAAAAGGCTCTTAAGGTAAAACACCAAAACTTATACAATACTGTGGGATTGTTGGTCCCACCGGGTGTGCCAAAAACTATTGGAACAAAATCTGCCTTCGGTTAATAGTGTTGCGCCTTAGACTTTGCCAACATTGAATAGACAGATCTTGCTTGAGATCATCTGTCTAGTCTCCAGAGAAGGTTGGTTCCTTTGAGTTTTTTAGAGAAAAGGGGAACAAGAGATAAGGGAAATATAGCCTAAGCTAGAACTTTTATATGGTGCAGATTAGACAACAACAAAGACAGATTTACTTACTTCTATCCAAAGCATTTAAACACATTTCCATGCAAAAATTATATAATTTCAGATATGATTTCTAATATTTCGTTTAACATGCGTATATATTAGATTCTTATTCCAAGCAATATGATTTATGTATTGCGAAAGTTCAGATATAAGAACAAACTCAATTTACAATTCAATATTGTAAGCAAAAATAAAGAACATTAATACATACACTTGCACGATATGAACCAGAAGCCAATGGGAGATGTGATTTTATTGCTTGTATTCGAAGTACATGCATTCAGTCTTGTAAACGTCCAAGAGCCGACCCTTTTTCTGGAGTCGCTCACCCCTATATATACCCTAAAAGAGTATCTTTTTCTAAGTACATCTTACTATTTTACAAGCAATCATCTGCAGTTTCTAATAATACACAAGTCTTCTATGAATTAGATATCTTCTCTGCAGATTAGATTCTAGATGAGCCTGTCACATTTTCAATCATCTAGCAAGCCTGCTCTATCCTAGATTTTTGATAATCATGTCAGAAATCACTTCTTGGTGTCAGTGCATGCCTTTGATTGCCAAAAATACATTTTATTCCTTTACAACTGGCATGTCATGAAATCATGACATTCTTTCCTTGCTTTGCTCTTTTGCCGCCTCCAGCCGCAAAAATGAGACATGTCATGAAATCATGACATTCTTCTCTTGTTTTGCTCTTCTACCGCTTCCAGCCGTGAAAATGAGACATGTCACGAAATCGTGACATTCTTCTCTTACTTTGCTCTTTTGTCGCCTCCAGCCACGAAAATGAGACATGTCATGAAATCATGACATTCGTCTCTTGCTTTGCTCTTCTGCCGCTTCCAGCCATGAAAATGAGACATGTCACGAAATCGTGACATTCATCTCTTACTTTGCTCTTTTGCTGCCTCCCACCGTGAAAATGAGACATGTCATGAAATCATGACATCCGTCTCTTGCTTTGCTCTTCTGCCACTTCCAGTCATGAAAATGAGACATGTCATGAAATCATGACATTCGTCTCTTACTTTGCTCGTCTGCCGCTTCCAATCGTGAAAATGAGACATGTCACGAAATCATGACATTTCTCTTTCTTGCTATTTCTCTTTGCTTTTGCCCGCAAAAATGCAACATGTCATGATATCGTGACACTTCTGCCTCTTTGTTCTCTTTTTTTGCTCTTAGCCATAAAAATGCAACATGTCGCGATATCACGACACTTTTGCCTCCTTGCTCCCTTTTGTTGCTCTTAGCCACGAAAATGTAACATGTCGCGATATCGTGACACTTTTGCCTCCTTGCTCCCTTTTGTTGCTCTTAGCCATGAAAATGCAACATGTCACGATATCACGACACTTTTGCCTCCTTGCTCCCTTTTGTTGCTCTTAGCCATGAAAATACAACATGTCGCGATATCGCGACACTTTTGCCTCCTTGCTCCCTTTTGTTGCTCTTAGCCACGAAAATACAACATGTCACGATATCGCGACACTTTTGCCTCCTTGCTCCCTTTTGTTGCTCTTAGCTATGAAAATACAACATGTCGCGATATCGCGACACTTTTGCCTCCTTGCTCCCTTTTGTTGCTCTTAGCCGCGAAAATACATGTCGCGATATCGCGACACTTTTGCCTCCTTGCTCCTTCTCTTTGTTGCTCTTAGTGAAAATGCAACATGTCGCGATATCGCGACACTTTTACCTCCTTGCTCTTTCTCTTTGTTTTTTTCCACAAAAATGCAACATGTCACGATATCGCGACACTTTTACCTCCTTGCTCTTTCTCTTTGCTTTTTCCCATGAAAATGCAACATGTCGCGATATCACGACACTTTTTCCTCCTTGCTCTTTCTCTTTGCTTTGGCCCATGAAAATGCAACATGTCGCGATATCGCGACACTTTTTCCTTCTTGCGGTGTTTTGCTTTTTCTTTGATCTTTAGCATATGGGCCACTTCGGTCTTCTTGGAAAATATGCAAAAAGGTGCATCAGCTTTTTTTCTGTAGTTAGTCACTTTTTGACTAACAGGAACCATGAAAGAGACTAAATTTTAGGTTTAGGGACATAGTAAGGTCCACACTGACTTGCCCTACCATAAAAGTGTTACGGGCCTAATAGGACTGAGATGGATCCATGGGAGAAGACAACTGACTCTAGACTAGTGCTAATTTTTTGGCTTGACTTCAGTTGTTACCATACGCTATGGGTTGAAGAAGTGAAAATAACTATGAATGGATATGTGTGGATGTGTGGTAAAAATGCAAAGCAAACAACATGAAAAAAAAAAACAAATAAGTTTTTGCTCCTAAGTTTCCACAAAGTTCATTTTTTTGAAGTGTTCTTTGGTAAAAAAGAAAAAATATGTGCAAATATTTTGCCCTAAAATGAATCTACGAATTTCACGTAGATGCTCTCACACACTAACCCGGTGATGAAGTCAATTTGTGAAACCCACCAAGACTTTGAGATGAAACCCAAATTTTATGAGGGAGCCTAGGTACTACTAGTCCTCACCCATATTCATCGTGGGCAGTGATACACCCTCCAAAGAGGAATGCATACTATTTTCCACTGCTAAGATGGTTCTTGGAGCTAGCCTTGGCCAAGCAATAGGGTAAATATGTTGGGGGTTGGTGATGAAGTCAAAGGTTATCCAACGTTCATATGAGTGTGTGATGGTTCATTTACTATTGTGTGATGCAAGCTAACATGCAATTTCATTTATTTCTTAAACATAGCAAGCAAAAACATACAATAGTAGATGCTCTATGAACTGAACTAATATGTAGATCCTTTTGATTTCACTTTTTTTTTTAAATATGCCTAGCCTAAGACCTAAATGCAAACAATGGCAGATAGGGATAGACTCCTATTTAACCTACTAAAATATTAAAACAATAGAAAATAAAAAAAAGGGTTTTGGATGTACACGCATGTGATCCCTTCGCTACTCCCTCTTACTATTCAACCATTGAATTCATGATTTTACAGTGCTCCAACCATCGGTTGCGTGGTTTTGTAGGTTTGTAAACACTGATCGCATGGTTGTTCAAATTTGTAACCATACGCTCTATGGTTTCTTAGGTGTAGGTTTGTAAATGTCGATTGCGTAGATGTTCAGCTCTATAACTACGCACTCAGTGGTTTCTTAGGTGTAGGTTATGGCTAAAAAAGCATCCAAAATAGTCAATTTTAATTCTCAATATCTATGCAATCGAACTCCAAAACCTGCAACCACAAACAAACACAGATCAATAATAGGAAATAACAAGGTAATAAAAATAGAACCCTTACATGATCCCATCGTGATCACCAATTTGTAAGTAAATAAGACAATACCGAATAACAAAATAATGAAACAAAAAATTACAATGAAAATGAATTCTTTGTATTGATTTTGAATGGAGCCTTGATCTCTGTTTACAATGTTTTTTCCTTGAATGCGCACATGTATGATTATGAAAAGGATTGAAAATCCAACTAAGTGTTCTATTATTTACAATTCAATTTATAGGCACTAATGGCCCAAAATACATAACCAAACCCATCAAATCATGGATTTGATCCAATATGCTTAACCATAAGCTACAAAAGTGCAAAGGAGAATGCAAGTAACTTTCTAATCTAGGATAAAGGAATATTACTAACTATAAGATCCATTTTAGCTATCTTGAAGTACACACTTCCTACTTTGAGTTCACACTTACTAACTAACACTCTAAATGACAACTAGAATATAACTAGTGCCCACAAGTGCATGTGAGAAGGAGACTCACTTACAATTATTAATTTGCAAGAAATAAACTATGCAAACCTAGCTAGGAACTACTAGAGGGGTCATATGAAAGATCAAACATCAATCCTCATCATGCATCCCCACAATAGAAGCATTAGACTCCAATGCTTTCAGAAGAATAGGAAAGTCACGGGACATATGATGAAAAGAAATCCAATGAGCCTGATGCAGCAGCTGTCCTCGTCGAGCCACAAGATATGAGGTGGTAGACCCCTGGCGAGTCTATCGAATCTTTGTGTCATAGATCTGATCAGAATCCAATGGTAACTGGAAATCAGGAACCACGTCCATAGGATGACTGATAGTTGGTGCGATCTCCAATGTAGAGTCAAAGTACAACTTCAAAATATCTACATTGACGACATCATGAATTCCCAAGTGTGCAGGAAGATCAAGGTGGAAAGCATTCTTGAACACTTTCTGAAGAATAGTATAAGGCCCATAGTGAATTGGTTTGATTTTTCTATGAGTCTTATCAGTAAAATGCCGCTTGTCAAGATGCAACCAAACTTTGTCACCAACCTGAAATGGATGAGGAATTCGATGTTGATCCATGGCATTTTTCTACTGCTGCTGTGTATTTTTTAAAATCTCAACCACTTTTGATTGAAGATTGTGCAAGTGATGAATAAATGAATGTGCCTTGTCTTGCTCCTTCTGAAGATGTGAAGTGATAGGAGAAGGCAAAGACAAAGGTAACTCATAAGGTGCCAAGGGCTGAAATCCCATACAAACCTCAAAGGGTGAATGACCCGTAGAAGAATGTAGGGCCCTATTGTAGGCATGTTCAATATGAGTGAGACTCAAGTCCCACTTTGCTGGTGAAGCATGATGATAGATTCATAAACTTTGCATAAGGGTACGATTTACCACTTCAGTCTGCCCATCTGACTACGGATGATAGGTGGTGGAAAAGTTAAGGGAAACTCCCAAAATCTTCCACAAAGAATGCCAAAAGTGACCCACAAAGCGTGAATCATGATCCAAGATAATGTTGGTAGGTAGAACAAAGGAACGCCAAATGCTGTCAAAGAAAAATTGGGCTAAGTCTGCTATAGAACTTGTCTTGCGACATGGAATAAACTTAGCCATTTTACTTAATCTATCAACCACCACAAACACACAATCATGTTGTCGCACTGTCATAGGAAAACCACTAACCAAATCCATGGAAATGCTTTCCCAAGGACGGGAAGGAATGGGCAAAGGCATGCCTAAGCCAAACTTCTTGTTAGATGGTTTTGAGCGACAACAAACTGCACACTGTTTGAGAAATCTCAACACATCTCTCTGCATTTTAGGCCAGTAGAAAAATTGTTGCAAGTGATGAAGTGTTTTATGCTTCCCAAAGTGACCACCATAAAGTGTAGAATGAGCTTCCTTAAGAAGTGACACTATAGGCTCACAAGGAACATAAACCTTGTCCAATTTGTAAAGAAGTCCTTCTTTGATGTAGAAATCTTGGAAAGGACGCAAATTGGAAGAAGAAGGCTTACTCACTTGCTCAAATATTTTTCCAAAATTAGGATCCTATGAATACTGATTAGGCCAAGTCTGCTATAGAACTTGTCTTGCGACATGGAATAAACTTAGCCATTTTACTTAATCTATCAACCACCACAAACACACAATCATGTTGTCGCACTGTCATAGGAAAACCACTAACCAAATCCATGGAAATGCTTTCCCAAGGACGGGAAGGAATGGGCAAAGGCATGCCTAAGCCAAAATTCCTGTTAGATGGTTTTGAGCGACAAAAAACTGCACACTGTTTGAGAAATCTCAACACATCTCTCTGCATTTTAGGCCAGTAGAAAAATTGTTGCAAGTGATGAAGTGTTTTATGCTTCCCAAAGTGACCACCATAAAGTGTAGAATGAGCTTCCTTAAGAAGTGACACTATAGGCTCACAAGGAACATAAACCTTGTCCAATTTGTAAAGAAGTCCTTCTTTGATGTAGAAATCTTGGAAAGGACGCAAATTGGAAGAAGAAGGCTTACTCACTTGCTCAAATATTTTTCCAAAATTAGGATCCTATGAATACTGATTAGGCCAAGTCTGAAATCCCAAGTGTGAAGTGGACATAACTGTTAAGGCAAGAGCGGTTGGAGGCCTACTCAAACAATCAGCAATAGTATTACTCTTCCCCTTTTTGTACTTGATCACCAAGTGAAATTGTTGGAGGTAAGAGGCCCACTTCATATGTCTTGATTCTTCAATTTTACTTTGAGATTGTAAAAACTTGAGAGGCATATGATCAGTGTGTACTAATGTATCTTTTCCCAAAAGATAATGCCTCCAATACTTAATAGCTTGAACTAATGCATACAACTCCTTTTCATATGTAGAATAGTTCAACTTAGCAGCAGAAAAAGTTTTTGAATGATAAGCAATTGGATGACCATTATGTTTGAGAATAGCTCCTAAGGCAACTTTAGAGGCATCCGTTTCAATATCAAAAGGTTGAGAGAGGTCGGGTAAAGTTAACACAGGTGCTGTACAAAGTTTCTTTTTGAGTTTCTCAAAGGCAACTTCTTGGATTTTCTCCCAATGAAATGGAATTTTAGACTTAGTGAGATAATGCAATGGAGCTACAAGGGTGGAATATTGAGGAATGAACTTGCGATAAAAATTCGCAAGTCCTAGAAAACTCCTTAACTTAGTGAGAGTTGTAGGAGGGGACCACTTAAGTAAAACATCAACTTTTATGGGATCTACCTAAATTCCACTTTCACTAATCACATAGCCAAGGTAAGAAACTGAAGTATTGCCAAAAGAACACTTGGAAGAATTGGCATATAATTGATTCTTTGTAAGAAGATCAAGGGTTTGCTGGATATGCCTAAGGTGTTCCTCACAAGTTTTTGAGAAAATCAATATATCATCAAGATATATTATTATAAATTTGTCAAGTACATCACGAAATACATCATTCATCAACCTCATGAAGGTTGCAAGAGCATTAGTAAGACCGAAGGGCATGACCAACCATTCAAAGAGGCCCATATTCATCTTAAAAGTTGTCTTCCATGTATCCTCAGCTTGGATACACACTTGATGATATCCACTTTTGAGATCTATTTTTGAAAAGAACTTAGCTCCTTGAAGCTGATCTAATAAATCATCAATGCATGGTAATGGATATCTATTATTTACAAAAATTCTATTCAAAGCACGAAAATCAATGCACAATCTCCAAGTGCCATCTTTTTTAAGAACCAACAAAATATGTGAGGCACAAGCAGAAGTACTTTCCTTAATGAAACCCTTAGACAACAAATCTTCTATTTGCCTTTTTATTTCTTCATTTTGCAAAATAGATTGTCTATACATGGGTGCATTAGGTAGTGAAGAACCAGGAATGATTTCAATGCTGTGATTAATTGTGCAAATTGGAGGAAGAGATTTTGGCTCCTGAAATATGTGTGAATAACTTTGCAATATTTTATCCATTGAAGAGTGTTTCTTTGGAATGGATGTGGATGTAGAAGTGTTTTGAGAGTGAATGAAAATTAGAGCAACATCACCACCTTTTTTAATTACTCTTTTTGTTTGCTTGGAACTTAGAATGATGTTAGGAGTGTTGGTGCTTTTAATGAGAAAGACCTTACCATATTTTTGAAGTGTGTAGGTTCTTTTGAAAGCATCATAAACAGATCTCCTATCATACTAAAAAGGTTGTCCAAGCAAAATCCCACAACAATCCATAGGAGTCACATCACAAGTGACTTGATATATGAAATGTGGGCCAAGTGCAAATTTTAATGTGCAAGTGTGAGTGATTTCTAAGCCTCTTCCACTATCCTTCCAACCAAAAGAATAAGGTTGAGGATGAGGATCCATAGGTAACTTCAAACACTCGACAATGGACCTCGCAATTAGATTTTTTTGCGAGCCATTATCCACTATACAATCTGTTGCAAAATTATGAAGCAAATGAGCTCGAGTGATGAAAAAAGCATCACGAGCGCCCTCTGATGAACTTATATTTACCAAGGTAACTTCATTGAGCTTACCTCGTAATTTCGTGTATACTCTACTCTCTCCTATAGACTCAAGGAGACCTTTGGGAGCATCCTCCTCTTGAGTAGTAATTACTAAACTCTTCTTTTTAAGCTTAAAGCAATCAACTTTTTCATGACCTTTCTTCTTACAATAGTTACAAAACTTTTTAGAAGAAGAAGAAGAAGAAGAAGGAGTAGAAGCAGAAGGGGAAGAAGAAGAAGGATATGGAGAAGAAAAATTTTTCTTTTGAGCAAAATTCTTCTTTTGTGAGAAATAATTATTCCCTTTTGATGAGTTTGCAACCACTTGAGTAACAGGTGTGCGGAATGCCTACGAATGCGCCTTAAACTTGTCCTCCGCAAGTTGTGCCTAGTTGAAAACTAAACCCAATGTTTCCATAGAAACAAACATTAGTTCCCTGTAAAAATGCTCTAACAAGCCACTTTGAAATTTGAGAATCAAAGCTGGAACATCATCCTCCACATTCACAAGTATCCTGAACCTATTGAACTGAAAAATATATTCCTGTACAGACATATTAGTACCTTGTCAAAAATGAAACCATTTAATGACCAATTCCTTAGAATAATTGGAAGGAGAAAAATTGGTTTTAAGATAATCTACAAGCTCATCCCATGAGGTGAGTTCATCATGACCTCTTTTTCGTTCAACAAGTACTTTAGCTAAACCAGAAAGTTTTAGCTTAGCATAAAGAACCACATCTTCATCTGAAAGTTGAGAATAAGAAAACCAAGAACTCATGTCAAGAATCCAACTATTCAAGACATCAGGGTTCTTGGATCCATCATAAAATGGAACTTCATAACAAACTCTCAGACGAGAATCATGAGCAGAAGTTGAAGCATTATGCACAGAAATGTCATTTACCTTCATGGCAAGATTGCCAAGGACTTCTGCCATGGTAGTATAATTAGATTTATCTGCTAAAGCATTTACAACATGGGCAAGTTCTGCCACTTGGGCAGCCAAGTCAGAAGCCATGTGAAACCGGGTATAAGCCAGGAGTAAAAAAATGAGAAAGCACTAAATCAAGGAAAGAAAAATGAAAATTTTCCTTGTTACAATGGAGTGCCTCTGAATTTGAAAATTTACTCCTAAGGCTCAAAATTTTGAATTTTTTTTTTTAAACTAACCTAAGGTGCAATTTAGAATTTATTAATTTAAAAATAACTTAATTAAAAATTAAATTTCAATTAATCAAAGATTAATGAATTTAATCAAGTTATTAAAAATTAAATTAATAAAAACAAAATTTAACATGCAACCTTAAATAGTAAAAATTAAAAATTACAATAAATTACCCTTGAAGATGACTTACACTGCACTCCAACTTAATTTCAGTTGCATGAAATTCTGCTGCTACTGTGGCACACTTCCCGAGGCAGACTTCACTCTCAAGTTTGGCACAAAACTCTTGTTGCACGCTTCTCGAGAAAATAAACCAATAGTAAATTACAGTTACAGTGCAGAATAAGTTTAGTTGGCATAAATTTTTGTGCCACAAGTTTGCATGCACAAATTTCTGTGCACAAAATTTCATGGGCTTGGCCTGCATGGTTCCATACCTGCAGCTGGACAGTCGTAGCCACCCCTGGCTAGACTGCCGTAGGCCCGATAGACGCCTGACAGCACTCTCAGGCACTGCTGTGGCAGCTCTATGAGCAGCAGACCCTACATTCGCCTAACAGTCTTGTCAGACGTTGTGGCGCAGGTAGTAAAGCCTGCAACCGCTTGACAATTCTGTCAGGTGCTACGGTGGCTGATCTACCACATCGGTGCTGACGCTTGACAAAATGTCAGGCTATCAGGCCAACAGGTAGTGCAGTCTATCGTCAGCTCAGCACCGGGCGGTGCTGCCATGGCCTGCGTTATAGGTGCTATCGACTAATAGCGTCTGTCGTAGGACTGACGCCTGATAGAATGTCAGGCTATCAGGTCACGGGCAGCGAGCCGAGTGCGTCAAGCTTGTATGACACGCTCGAATAGCCCACCGTTGTCGACCAAGCACCCTCGGTGCTGGCACGGTAGCCAAAAAGGCACAGAAGCCTTAGGCTGCTAAAATAAAAAAAATAAATTTGCAATTTTTTTTTTTTACAATAGCTTCAATTAATATATTAAGAAGATAATATATTAATAAAAATTTAAGCTTTTCTAAGACAAACTAAATTTAAAAAAAAAAATTAACCAGGAGGGTTAATTCCAAAGCTTGAAAAACTTAAATTGTAAAAATAAGAGCAACCAGATCCCTTCAGTAGCTCTCCTTTCAAGATCCAGTCGACACACGACCAGCGTTTGAAAGGCAACCAGACCTAAGTCGACACACGACCTAGTTTTGATGACCTCCTGGAGCTCTTCAGTACTCAAAAATGGGGGGGGCGATAGGGTTAAATGGCTCCCTAATCTTAATTGGATCATAGCTACGATCCAATCCCTTCCAAGGATCACAATAAGAAGAACTTTGAGGCAAAATTTTCCTATACCTCTTGAGCAGAAGCAAAAAGTTGGAACGATGAGTTTGTCATCGAAGGAACTTCCTTCTTCGAATGGTTTTCAAGCTCCCCTTGAGCTTAAACCGAGTCCTCAATGAGAAAGAATTTCTCATAACAAAATTATCTCCTATCCTCTCACCTCACAAGCCCTAGTGCAAACATGAACTAGGCTCTGATATCAATGAAAAGGATTGAAAATCCAACTAAGTGTTCTATTATTTACAATTCAATTTATAGGCACTAATGGCCCAAAATACATAACCAAACCCATCAAATCATGGATTTGATCCAATATGCTTAACCATAAGCTAAAAAAGTGCAAAGGAGAATGCACGTAACTTTCTAAGCTAGGAGAAAGGAATATTGCTAACTAGAAGATCCATTTTAGCTATCTTGAAGTACACACTTCCTACTTTGAGTTCACACTTACTAACTAACACTCTAAATGACAACTAGAAGATAACTAGTGCCCACAAGTTCTTGTGAGAAGGAGACTCACTTACAATTATTAATTTGCAAGAAATAAACTATGCAAACCTAGGTAGGAACTACTAGAGGGGTCATATGAAAGATCAAACATCAATCCTCATCAGATTACAACATGCTTGTTTCTCAGATTAAAATGGGTAGAAAAAGGAGGAAAATATCCCTTTTCACCAAATACAAATTTTGATGGTGTCTTCGATCTTCTCTGCTACAACCGAGTGATGAGTGGGCTTGTGTATCCTGTGGTGGACCACTCCAATTTCAATAGCCACTCTAGATGTCTATTTTCTACACATATAAAGAAATAAAATGAAGGTTTAGTAGCACCTATAGATATGATTGAAGATAAAAAATGTGAATAAAACCCTCAAATATATATTTGTAGAAAACACAAAAAAGTAGACCTAAAATGCCTTGCCAATAAAAATTATTTAATACTTATGGATCTAATCTGCGTCTTTTGATACTTTTGATGTGTTTTGGGTAACCACAGGGCATGTGTTTTTGAATAGTTAGCCGTCGATGGGGTGGTTAGGAGACTACATACTAAGTTATTGTGAATGTGTAACCATGGATCTGGTGGTTGTGGCCAAGCAGTTGAATCTTAAAAAAATGCACTCCAGGGAATCAAATCTCAGGTTTCCTAGGGATGCATGCAAGCTTTTAGCATGATTTTGGTAGTGTGATGGTGTGTATTCTCAACCTACTTTTTTTTATGGGGTGGTGCTCATTTTATAGGAAATTTCAAGGATTTGGAGGACAAGCCAAGGCTGCCATGTGGCAGGGGGAGTTAGAGTGAGTCACTTAGAGTTCCCCACTTAACTAGGGTGATGTGGCTAATGGGTGAGTGCAAGTGGAGTGCAATATGGAGGATGAGTGAGTGCAACTAGGGTGATGTGGCTTGATGAGTGAGTGGTAACTAGGACACATGTTTCATGGGGAGATAGGATATCCTAGGTGGATTTTCTAAATTTAATAAAAATCTAGAAAAATTAATTATGTGCATAATTTTATATGTCTAAGTTTAGACTTAGGCATATATATTTTATCATGCAACTTTGTGTGGTGGTATGCAAATGGTGTTTTTGTGAGTGCCTAGGTTTTTGGTGTCTACATGAACTATTTAAAATAACTAAATGCATCTAAATTGTATTTCATGAAGTATACCCACATTTTCCTTATGTGATCATCAACAAATAACTAAAAGTATTTATGTCCTCCAACACTATCAATTATCATTGGCCCACATAAATATGTATATATTATTTCTAGAGGTTTTTGAGCTCTGTGTTAATGTAGTTCAAAAGCAATTCTATGTTGGTTTCCTACTAAATAGTCTAGACATACATTAGTCTTTGGAGATAAGTTGGGTAATCCTTCAACCATTTGATACTAGAATAATTCCTTCATTAAAGTTTCACTTGTATGCCCTAGATTTTTGTGCCATATATATGAGGCTTTGAATGAAAGTGTTGAGTGAGAAATAGTGTCTAGAAAAAATAAACCATTTTTGTAGGATCCTAATGCTAACATTTTTCTTGCCTAGAGATGTGACATTGTTTTTTGTTATTGAAAACTTTGAAATCAACTGTTATGTTTTGATCCATGAGTTGAGAAATAGAAAGTAGATTAGTAGTCAATCTTGGAACATATAGAATAATTCTTGATTATTCCTTTTCCATATCCTAGATTTATCGAAATATTTTGTATTCCTTTTACTTCATATGTTTTGTTTTCTGCTACAACAATTGGATTCTCATGTGCCTATTTTAGGGAATTGAACCGATGAATTTTTCCATTTATATGCTTGCTTGATCTTGAGTCTATACACCAATAATCCATAGTGAATGAATTCAAAACCTGATAATCAAGTTTTGTAGAATACCTTATGACTCCCTAGGATGATCGATATAGTGCTTTTGTAAATTGTAGTTTAATTTTAAGTTGATTTTGTAAAATTTTGTAAATACAAAAAAATAACTTCTCTATCCCCTTATTAATCCTATTAAACTAAGCACTATTTTCAATTATTTCAAGAGGTTTTGAAGTTGGTATTTATTTTCCTTCCTTTAAGTATTTTTGAGACAATACTATAAAAACCCAACTTTTGAAAACTTTAATAAACCTCTTTGAATAACTCTTTTTGGTTGATTTAATGTTTTCTAATTTCCAATTCCTAAGTTTGATGTTGTATTCCTTATAACTCCAAAGTTTGGAAAATTTGAAAATAATGTTAACAAGTAATTTAAATAATAATATCCCTTATTCCTCAAATAAATTTTGCAAGTATTAATAAGTCTGAAGTATGCTTGTTTAATAATGTTGAATATTGCAATAGATGAAAATTTCTGTTATAACTCCAAAAACCTTATGTTAAAACAAGCATAAATATATTTACCTCAATTGCTCCTTAATGTTGTGTGTTGATAAATTTGTATTATGTGCTGCATAGCGCTCATGGGCAGTCAGAGCCCTTTTTGATAGGTGCAAACTCATCCCTTGATTGGTGATCCTTCAATTCTGTAACTGGTGATGAAATATATCTTTGGAAATCCCTTGCAAGGCTTCTCCAAATTCAAGTAATATTTGTTGGTTTTATGATAGCATCTTAAATATCTTCCTTACATCATTGAATGGTATATAGATGTTTCACCTCGGTGCTTTAACTGTGTTTGACTACTCCCTTGCTTTGCTTGGATGTGTTCTGCTTCACACACTACTGTGTATTTCATTATCTAAGATCAACATCTTAAGAAGGATGGGCTTCGTGACAAGTTTCACATAAAGCATTACAAGGCAGCTTCCTTAATATTCCTTCAATAGTGATAAATGTTTCTTTGACAATGATGAACATTCCTTTGGTAGTGATAAATGTTTCTTCAATAGCGATAGATGTTCCTTTGGAAATTATGAGGTTGGTGGTAACCTCCAAAGAATCTTAATTCCCTCCAATTGAATGTAACTCCCTTTAGGTGATCACTTAAATGTAGAGAGTTTGTTCCAAGTGGCTTGTGCATACAAGCCTTCTTTTTAATGCTCCAAGGATGAGCTTGAAACTCTACTTTCTCCTTTATATTTACATCCTATGTGGGCTTGATATATTTCTTGGTATGCAAGCTTTATTTTGCATGTTGGCTTGGATAGAACGATGGACGGATACATCTAGATAGCTTCATAGTATTATGGCACACCTTTGAGCTCTTCTTTTGGTGGATGTTCACTTTTATGGATGCATTATGTATAGCTCTTATCTCTACACTTTTTTGCAGGTCTTTAATGTCAATTTATTCATTTTTTATCGCTTATTATAATAGCCAATGCTTTGTCTTTTATGTAGATAACCTATCACTGAATACTTCCCTTATTTCTATGTAAGCATGAGTGATAATGCCTTATTTCAATGGCTCCACTATTGCAGGTGATGCACTGCTTATAGGGCTGAATTTGAAGGAGGAAAAAATTGGTATTTTTGAACACCTCAACTCTTGGACGTGTGAGCTCCTCGGTAGTTCTTCCTTTGGTTGCAAATCTACTACCGATATGATTTTTTTCTTGGATGTAAGTCTATTGATCAATGACATGTGATCTCTTCGGTGGATCTTTATTTGTCCATAAATATTTTACTTGTGTGACCTTTTTGATAGCTTCTTCCCTTGGTCACAAGTCTATTGGATAAGAACATCCTTATACCCCCCTATAAATAGTAATGCCTTTGTTATTCCAAGAAACAAAGGAGGTGCCTTTTGTAATATGTAATTCATGCACCAAAATGAAGAATTTTTATAATCCTTCTTACTTCTTTTGGATGATAGTCAATCCAAGCTAATGAAATGAGGATTCCTACACTCTATGCTTGAAAAGAAATACTTATGTTCTCCTTGAATATTGAGACTTCCAAGGTATTGATTTGATGCTTCCTTCAAGGATTTCAATGGCAGATTTCTACTCCACATTTCTATTTGTAACGGTGGCTTCTCTTGGCCACTAAAGTGTTGTAGATTTTTTATTTTTGTGCTTCTTAACAACACAAACTAATTTAGAGAAACTATAAATGGTACTTAATAGATTCACTATAAATGGTAACAATAAATTCACCTTATTTCTCCACTAATTTCTCAATTTTTTTTTTAACAATTCCACTACAACCTTTCAAATATAATCTGCATATTTCACTACAAACATAGTTGTAGGATCTAATATTATTTTTCAAAATATAAGATAGGTAGTTGATAGATGTAATTTTTAGTCTAATCAACTCCAAATTAATGTGCAAATAAAATTTAAAAAGAATTTCTTTTCTTTTGCACTTTTGAAGATTGTAATAATTTTCCTCTTTTCAATTTGAGATCTAACATAAGGTGCTTTAAAAAATTTGACAAATGATCCAATTTTTGAAGTTTAATCAATGAATATGATTGCACCTAAGTTGCATACCTTCTTAAAGCTGAAATGCTTTTGTAAATAATGTAGTTTTTGGTGATTAGGTTCACCAAGCTTTTTGCTTCTCTATAATATTCTTCATGGATTTGGTAGATCTCCTTTTGGTCTTCTACCTTATTTTTTTTGGGTTTATTGTCAAATGGTGACAATTTTTCTAAATATTTCACTTATCAGAACCTTCTCCTTATTCTTGTTGAGCTCTTTTAAATTATTATACAACAATGCAATTTACAAGTGGTAGGTACAAAGGCGTGTCTGTTTTGCAAAACCTATAGCAATGACTTTTCCTATTCCTCTCTAGGAATTATTATAGCTTTTATACTTCTGATAGCTTTAGTATCATTACATAGGAGACAAATACCAAATCAATATAACATCTTATTAAATGAATATAAGTGATACAAAATAAGGTGAACCATGACCCCATTCATATAGGAAGAAAGGTTTTTTTGTCAACACTCCAACTAGTTGTACAAGGGGACACCTTACACACCTACAACATGCATAATAGCACTTATGGATATGTTGTTTCTTCCCCAAGTAACTAGATAAATTCCCCCTAAATTTATCTAATATCCTAACTATGTACCTTAGGTACATTACATAATATCACCCAAATGATGTAATATACTCTAACTCATAACATTAAGAAGCTTAAGGAACGGTTGACATTTATATTCTAACTTGTCAATGAAGTGACAAATAGACTAAAGTTTACCTTGTAATATTTGAAGCTCAATCAAATTCTTTGGTTGTGGCATATTTATAATGACATTGACTTTGATTGGATCTTGAAGAATACAAGCTTATACTGAGAGGGGGGGTGAACAGTATAAGACCACTTTTTAATTTTCTTTTCCAATAAATATTATGCAATGTATCAATAGCAGTATTCAATCAATAACCAATGCAATGCACAAAACACCACACACAATAGAGATAAAAATTTAACGTGGTTCACCCAATGTGGGCTACTCCACGAAGAAAATATTTTACTAAAACTTTATCAAAAAAATCTCTTGGGAAAAATTTCCCTATTACAATTTTTATGGACACCTATCCAAAGAAGACACCAATACCCTAATCTGGTTTGTGGATCTTTATCCATAGGATAAATCCTTCTCCTCTGCTGTGGGTGGTGATCTTCTAGAAGAATTGTTACCTCCACTACCCTAGCTTATGGATCTCTATCCATTGAAGACTCTTATCCTCACTTAGAAGACCTATCCTCACTGCCTTGGCTAATGGACCTCTATCCATGTGAGACTATCATCCTCTATACTCTGTCACCTCTAAAGCTCTACTTAAAATTTATCACAAATTTACACTAAACACAGTCCTTCAGTCTAGCACAAATTTGCTCAATATTTATCTTGTTCTATACTAAACATAGTCCTTTTGTATAGCACAAAATTTGCTTGACTTCTATCCTATTATGTACTAAAATTAGTCCTTCAGTATAGCACAAAACCTACTCAATCTCTATCTCTAGTCTGGTACAAATTTATCCTTAGATATACACAAAAATCTATCCTCGATCTATCTTCAAGCTTTTCAACAAAGCCAGATCAATCACAAATCACCTCTACTGCATCTATTCTAAATATAACTCAAGGTTTGAAAAAATCAATCAACTCAGCTCACAAGTCTTCTCAAAGACTTATCTCAAATCTATCCACAATTCCTCTCAAGAACTTGTCCAATGTGATTTTAATTCTTCTCTAAGACTTGCCTCAAATACGATCAATAAGTACTCACTAGAACTTGTCCAATATGCTCAACAAGTACTCACTAGAACTTGTTCAATATACTCAACAAGTCCTCACTAGAACTTGTCCACTATGCTCAACAAGTCCTCACTAGAACTTGTCCAATATGCTCAACAAGTCCACACTAGAAATTGTCCACTCTACTCAAAAAATCCTCAGTAGAACTTGTCCAATCTCTAATTGTGAGCTTCCACAAAAGCTCACTCAAACCTACCACTAGCTTTTACAAAAGCTCTTTATCACAATTGCAAACTTGCTTACTCAACTCAACTCAATGTATCATAGAAAACCTCTTTCAAATCAATTCAGATTTCATAGTAACAAATAGAGAATGGTTAGAGACTCAATATGTTACTCACTTCTCTCAATCACTTTTTCAATCACTCTCACAAACCCTGAATTTCAGAAACATATAGAGAATGGTTAGAGACTCAATATGTTTCACACACTCAAATACTTAATCACTTTCAATTTCACTTTGCAACTTTGAGAAACATATAGAGAATGGTTATAGAGTCAATATGCTTCACACTTACAAATACTCAATCACTTTCACTCTTTCTCAAATTAATTTTGAATATAGAGTAATTTGTTTCACAGAACTTGAACCAACACTTCAACACATCCACTTGACTAGACTCAACCAAGTCTACTCAACCAATTAATCAATGAATTTAATCCTTGCTCACAAATCCTAGTTCAAGCATATGAACACTCACTCATTTATTTCCAATAATGCTTATCAAACAATCTCACATAACAATGATACTCATGATCTTTGCAAACCCTAGTTCAAGTTCTTCATTCAACCAATTACTTCAACAACAATGCTTATAAAACAAGGTTACTCTCCTTAACCTCTATTCCAGAAAACCTTGAAGTATTAATTCAAAAAACACTCAAAAATGCTTACCAACCAATCCTTTTCACTCCAACTTAGCATTCAGAACACTCAACAAACACTCACTAGAAATATGTGCCCATACCTTTTTGATTCATGAAGAAGTGTCTTCAAAATCTGTCTCAAAATAGCCAAACCTTCTTATGCCAATTCAAGTTGAGATAACAACAATTTTATCTCAAAAATATTCACAAGGATATTTTTTTGATCAAAAGGTACAATAAAATTTAATCCAAATTTTACACCTTCTAACTCCCTCTAACTTTCTAACCACTCACAAATATCAAAGATATAACACTTTACCACTTAAATGCCCCTTACAAAAATTAAGCACATAAAAATAATTATCAACACCTTATAAATCCCCTTAAAACCTTATTAAATAAAATTATTTTAAACTTTAGGGCCTAACTTTATTTCTTCAAAAAATTTGGTGTTGACTCAAAAAGGGCATACCTTTATCTTTTCCCCAAAAGGGGGTTTGTCGGGTTTCAAACTGTTGTCTCTCAACCGCCAAGCACCTTAGTGCTTTGGTGCCCACCACGTGGGCTATAGAAGGCCATGAGAAGGAAGGGTGCCCACCACGTGGGCTATAGGCACCCATGAGAAGGAAGGGAATATTCTCCTCTTATCTCCTTCATCCACCATCGATGCTTCCAAAAAGAAACTCGTGCGGATTCGAACCTCTGCCAATCATTGCTCCTTGCACTTTGCTTCTACCATAGTTTCCAACTATGCTACCCGTGCTTGGTGACCAAGGCACCTTCCTCGGTGGGTGTTGTTTCTTCTACCTACCACTTGGAATTTTCAAACCCAACAAAACCCTCTTTTGTTCGTAGATGATTCACACATTTTTTTGCATGACATAGTATAAATTCGAATGCTCATTTCCACTTTGGCTAAGGTGGAGTAGTCCCTTTTATACACGCTTGGATTTTAGACTCCCATGTCGCCACTTTGATTGTCGAATTCAAAAATTCAAATTTTTACTTTAATAACCCACCTTAGAGTTACTAAAATAATCTTAAATAAATATATAATTAATATTAAAATTAATTAATAATTAATTTAAATAACATAAAGTTAAGTAAATTAATTTATAATAAAATTATATATATTAATTTATAATTAATTTAAACTCATTTTTATAATATTATAAATAATTATTATAATATTATTTTCTTGGGCTTCTTCTTTGCACCTTGAGCCTCATCTTGACCTCCTGGAATCTGATATGATCAATTGTAAGCAGGCTCTTCTTTTGCACCGATTGGAGAACCTGAAATTGATGCTTCCCATTGAAACTACCACTCATTGGTGCTAAAAGCTTGACATCAATTACAACTTACTTTTGACATCAATGACAACTCATCTACTCAAAATTTCCAACAATCTCCCCCTTTGTCATTGATGGAAACCCAATTAATTTTTACCATTTTCTTGACCTTTTCTCTGTTCTGCTCCCCCTGGGAACTGCTCCCCCTTGAATCAATGCTTTCTTCTTAAAATAAAATCTCTCCCCCTTACTAAAATCTCTCACCCTTTGACATCAATGGCAAAGGGTCACCTTTGGGGCTTAGGGCTAAGAACAAGTATCTTAGCTTAGCTCCTCCCCCCACATCCTCTTGAGGTGGTTAATTCTGGGGTGGGAGTATTTCTACTCCCATCAAGCACTAATCTTCACCTTTGTCTACTTTCTTCTCCTTTTGATCCTTCTTATTCTTCCTGTCCCTGTTCATATTCTTGCTAGTTTCTAGAATTTTTGCTCTACACCATTTTGCTATATTCCCACCATTATTGCACTTATAATACTTAAATATGTTATTTCTTGGAGGTACACATATCTTTGAATTTCTTCTAATGAGGCCATATATGTTCCTATCATGAACCCTGCAATTCATTGCCTTGTGACCAAACTAATTATAGGAGTAGAAATACCCTTGGAAAACCTGCTTGTTCCTGAAGTTTCCATATTCTTGTCTTTCAAATACCCTACACTATGAGGCCTTGTACCCAAACCTATGACATTAGAAGCATCATCCATTGAAATTGCCTTGCCTTGACCTCATTAGTCTCTCAGTTTCTTCCACTTCATGTTGATTCTTGTTCCATTTTTTCTTCTTTTGTACATTGTATTTCTTCCTGTTGAACTTCTTATTGTTCAATTCTTCTTCAAAAGTCTCACTGTCCCTTTCACTTTCTTCTTCTTCAAAACTTGAAGTTGACTTCTTTCCTTGTTTCCTTTGTTGTTTTTAAAATACAAGACCTGTCATGCTTGATGTAGGCTTTTGTGTCTTGATAATCCTATCCAAATTATTTGAGATTTTTCCAAAACTGTATAACTTATCCTTGGAGTCTTTTACTTCCATCCTTAGTGAAGCTACTTCCTATTCTAATATCTCACATTCTAGAACCTTAGCTTCTAACTTCTCCTTGAATATTTTTGTTTTAGCCATTGACTTATTTATATCCTCTATAAGCCTTCCTTTCTCTTCATAAAATTTAATTGTGAGTTTTGCGTTCTGCTTTCTTTCTTTCCATAAAGCATCAAGAGCAGAAGTAAGCTCACCTACAAGATCAACTTCCCCTGATTTTGATTCTTCGTTGATTTCTTTGCTTTTGGAGTCATCTTCATTCTTTTTTGGTTTGTCTTCTATAGGATATTTTTCTTCTTCTTCTAGTGCCATTAGAATATTCTCTTCTAGTCCTTCAAGTGTATCTTCAAATTCATCATCACTAAAACTAAAACTACTTCTTGTACAACTATCTTCAATATGACCAAAATTACCACATCTAAAACACTTGAGGATTACTGGAGATATTTTCTTAACTACTTCCTTTTCTCTTGTTAGAAATAATACTTCATCATTTTTTGAGGAAATTTCATCACTATTACTTGAGTACTTACTTTATCTAAATAGAAGCTCTTATTTTGTCTTTGGAAGAACTTATTTCTTGGCCTGCTTTGTACATCCCTTATTTTCTTTTGGTACCTATGTTTATCTGTTTCTCTGTTCTTATGCTCCTATTTTTCTTCATCATTACTATTTCTAGCTTCTTGACAGTCGGATGCATAGTGACCATACTTTCCACAATTGAAACATCTAACAAATATTTTACCTTTGATTTGTCTTGGATCTTTGTTCTTTCTGCCATAATGTGCTTCTTCGTTACTGGATGACTCATTGCCTGAATTTGAAATTTTACCCTTTGATTTCTTAATGGCTTTGAAGGTTGCTTCCTTTCATGGATTTGGTTCCTCTTTTGTCCTTATCTCAAAATTTGTGAGGATGCCAAGTAATTCATTTCTTGTCAAAATATCACCATCTTTTGATTCTTCTATAGCTAATATTTTCTCACTAAACCTTTTTGGAAGAGACCTTAGAATCTTGTCACAAACATCAAATTATTTGACCTCAAGTCCAAGCCCTTGCATATAGTGTACAACCTCATCTACATGTAGTAAGTAATTACTAATGCTTTCATCATCCTTCATTCTGAGTGCTTCAAATTGTCCTTTGATATTTCGTATTTTTGCTCTTTTGACTATTTTATCTCCTTCATATATGTTTTGCAACTTATCCCAAATTTCCTTTGCTGATTTGCAGTACATAACCTTAACAAACTCTGGTCTATGCAAACCTTTCAAAATTGCATTCATTGCTTTTGAATTGAAGTGTTGTAGGAGCTTACCATCTTTTTCTGTAGGTGGAGTAGCTAGTGGTGTGTATCCATTTTCAATTGCTTTCCAGATTTCATTCCCAAGTGCCATCAAGTGAATATTCATTCTCATACTCCAAAATACATAATCGCATTCATAAAAAAATGGTGTTGAATAATATGACTCACTCTTAGAAGCAATTTCCTTCGGAAGAGCTTAACATATTGAAGGAAAAGCTTACAAAATGACGAGTGAGTCAGATTATTTAGCACTAATTGAAGAACACAAGCTTATACTGTGAGAGGGAGGGGGTGAAAAGTATAAGACCACTTTTTATTTTTCTTTCCAAATAAATATTATGCAATGTATCAATAGTATTATTAAAAATCAATAACCAATGCAATGAACAAAAAACCACCCACAATAGAGACACCAATTTAACATGGTTCACCCAATGTGGGCTACTTCGCGGAGAAAATATTTTACTAAAACTTTCTCAAACAAATATCTTGGGAAAAATTTCCCTATTACAATGTTTATGGACACCTATCCAAAGGAAACACAAATCCCCTAATCTAGTTTGTGGATCTTTATCCATAGGAGAACTTCTTCTCTTCTACTCTGGCTAGTGATCTTCTAGAAGAACTGCTGCCTCCACTACCCTGTAATATGCATATATATCCACTAAAGACTCCTATACTCACTCATAAGACCTATCCTCATTGCCTTGGCTAATGGAACTCTATCCATTGGAGACTATCATCCTCTATACTCTATCACCTCCAAAGCTTTACTCAAAATCTATCACAAATATGCACTAAACATAGTCCTTTGATCTAGAACAAATATGCTCGATCTCTATCCTATTATGTACTAAACATAGTCCTTCTATCTAGCACAAAACCTTCTTGATTTATGTCTTGTTATATACTAAACTCAGTACTTTAGTCTAGCACAAAACCTACTCAATATCTGTCTCTGGTCTGGTACCAAGCTGTCCTCAGATTTGCACCAAGTTCTATCCTTGATCTATCTTCAAGATTTTCAACAAATCTTGATCAATCACAAATCACCTCTGTTGGATCTGTTCCAAACCCTAACTCAAGGTTTTAACAAATCAATCAACTCAGCTCACAAGTCTTCTCAAAGACTTGTCTCAAATTTTTCCACAAGTCCTCTCAAGAACTTGTCCAATGTGCTCTCAAGTCTTCTCTAAGACTTACCTCAAATATTATCAATAAGTCCTCACTAAAACTTGTCCAATCTACTCAACAAGTCCTTTCTAGAACTTGTCCAATATACTCAACAAGTCCTCACTAGAACTTGTCCAATCTACTCAACAAGTCCTCACTAGAACTTGTCCAATCTACTCAACAAGTCCTCACTAGATCTTGTCCACTCTGCTCAAAAAATATTCACTAGAACTTATCCAATATTTGATTGTGAGCTTCCATAAAAGCTCACTCAAATTTACCACTAGATTTTACAAAATCTCTTTATCACAATTGTAAACTTTCTTACTCAACTCAACTCAATGTATCATAGAAAACCTCTTTCAAATAAAATTAGATTTCACAGTAACAAATAGAGAATGGTTAGGGACTCAATCTATTACTCACTTATCTCAATCATGTTTTTCAATCACTCTCACAAACCCTCAATTTTAGAAATATATAGAGAATGGTTAGAGACTCAATATCTTTCACTCACTCAAATACTTAATCACTTTCAATTTCACTTTTTAACTTTGAGAAACATATAGAGAATGGTTAGAGACTCAATATGCTTCACACTTACAAATACTCAATAACTTTCACTCTTTCTCAAATCAATTCTAAATATAGAGTAATTTGTTTCACTGAACCAACACTTCAATGCATCCACTTGACTAGATTCAACCAAGTCTACTCAACCAATTACTCAATGAATTTAATCCTTGCTCACAAATCCTAGTTCAAGCATATGAACACTCACTCATTTATTTCCAATGATTCTCATCAAACAAAATCACATAACAATGATACTCATGATCTTTGCAAACCCTAGTTCAAGTTCTTCATTCAACCAATTACTTCAACAACAATGCTTATAAAACAAGGTTACTCTCCTTAACCTCTATTCCAGAAAACCTTGAAGCATTAATTCAAAACACACTCAACAATGCTTACCAACCAATCCTTTTCACTCCAACTTAGCATTCAGAACACTCAACAAACACTCACTAGAAAGATGTGCTCATACCATTTTGGATTTGATGAAGAAGTGTCTTCAAAATATATCTCAAAATAGCCAAACCTTCTTATGCCTATTCAAGTTTAGATAACAACAATTTTATCTCAAAAATATTCACAAGGATAGTTTTTTGATCAAAAGGTACAATAAAATTTAATCCAAATTTTACACCTTATAACTCCCTCTTTCTAACCACTCACAAATATCAAATATATAACACTTTACCACTTAAATGCCCCTTACAAAAATTAAGCGCATATTAATAATTATAAACACCTTATAACTCCCCTTAAAACCTTATTAAATAAAATTATTTTAAACTTTAGGGACTAACTTTATTTCTTCAAAAATTTTGGCGCTGACTCAAAAAGGGCATAGCTTTGTATTTTCCCCAAAAGGGGGTTCGATAGGTTTCGAACCATTGTATCTCAATCGCCAAGTGCCTTAGCACTTTGGTACCCACCATGTGGGCTATAGGCATCCACGAGAAGGAAGGGAAGCTTCCTTCCTCTTATCTCCTTCGTCCATTGTCGACGCTTCCAAAAAGAAATTCATGTAGATTCAAACCTCCGCCAATCGCTGTTCCTTGCACTTTGCTTTCACCGTGGTTGCCAACTGTGCTACCCATGCTTGGTGACCAAGGCACCTTCCTTGGTGGGTGTTGTTTCTTTCACCTGCTACTTGGAATTTTCAAACCCAACGAAACCCTCTTTCATTCATAGATGATTCACATTTTTTTGCATGACAAGATTAATTCAAATGCTCATTTCCACTTTAGCTAAGGTGGAGTAGTCCATTTTATACATGCTTGGATTTTAGACTCCCACGTCGATGCTTTGATTATCGAATTCAAAAATTAAAATTTCAAATTTAATAACCCACCTTAGGGTTATTAAAATAATCATAAATTAATATATAATTAATATTAAAATTAATTAATAATTAATTTAAATAACATAAAGTTAAGTAAATTAATTAATAAATTAATTTATAATAAAATTATATTAATTAATTTATAATTAATTTAAACTCCTTTGTATAATATTATAAAGAATTATTATAATATTATTTTCTTGGGCTTCTTCTTTGTAGCTTGGGCCTCATATTGACCTCTTAGAACTGGACCTGATCAACTGGAAGCAGCCTCTTCTTTTGCACTGATTGGAGAACCTAAAACAGATGTTGCCCATTGAAATTGCCACTCATTGGTGTTGAAATCTTGACATCAATGACAACTCCCTTTTGACATCAATGACAACTCATCTACTCAAAATGTCCAAAAAATGTATCTTTATTCCTCGCATGGAAATTATAAACCCTAATAAATTTCTATATTTAACCCTAAAAATGCACTTGTATAATTTTAGACAGACTTAATACTCGTGAAGCTTATCAAATACTCATCGAAGGTTGGGAATATGATCTTTCTTATTAATAGAATGAGCAATAATATCATCAACACAATCATGAAATATTTCATACATCCTGTTGTGAAACACATACGTCATGGCTCGTTGATAAGTCACACCTATGTTCTTCAAACCAAAGGGCATTACTTTCCAATAGAATGTTCTCCATGATGTAATGAAAGTAATTTTAGGTTGATCTTATGATGCTATACATATTTGGTTATATCCTAAAAATCCATCCATAAGGGATAACATCCCAATTTTTACTGTAAAATCAACAATTTGATCCATATCGAGGAGGGGAAAATCATCTTTGGGACACACGACATTGATATACCTAAAATAAGTACATACTCTGGTTTTCAACCTCTTTTTTAGATACTAGAATGAAGTTGGATATACAATCAAAATAATCAATGGCCTAGATAAAATCCACATCTAAGAATTTTTGAAGCTCTTATTTGACCAGTAAGGCTATTTTAGGATGCATTTTTTCTAAGATTTTGTTTCATGAGTTTAGCATCAGGATGAACCACTAAATGATGCATAACTAGGGATAGGTCTAGACCAGGTATATCTGCATAGGTCCATGTAAATATATCAAGATATTTTGCAAGGATTTTTGTATATTTAGCTTTTTCTTATTGATTTAAAGTGGCTCCTATTTTAACTATGCGAGGATTGGATTCAGTGCCAATATTAATATTCAAAATGTCCTCTATTACAATGCTTAAATATCTTTTAAAGTTAGGGGCGGGTGAAATACCTATTTATTGAAGTTCTTCTAGGGATAAATTTTTTAATTCATCCTATGTATTTGACGTTTGAATGTGTGTTATGCATGGGATGGACCCATCAAAAAAGAAACTATTTCACATGATTTCATCTGGTGCGATGTCATAAAAGACATCTCCTTCTACACATTCATCTGGAGTGGCAATAATTTTAGGATGGACCATTGAAATCATGTTACAGTAAAAATGGGAGAGAAGAGGAGATTCCTCATCCCTTTTTATCCCTTTTAGGTGTTTTTGATTTTCTAAATATTCTTCATATGTGATTAGATGATCATCATCATAAAAGGGGAAATGTTGGCATTTTGTGGAAATGTAACCAATGCCACATTGCACAGGCCACTCTTCAACATCAAGGGGTTCATGTATACCATTTTATAAGTGACCTAGGCCTTTTCCCCTATAACCCGTCACACATAATTTTATTGGAAATCGTATACCTATCTAAAAAATAACAGTGGGTAAAACTATTTTCATTAAAAATTAAGTTCGTTCTACTAACAATAATCTCATCTATAGAATATCCCACAAAAATGAAGGTACAATTACCAATATGATATATATCTCCTTTCTTGCATGGTAACTCTATCATACATAGGGATGATAGTAATTGATACAAGAAGATATAATCTTGTACAACAAAATTGGCATATTCAGTTGGGGCTACTATAGTGGGCAAATCAGTTAGCACCTTGTATGTAAAAGAATACGATGTGGAAGGATCATTAGTGTAACAATATGGAGATGTGTCAGAAGAATGTGATTGATCAGGTGTTGGTAAGGATGATTCATAAGAATTAGGGACACATGATAATAGATTAGGATAAAAAGGGCATAAATAAGCTCAATCATGATGCACATCTCAAAAGGTCTAGGATAACCATGAATGACTAGTTGATTTTTGAATTCAAATTTCACACACTGATGTAAGGTAGAGAGGATTGCCCTCATTGCATTAATCCATGGGCATCCTAAAATAATATTATACAATTTTTTGCAAGGTACAACATATATAAATAGGTTTAAAATTCTAGGGCAAACCTATAGTGGGATAGACATCACACCACAATATTCTTGAGTTTCATCATTGAAAGCTTTAATGATCATGTTTGTTTTTCTTAAATCCTTATCTTTGAATCCAAATATCTTGAAAAATTCATAAGTGCAAATGTTTAAGGATGATCCATTGTTGATCAACACCCTTTTAACACAAATATACCCAATTAATGTTGTTATATAAAGAGGATTATCCCTATGCATACTTTGAGGAGGAATATCCTTATCATGAAAATCAATGTAGTCTACTCTATGAGAAACTACAATATTAACCACAACAGTTGGTTCTATATCTTGAGGTACCATCATATGACTTAAGGTATTCATCAATTCTTTCCTATGAATGAGGGAAGATCAAAGAAGGTTGAGAAGGTAAATTCTAGTTGTTGTATTGGCTAGTTGTTCATTAATGTCAAAGGGTATCTTTTATTGTGGTCTAATTGCATTGTTGTGCTTATAAGGTGCCTTCAAAATTATAGGTTATTGGGTGGGATAATTTGGTTGAGCTATAGATTTTTGAGGTTGAGACGTATGATATTGAGTATGTTGTCTGGTTATGGCTCCAATTTTGCCTACCATATTATTTGGTTGATGGAGTGGTTATATGGTAACAAGTGAAGTGGGTAAATTCATTCGAATGGGGTGAGATCTATGGTTTATTTCTTTCTCTATAGGAAGTGCTTGATGTAAATATGGGCTAGTCATAAATATTCTTGGAAAATGTTCTACAAGAACTAAAAAATCTGTAATAGGTGTTATTGGTTCTGATTCATCCTCCAAGATATTAGAGTGAAGGAAACTAATATCTATCTCGGATTTCATTTCACTCTTTGAATAATAAAGAGACAAGGATTGAGGTTATTTCTCTTGATATCTCTAATTGTAATAATATATTGTGTAGGCACAAGTATACTTTGTGAAGGTTATGATGGTCTAATGTTACCAACCATTCCCACATAACATATTACATGGGATACATTTATGCAATACACTTGATTCAATGCTTCCTTACCACAGTTGGGTAATTGTTTTGGAAAATATCCAAATTCTGATTGGAATTTTGTGCTTGTTTGCATAAGAGTTTGCGTATTCATAGAATGATTGGGGTTTGGAGGAGAGCCTTCTAATTCCAACTTATAATCATAAATTAAATCATGCTCTAAGTGTTTTAATATCTTGAAAGTGTTTTTTGGATGACCATCAACTCGATGGAAATCACAATGTTGATATGATCTATAGTAAGACTAAGAGATGTTTGGTTGCCAAATTTTTGATAATTCTATCAAGATTTTTCCACCAATTGTGGCAATACCATTGTCAATGGTTGATTTAATTTTGTAAAATTACGTGGTGGAGGTTTTTGTAGTGCTTTCAATACATTGTTTTTGCAACATTAGTAGCATTGTCATTTGTGGGGGATCTATTGTCTGTAACCTCGTCTTCCACCACATGTTTATTTTTGTATTGGTTTTTGGATGATTTATCTTCATATTTTATTTTAAGTTGTCCTCTTTTGATAATATTTTCTTCTAATATCCTTGTCAAATAAATGGCTTGATCAAAAGAGGTTACATTAGCAATTGCCAATTCGTAGGATAACTACTCTTGTAAGTTTCCAATAAAAATTTCTAACATCTCTTTTGGAGGTAAAGTAAAGTGTAATTTACCTAAGATCTTCCTCCATAAAGCTATAAATTCAACAAAACTTTCTTATTTTCCTTGTTTCAAATTATACAAGTCTTTTATCATTACATGTCTCTCTATGTAGGCACCAAATTGATGCACAAATAATTTTGTGGTTTCTTTGAAATTTCTTAAAGAATGTGTTGGTAATTGATAATACCATTCTATATCCATGTCCCTTAGACTTTTAGGAAACATATATAGCAATAGCATATCATCATAAGTGATATCATGACATGCCATTATAAACATGCGGAGATGTTCAATTGGATCTTTAGTTCCCTTGTAGATTGGAAGAAATAGTATGGGGAAATATTTAGGATATGGTCTAGTTGCAATAATGGAATACAATGGTTGATTACACATCTCATAACTATATGTACGATGATAAGGATCTATGTGATCTAATCATGAAGATAACCATTTCAATATGGTTTCAAGATGATGCATCTATCCATTATGCATATTTTGTGCCACTATGTTTGCATGGGGAGGGTAATAGTTAGCTTGTGTTTTCGAATAAGTAGTTGGAATG
This sequence comes from Wollemia nobilis, assembly GCA_028583015.1. Taxonomy (NCBI): domain Eukaryota; kingdom Viridiplantae; phylum Streptophyta; class Pinopsida; order Araucariales; family Araucariaceae; genus Wollemia; species Wollemia nobilis. The sequence goes on along the minus strand of JAQPPZ010001274.1, from coordinate 2,580,481 downwards.
GTGATGATAGTGTGCATAAGGTTGGAAAAGGTAGTGTTGGTATGCACATAGGGAAATGAATTTTATTGGAAGGTTGTTGGAGAAGAAGTAGGAATTTACGAGTGGATTGGATGCGAAGTTTGATTTCTTTGTGATGTAAAAGCTTAGCCAAATCAGTTATGGAGATATTAAGAAAGAAAATTAGTAGCAGTAGAAGAAACCAGTTATTTTTGAGTGATGATGGTTGTAGTAGCATCATAAATAGGTTTTTATTAAGGCATTACTAATTCTTGGATTTGAGAACGAATATCTTGAGAATGTGGAATTTAGGAATCACTAAGGGGAGGACCACCATAGGTGACATGTTGAAGTGGAGGGAGATTATATGAAGTGGCACTTGTGTGCATCTCAAGGTATGCATGGAGTCGAAAGGCCTCTTCCAAGAATGCTTTGACTAAAGACTCATCCCTCATAAGTCGGTCTTCTATTTCAAAAGCATTAGTGAGAGTAGGATGATTATGACTTAAGAAACCCCAAAAATGCTTTGCAAATTTAAAACAAATTTCTCCCTTAGGTCCCACTTTAGGCTCAAAATGGTCTAGTGTTTCTTCTACTTCTTCAGTTTGTTCCACTTGTTCTATTTGTTCTTCTTAGTTTTATTTTGCTTCTATTTCAATATTTTTTTCATTAGGGTTTGTAGTATCCAACCCTTCTACAAACCCTTCTTCAGGGTCAATCACAATATGCTTACCATTCTTTAAAGATATAGTCATATTTATTTGGTTGTCGATGACACTCTTAATTGTTTTTTATAATTAAGTTTTTTTTTATTATTATCATTTTTAGTTTGATTAAAAGCTTCTTACTAAATTCTTTGTAAATTTTTGATAATAAAAACTAAGTGCATGATTTAATATTCTTGGAAGAGTTTATGAATATCATTTATAAGATACAACTTTTCTGGAGTCATATAGTGTTCCTCTTCGAGTGTAAAGTCTTTTTCAAGAGAAGAACTAAATGAATGATGACAAATTATTTGTGAACACTGTCTAGGCTTGCAAATTGTAAGTCATAGCAAAACTTCCTAAAAAGTACAACCCTAGGTGCTTTGAAGTATCTCATATTATTTTCCAATATCACTTATTTTCTTTCTATATTTTCCAAGAACCTAAGAATAGTTATGGCATCATCAAATTAACTATCTGTTGGACATTTTGAGTCCATGAGAGTTGTCATTGATGTCAATATTGAAAGATGGCGTTGTTGATCTATGTCAAAACATGAAGTTTTCTTGATGCCAAAAATCAAACCATCACTGATGCCGGGTGCAAGTGAAAAGACAATAGAGTACACCGTGCAATATTATGAATGGTAAATTTGAAAGGTTTTTATTAAAACCAATGGTGGCAATATTAATGGTTTTTATTAAAACCAATGGTGGTAATTTTAATGGTTTTTATTAAAACCAAAGGTGGCAAGTTAAATGGTTTTTGTTAAAACCAATGATGTCAAGTTAACTGGTTTTCATTAAAACCATATGGGCAAATTACAAGGTTTTTCTAAAAACCAAGGAGGACTAAAGTTGGGTTTAAAAGACCAAAGCTATTTAATTATTAAATTATAATAATTAAATTCTTAAAAAGAATTTAATTTATTATATTTAATAAATTAAATTAAAGCCAAAGGTTGGGCGCCTTAATAAAAATTAGGCGCATGTTATAAAGTTTGGGCACATGATTTTAAAGCTTGGACACAAAGTTTATTATAGGTAAGGTTTTACCCCCATCCGCCAACGTATTCACGTTCTCACAACTGACGTGAAGGAACGAAGGCTTATGGTGTATTAATACCATAGCCTTTGCAAAGGTTATGTATCCTCTCATTCGCCAAAAATTAAACACTCCAAAGCTTGCACAATTTTGTTTTGTGGAAGCAACAGTTCATGCAGAATATTAGGGAAGCGTGAGAGAAGAAGCCAAGGCATGGCTTGAGGAAGTCAAGGCACAAGGAGTGGAGGCTCCAAGGGAGCACATGGATCCACATTTTTGGGATCCAAGGTGAAAGTGCTTGGGAGAAGAAGCGCTTCATGCAAAGCCAAAGCTGGTAATATTTTTGTTTTAATGTTTATTTTTTAGTTTAGGCTAAGATTGTACTTAGGAGAAATAAGATGGTAAATGGTTTGATTAGTACCTAAGTTAAAAGGGGAGTTTTTGTGAGTTTTATAAAAGTGTTGTGGTGAAAGATTTACTTGGTGGGTAAAATTATTTTACCTTGAAAAAGGAAATATTAGTTATTGCATTATTTATTCAAAAGAATTATCTTTAAAATGCAATAATAAATTAGGGAGTTATAAGTAGAAATTGGATTGGGTTGTAAAGAATAAAATTCTGAAGTGGCTTATGCTAAAAATTGTTTGAGATAAATTTGTAATGAGTTAGGGCTTTTTGAGAGGTGAATATTCAGACTAGTGTGGTGTTGGATATTATTTTAAGATTGAGTAATAAGGTGTACTCATGAGTTATTATATGCTTTGTATTGTTATCTAACCTTCTTGAGCTTGGAAAATAAGTGTTTTTGTTAGTGTGGTAAATTCTTGAAGTTCATTATCATCAAAGAAAAAGGTATGGGAAAATTCTTCCAAGTGTAAAAGTGATGAATGTGAATGCATTTTTTAAAAATAAGTTTGGAGTGAAAAGGACTTGATTAGGGTTTCCTTTCAAGTGTGTTTAGTTAATGCTTCAAGGTTTTTTGAAATAAGAATTGTTGTTAAAACCTTGTTTCATGAGCATTGTTGGAAACATTTTGAGTGATTACTTGGAGTAGGGATTATAAGCAAGGATTGTTTCATTAAGTGATTGATTTAGTAGAAATGATTGAGCCTAGTCAAGTGAATGCGTGCAATGATTGATTCAAATTCCATTAAAACTATTCCATGTGTAAGAAAGTGATTGAACATTGAGATGAATGTCAAACATATTGAGTCTCTAAAAATTCTCTATATGTTTCTATGAGATTTGTACAAGTTCTAGTGTGGACTTGTGCAGATTTGAACAAGTTCTAGTGTGAACTTGTAGAGAAGATTTGGACAAGTCTTGATAAGGCTTGTGGACATATTGTGTAAGTTTTATGTGGAATCTTACAATACATATTTGAGACAAGGCTTTGCAGGGTTATAGAGTATAGAGGATGACAATCTCCAGTTGAGGTAGTGAGGACAGGTGCCTTCATTGGATAGGGATCCAACAGCTAGAGTAGTGCAGGCAACAACTCTTCTAGAAGATCATCAACTAGAACAAATGAGTTCTCCTGTGGGTTGGTGCCCACAAAAAATATTAGGAGATGGCGTCTCTAGTGATTTTGTGCTCACAAATTGATTAGGGGATTGGTATCTCCTTTGGAAAAGTGTCCATAAAAATTGTAATTGGGAAAGGTTTCCCACAAAGAACTATTAAGAAATTATAGTGAAAGATATTCTTCGTGGAGTAGCCCACATTGGGTGAACCACGTTAAATCATGTCTCTCATGTGTGTGATGATTTTTGTAATGGTTATTGCTTTGATATTGCTTATGATGTCATATGGGTTAAAAAGTGAAAAGTTTTATCTTATACTGTTCACCCCCCCTCTCAGTATAAGCACATGTTCTTCACTATCAAAAGGGTATATTATTGAATGGAGACTAACTCTTTTATATGCTAACTATAATTTAAAACTTCTATGGATTTTAAAATATAGTGAGTGATAATCCAGACCCATAGTTTTAGCTATGTTGATTCTTTCAATTTCACTCAACTCTTTTGATCTTCTCCTGATGATTTCAAGATGATCCCACAAATGACCCCACTATTATTTATCTTGCCTATAAAGAAGATCAGCTTCTTGTTCTATGAATATTTTTTGAGATCTATGAATGCATACTTTATAATGCAATTATCCACCATTTAAATAACCTCTTTCCTTTTTTTTTTAATGATAGAAACAAAAAATATAAGAAATAACTCCTATAAATAAGCAATAAAATAAAAATACCTTTTGAAAAAATATGGGAGAAGTTCGGGGTATAGTTGTTTTGGCTCAAATTTAGGTTTTCACTTGGATGCCCACATGTAAATGCTTGGTGATGAATTCCAAGCCATGATGAAGCCTAGGTCCTACCAATATTCACCCAATTCATCATGGTCAGCAATACACTTCTTTTGGAAAGAAATGTGTGCTCTATTCCATGACTATGGTGGTTTTTGGATCGACTAAGTTTTAATATTGATTAAAAGTTTTAAGGTTTTCAAGCACATGTGAAAGGATAGTACCTTTATGAAGGTTCATGGGTGTGACTAACCCCCTTCACTCTATATTCTTTTTAAGTCCTAGGGTTATGTGTAAGGGGCCAGCGCCAAAATGTATTTACAAAAATTTAGCAAGTTTGTTTCGAAATCCATGCGACTAGTATCCAAACGCATGTAGAAGGTTCACTATTATTGGGGTTAATGTTGGAAATTTAAACTTAAAATGGTCAAATTATTATAAAAATAGGGACAAATCGACCCAAAACAATATTTGGACCCAAATTTTTTTGGCTAATGGGCCCTGGTCAAGGGTCCCAAATATTAGCCAATTTCAAATTTTAAAAATCCCAATTTTAGCCAATTTGGCGATAAATAACCACTATGCATAAGCCTGTTATATCTAGGCTAGCTTTATCACACAAGACATTTAAGATAGATTTCCCACCACTAAAGTTGCATCCTGGTTACGCAAATTGGTTGTAAAAGAATATGTTAGATGTGGTTATTTTTAGGACAATGGTAAAAACTAAAAATGTGAATCCTTTTGAATTTAAAAGTTATCTTTTTTTATGTTTTTTTATATAATAAAACTACTTTTAGTGGTTTTTTTTTAACAAAAGAAAACATAAAATAAAAGTGGTGGCGTCTTCACATCAGGTTCACCAAATAATGTAGACTCAAAATTTGTGCACCCCTTTCCTTCAGGATAATGGATTCACACCTAAAATGGAGATGGAAAATAGGGGATCTACATCTTAGACACGAGGTACTTGTGTTGTGCCCTCTTTAGTGATTATCGATGAATTGTGGTGGGTTCACCAAGGAACGTTTAAATACTGTCCCTGCGTCTATGTAATGTGAAAGGTTTGATTTATAATTTAATTGAAATACACCTATGTTTTTTGGTAAAATACAACTAACCCTATGCTATATGTATTTTTAGCTTCCTTGCAATCAACACATAGAATGAATAAGATGCCTTTAGACTAAATGCAATAAAACATTACTTCTATATATATATTCTTTTTTATATCTTAAACCTAATATAGATATGTAAAACAAATGTAAATAAGCATAAAATAGAGCAATTTAACTTATAATTAATCACATTGGATACTTACCTTAATAAAAATTTTGCATAGAGTGAATCCACATTTGAATCAAATCTATGCGATCGAATCTGTGCCTCGAATCCACACCTCTAGTCGAGCAGATTTGTAGAAATTCTTACAATCAGTTAGATAGGGACACTAAAAATTCTAGTTAGTGTTGGGGGATTTGATTGGGATACTATGTTATGAATCCTTAGTAGTGTGGCAATAAAATCCCCTTGACCTCTTTAACAAAACATAAAAAAAAAGTATAAATTGTAATATTTATTCAAGATCTAATATAATTTGGAAGGAAACAGTTGAAACATGTAAAATAAGAATGCTATGAAATATTAAATGACTAGCCAATATGTAGGGACAAATTTTGAGGTAAGGAATTGCACCCAAGCCAAGGAAAATGCATATCCATACTTGTAGATGAAACTATGCCATGGATCTATGGTTATGATTACACAAATTTGTGAAAATATTTCTAAAAAGTTGTTTAGGAAAAATTTGTGCTTCTAGTCATGCAGATTCATTGAATCCACACTTCTGATCGAGTGGATTCATGAAATAATTTCTAAAAACATAGATGCAATATGTAAATTAAAAGTTCATGCAAAGATAATTATGAGAATTTCATGTGCTCACAATAGGGTTATATTGATTGGTTGCTAATGGTCGAAGAAACAAGGTGTAAAAAGTATATCCAATATCCAAATTTGATCCTTTACCTACAAGAAAGTAACTTAAGTAATGCAAAATTACCATTAAATATTGGTTGAGGGGTGAAATGTTGCTTTTAAAACCTTCATGGTGTTCAAAAGTTGCACAATTAGGGGTCTAGTTGTCATTTTTGTTAAGTAAATTTGGAGTTTTCCATTCTAAGCAAATCAAAGCGATCAAATTTTTTGGTTGTGTAGATTCACGAAAGTTGTAGTATTGGACCAATTTTAGGCCAAATCATAACAAAATCCAACAAATTTCAACAAATTACCTATTTTACTTATTTTGGATGAATCCACATGAACTATTTTTTGATCACACAAATTCACTAAAACAAGAAAAAGATAAAATGTAGTTAGTAAAAAATTTGATGGTTTTAGAGAGAAAAATGGTGGGATGAGGGGTGAACTTACATGAGTTAGGGGGAGAAAATTTTAAAGTGTGTTAAAATTCCTAGTCTACAGTAGTTGTAGGAAAAGTTAGAAGCTCATTATGCCATGTTTGGGCATCTATTGCATTTAAATACCTATCATTTCATAATGGAAATTAATTGAAGCATTGAGTTCTAACAACCCCATAGTGAATCCCTAACTCAAAATGCAATAGGTAGTCCAAGCATAAACAAGCATGTGCATACAAGTAGGTATGAAGTCAGAAAAAATGTAGGCAAGTAATTATAAACAATTGAATGAAACACGTAGCCAATATAGACTCAAGTGTAATATTCTTTAAGATGCATTATGTATATTGGTTTATTAAGTTATTTTTCATAAAGCATGGCAAGGTAGTAAGATCTTGAACCAAACATAGCAATTATGATGATTAAGCCTATCCAATTAAGCTCAAAATTACCTTTGAGCTTGGATTTGGTGTTAACATTATTTTGATTCTCTTTTAGAATAAGATCATCAACCTCAAAGAAACAAGATCATACCTTTTTGCTATAGGCATGCTTAAATCTTTACTAATAGATGCATAGGTTCTCTAGGGTATGAATCCACTTTTTTCAAGCAATTCTAACTAGCTAAGATGAGTGAGACGATATTAATCTCTAATAGAGGAGTCCTACAATAAAATGCATAATAAGGTACCTCAAGCTTGAAATGGAAGATAACTTTAGTTCCATAAGCCAAAGAATAGGGCATCACACAAGTGGGAGTTTGAACATTAGTGTGATAGGCTCAAAAGGAAAGATAAAATTGAAGATATTAATCTTGACTGGTTTTTCTAGCGAGTTTCTTAAGGATATTGACAAGAGTCTTATTAGAAGCTTTTTCTTGGCCATTACCTTGAGGATAGTAAGGCATTGATAATTTGTGCTAAATATTGTATTTAGCATAAATTTTTTGTATATCTATTCTTAAAGGGTGTTTTATTATTAGATATTAGCATGGAAGTGACACCATAGTGACTATATATTTGGTTAAAGATAAACTTGCAGTTCTAGACTCCAGTGATTGAGGCTAAACGTATAGCTTCAAATAATTTAGTGAAGTACTTAGTAGTCATGATGATGAACTTATGCCCATCATATGATACTAGGTTGATCTTCCTGATGATGTCTAAGCCTTAGATGGAAAGAGGCCAAGGAGAGATCAAGATTTGAAGAGATTGAGATGGCACATGGATAAGGTTGTCATGCTTTTTGAACTTATCACACCTCTTGACATAGTTGTAAGAGTTATTTTTCATGGAGGACCAAAAATAACTCATCCATAAGAGTTTATTTGTGATGGCAAGTCTATTAAAGTGACCATAACATGATCCATCATGGGCCTATTTGATGACTGCTTAGGCTTTGGGTGAGGTTAGGCATCTAAAGAGAATTCCATCAAAGGAATGGCAATATAATATATAAATAACATACTAATAAGCACATTGCTTAATGTTATTGCACTTGTTCTAGTTCAAACCATCAAGCAATGTGTCATCCCTAAGGAAGACAAAGATACCTTTGAACCAAGTATCAGAGAAGGAGATTCTTCTACAAAAAATATTCCTAGAGAAATATGGTTGAGTTTAAGGTTGAGGGATCCTTAATTTTTTAAAATATGATCATGGTTTGTTCGTCATCCAATTTAAAAGTATAAAGGACACAATTGTAGCCATAGTATCAACATGACGATTGCTAGACTGAGGGATAAATTCGATAGTGATTTTGTCAAAAGTAGACATTAGATCAGAAAAATGTCTTTGTATGGCCTATGATTTTCATGTTTCATTTGATAAGTATCATTGAATTGGTTGACTACAAGCTGGGAATATCCAAAAATAAAGAGGGTTCTAACCTACAAGGCTAAGGCTACACAAAGTCCTAAAATAAGAGCATTGTATTCTATGGTGTTGGTAAAGGAAAACATAAGCTTAAATGACAAAGAGATGAGCTACTATTGAGGTGTGGCAAAGATGATTTATACCTCATCTACTTTGATACATCAAGTTCCATTGAAGTATACAGTCCAAGAATCAGGTTGATCAACTTCTATGCTAAATATTGACTCATTTGGGAAGTCTATAGCTAAAGGATGGCTTGCATCAAAGGGCGTAATTGATAGTTTGTCAATGATGACTTTACCTTTCATAGAATTTTGGATGAAAAATTTAAGATTAAATTTTTTAGGGTAAAATAAGGTAGTGTATTGCATTACACTACGTGGGGTTATTACATTTACTTTTCTATGTAATTACCATGAGATATTTTGTCTCATGGTTAAACTAAGTACCTAAATATCCTATGTAAGATATTTAGGTTAGTGTTATGGTTAGAACTCTCTACCTAGGTTAGTGGTTAGAATCACACAACTCCCTACCTATTCTATTGTTAGAGGGTAGTTAGCGCTATTACCTACTATTTTTTTGTTAGTCTATTATTTAAGCATAGACTAACTATTGTTAATGTTAATGATCAAATGCATTATTTCTTCGCCTAATATTTTTGCAACTCTATTTTGGTCACAAAATTCACTAAGGGTGATCATCCACTTAGCGGTTAGTTCTAAGAGGTGAAGATTTGATATGAAATATCACAAAATATTGACCCTTGTGATGACAAATATCTTATGGTTAAGTATGTAGTATCTAAGATTTTGGGGATAAAACACTATGATAAGACAAAGCTTTTTTAAAGGGTTATAATAGGCTTTGTAATTAACAAATCTCTATGTTAGTCATTGTACCATGCCAACATATTGCCTAAGACATGGCCTATTGTTGTTATGTATAACAATAATGATAAGGATTAGGAGGGACAATTATGGGAGGAGACAAGAGCTAGAATTTGAGAGCATTAAAGGTTTCTTGACAATCAACAACCCAATTGAAGGACACATACTTCCTGAAAATCTTTAAAAAATGTTGACACTTGTCAACAAGTTGAGAAATGAATCTCCAAATGTCTTAGAGTTTGCATTAGAGATTCAAAATTTGGGTAAGATTTTGTGGGGGTGGCATACTGAAAATAGATATCTTGTTAGTATCGACTTCGATGCCACATTGGGATATAATGAATCCCAATAATTTTCCTGAGGCCACCCTAAAGATGCATTTATAAAACTTTAGGTATAATTTATACTTCCTCAACTGCTCAAATATGTATCTTAAGTCTTAAACATGATCTTTCCAATTTAAAGATTGACCAAGAATATTGTTGACATTGTCTTCCATGATTGTCATACATTATGTCATGAAATATATATGCCATGGGTCATTGGTAGGTAGTTCCTATGTTTTTCAATCCAAAAGGTATAATTTGATAACAAAAGGTTCACCATGAGGTAGTGAAAGTTATTTTATATTGGTCCTTAGGAGCGATTTTGATCTGATCATAACTTGAGAACCCATTTATTAAGATAGCATTGCACATCCTACAATGAAATTGATGATCATGTTGATATTGGACAAGGGTAAGTTATATTTGAGACATGCCTTATTGACATGTTGAAAGTCTATGCAGACTCTAACACTACCTATTTTCTCAGTGACAGGAATGACATTAGATATCAAGTTAAAATAGTTTAATGTTTTGATAAATGACATCAAGAAGTTTTTGAAGCTCCTCCTTGACTAGCAAGCTGACTTTTAGACACATTTTTTGTATTTTTTGCTTTATGGGTTTTGCATTAGGCTTGACAACTAGGTGGTGGATGACTAGGGAAGGACAAAGTTATAGCATGTTGACACAGAACCAAGCAAATATGTCATTGAACTCCATCAAGAGCTTGGTATACTCCTAGTGTTTAGTTGATGTCAAAATGTTGGCTAGCTTAAGGACTTTGGAATTTTCAAGAGTCCCACTGTCAATGTCCATGAATTCATCAATCAAAATACAACATTTATCTTCTAATTAAGGGGTAACAAGCAACACTTCTAGGAACTCAAGATTTGTAGAATCTAGGGATGGTTGATTGTGATTAGTCGGCTATAATATAGTGATATTTACAATTTGGGGAAAAGATCCATTAAAATTAAAATTAATATTTGGTTGGATAGTTTGAGGGACTATCTTAAGGAGGATCATGTAGGATGTCCTCCATATCACAATTATATTCATTAGCAATCAACTTAGTATAGGCTAAGGTTAAGATATTTACACTAGGAAAGTGTGTAAATTGAGAAAAGCTAGGATCTATGAGGAATGACCCATTGTCATCCTCATACCAATATAATTTGTTTGAGAAGAATGACATCATAATGGGACTACCCAAAGGGATTGTTGTATTCATATTTGGTATCATTTGAAGAGGGAGAGTTAAGTGGTTGACTATAAATAGAGATGTAACCTATCCCACAATATCACATCCAAGATTTGGCCTTTAAGGGCTCTTTGATACCCTTCTCATGGAGGCCTAGTCATTTTTCCTAATATCCCATGTTAGAAAGCATCTATTTTGGTATGGGATATGAGTTCAAGTACCATGAAGTGTACTATCATTCATCTAGGAGAGGGTTACTATCATGGATTTGTTTATCATTAATTGTATTGGCACAAATAAATGAGCAACTTCTAATTTGCACTATTTTACCCATCCTAGAAGGTAATATTAAGGTTTGGGAATATGGAGGGAGATTGGATAGGTCCAAAAAAAAATAATATTATTATTAATATTGGTTAGGTTAGAATTTTGAGCTTCAAATTTATTATTAGGTTGGTCATTTAAGGTGAGAGATCTTAATTCATCCATGATGGAAAGCTAAAAACAATAACAAGAAGAAGATGGTTGAAGAGACATATTAAGATAAGGGCAAAGAAAAATATTATGGTTCTCAACCTCTATAACTTAACAATAGGTGAAGGGCTTAGGATTAGTTGAAACATAATAATTCCTGCCCTAATATTAATATTTTAGGCACTAATGGATATTTGAGGGAACGACCTACATCATGTGGATCCATGGCCTTCTAAGAAGAATGTTATTGGTTTGGTCACAAGGCATGAAATAGAAGAGGGTGTTGAGAATGTGAGATCCAATTTTGAAGGATAAACCTATAGTACCACTAGACTTACATTCACCATTATCAAATTCCTTGATAACAAGATCATATTTCTTCAAGTCCTTTTTAGTTAGCCCAAAAATGTTGATGAATATTAGACTAGAAGTGTTGAGACCACAACTATTATCGACTAGGATTAGTTTGATGAAAGTGTCATCAATATGGCCCATGATGTACAATGGGAGCTCTCCAACCATAGAGGGTGGTGTAATATCATCCTCATAGAATGATATGGTTGCATGATTGACCTCAATGAATCCCACCATAGAAGTAAGGCTATTAGTATTGAGATATTTAGTAATGACTTGTTCACTCAAAAGTTTAAGCAAGATGTCCTTATGTGCTTTATAGGTCCTAAGAAGCTCAAGAAGAGATATTTTAGCTTGGGTACTTTCAAGTTTATAAAGCAAATCAAAAGTACCCTTATTTTTGTTTAATTATTGGATTATTAATGGTGGTTCTTTAGAGGGATGATTAAAGGATTTCTTGATAGACATCTCAAAAAAATATCTAAACATTTTAAGGCTATGCCTTGGTATTTGGTAGTACCATTCCAAGATAGTGCCACTAAGGCTTTTGTAAAATATATTAAGTGATAATATTTCATCATAAGAATTATTACTACAAGCAGTTCTAAATAGTTGAAAGAAAATGGGTGACTAGCTAAGGTGGATAGTGGGATCTTCCTTCCCATCATACATTTGAAACATACGTGTTTCAAAGTTGGGAGGAAAGGGATGACTAGATACAAAAGGATCTAAAATTTGATTGCACAATTCATCATAAGAGTACTTGTAGATAGAATAAGACCCTTGGATCATGACTATCTATTGTATCAATAGCTCTAATTGAGAGGTTAAAGTTTGGAACTAAAAAGAAATAGGATTTTATGACATATAAGGCATGTACTAAGATTCAAAAGGACCTTTATAATTGATATGAGGACGAGGTTGATGTGTTGGGGCATACAATATCAAGGTTACCATAATATGATCAACCCAAGCTATTTGAAAGGATGAGAGATTGCGGGAGTGGTATTTTTAGAAAAATACATATTCATGCTTGTGAAAATAGATGGAATATTGTTGACAAGATGATTAAAGATTGGTACACTAGAGGGTACATCCAGGTTATGAATATAACTTGTGTCCACTTGTTGAGATATATGACAACTTATATTGACCCATAATAGTTCTTCAAGAGGAGGCAAATTTGAATGACATGCCAAGAATTATGGGATGTTTTGCATTCTAAAATCCACAAAAGTAGTGATGATAAGAGGATTAGAATTAAAAATATTAGAAGTTTATGCATTAAGCTTTACATTTAAGTATCCAAAGGATGGGTCCGCTTGATTAAAAGACAAAGGTGTTAGGCCTAAGTTGTTGGGTATGGTCCAAAAGTGAACCCTCCTTTGCACAAAAACCTAGGTTATCATGGGCTTCCCTAAGGATGACTACCATGACATCATTATATTACTACAAGAAGGAATCCATGTGATCAAAATATTTGTAAATCACTCTCCCCTAATAATCATGGATGAGGATTATATAGCTTGAGGTTGAAGCATACCCATTTTATTCTTTGAAGTTAAGATTTTCAAAGGTGGTTCGGTCCTCAGTATCTTCCACTAAAGGGTTAGGGTTAATGATCAATTATTGATCCATACTATGGGTTAGGTAGTGTCTCTTAACCATGGGTTCAATGCGAGTTAAATTAATTAGGATTTAAAGTTTATAAAGTTGACTATATAATAAAGAGAATATGTTTTAGCAATATTATATCTCCTTCCCTCGATATACCATGTTTGACCTATATTCCTCAAGTTCCTCCCTATATAACTAAATCCTCTCTATATATCTATTGATACATGAGAGAAAGTCGATACGTGGGTAGCCAATGATACATTAAATTAACCACTTGGATACATGAATAAGATGGAATATGAGGGGTATTAGTATGCCTCATTATGAATCCCACTAGCCCACTATGATATACTCTTTACTAGGCATAACTATGCATAACATCTGTATGGGCGATTGGTAGCCTAGGCTCACTATATACCCAATATAGCATAGTATCTTGTATGGTAGTTATGCAAATGATTGTGTAGACCCTTAGTAGGACTAACACTTAGTTATATTCTTGTTATATTGATTAATGTGGTCTTGCTTAAAGTTTGATAAATTTTAGTCTTGATTAAGGTTGGCTTGGACAAAAGGAATCTTGGAAACCATAATGGTGTTCATGTCAAGTTAAACAAAATGTGAGAAGGGGAAGATATTTATGAAGGACATCTAAGGGGTTCCGACACATATCTTCCTCTCTCTTCTCACTTTACAAGGACTAGGGGATGTTATGAGCCTAAGACTAATTTGATGAATTAATTAGAGAATACCTATGTTTCCTTAAGACACTATATTTTATTTTAAGATTCCTCTTTTGGTAAGCTTAACCTTAACCTAGTCTAAAATGCACATACAAAGATGCAACATATAAGACCTATAACTAAAATGCATTTTTATTTCAATGATAAGATGAAATAAGAATTTTCCTTTTTGAGGAGCAAAGGTACAAGAAATATGCAAAAAAAAAAGGTCTAGCCTAATATGTAATCTACATGCAAGTTTAGTTTAATGTCTAACCTAAAATATTGAGATATATCCTCTACATGATTAATATTGACTACTTCATTATTTCTCCTTTTTTAATTTTAATGATAAACAAAAAATATAAACTAATCTATATAGACAACAAATTGAACCTAACTTCTAAATATTGAAATAACAAGGATTGGAAGTAGAGTGACTTGTTTCTATCAGCAAAAGTACCACTTATTCATCAATGTGCCATGGGCACTATCATCTACTCCTAGTGCTATCACCAAAACCTAAAAAATAAACTTAAAATGATGATTGTTAGTGTAGAGGGTCCTATTTGATCTAGTAAAAGACAATTATCTTCCTTGATACAATGATCAAAACCCTATTTAGAGAAGCAAAACTGATAAAATAACAAAAATATTGAAATAAATGCTAAGATAGTAGAAGCACCATTGGGTATTAGTGTCATTGAATCTATCACTACTTGTACTTTTCCTCTATGTAAAATAGAGAGCACTAGTTCCACTAACCTACAACCTAGCAACACAATTACTTTTGAGAATAGAATAGTTAGATTAAATACAAAATAGCTTAAGATAATAACAAAGATAAAGGGCTCTAGCCTAGGAGGACAGAGACCTTTTTATGCAATAGAGAAACAAATATTTCACTACTTGAAGATAATATTAAATACCCAAAATGAAAGACAAGATACATGCAAATGTAATATGCAAGGTTAGCTAAGATGAAATAATATCAACCATTAGCTAAATCTAACAAGAACAAAGTTAAATCCTATAAATCAAAGAATATTCAATAGGAAAATATGAAGTGAAAAGAGCATAACTCAAGATGTTAGATTACTTCCCGCATTTTTGGGAGCTTATCCAAAGCTTGTTTATTGCTTGTTGGTGGCTCTTGAGTTTGAGCTTGAATATTGGTTGATTAAGAGCTTGATTGCCTTGAAGACTTGCTTGGATGCTTATATGCTTGATTGTATGCTTTTAGAGAGATTGAATAGAGCTTGCAAGAAATACAATATTGAATTCTTATAAGAGTGTGGCAAGAGTTTAGCATAGTCTTGACATACAAAATGCTAAAATGACTGATTTTAATGAAAAATTGACAAATTTCTTGAGAATTACGAGGAAATGGCCACCCCAAGGGATGAATTTATAGGCATCCATGGATTTTTGGGGGAGGAGATGCAATGAAAATGAAATTATGGAAACATTATTAAAGAATATAAGGATTTGAAAGGGATCAAGATGGAATTAGTTAAAAGTCATGAAAAATAAAAAGTCTTAAGCTTGGGTTTCTACTACAAGGGATGTGAATCAATAGACATGATTGGGTCCATTAATGGTGGGAAACTTGAAAGAGATAGAGAGGTATTCCTATGATATTTGGTATGTGACAAGTTAGAAGCATCAGGAAGCAAAAGCATTAATGGTGCCATCACACTAGCACTAGTGCGATAAGTCCATTAGAGGTCAAAAATGAGTAGGAAAAGATCAAATGTAAAAGTTTAGTGAAAGTGACACTAGTGTTATGATAACACCAATGACACTATCACTCATATCCTGATATTTTTGTTCTTGGAGTAATAAATACTTTAGATTTGTGCACAAGGATGGTTGAGTCAACTTGGTTGATTAGAAGGCTAATTTGTAAGGGAAATGACAAATTTGATTATTAGCCCTGTGTATAAAATTGGGTGTCTACAAATACCTTGTTATAAAAGTAGAATTTTGACAGCTAGTGTTAAGTTGGGTTTCCTAATTAGAAAAGTATACGTATGTTACTTGAGCTATTATCTTGGAAGACACCATTGTTTTATTATAAGGTGCAAATATTGTTTTAAAATTGGTTTTGTAGAGAAGAAAAATCATGGTGGAGAGACTTCCTAACTATCATTAATTAACATTATTACTTGTATTATGTTACATAGATCTTGTTACCTTAGAGTCATTGTCATTCCAATAATCTAATATAGAGTATCTCTTGCATGCATCCAAAAAACATAGATACTGGGGTTGTGGGATAAAATAGAAAAAAATGTTCTTGCTTAATGATTTTTAGTTTAGGATTAAGATTTTCATTATCCATTCTTGTAAATTTTGATTTAACTATTTATTATATTTTCACATAAAAACTATAAGCTTACTCAAAGAAAAATGATAATATGTATTTACTTTATAACATACACTACTACACAATATATTAGAGGACTAAATTTATTCTAAGAATATTTTAATTGATGTAGTGAAAGATAGTATTGTACAATGTCTGCTATGGAGTTTATTGCTTAATTTTTTATATTTCCATACTTTGTATTATAAACATAAAATAAGAACACATGAATAAAATAATAGTGAGAATGAAGGTGCCTTGAAGAATATTGGTATTTGCAATTTGGGGAAAAGATCCACCAAAATAAAAGTAATTTTGGGCTAGATAGTCTAAGGGACCATCTTAAGGGGGATCATGTGGGATGTCCTCCATATCACAATTATATTCATTAGAAATCAACTTAGTATAGGATAAGGTTAATATATTTACACTAGCAACATGTGTAAATCTATAAATTCTAGGATTTATGAGGAGAATGACCCATTGTCATCTTCCTCACCCCAATCCATCATCATGGGACTACCCAAAGGGATTGTTTGCTTCATATTTTCTATCATATGAAGAGGGAGAGTGAAGTGGATGACTACAAATAGGGATGTAATCTATCCCACAACATCCCATCCCAGCTTTGGCCTTTGAGGGTTCTATGATGCCCTACTCATGGAGGAATATTCCATTTACCTAATATCCCATGTTATAAAGCATCTATTTTGAGATGGAATATGAGTTCAAGCAGCATGAAGCATACTATTGTTCATCTAGGAGAGGGTTACTGCTATGGATGTAGTCATAATTAGTTATATGGATATAAATAAATGAGAAAATTCTAATTTACACTATTTTATCCTTCCTATAAGGCAAGCTTAAGGTTCAAGAAAACATAGGGAACTTGGCTAGGTCCCAAAAAAAAATTGATTATTATTGTTAAGACTAGTTAGGTTAGAAAGTTGAGCTTTAGATTTATTATTAGGTTGGTAATTTAAGATTAGATACCTTAATGCATCCATGATGGAAAGCTGAAAATAAGATGGTTGAAGACTTATATTAAGAGAAGGACAAATAGAAACCTTAGGGTTCTCAACTTCAACCACATAACAATAGACAAAGGGCTTAGTTTTAGTTGAAATATAATAAGTCTTACTTTGATATTCTTATTTTAGGAACTAATGGAGAGTTGAGGGAATGGCCTACATCACATGGATCCATGGCCTTCCAAGAAGAATGTTATTTATTAGGTCACAAGGCATGACGTACAAGAGGGTTTTGATAATCTGGGGTCCAATTTTGAAGGGTAAGCCTATAGTACCACTAGCCTCACATTCCCCATTATCAAATGCCTTGATAACAAGATCATATTTATCAAAGTCTTATTTAGTTAGCTCAAAATTATTGATGAATTTTAGGCTACAAATGTTGAGACCAAAGCAATTATTGACTACGACTCTTTTGATGAAAGTGTCACCATATGGCCTATGATGTACAATGGGAGCTCTCCAACCATAGAGGGTGGTGAAATATCATCCTCGTAGAATGATATAGTTGCATGATTGACATCAATGGATCCCACCATAGAAGTGAGGCCATTAGGATTGAGATCTTGAGGAACAACTTGTTCACTCAAAAGTTTAAGCAAGATATCTGGTAAGAAAGATATCTGGTAAGAACCGAGTTCTTACAATTTTATATGGTTATGAAAAGTGGATTTAAGTGTTGATAAATTTGAGAAAAAAGAAGAATCACTATTGGAAATAGAATAACTTTTTCATTGATGGAAACCAATCAATGGATATAAATAATTCTTCTTCGATGGATACCTAAAACAACCCATGTGAAGGCATAAATATATCTTATTAAAATGGTGTGATTGAAAAGATGTGTTGGTCCAAGGTTATATTAGTGAATAATTAAATAGTGAATTAAATAATAAATAATGTGTTAGGAATAGAATCCTAACATGCCACCCTCCTTAAAAGAGCTTTGTCCTCAAATATGGAGATGAGGAAATTGTTGTTGGATATGATGAAGTGTCTTCTATGTGGCATATTTCGAAGGTAGATCTTTCCATTGAATGAAAATTTTGGTTATGGCGTGGTTGTGAAGGTGGTGAATGCGGTGATATAGGATAGCTTCGGGTTCAACCATGGGTGCTCCATATTCGGTAAACTCAAGTATTTGATATTGTGTAGAGATGTGTGCACCTAATACTAGTTTAAGGCATGAGATATGGAACACTGGATTAATTATGGATGTCTTGGGCAACTCAAGTTTATAAGCAACTAGTCCAATACATTGTAGAAATTTATACATTCCACAAAATTTGGGGGCTAGCTTTTGAGAACCCTTGAGTTTTAGAGAAGTTTGGAAATATGTTTGAAGGAAAAGGAATACCATATTTCCTTCTTGAAAAACACACTCTATTTGATGTTGGTACATATGTTGCTTCATACGATGTTGGGTTGTGTGTAAATTTTCTTTGAGAGTGCAAAGAATGTTATCTCGAGTAGAAAGTTCCATCTCCACTACTGGCACATTTGTACTTCCTAGAATATAAGAGGTAAGGGATGGTGGTGTTATTGTATCCTCCTATACTTACCCCTCTAATCCTTCCTACTCATTATTGCTAAACATAGTAGCAATAGACCATGTCTTAGGTGATATGTTGTCATAGTAAGATGACCAACATAGAGAGTGATCCATTTGCTCTATTAGAAAAAAATTGGTCAATTAAGAAACCCACTATACCCCTTTAGATAAGCTTTGTCTCATCATAGTTTTTACTTTCCAAGAGGTTAAACACTACATGCTTATCCATAAGGCATATATCATCATGAGGGTCAATCCTTTGAGATTTTTTTATGTCTAAGCCCCACCTCCCAAGATGAACTGCTAAGTGGTTCATAACCCTTAATGAATTTGATCTTGAATTTGTCATCCAAAAGTCTATGAAAGGTTAGGTAATTGTTGACCAACTAGAAAATGGACCCTTAGAATCCATCCATCCTTTAACTATAGACTTCTTATATGAGTAATTATTTAGCCTATAAGCTAATAAAATTGATTCCTAGATCCTATAATTTTGTGATGCTTGATGTGTCAAAGGAGTAGGAGTAGGAGTCATCTTGATCACCCCTTAGTAGTAGCTTATAGCTTAAGTTTTCCTATACCAACATTATGAGTATGAAGATCTTATATTTGGACGTCTCGTAGCCTTAGCCTTATAGGTCAGAACCCTCTCTATTTCTAAAGTTTTCCAACATGTAATCAACCAAGACAACTATGTTTATTAAATTAAAGACATAAATATTAGGCCATACAAAGACATCATTACTATGCTAATGTTTACTTTCAACAAAATTATTATCAAATATATATTTTGGTCTAACAATCATCATGCCAATGTTATGGTCATATTTGTGCCTGTTATCCCCTTAGAGTTGGATGACAAGCAAGCCATTATCATAATTGATAAATTAGGTATCCCTACATCTTAAATTCTAGCTAGATTTATCTAGAAGTTTTTTTAGAGAATCTTCTTCTTCTCTCAAATTTTTGTTCAAGGATATATTTATTTTTTTTAGGAATGACACATTGTTTAGTAGTTTGAACCACAACAAGCACAAGAGCATTAAGAAATGCGCCTATAGATATTCCATCATTAGTAACATATTATATTATAATTCCTTTGATGGAATTATACTTAGATACATGACCTTAGTTAAAGTGCAAGCAATCGTTAAAAAGGCACATGATGGATCATGTAGTGGTCACTTTAGCAAAATTTCCACTACCAAGAAACTCCTATAAAGGGGTTAGTATTGATCCTTCATGGAAAAGGACTCGCATGACTATGATAGGAGGTGTGTTTAGACATCCAATTTTGTGCATGTAATCAACTATCACCCTAATCATAGCATCCAACAAAATGGTTTTTAGCTAAAGAAGCTAATATAAGCAAAATTTGGTCTAAATATACCTTCAAGT
The DNA here is from genome assembly GCA_028583015.1 of Wollemia nobilis. Lineage (NCBI taxonomy): Eukaryota > Viridiplantae > Streptophyta > Pinopsida > Araucariales > Araucariaceae > Wollemia > Wollemia nobilis. The sequence goes on along the minus strand of JAQPPZ010001274.1, from coordinate 2,560,193 downwards.
GAAAGTATTATATTTTAGAAAAAGTATTGATAGAACTATCACATAGTCCAGAATGCTTTTACAATGATAACCCATATTAAATATTTTGACATCCAAATAGTCAAAGTTTGATAGTGCTATACTAAAATCAATAGTGTTGGTAGCACTTTTATCCCTTGATAGTGCTTTTGTTGGCACAAGCATAATATTTGATGCATGATCCACTAGAACTTATATTCCTTCCACCACTCTTAAGGACGATCATGAATACCATCATATGTATCCTAAACCTATAAATTTAAACCTTATTTTCCCTTTAAAAGGTATATTTGACTACCCATTTCCATCCAAAAATCCCTCTCCAAAAACCTATAAATTTATCGCTTGATATGGGCATTCAACAAGAATAAAACTCTCAAGAAAAGTAACTCTTCTAAACTTCTACTAGACTTTATTATCAAGATATCTTGCTCTCCCTCTTGCATTTATTGGATTTTAAGCCAAAATATTTCAAATCCTAGTATATTTAAGCCATTTAGGTCCAAATATAATTTTAATAACATTTACTATAATATTAAATATGAATGTGAATATCTAGAATCAATCATGTAATAACACAAAATATAATTACAAAAAAATTACTCAACTATATACAAGCTTTAGTATTATAAATGTTTGCTATTGTGATTGTTACAAACCATTTCCCCAATGCATTCTATTGGGATTTGTCTCCATAGTATAGACATATAAATGTTACTCTTCCAATACTTGACTATTGCACTCTTCACATATCAGAGAGTTGTAACCTTTCTTATTCTTATCTTTTGGATTCTCATATTGCCACTTGTATACAAGAATCTTCACTCTCTAATTACATGCAATATTATCTCCATGACACTTGCACACTTCTACATGAAAATTTATCTACTACATGCAATTCTATTACATGACACTTGTGTACATCCTCACATTACATATTTGCACACTTACATACATGACACTTGTTTTCATGATGGATTTTCATGAATTATTTGAAATTCTTCTTTATTTTTGGCCTCTAGTTCATATGCTTCTTTTATTTCTTTTCCACATGGCAGTATATTTCTAATGAGTAATGCTTTTATGTTGATAAGAATTGTAGGAGATGAGCATTATGGTAATTGAATAACACTCCCAAATCCTTATTTGCAATGAAAAATCTATAGGAAGGATAATTTTCTATGCTCTCAAATTATTCTTCCACTCTTTCAAAAAATGAGGGACTACTTTTAACTTTAGAATATGTTCATTTTTAGGATCCAAAGAAATACATTCTTCTAGATCAAAATGCTTTTGTGGTAGACATTAGCACTATTTGCTACAATGGTATATGCTAGATATGTTGGAATTATTTTATAATTTGGCCAAACTACCTCAAATATTAGTATAATTAAGCCACAACATATCAGGTCCAAATATAATTAATCAAGGGTGGAATTAAATAAAAGATAAATCAATAAAATTATAATATATAAAGGCCAATATAATTATAATAACATTCACTATAATATAAAATAAGAATGTAAATGACCAAAATTAATCATGTAATAACATAAAACATACTTACAATAAAATTTCTCAAAAACTGTATATGAGCTTCAATATTTTAAATGCTTGTTATGGTGATAATTACAAACCACTTTACCAATGCAGTATATGGAGCTTTCTATCCATAATATATACATAGATAGGTGACTCTTCCAATACTTGACTATTACACTCCTCACATATTTGGGAGTTGCAACCTTTCCTATTCTTATCCTTTGGCTTCTCATCATGCCACTTGTATACAAGACTCTTCACTCTCTACTTACATGTACTCTTAAATCCATGACACTTTCACACTTCTACATGACACTCTATTACATGCACTCCTAATATGTGTCACTTGTACACATCCTCACATTACATATTTGCACATTTAATATATAATACTTGTTAACTTTATCTCATTACACACTTGCACACTAATATGCAGGACACTTGTGTGTATTCTATACATAGAAACTTATATAAAGAGGAAATATAAATCATTATCCTAAACTATAAAATCAAACCCTAATCTAATACATATTTACATTTGTACCATAAAGGTACTATGGGGGTACATTTATCTATACCGAATAATATAATATTATCCAACGATATTCTCAAGCATTCTTCCATAACCATTTGGGGCACAAGGCAATACACAAGGGAAAATCAAGTAAACCAATTTTCTATCTACTCTATTAAGCCTTGGGGAATCCCTTTATTGCAAAATATTCCTCCATTGAAGCTTTTCTATACTGTCCCACTTCTTGCCCTTGTTTCTTTAAGTTTCATCAACTCGTATTATGTTTTTACATTACCTTTACTAGTATTTTATTGCATTGATAATTGTTACTAACTATTTTCTCTCATCTTAGTATAATTTGTAACATACTAATGAAATTGATGATTTTATTTTTATTGCTTATTATAATAATTTACAATATTTTTTTTCTATTCTATTATAACTTGCAGTTGTTAATAAAATCTTTACTCACTTCTAGGCACTCTTATCTCCCTTGACTCTTTTACAAATTATATATAGGTGTAGTAGTTATTTCTATTGTATCTTATTACATTTAAGGGTGTATATGCTATCCAATCTCATTGTATCTTATAGCATATTAGTTCTTTCATTTTCACTACATCTCTAAGTATTTATATTTCTAAATATCTATTTTTTGCCACTACAAATTATTAATTCTAACAAGAATATTATCCTTACTAGTAACTATATTATTTAGACAACCTCGCTAGGTTTTGTACTTTATAATGGTTGTTTCATTTTATTTTACTTGGTGAATCTTGTATTTAAGGGAAACTTTTATCATTGTTTTCCTTTTTATTATACACTAGTTCATATGCCTTGTCATTTAATCTAATCATTTTGTATTTAGCCTTGCATTAAAACACATTGTAACAAGAAATATTCACATCATGGGATTAAACTTAGAATTTAGACACATTTTTATCAAGATTTAAGATATAAAAGAATTGAATAGTTACATGAATTTTAGCACTTTTGATCTCTATCTATCACAAAACAAAAGTACCAAGAAGCCACATAATATCTACCAATGCTTATGCCTGAATTTAGTGCTCATTCTTAGGTTGTATGCCTTTCTTAATTTTAGACACTTATTTATTTGATCATATAAAAAGGGGGTCTAATAAGCTTGACTAGGAATTATTTCACCTCTCATTTATTAGAAAGAGCCCCTATCATAATCCTAGTTATATTATATTAGTTCTGTAGGTTCTTTTATGAATTTTTTTGATCTAGTATGAAAGTGTTGGTAGTGCTTCTAATAGATATCAACATTTTTTAATAGGGATCAAAATTGGATAACACTACTTTTGAACCTTTCATTATCTATTTTCTATAGCCTATAATATGTTGTTTGACTTCTCTATCTCATCCTATTCTCAATATTGAATAATTTTATAAAAGGTGGAGAAATTAATTTTAATTAGATTTTGGTATTTATTTTAATCTCTTCATATGCAAGAAATTAAAAAAGTATGTAGTTGCATTAGGGTAAATTTTTATGACTACATAAATTCCTGTATGCCCTTGAAAAAGAAAGGATTTCTATACTTTCCTATAATCATCTAAATTGAAAAGTGATTTGTCTAGGATCTTGTTTTCTTGCACATTTTGTACTCTTACATTCTCTAATTTATTGCTTTAAAATTAATTAAGGCTTAGGTGGAATACTTGAACCCCTTAGATGTTCTTTGTAATTAACATATCAAACTTAGTGAACATATAGGGTAAACATATACTTATTTAAGTAATATCACAACACTCAACCTTTTCATAATATTTACATTCTAGTGAACCCGATGTGAACACCTCCCAAGGTCTCAAATATCCTTGAGCCTAGACCTAAAAATAATATATTAAGCCTCAATTAAGACCATATAATTTGTTTGTGTAGTTAGAAATAGATTAGTCAATATTAAAAAATAATATTACCCTCTCATGTATCATTCTAAATCACATATCTAGGCATGGTTTATCCTCGAACCATTCCCTTCCATATACTTTAAGGTCTCTCTCATGTACAACCATGTATATTGAGAGGACTAGATTATTTCACATACCAACAGGTATATTAGAAGGGCGAGTATATCAAAAGGTTTAGGTATATTGGGAAACCCTCCTAAGGTGTATCAATTAGACTAGTATATAGAGAGGAGTTAGAAGTGGGCAAGCACTTTCTTTCCATTTTTTCCCTTATTTAATTAACTCTTAAAATTGAATAACCTCTCTCCCAACCTTATCATATTGCTAAACATAATTACAATACTTATAGTAGGGGTCTCTTGGATTCTACTTCCTATCCCCCATTTGGAGATTATAATTAATATGATAATCATTTTTCTAACCATAATTTTTATGAGGATGAAGACCATGTAGTAGAGAAAGTAGCTTTCATTTGTGTAGATCATATACGAGACTATGTATGCCAAAGTAAGTATATATTTTTAGATATTCTTAGATAATAAATAGATAAAAATATTTCCACAAGGGTGGATTCACCTTTTAATCACCCCAAACCATATAGTTCTACCTCTATACCACCATATGAAAGTAATAATAAATTTAACAAATAGTCAAGTACAAATACTAATAAATTAGATAGATATATTAGTCAAATGAACACCTTTGGTCTTCATACATCTATCCCAAATGTTATAGAATCTACCACTCCCCTAGTTGTCTCTAATATAACTATTAGAGCTCAAAATATTTATACATATCATGTAGATATTTTACACCTATTCATGAGTAGACCTACACATGTACCCACTACTGATCCTTTTTCTAATATTGCCCCTTATTTTCAAAATCAAATATTTTTTACCTTTAAAATTTCTTCAAAAAATCATTTTATTTTAAATTATTTTGGTTTAGATTACACCATTCCACTATATCCCATTCTCCAACCTTATAACCCTATCAATTCCTAAATTATTTTGACTTCCTTACCACTAGGTAATATTAATCCTTCTACAAAAATGCAAGCCTTGACTTCTCAGGTTAAGTAATTAAAACAACATATGGCCACTTTTCAAAGTTATTTATTTTGACACAATTATTCCTGAGTAAACATGCAACCAACCGCTATATCCCATTGTAGTTATCCAAAATTTTCCTCCAAACATTGATACTCCTAAATGTCAAATGTACAAAGGTAAAGGAGATCTTATTTTTATATTAGGAATTTTAGAACCACTTAAAATAGTGTAGCTTATAATGAAGCACTTCTATAAGAACTATTTCCTCAAGGTCTTAGTGATATCACCATAGAATGGTATTACCAAATACCCTATCATTCTATTAAAAAATTTAAGGACCTTGTTGAGAAATTTGTACAACAATTTTTAATGTATATTCAAGAAAATATTATCATTACCAACTTATATAAATGAAATCCCGAGAAAGAGGAAGGAAATTAATTATCATATAAAGGATAATACAAAAACATGTTATAAGTGATGAGGTAATTGATTCCTTTAAAACCAACAATGTCAATATGAAAATTTCTATATCCCAAAAATTGTCTTCCTATAAAAAGAAAAAAATAAACATACAATCACCAAATTACATCAATTCTAATGTGATATATTGAATCAACTCTTTGAGGTAAGGATGATATAACTTCATAAAATTAAACCCATAGACAATTCTTAGGATTTTAGTATCTCCACAATGAATATTGTGATTTCCATGCATCAATGGTCATAAAATGGATAGATGTAATACCTTGTAGAACATTATCCAAGATATTATAGACAAAGGCCAAATTATTCTCAGTAGCTAAAAATCCCATCTTCTTCCAACCAAGACATTGAAATTTTCCAAAATTATTTACTCAATAATAATAAGAAAGCATCCAATTATATCCAAAGTCAAAACATGGTAAGAATGGTTAATTTACCTCTCATTTATATTGTAACCCATCAAAAAATAAAATAAAATATTTAGATCAACCCCCTTGACCTCCTTTGGTTCTATAGACACTTATTTTTGACACACGTAAATAGATACATATTCCAACAAAGCACCAAACAATATATCATCAATCAAATACCTTAACCAAGTCAAATCAAACATCAAATTTGGCACTTTTACAAAAGTTCTACCAATGCTTTTTCTCGACTTGAGCACTTTTGAAAAATAGGTCTATTTTAGAATTTTGACTAGTCAACAAGACTATTGATCAAAATCACTACTTGGGTGCAAAATTGCTACACCAATGCTTCTACAAAATCTAACACTTTTGGAAACACAAGTAGAATCTTTGTGATAAGCATATAGATTCTTTCCTCCCACTCCCTAGTATTATCACACATGATTCATCCTCTGCTTAGCCCTATAAATTTAAATTCCCTACCTTATCCAAATGGCATATTTAACTCTCTTTATTTCCAAGGATTATCCATCCCAATATATTTAAAATAGATCCAATGAGAGGCACATTTAAAAGGAAATTCTAAGATAACTACACTACCAAATTTTACATCCATTCTCTCTCACTCTCATTCTTATAGTTGGATCATTTGAATCAAGAATTTTGGCAAGTAGATAACTACACTACCAAATTTTACATCCATATTCTCTAAAAATTCTCTTTATGTTTCTATGAGATTGGACAAGTTATGTATGGACTTGTTGAGAAGATTTAAAAAAGTTCTATGTGGACTTGTTGAGAAGATTGAGACAAGTTCTGTATGGACTTATGGAGAAGATTTGGGCAAGTTATGTGTGGACTTGTTGAGTAGATTTGAACAATATCTATATGGACTTGTTGAATAGATTTGGGAGCAGAGTTTGGTGCAAATTTGAGGATAAATTTGTGCCAGACCAGAGACATATATTAAGTAGAATTATACTAGGTTGAAGTACTATGTTTAGTGTAGATTTGAGACAAATATTTGGAGGTGACAGAGCAAAAAGGACAGTAGCCTCTAGTGGATAGAGATCCATTAGCCAGGGTAGTGAGGATAGGTCTTATGAGTGGGGACAAGAGTCTTCACTAGAGAGAGATACACAAGCTAGTGCAATGGAGGCAATTGTCTTCTACAGGATCATCAACCATGGCAGAGGATAAGGAGTTCTCTTGTGGATAGATATCCATGAACTTGATTTAGGGGATTTGTATCTCCTTTGGAATGAGGTCCATAAAAATTGTAGGGAAAGGATTACCAAAAGAATTTATTTGAGAAAATTTTATAAAATATATTTTTCTTCGTGGAGTAGCCCGCATTGGGTGAACCACCTAAAATCATGTCTCTCATGTGTATGATTCTTTATGTGATGCTTACTGCTTAAATATTACTGATGCTACTATTTGGGTTAAAAAGTAAAAAGTTTTATCATATATTGCTAAACCCCCTTCTTAGTATAAGCAAATGTTCTTCAATTGGTATCAGAGTGGGTCACTCCATAAAGAGTCTAACAACTTGGAGGAGGATCCATCAAAAGCACACATGAGTTTAGAAAGCAAATAAGAGACATTCAATCTTAAGGAATAATTATTCACCTGTCTCAGAAATTTGGAAAGGATTTGATAAAATAATGCATGGTTAAAAGAAAAGATTCAAGAGGATGAGATGGCAAAAATAGAACTTCTACAAAGACTGATAGAACTCAAAGTAAAGATAAAATAAGGGAAAAATAATTAATATGATATGACAAGCGTACTAAAGGCCAAAGAGATAAAATATGAGAAGTTGGAAGCAGAGGTTGTTCAGATAAAGCATAACACTAAAAGTAACAAGATATTATAAGAAATAGCACTAGGTAAACAGAAAGAAGAGGTGTGTCTGCAAGAGGTAGAAACATCAAGCAAAAAGGAAGTCTCTCATCACATCCTAAAAGAAGAACCATGGAGAAAAACAAATTACAAAAGGAAGAGCACCAGAACACATCCTCATGATCATCAAAATAGGTTACAAAATTCTTTCCATGGATATTGTTTTTCTTGCAACAAATATGGTCATAGAGCTACACAATGTACTAGTAGTGCAAGAAACAATGTTAGTAGAAATACCAATTCTTTTGCACCACTTATGAATGATGATATTATATGTTACAAATGTAATAATTTTGGGCATAAAACTAGATGGTGTAAACTAGAGATCCCTAAGTCAAGTAGAAATATCACAACTCAAACTACTAGGAAAGAGTAAAAGGGGAATGAAAAGGCAAAATATATGTTAGTACAAAAATCTTTGCATGCTCAAGATAGAGAAGAAAAATAGTTTCTGGATAGTGGATGCTCTAGACACAAGACAGGGGATAAAGACAAGTTTATAGTTATAAAGGAAATAAATAGAGGGTCAGTAATTTTTGGGGATAATGGTTTGTTGGACATTTTGAGTCAAATTTGTCATTGATGTCAAGGAACAAAGTTTTCATTGATGTCAAGGAACGAAGTTGTCATTGACATCAAAGAATCAAGGTGTAGGACTTGGCAAAAGAAGGTTGGTCCAAAATGGAAGAAAATACCTAAAGATCATAATATTATAATATTTATTATTATAATATTAAAAATAAAAAGATAATAAATAAATATGAGTTAACAATTTAAATAATTTAATATTCATAATTATTTAAATCATGATGATGTTTTTCGTAGGACTGCCCAAACTATCGAACTTGTTTCGATCATATCTCACTCATCCGGACTCGGATTGAGCTGAAATTTTGAGGGTAGATGCCTGGAAAACCCTAGAACATCTCCACCAATTTTTAGATTATTTGGAGCAACACAGACCCTAGCGCATCCATATGTGTGAACGAGATTTTTGGCAAGCGGCTGTGTGAGGGTTTCATCTGGGTTGAGTGCAAGCAGCTACAGAGATTGGTTTTTAGGGCCTTCGGGCCCTAGAAGCCAATATTTTTGTGGTTTATACTCAATATTTTAGAAGGATATGTTGCAAGGGATCCAATATGGGTTAGAAATTTATCTTTCAATAGATCATGTTGTGAACTTGAGTGACAACGACTTCCAATTTGCTGCACAAAAGAAAAGTGAAAACCATACCTTTCCACGACGTCTAGGGCAAGGATTAAAGAGATCACGAAATAAGTTTCAAGCAGTTGATCAAAAAATGGCTTAGATCTCAAGTGAATCTGGTGCTAAGGTGCACCCACAAAATAATTCTACTGTGAAAACCCCTATCAAGGGTAAGAATTTTGAAGACTCAGCCCCAAAAATAAATTTTAGGGATGCCCTCCATGGTGGACAGCCTCAGCCCAATGCTAATATTAATCTTAGGGCTTCTCATAAACCTCTAAGAATGCCTAAGATTGATCCCAGGAAAATAGAGTCAGGATGTCTTAAAGCAGTTGATGGAACTCCTATTGTTAAACTTGATATGGGTAACATTCAGTTTGGCATTGAAGATTTGGAAAAAAGAGGACTAATTTGTCGGTTCGTGGGTTTTCGTCCAAGCCTATCTGCTTTCAAAGTCTGGGCTGCAAAAATCTAGAAAACTAAAGGTGAGTTACAAATCTCTATTTATCCAAATGGTTATTTTCTTGTTTTATTTGCTAATAATGAAGATAGAGAGAAAACTTTTCAAGGGGGTCCTTGGTTTTTTGGAAGGGCAGGGCTTTTCATGAAGCCCTGGCATACTAAATTTAAAGCCGAAGAAGAGATGCCTTCTATAGCTCCCGTGTGGGTTAGACTCTTTGGCCTCCCTATTGAATTTTGGAATCCTACTATTTTTTCTTCAATTGGAAACTCTTTAGGAACTTTTATGATGACTGTTGATTGTACTCAAAATTTTGAACATATTATTTATGCTCGGATTTGTGTTTTAATGGATTTTGACAAACCCCTACCTAAAAATATCACTTTACAATTTGGGGAAGACACTTGGGAGCAAGTAGTGGACTATGAGAACATTCCTTTTCATTGTAGAATTTGCCATGAATATGGTCATTTGGCTAGTGCTTGCCCAAATAAAATTCCAGATCAAAAGAAAGAAGATATAAACTCAACAGGTTTCCAAATGCCTAAGAAGAAGAACACTAAAAAAAAACCAGTTATGAAGGATCAATCAAAGTCCTCTGCTAATATGTTTGAAATCCTTTCCACAAATGATGTCCCAAGTGAGGAAGAGGAAATAATGGAAACAAAAATCTTAGAAACACAATTTAAATATGAAGGGAAGAACTCGAGAGACAAACCAACAAATCAAAGGTTTTCAACAGAAAAAAAGGGAGAAAATTTACACAAGAAAAACAATATTTTAAATGTCAAAACTTCAAATAATACAGGTCCCAATATAGACTCTGTTGAACCCTCTAGTAAAATTTTGGCTGTGTACGAGCATTCTTCAAGGTTAGAAGCCATCTCAGATTCAATTGGAGTAAGTCAAGAAACAGGGAAAAAAAACTGAAGATGGATTCTAATAAAAAAGTAGGTCGCAAGACCAATCAATATCATATGGTAAAAGAAGGTGAAAAGCTTGTAGAGGAAGGTAAGATTAATGCCCTTCCCAACTTTTTTAGCCCTGGTGTTAATGAAGATCATCACTTGGAATATTAGAGGACTCAAAGGGAGTCTTTCAAAACAAAATGAAATTAGAAGAATGATTCAGATAAATCATCCACATCTTGTTTTCCTTCAAGAAACGAAGATGTCAATGGAGGATATGGACTCAATTGCCAGTAAAATTTGGCCAGCTGGAAAAGTGGTTTCCCTCGGTTCCCAGGGGACTTCGGGGGCATTGCTTGTCTTTGGGACCCAAAAGAGGTAGTTATTCACCATATGGTTGGCAGTTGGGGTTTGTTGGCTATAGCTATTCAAAGTAGACATTCCAACCAAATTATGTTGTGCATTACTGTTTATGCTCCGACTACTTTGGAAGAAAAAATAAGACAGTGGAAGGATATAACTCATATTATCTCTCATTTTCCTGAAGCTTGGATCTTGATCGGAGGAGATTTCAATACCATCCTCTCTCTAGATGAGAAAATGGGGGGAAATAGAAATTTGGACAAAAGCACTGACCTCATGAGCGAATATATTGCAAACCTCCATCTTGTGGACATCCAACCAGATAATGGCCTTATGACTTGGTCTAATAGAAGGCAAGGCTTAGCTTGTATAATGGAGAGATTGGATAGGTTTTTGCTATCTAAAAATTTCTTAATCCATGGTCACATTCCTAAAGTGAAGACTCTTAACAATGTTGGTTCGGATCATTGGCCAGTCATGGTGGAAATGTGGAAAACCAATGTGAGTTTCTCTCCTTTTCATTTTCAATTAATGTGGCTCAGAGATAGTTCCTTTAGACCTCATGTGCAACAATGGTGGAAGGAAGGTAAGCCTAGGCATGGGACTAAGATGTTCTGTTTTGCCAAAATACTGCAATATATTAAATCCAAAATCAAGACTTGGAACTGGAAAGTGTTTGGGGATGTTCATAAAAAAAACATGAAGTTATTGCTCATCTTGAAAATTTGAATAAGAAAATCCGTTTAGATGGCCTCACAGAGAATAGAAGTGCAGATGAAATTAAACTCACAACTCAGTTAGAGGAATGGGAAAAAAGAGAAGAAATCTTATGGAAGCAAAAATCTAGAATTCAATGGCTCAAAGAAGGAGATCGAAACACAAATTTCTTCCACAAATATCTTCTAGCTCGAAGATCTCACAACTTTATTTCTTCTCTGAAATCAGATTCTGGAGATGTTGTCTATACATGGGATGGCATGAACTCTATTGTTGTTGATTACTTTTCCAATATTTTTGTTGCTACTCCTCTTGACTCAGCTTCTCAACAAAATGTTCTTCAAGCAATCCCTTCTCTTATTACTTCTGAGGAGAACTCTATTTTGACTGCTCCTGTTACTATCAATGAGCTTCAACAGGTAGTTTTCAAAATGCAAAAAGGGAAAACCCCAGGTCCTGATGGTTTTCCCATTGAGTTCTACCAAGAGTTCTGGGATATCCTTCATGCTGATTTATTAGAGGTGGTGGAAGAAGCCAGGAAAGCCAAAGAAATTTTGAAGGTTATCAATAAAACTTATATTACTCTTGTTCCAAAAGCTCAAGAGGTTGATCATATCTCAGCTTTTAGACCTATTGCTTTATGTAATGTTCTTCTCAAAATCATTACTAAGATCATGGCAGAAAGGTTGAAGCCTCTTTTGCATAAGATTATTTCCCCTAAGCAAGGGGGTTATGTGGAAGGGCATCAAATAGTAGATGAGATAGTTCTTGCTCAGGAAGCCATCCATTCCATGGATATGCAAAAATCTCCTTCCATGTTCATTCGATTAGACTTATCCAAAGCTTATGACAGAGTGGATTGGCACTTCCTTATCAAAGTTTTGAGGCAATTTGGTTTCTCTAAGGATTGGATGGATTGGATTATGGGATGTATCTCTTCAGTTTCCTACTTAGTTCTTATTAATGGCAGGCCTTCTCAGTCGTTCCCAGCTTCCAGAGGTATTAGGCAAGGTGACCCGCTATCCCCTTATTTATTCATCATTCTTGTTGAATGCTTGGGTAGGACTATAACCAAAAAGAGGGAAAACAAAACCCTTGAGGGAATTACCATTGCTCATGGAGCTAGACCTATCTCTCATCTTCAATTTGTGGATGACTCTACTCTTTTAGGTAAAGCTACAGTTAAGGAAGCTTCTAATATTAAGCAAATCATTAGCTATTTTTCTAAGGCTACTGGGCAATTGATCAATGAAGACAAATCTAAAGTTATTTTCTTTCACTGCTCTGCCAGACAGGAATCCATGGTCTTGGATAAATTAAGATATAAGAAGACCTCCCTTCCGATCACTTACTTAGGTATTCCCATCAATATTCAAAGGCAAAAAAATAAATATTGGAATTGGTTGTTGGACAAAGTTAAGAAGAAAATTGGAAAGTGGACCAACAGGTGGCTTTCTTCTGGGGTAGAATCACCTTGGTAAAATCAGTCCTTCAAGCTATTCCTATTTATGTATCTTCTATGTTGAATATCCCAAAGGTTGTTCTTCGAGAACTGGATCAAATCAATCATCGTTTCCTTTGGAGTGGTACTAAGGAGAAAAGAAAATGGGCCTTGGTGAAATGGGACACTTTATGTCTTCCTAAGAATGAAGGGGGTTAGGATTTTGGTCTTCTATTAATAACAACAAAGCTTTAGCTGCTAAATTATATTGGAGGATGTTGCATAACCCCAATGCTCTTTGGGCCAATAATCTTCGTGCTAAATATGCTTGAGAACAAAAGTCCTGAAGACCTTGTTCGCTATCAACTTCCTACCAAAGGTTCTCCCATTTTAGCAGTTCTTAAGACTGGTGAGGATTTGATAAAGAAAAATTTATTTTGGATCATTCATAATGGTCAACAGGCAAATTTTTGGACAGATTCTTGGGATGGTCACAAGCCTTTGATAACTCAGTTTCCCGATTGGAGACCTTGGATGGAGGAGCTTCACCGAGCTAACTGGATAAAGGTGGCTAATTACTATCGGTACCATACTGGTAATTCAAAGGTTGGTAGATATTGGATCCCTATTGAGGACTGGCCTATTCAAATCCCAGAAAGGCAAAGACAAGATATCCAAGGCATCCTTCATATGAGATCTCTCTCTTGGTCCCATGAAAAATATTGTTTTGGATGGAACAACACTACTAAGGGTGAGTATTCAGTTGCTCAAGGTTATTTGACCTTATGCCATAATAATCCCAACCAATCTTCTGACATCTTTTCTCAGTTGTGGGCTCAAAATCTTTGGCCTAAGGTGAGGTTCTTTACTTGGCTTTTATTGCATCGTAGGGTGCTTACGGGTGAGCAACTTATGAAGCATGGTTTTCATGGCCCTTTTAGATGTGAAATATGTGAAGAAAATGTAGAAACTCTCAGCCATATTTTTATTGAGTGTACTTTAGCCTCTGAGCTATGGAGGAGAATGGCCACTTTACTTGGCTTACATTGGTCCAATTTTTTTACTTTTGAACAACTTTGGAGGGATTGGCCTAATCAAGAGGGTGTTGATCATTTTATTAGGCAGTTAGTTTGGATGGGTTCTACCATTCTTCTTTGGAATATCTGGAATGAAAGGAACAACCAAATTTTTAATCAAGATAGGAAGGATATTCACTATATTTGGAAAAAGACCATAGCCAACTTAGTTGAATCGATCCATCAACTCCTTAATCACCCCCAAAACTCCCACCAAAGATGGGATCAAGTGATGCAAAGATTGAAGATTAAATCTTCTAAGGGCAACCAACTTAAAGGGAATGTGAGTATTTGTAAGATGGATAGGACAAGAAATTGGCAACCTCCTCCTAAGGATTTTGGAAAAGTCAATACTGATGGAGCCTCTAGAGGGAACCCTGGAAAAGCCAGTGCGGGAGGAATTGGTAGACTTTCAGATGGCTCCCTGGTTTTTACTTTTGCTAAGAATTTGGGTATTCTTTCCAATAACCTTGTTGAGGGGTATGGTATCCTCAGAGGCCTTCAAGAGGCTACTAAGGTTGGATGGGAAAAGGTGTTAGTTGAGTCTGACTCTCAACTCATGATTAATATTTTGAAGACTCCTTCTAAGAATCATAAGGTTGATTGGAGAATAAAGAGAATTATTGAGAAGATTCAATTAATCCAGATGGGATTTTTGAAAGTTGATTACAATCATGTGGTCAGAGATCAAAACAAGAGTGTTGATGCTTTAGCTAATTGGGCTTTGGACAAAGGTGATCTTACTTGTTATGGCCACCCTCCTAGATGGTGGGCTTCACAAATAAGGGAAGCTCTTCTTTCTATCATTTATTTGGATGGCTCCAGTTCTGAAGGTACCTAGTTTCTTCTTGCTTTATTTTTGCTTCTCTTTTATTCGATCAGGTTATTTTAGTTCCCTAGCTCATTCTTTTATTTCTTTTGTTTCCTCTGTTGATTCTTGCCTTAATAGTCTTCTGGTCTAGAAAGGTCATTGTTATGTTCAATTTTTTTTTTTTCTTTTTTTTTTGTTTAGTTTTTTAAGGTGTGTGTGTTCTTTTGTTTTGTTTTGTTTTTGTGTTCTTTGTGTTGTTTTTTGTTGTTCTTGTGTTTTTGTTGTTTTATGTTTTTTGTTTTTGTTCTTGTGTTTTTGTCGTTCTTGTTCTTGTGTTTTTGTTTGTTTTTGTTAATTCGTGTTTTTATGTGTAAGTGTTTTCTTTGTTTTTTGTTTTTGTTTATTGTCTATTGTTGGTTGTTTTTTATTTTTATTTTTTTATTTATTTATTTTATTTTTTTAGGGTTTGGTTGTGTTTATTTTTCAGGTTTTTTTTTGTTATGTCTTTGTAGTGTTCTGTTGTTTTTGTCATGTTTGTGTTTTGTTATGTTGTTCTTGTGTTTTTTCTATGTGGTTCGTGTTGTGGTTTTTTTTATCTTATTGTGTGTGTGTTTGGTTGTGCTTTTGTTTTTGACACACTCAAGGAGCATGTTTTTTATTTTATTTTATTATTTTTAGTGTTATTTATTTATTTTTATTTTTTAAATGGTTTTGTGTGTTTGTTTGCTCCTTGAGTATGTCAAAGGTGGTAGGCCAGGTCCGAGTCCTGGGCGTTTTTGGTGGAATGGATACCCCTGCCTCCTTGGGTCTTACCCGAAAGTGGCATCCCTTCTGGGATGTTTTAAATGTTTTAAATTTAAATATTTAAATATCTTACTTCCCTTATGGAATTTTAACTACTATGGGCTAGAGTCTTTTAATACCTCTCATCGACGATGAAAAGTGCTTTGCGCTTTGTGCAAAATCCACACCTAAAGGTTAACACCGATGTCATTTATTAAATACCTTTGCTCGTGTATAAATAAGGGTTCTAAACTTTATGATATGTGTGGTTCTTGAAATAAAAAAAGGAAGATTTGCAAGGGTTGTTGCCGTTAAAATAATAGTGTACAAATAATTTGTGAAGAACAAAAGTCTCAAAATGTTAATCAAGAGGCACTTATTCAAATCAAAGGAAAGAAGATAATTGGTGACACGGAAGTTCATGGTCACACAAAAAAAGATATCCTGAAGAGCACACAAGGACAAGTGTTTATACATCACAACGTTTTAATTAAAGAAAAAATAAAGGAAAATCACCTTGAAATTTCATCCAAGTGAATAGTGCGGTTGGTATTTATTTTGTGCTTAAATAAGGAGGATTCAAGGGTTTGAAACCCCACATGATAAGTTGAAGAATTTTTGTTTGTTTGTTTTTTTGCCCTCATGTCAGTAGAAGTAGTGAAAAGAAAGCGAGTGCTCCTTGGTTCACGTGGGCAGCGTAGCCCACATGGTTGAGGCCCTAGTGCTAGGGCATGCTTGAATTGAAAGGTCATAGGTTCGAGCTTTGAGGAGGCCTATAGTTTTACTAAGATATGTCCAATATTTTTATCTAATGAGTGTTATAATTTGTTGTTCGGATTATTAGAGTTTGGGGAGTAATAAGGAGGATCGATGCTAAGTATATGTGGTATTTATTTGATACCTAAAGCATTGTTTGGAATGTTGTGGAGCATTGCATTGTTGACCTTAGGAGTCATAAGGAATTATTTTTATTTTGAAAATTAAATATGTTTATAATAAGGTTTTGGGAGCTATAAGTTTTTGTTGAAAAATTAAGATAAGTTCTATTTTAAGTTAAAGTTATAAGGGTTTATGAAAGGGTGTGTTATTAATAATTGATTTATGCTATTGGAGTTATAAGGAATGTGGATTTGATTTATGTCAAAGGTTCTTTTGCCATTAAATTTAATTAAAGAGGTTATGAGTTAATTTTTGGTGGAAGTTAAATTTATTTTAATTGATTATTATTTTATGATGATAATTGTTTTTAATAGTTGAAGTGATAAGGTGTAATTGAGTTTGACATTACAATGTGAGAAATATTTATCTTCTAACCTCCTTAATATTGGCATATAAGTCATTTTTTATTATGGCAGATTTATGAGATCCCTTAATCACCAAGCAAAAAGGTATGGGCAAATTCTTCTTTGATTGAGTTGATTGGTTGGTTTTCTAAAAATAAGTGTGGAGTGAAAAGGATTTTATTAGGGTTTCCTTTTCGAGTATGCTTGAGATAATGCTTCAATGTTTTTTGGAATAAAGAGTTGTTATTAAAACCTTGTTTGATTAGCATTGTTTTTGACACCATTGATTGTGTGAAGAACTTGAACTAGGGTTTGAAAAGATCATGAATATCATTGTTATGTGAGATTCATTTTTGAGCATTGTTGGAAACATTTTGAGTGAGTGATCATATGCTTAGACTAGGGTTTGTGAGCAAGAGTTGTTTCATTGAGAGATTGGTTGAGTAGAGTTGGTTGAGCCTAGTCAAGTGGATGTGTGAAGTGATTGTTCAAGTTCCATAAAATAAACTATTCTATATTCTGAATTGAGTTGAGAAAGTAATTTAGCATTGAGTTGATTTTTGAAGCATATTGAGTCTCTAACAATTCTCCTTAAGTTTCTAAGAGAGTGATTGAAATTAATTGAGCATTGTGGTGAGTATAGAATATATTGAGTCTCTAACAATTATATTTATGTTTCTATGAGATTGGACAAGTTCTATGTGAACTTGTTGAGCATATATGTTTGTACTTATTGAATAGATTTGGACAAGTTCTGTGTGAACTTGCTAAGCATATTTGGACAAGTTATGTGTGGAATTATTGAACATATTGGGACAAGTTTTGTGTGAATTTTTTGAGCATATTTGAGCAAGTTCTATGTGAACTTGTGGAGCATATTTGAGCAAGTTTTGAGTGAACTTGTTGAGCAGAATTGAGCAAGTTTTGTGTGAAATTATTGAGCATATTTGAGCAAGTTCTTAGTGAACTTGTTGAGAAGAATTGAGCAAGTTCTGTGTGAACTTGTTGATCATATTTGAGCAAGTTCTAAGTGAACTTGTTGAGAATATTTGAGGAAGTTATGTGTGAACTTGTTGAGAATATTTGGACAAGTTCTGTGTGAACTTGTTGAGTAGATTTGGACAAGTTCTAAGTGAAATTATTGAGTAGAGTTAAGTCAAGCTTTGAGTTAAGGCTTAAGGATAGAGATAAAGGAAAAATTTATGCTATATTGAAGGACTATGTTTAGTGCAAATTTGAGATAGAGCTTTGGAAGTGACAAACCAGAGGGGATAGTAGTCTCTAGTGTATAGAGATCCATTATCTAAGGTAGTGAGGATAGGTCTTCTGATTTAGGATAAGAGTCTTCAATTGGAGAGATATCCATAAGCCAGTGTAGAGGAGGTAGTTATATTTTAGAGAATAACCAGCCAGAGCAGAGGAGGAGTTCTCCTATGGATAGATATCGACAAACTTGATTTAGGTAATTGGTGTCTCCTTTGGACATAGGTCCATAAACATTGTAATAGGGAAATGATTCCCAAGAGATCTATTGAGAAAATATTAGTAAAATATTTTCTCCATGGAGTAGCCCACATTGGGTGAACCATGTTAAATTGGTGTCTCTATTGTGTGTGATGATCTGTGCATTGCTTTTATTATTGCTATTAATATTGCCATTGATTATATTGATTAATATTATTTGGAAAATAAAAGTAAAAAGTGGTCTTATATTGTTCACTCTCCCCTCTTAGTATAATCTTGTGTTCTTCAATTGGTATTAGAGCTAGTTCCTTTGTAAGAAGTTTAACAACTTGAAGGAAAATCCTATAAGAACACAAATGAAAAAGAAATGCAAGAGTAGAATCATGAGATACAAGAAGAAAAGAAAACCTATGGTCATGAAATAAAAGGAGGAAGAAATTGATGTTGTAGTGTTGGGAGGAAAAATAGAAATATATTCAAGAGATGAATAAAGTAATGGAGAAATAACTAGACTGATAAAGTTTTGTACCAGATGTGGGAAGATAGGTCATCATGTAGCTTATTTTTCACAAGAAGGTGAAGAATGTTTTGTCTGTGGTCAACTCGGTCATGATGCAAGTTATTGCAATGGTTTAATAACAATGAAGATGAAGATGATTCTCTCAACATTGAAGTCCTAAAGGATGATCAAAAAAGGATAACAGGGAAAATTGAAGCAGGTATTAAGAAGAAACTCCACTTTGGAAAATAGAAGAAATTGAATATCAAATAGAAGAAAAATAGGAAGCTACTCTCAAGGAACTTGATGAGTTGAAAAGAGAAAAAATATAATTAAAGTCTTGAATACAAGAGGATGAGAAATGTAAGACAAAGCTTCTACAAGATCTTTCTAACTTGAAAGACAAGGTTGAAAAGGCAAAAAGATATGGAAAGGATATAGATGAACAACCAAAGATAAAAGAGGAATAATGTACAATACTTAGTGTTGATCTCAAAAATTAAAAGGGAGAACTCAAGATTAAGGGTTCAAGCT
The DNA here is from genome assembly GCA_028583015.1 of Wollemia nobilis. NCBI lineage: Eukaryota > Viridiplantae > Streptophyta > Pinopsida > Araucariales > Araucariaceae > Wollemia > Wollemia nobilis. Next base: position 2,540,774 of record JAQPPZ010001274.1, on the reverse strand, counting down.
TAACAAGATGAGAAAGCAAAAAAAAAATTCTACAGGAACTCACCAACTTCAAAATCAAAGTTGAAAAGGCAAGAAAAATTGAAGAAGGTATGATTAAAAAATTAAAGACAAAATATCTAGAGTGTGAAATATTAGAGCATGAGATAGTTTCACTAAGGATGGAAGTAAAAGGTTCTAAATACAAGCCAATAGAAAATAAATATGTGGACAAAGGTAAAAAAATAGAGAAATATTCAGAAGAGAATGGATATGATCTCTAGGGAGAATTTATTTATGCCCTTGACACGGTAAAGAAGGTAAGAAAGCAATACTCTAAACTTGAAATTCAGTTTCAAGAATGTGATGAAGAAAGAATATTGCTTATAGAGGATTTAGAAAAATCAAAAGATAAGGTAAAAAGGTTCAAGGATAAGTTAGAATCAAAGACCTTAGAATGTGAAAAATTAGCATAAGAAGTGGCACTACTCAGAAAGTACTTAGAAGACTCCAAAGTCAAGCTAAAAGGGTTCAAAAATAGCTCAAAGAACTTGGATAAGTTCATCAACATACAAAATCCTACATCAAGTAAAACAAGTTTTGTATTTGAACACATTCAAGATGAAAAGTCAACCACAAGTTTTGAAGAAACTTCAGAAGAAGAAAATTTAGAAGAAGAAGATAACATAAGTGAAAGTGAGACATCTAAGGATTAGTTGGACAACAAAGAGTTCAATAAAAATAGGAACAATGCACAAAGAAGATACAAATGGAACAACAATCAGAATAGGTCAAAAGATACTAGGAGACCAATGAGGTCAGGACAAGGAGGCTTCAATGGATGATGCTTTTCATGGCATAGGTTTGGGCATATGGCTTCATAGTGCAAGACACAGGGAATATAGGAATATGTGAATATACAATTTTTACATGGGTATTGCTACTCATGTAATCAATTTGGTCACAAGGCAATGGATTGCAAGGTTCATGACAGAAGAGGATATGGCTTCACTAGGTAAATCCTAAGAAATTTTCACCTCCAAGGAATGATAACATTAAGTGTTATAAGCGTAATAATGATGGTCACACAACACAGAGGTGTAGAGCAAACATGCCAGAATCAAGAAGGAACAAGAACAAGAATAGGAACATGAATATAGATATGAATAGGAACAAGAATAAGAACAAGAACATGGATATGAACAAGAAAAAAACAAGAATAGGAACAAGAACAAGGACAAGAACATAGACATGGATGAGAACATGAAAATGGAAAACAATCAGAGGAAACAAAAAGCTTAAACAAGAAGGAAAAAGAATAAAGGTAAAGAACAATGTTTTTTGGGAGTAGAAATATTTCCACTACAAAATTAACCACCTCATGATGAGGTAGGGGAGGGGATAAGCTAAGAAAATCATTCTTAGCCCCGAGCCCCAAAGATGACCCTTTGCATTGATGTCAAAGGGGGAGAGATTTGAGTAAGGGGGAGAGATTTGTTTTAAGAAGAAAGCCTTGAGTCGGGGGGAGCAGTTTCCTAGGGGGAGTACAATAAGAAAAGGTCAAATTTTGGTAAAAATAAATTGGGTTGCCATCAATGATAAAGGGGGATATTGTTGGACATTTTGAATCAAAATTGTCATTGATGTCAAAGAATCAAGGTGTAGGACTTGCAAAATAAGGTTGGTCCAAAATATAAGAAAAGACCTAAAGGTCATAATATTATAATATTTATTATTATAATATTAAAAAGAAAAATATCATAAATAAATATGAGTTAAGAATTTAAATCATTTAATATTTAGAATTATTTAAATCTAAGATTTAAATATTTTAAATTTAAATATTTAAATATCTTACTTCCCTTATGGAAGTTTAACTACTATGGGATAGATTCTTTTAATACATCTCATCAATGACAAAAAGCACTTGGTGCTTTGTGCAAAATCCACACCTAAAGGTTAACAACGACATCATTTATTAAAGACATTTGCTTGTGTATAAATAAGGGTTCTAAAATTTATGATATGTGTGGTTATTGAAATAAAAAAAAGGAGGATTCACAAGGGTTGTCATTGTTAAAATAATAGTGTGTAAATAATTTACAAATAACAAAAGTCTCAAAATGTTAATCAATATGCACTCATTCGAATCGAAAGAAAGAAGATAATTGGTGACACGGAAGTTCATGGTCACACAAAAAATGAGATCCTGTAGAGTACAAAGTAGCGATAAATGTTTATACATTGTAGCATTTTACTTGAAGGACAAATAAAGGAAAACCACCTTGGGATTTCATCCAAGTGAATAGTGTGATTGGTATTTAGTTTGTGCTTAAAGGAGGAGGAGTCAAGGGTTCTAAACCCCGCACGATCAATTAAAGGGGTTTTTTTGTTGGCTTTTTGCCCTTGTGTCAACACAAGTAGTGAAAAGGAATCAAGTGCTCCTTGGTTTACATGGGTGGCTTAGCCCACATGGTTGAGGCCCTAGTACTAGGGCATGCATGACTTGAGAGGTCATGGGTTTGAGCTTTGAGGAGGCCTAAAGTTTTACTAAGGTATGTCCCACATTTTTATCTAATGAGTGTTATAATTTGTTGTTTGGATTATTAGAGTTCGGGGAGTAATAAGGAGGATTGATGCTAAGTATATGTGCTATTTATTTTATGCCTAAAGCATTGTTTGGAATTTTGTGGAGCATTGGGGTGTTGAACTTGGGAGTCATAAGGATTTATTTTTATTTTGAAAATTAAATATTTTTATAATAAGGTTTTGGGGAGCTATAAGTTTTTGTTGAAAAATTAAGATAAGTTTTGTTTTAAGTTAGAGTTATAAGGGTTTATGAAAGGGTGTGTCATTAATAATTGATTTATGTTATTGGAGTTATGATGAAAGTGGATTTGGTTTATGCCAAAGGTTCTTTTGCCATTAAATTTAATTAAAGAGGTTATGCGTTAATTTTTTGTGGAAGTTAAATTTATTTTAACTGATTATTATTTTATTATGATGATTGTTTTTAATAGTTGGAGTCATAAGGTGTAATTGAGTTTGACGTTATAGTGTGAGAAAGATTTATCTTCTAACCTCCTTAAGATTGGCATAGAAGTCATTTTTTATTGTGGCAGATTTATGAGATCCCTTAATCACCAAGCAAAAAGGTATGGGCAAATTCTTCCTTGATTGAGTTGATTGGTTGGTTTTATAAAAATAAGTGTGGAGTCAAAGGGACTTGATTAGGATTTCATTTTCGAGTATTCTTGAGATAATGCTTCAAGGTTTTCTAGAATAAAGAGTTGTTATTAAAACCTTGTTTTATTAGCATTGTTTTTTATGCCATTGTTGATGCCATTGATTGTGTGAAGAACTTGAACTAGGATCTGAAAATATCATGAATATCATTTGTTATGTGAGATTCATTGCTGAGCATTGTTGGAAATATTTTGAGTGAGTGATCATATGCTTGGACTAGGGTTTGTGAGCAAGAATTGTTTTATTGAGAGATTGGTTTAGTAGATTTGGTTGAGCCTAGTCAAGTGGATGTGTGAAGTGATTGTTCAAGTTCCATAAAATAAACTATTCTATATTCTGAATTGAGTTGATAAAGTAATTGAGCATTGAGTTGATTTTTTGAAGCATATTGAGTCTCTAACAATTCTCCTTATGTGTCTAATAGAGTGATTGAAAGTAATTGAGCATTGTGATGAGTATAGAACATATTGAGTCTCTAACAATTCTCTTTATGTTTCTATGATATTGAACAAGTTCTATGTGAACTTATTGATCAGAATTGGACAAGTTATGTGTGGACTTGTTGAATAGATTTAGACAAGTTATGTGTAAACTTGTTGAGTAGATTTGGACAAGTTTTGTGCGGACTTGTTGAACAGATTTGGAAAAGTTTTGTGTGAACTTGTTGAGAAAATTTGAGCAAGTTCTATGTGAACTTGTTGAGAAAATTTGAGCAAGTTTTGAGTGAAATTTGAGTAGAATTGAGCAAGTTCTGTGTGAAATTGTTGAGCAGATTTGAGCAAGTTATGAGTGCACTTGTTGAGTAGAATTGAGTGAGTTCTATGTGAACTTGTTGAGCATATTTGAGCAAGTTTTGAGTGAACTTGTTGAGTAGATTTGAGCAAGTTTTGTGTGAACTTGTTGAGCAGATTTGGACAAGTTCTATGTGAACTTGTTGAGTAGATTTGAAAAAGTTCTGAGTGAACTTGTTGAGTAGAGTTAAGTCAAGATTTGAGTTAAGGCTTGAGGACAAATATCGAGGAAATATTTATGCTAGAACTAAGGATTATGTTTAATACAGATTTGAGATAGATCTTTAGATGTGAAAGAGCAGAGAGGATAGTAGTCTCTAGTGGATAGAGATCCATTTACTAGGGCAGTGAGGACAAGTCTTCTGAGTGAGGGCAAGAGTATTCAAGTGGAGAGAGATCTATAAGCCATTGTAGAGGAGGTAGTTGTCTTATAGACGATCACCAGCTAGAGTATAGGGGAAGGAGTTCTCCTGTGGATAGAGATCCACAAAATTGATTTAGGGGATTGGTGTCTCCTTTGGACATAGATCCATAAACATTGTAATAGGGAAATATTCCCAAGAGATTTATTGAGAAAATATTAGTAAAATATTTTCTCTGTGGAGTAGCCCACATTGGGTGAACCATGCTAAATTGGTGTCTCTATTGTGTGTGATGATTTGTGCATTGCTTTGGTTATTGCTATTGATATTTTCATTGATTATATTGATTAATACTATTTCATAAAGAAAATTAAAATGTGGTCTTATACTTTTCACCCTCCCCTCTCAGTATAAGCTTGTCTTCTTCATGGTTCAACAAATATTTGTGGAAAGGGAACCTTAAGTATGAACAACAAAAAAGCAAAAGCTGACAATGTTTTATATATGAAATGCTTGAAACACAATCTTCTAAGTATTATTCAACTCTGAGATCAAGGCCATATAGTAACCTTTCACCAAGAAAGATGTGAGATAAGAAAATATGAATCTGAAAAACTAATGGCAAGTGATATAAGGGAAAGGAATCTTTATATACTTAATGAGATCAAAGGAGAAATATGTTTCTTATCACAAGAAAAGGAGATTTGGTTATGGCATAGGAGAATGGGACACTTGAATTTTGATAACTTGGTCGGTATAAGCAAAAAATTGGTAGCAAGATATTTTTCCAAGTTAAAAAGGCCACAAAACACAATCGGTGCACCTTGTGAACATAGAAATAAAACCAGAAAAATCTTTAAATCAAAAGGTTTTATGGCCTCTGAACCATTAATTTTGATACACACATATCTATGTGGTCCCACTAGAATGCAAAATATTCAAGGAGAAAGCTATTTCATATTGTTTATAGATAATTATTCCAGAATGGTTTGGGTAGCATTTATAAAAGAGAAATTAGAAGTATTTGAAAAATTCAAAGCATTCAAGGAGCTGGTTGAGAATGAAACTAGAAAAACAATTAATTGTTTAAGATTGGACAGAGGAGGAGAATTCACCTCAAATGAATTTGTAAAATTCTATGAGTTGCATGTAATCAAGAGGGAATACTCAGCAGCAAGAACTACTCAACAAAATGGAGTAGTTGAAAGAAAAAATAGAATAATTAAAAAAATGGCTAGAGTAATGCTTAATGAGTCCAAAATTTGATATGGTTTTTGGAGGGAAGCAGTTGATGCAATAGTATATATTGTCACTAGAGGTCAAATAAGAGTAAATCATCACCAAACTTTGTATGACCTTTGGAAAGGAAGACCAACCATAGTAAATTATTTTAAAATCTTTGTAAGCAAGTGTTACATAAGACAGGAGGATAAAAACTTGGGTAAATTTGATCCAAGATGTGATGAGGGTATTTTTCTTGGATACTCCAGAAATAGTAAAGCCTACAGATGCTACAACAAGAGAACTTGCACTATTGTGGAAAGCATAAATGTGATAGTTTACGAAAATATAGATTTGAATGAGTCAACCCAAGAAACAATATTTCAAGAAAATGAAGCGTGTCAAGAATAATTTTGTGAAGAATCAAAAAGTGAAGCAGAAAATCAAGAAATTCTTCCAAAAATGCCATCTAGATATTGTTGAGCAAGGTGCAGCAACAATATTGTCATTGTTGTCAACACAGTCAGATAGATCTGTTGATGCAGTGGACAGGAAGTTCAAAAGCTATTCAGATGCAGAAGACAGGAGTTCAAAGGTTATTCATAGTATGTACAGTGATTTTCCAAGAAGACCGAAGTGGCCCATATGCAAAAGATCAAAGAAAAAGACAAGTAAGAAAAGTGTCACGATATCGCGACATATACAACAGGCAAGAAAAACTGTCATGATTTTGTGACATGTTGGAAGAGAGAGAAAAGAGGAAAAACTGTCATGATTTCGTGACATGTTGGAAGAGAGAGAAAAAGAGGAAAAACTATCACGATTTCATGACATGTTGGAAGAGAGAAAAAAGTGGAAAAACTATCGTGATTTCGTGACATGTTGGAAGAGAGAGAAAAAGCAGGAAAAACTGTCACGATTTCATGACATGTTGGAAGAGAAAAAGGCAAGTGGAAAAACTGTCATGATTTCATGACATGTTGGAAGAGAAAGAGAAAGTAGGAAAAAGTGTCACGATTTCGTGACAAGTTTGAAGAAAGAGAACAAGTAAGAAAAGTGTCACGATTTCGTGACATGTCGCATTTTCGCGACTAAAATAGGAGAGAGAAAGTAAGTTTGAAAAGTGTCACGATTTCGTGACATGTCGATTTTTGCGACTAAAATAGGAGAGAGAAAGTAAGTTGGAAAAGTGTCACGATTTCATGACATGTCGCATTTTGTGACTAAAATAGGAGAGAGAAAGTAAGTTTGAAAAGTGTCACGATATCGTGACATGTCGCATTTTCATGACAAAAGAAAGAGAGGAAGCGTACGAAAGTAGAACTACATGATTTCATGACAAAAGTAAAGCAAGACTTAGAAGAGAAGTGTCATGATTTTGTGACAAAAGCAAAGAAGTAAAGTATGAAAGAAGTGTCATGATTTCATGACAAAAGTAGAGAAGAAGACTTGAAGGAGAAGTGTCACGATTTTATGACAAAAGCAAAGAAGCTAAAGTATGAAGTAGAAGTGTCATGATTTCATGACAAAAGCTAAGTTGAAGACTTGAAGGTAGAAGTGTCACGATATCATGACAAAAGCAAAGTGAAGTCTATGGAAGCGAAGTGTCGTGATATCATGACAAAAGAAAGAAAAGTAGAAGGCGAAAGTGTCACGATATCGTGACAAAGTAAGAGAAAAAAAGAAAAGAGAAGGAGAAAAAGTGTCATGATATCATGACATTGGGAGAAAGAGAAAGAGAGAGAAAAAAGTGTCACGATATCAGCGACATGTATTTTGGAAAAAACAAAAGAAGCTATAGAGGAAAAATGTCACGATTTCATGATATGTCGTAAATGCGAAGTCAAGAAGGAGAAATAAAATGAGAAGTATGAAGGAAATCTTGAGTTGAAGCCGACGAAGACCGATGACAATCGACTAAAATTAGGGTTTACAGTTGTTATGAAAGTCGACTAAGATTAGGATTTACAACCGACTAAGATTAGGGTTTTCATCATAAAAAATATTGTTATAAAAGGAGGGTTGTTTGGAGAATTGAGTAGATGTCGAATGTGTGTGAAATACGGTCATTGTGCATAGAGAGCAAGTCATGTCGAATCATGCTAAGTGCAAAATTTGCAAAGAGAGTAGAGTGCACAAAAGGGAGAAGATGATCGTGAAGTTTGATTGTAATGAAGTAGAGTGTGCAAAGTGATTGCATAGAGAGAGCAGAGTGTGTAGAGAATGCAAAGGTGAAGAAGACTAGTTAGGGTCTTGCAAAAGCAAAGGTATCTTATTATCAAACTTATAGATTCAAATTGAAGTCCAGGTTGTAGCTTGGCATCAGGGGTTGGTGCTCCTTTTTGTTGGTGTAGATAAATAAGGGGTTGGTGCTCCTTCTAGTTGGTGCTGGTAAATCAGGGGTTGGTGCTCCTTTCTGTTGGTGCAGATAAATCAGGGGTTGGTGCTCCTTCCAGTGGTGTTGGTAAATTGATTGTAAAGTTGGTGCTTTGCAAAGGCTAGATTTGGATGGTAGTCCAAGCAATCAATTTTTGAGGAGTAGCCACATTGGTGAACCTCATTAAATCTTGTGTTGTGTGATGCTCTTTTGTTATACTTGTTGTATCTAGTAATAAGTTTTAATTGTTATGGTATTAAGAGCTATAAATTCAAGTTTATAGAGCTACACTGATTCACCCCCCCTCTCAGTGTCATTGTAAGACTAACAATTGGTATCAGAGCTAAGTTCCTGTACAAGCTTAACCGGCTAGGGTGATCTTGGAAGTAACACAATGGCATTTGAAGAAGTAAAATCAGAAAAGGAAGGAGTGAACTCTGAAGTATGTGGTGAAAACCCTGAGGCTGAAGTAGATCTAGAAGGTGAGTTGATCTCTGCACTTGAAGAGTGGAAAATAGAGAGGAAAAAGAATAAGAAAATTTCAAAAAGGCTTGAGGATGCAAACGAAATCATAACCAGTCTGAAAGTATAGACAGAAGAATACAAGAAAATATCTGAAGATCTCGAAGTACAAATTACCATGAAAATAGATTATTGCTGCAAACTAGAAGAAGAGAATGTTGGTTTACGGATGCAGATAGAAGAGATGAATCACAAAATTAGTTGCTATCACAAACGCGAAGAAAGTTCTATGAAGTCTGGATAAGATTATAAATGACCAAAGGCCTACAGGCATCAAATTTGGTCTGGGTTTCGTCGAAGGAGAATCATCAAATGGATCAAAGGCCAGAAATGTAGAATCCATAAAGAATGAAGATAAGAAACAGGTTGATCAAGGAAAAATGTCTCATGCAAAAGAAAGCAATAATGCCAGGCACGAAAGGAGAATTGACAATGATGGATTCACCAATGTCACACATCAAAGAAGAAGAAGACCTATGGCTCCTACGACAACATGGCAAAGACCATCACCCAGGTTCAATTATCCCTTTTCTGGTTTCTATTTTAAATGCAATGGCTATGGACATAAAATCTCAGACTGCAAATATAATGTAAGACCAAGGAATTTCACCAGTAGAAATGCTTTTTCTCCTCTGATGAATTATACAATAGAATGTTATAACTGTCATAATTTTGGGCACATTGCAAGAAACTGTAGAAGTACATTTGCATCAAATCAGTTTTAGGGAAGAAAATTTCAACCAAATAGGATGAGACAAAATAGAAAACTTCTCAAAAAACATGCACAAGCTATTGATAAGGGAAAGGCAAAACAAGAGCCCAAAACTACTATCAAAATGGAGTGGAAAGAAAAAGAGCGACTTAAGGAAGAAAAGGAATCCTTAATCGTACAAACAACATTTAAAGCACAGAATAAATATGTACCATGGATACTTGATAGTGGATGCTCCAATCATATGACAGGTGACAAACAAAAATTTGAGAAGTTACAAAAATATGAAGGTGGTTCAAGAAAGTTTGGAAATAATGATGGAGCTAAGATAGTTGGCAAAGGTTCAGTTAAAATTAGTGACGAAAAAATTAAGTCAGAAGAAGTCTTGTTTGTGGATGGTTTGAAACATAACTTGTTGAGCGTAAGTCAGATTTGTGATAAAGGTCATGAAGTAGTTTTTATGAAGCAGGGTTGTGAAGTCAAAAAAACAAATAGTGGAAAATTGATAGCAACTCGGATCAAGGACATCTAGCAACCTGTACACGCTCTCAGAGACTTCAGAAGGAGCTTGTTTTATTGGACAGGAAGAAGAAAATTGGTTGTGGCACAAGAGACTCGGTCATATCAGTTTTGATAATCTAGTAAAAATCAGCTCAAAAAGGGCAGTGAGAGATATTCCCACCATCAACGAAACCTGCAAACAGCATTTGTGCTTCATGCCAAAATGGGAAGCAAACTAGAGTCACATTCAAAACAAAAGAGTACTACACAAGCAAACCTTTGGAACTAATACACACTGATTTATGTGGACCCATGAGAACACAAAGCATAAATGGTGACAAATATTTTATGTTGTGCATTGATGACTATTCCAGAATGACATGGATATTTTTCTTGAAGCATAAATCAAAAGCTTTTAAAATGTTCAAGATTTTCAAAAACCATGTTGAGAATGAAATAGGAAAGAGGATCAAATGTTTAAGATCAGATAGAGGAGGAGAATTCATTTCAGAGGAGTTTATAGAGTACTATGAAAAATACGGTATTAGGAGACAGTTTTCAGCAGCCAGGACACCTCAACAGAATGGAGTGGTAGAAAGAAAGAACAGGACAGTGCAAGAAATGGCACGGACTATGTTGGCTGAAAGTAGAGTAGCAGATAGATTTTGGAAAGAAGCAGTCCATACTGCGGTGTATATCCAAAATAGGTACATGCTGAGAACACATGAAAGCAAAACTCCTTATGAGTTGTGGTTCGGTAAAAGGGCAACAACAAAATACCTCAAAGTTTTTGGCAAGCAAGTGCTACATCAAAAGAAATTGAAGATAATCTTGGTAAGTTTGAAGATAGAGCGGATGAAGGTATTTTTGTTGGTTATTCATCAAAAAGCAAAGCTTACAAATGCTACAACAAGAGGCTAAAGAAAATTGTGGACAGTGTCGATGTTAAATTTGATGAAGGTAGAGAACGAGTAATTAGCTATGAAACGAACTACCCAATTTATGAAGAGGTTATTGAAGGAGATGAGGAAAACGAAATGGAAAAGATACAAAAAATTGACTCAGATGATTTAAGTTGTGATTCAGAAGTGGAAGAAAATAAGAAATTCAAAACAAGCAGCTGGCAAAAAAATCATCCTAGAGAGCAAATAATTGGAGACCCCAAAGTTGGTGTTCAGACAAGAAGAAGAGTAGTAAGTAACTACTCTCTATTATCCAACATTGAGCCCAAAAATGTTGCTGACGCAAGCAAAGATGAAAGTTGGATGAAGGCAATAAATGAAGAATTAGATCAGATCGAGAAAAATGAAACTTGGGAGTTAGTACCTAGACCTGCAAATAAAAATATAATCGGGACTAAATGGATTTTTTGAAACAAATTGAATGAAGACGGACAGGTAGTCAAAAATAAAGCAAGATTGGTATGTAAGGGTTATGCACAAGTTGAAGGCATTGACTTTGAGGAAACTTTTGCACCAATAGCTAGACTAGAGGCAATTAGAATGTTTCTGGCTTTAGCAGTCTACAAGAATTTCAAAGTTTATCAAATGGATGTGAAATCAGCGTTTTTGAATGGGAAACTTGAAGAAGAGGTTTATATTGAGCAACCAGATGGTTTCCAACTTGGTGATGATCCCAACTTGGTTTGCAAGTTGAAGAAAGCATTATATGGCTTAAAACAGGCACCCCGAGCATGGTATGCAAGGCTAGACAACTATCTCACTCAACAAAGGTTTAAGAAAGGTATGGTGGATAGTAATTTGTATGTCAAAATAGAAAATGGGCATCTTATTGTTCTTGTTGTATACGTAGATGATATCATATTTGGCAGCAAGCAAAGATGAGTCATGTAAAGATTTAGCAAATAAGATGCAGAAAGAATTTGAAATGTCAATGATTGGTGAACTTTCGTATTTCCTCGGGTTGCAAGTTAATCAAAATAAGAAGGGCATATTTATTTCTCAAGTTAAATATGTGAAAGAGATGTTAAAAAAGTTCACAATGGAGGATTGTAAGCCAGTTAGCACTCCCATGACGACAGGTTGCAAGTTGAGCAAGGATGACAAATCTCCACCTGTTGATCAAACCATGTACAGATCTATGATTGGGAGCTTACTATACCTGATAGCTACCAGACTAGATATTTTGTAGGCAGTATGCATGGTAGCATGATTTTAGGCTAATCCCAAGGAGACTCATGTGACAGTAGTGAAGAGGATTCTTCGGTACCTCAAGGGTACTATGGAGTATGGGTTATGGTATCCGAAAGGTAAAGACTTCACCCTTATTTCGTATTCAGATGCAGATTGGGCAGGATGTGTAGATGATAGAAAGAGTACCAGTGGAGGTGCATTCTATCTTGGAGACAGATTGGTCGCGTGGCATAGTAAGAAACAAGAGTCAGTTTCTTTATCGACAGTAGAGGCAGAATATATTGCAGCGACAACATGTTGTACGTAGGTATTGTGGATGAAACAAACCTTGAAAGATCTTGGTATTAGCTTCAGTGAGCCAATATCAATTAAGTGTGATAACACCAATGCCATTAACATCTCCAAGAATCCGGTTATGCATTCACGCACAAAACACATTGCTATCGGGTATCACTTTTTGAAGGAGAAAGTTGTGGAAGGTGAGGTTAAGTTGGATTTTGTTCCAACTACAGAGCAAGTAGCAGATATCTTCACAAAACCATTGCCCAAGGAAGTTTTTGAGTACCTTCGCAATAAATTGGGAGTGGTCACACTTCCCAAGAATTGACTAGCTACAGGGATCACATTCTCATGGGGAGCATTTAAGTATTTGATTATCTTTTTGCTCATGTTCATGATTTTTGCTAAGTGTAATAAATTTTGCTTGAGAATGTTGTGCATGGACTCAAGGGGAGTCTGCAGTAGCCCTTTGGTATTATTGTCAAAGGGGGAGAAGAGTTACAGGAAATTGCACATGTGTTGCCAACAATTCCAAAGGGGGAGATTGTTGAGCAAGGTGCAGCAACAGTATTGTCATTGTTGTCAACACAATCAGATAGATCTATTGATGCAGTGGATAGGAAGTTCAAAAGCTATTCAGATGTAGAAGACAGGAGTTCAAAGGTTATTCAGAGTATGTACAGTGATTTTCCAAGAAGACCGAAGTGGCCCATATGCAAAAGATCAAAGAAAAAGACAAGTAAGAAAAGTGTCACGATATCGCGACATATACAACAGGAAAGAAAAACTGTCATGATTTCGTGACATGTTGGAAGAGAGAAAAAGTAGAAAAACTATCATGATTTCGTGACATGTTGGAAGAGAGAAAAAAGAGAAAAATTGTCATGATTTCGTGACATGTTGGAAGAGAGAAAAAGTAGGAAAAACTATCGTGATTTCGTGACATGTTGGAAGAGAAAAAAGTGGAAAAACTATCATGATTTCGTGACATGTTGGAAGAGAGAAAAAGAGGAAAAACTGTCACGATTTTGTGACATGTTGGAAGAGAAAAAGGCAAGTGGAAAAACTGTCATGATTTCATGACATGTTGGAAGAGAAAGAGAAAGTAAGAAAAAGTGTCACGATTTCGTGACAAGTTCGAAGAAAGAGAACAAGTAAGAAAAGTGTCACGATTTCATGACATGTCGCATTTTGACGACTAAAATAGGAGAGAGAAAGTAAGTTGGAAAAGTGTCACGATTTCGTGACATGTCGATTTTTTGACTAAAAAAGGAGAGAGAAAGTAAGTTGAAAAGTGTCACGATTTCGTGACATGTCACATTTTGCGACTAAAATAGGAGAGAGAAAGTAAGTTTGAAAAGTGTCACGATATCGTGACATGTCGCATTTTTGATGACAAAAGAAAGAGAGGAAGCGTATGAAAGAGAATGTCATGATTTCATGACAAAAGAAGAAAGCAAGACTTCAGAAAGAGAAGATGTCATGATTTTGTGACAAAAGCAAAGAAGTAAAGTACGAAAGAAGTGTCACAATTTAGTGACAAAAGAGAGAAGAAGACTTGAAGGTAGAAGTGTCACGATTTCATGACAAAAGCAAAGAAGTTAAGTATGAAAGCAGAAGTGTCACGATTTCATGACAAAAGCTAGAGTTGAAGACTTGAAGGAGAAGTGTCATGATATCATGACAAAAGCAAAGTCGAAAGTCTATGGAAGCAAAGTGTCATGATATCATGACAAAAGAAAGAGAAAGTAGGAAGTAAAAGTGTCAGATATCGTGACAAAAGAAAGAAAGCGTAGGAGAAAAGTGTCAGGATATCATGACAAAAAAAAAGAGAAAGAGAGAGAAGAAAAGTGTCATGATATCGTGACATGTTATTTTCGTGGAAAAAACAAAAGAAGCTATAGAGGAGAAATGTCGTGATTCCATGATAGGTCGTAAATGCAAGTCAAGAAGGAGAACGATGAAATGAGAAGTATAATGGAAATCTATGAGTTGAAGCCGATGAAGACCGATGATAATCGACTAAAATTAGGGTTTATAGTTGTTATGAAAGCCGACTAAGATTAGGATTTATAGCCGACTAAGATTAGGGTTTTCATCATAAAAAATATTGTTATAAAAGGAGGGTTGTTTGGAGAATTGAGAGATGGTTGAATGTGTGTGAAATACGGTCATTGTGCATAGAGAGCAAGTCATGTCGAATCATGCTAAGTGCAAAATTTGCAAAGAGAGCAGAGTGCAAAAAGGGAGAAGACGATCGTGAAGTTTGACTGTAATGAAGCAGAGTGTGCGAAGTGATTGCGTAGAGAGAGTAGAGTGTGCAGAGAATGCAAAGGTGAAGAAGACCAGTTAGGGTCTTGCAAAAGCAAAGGTATCTTACTATCAAACTTATAGATTCAAATTGAAGTCCAGGTTGCAGCTTGGCATCAGGGGTTGGTGCTCCTTTCTATTGGTGTAGATAAATAAGGGGTTGGTGCTCCTTCTAGTTGGTGCTGGTAAATCAGGGGTTGGTGCTCCTTTCTATTGGTGCAGATAAATCAGGGGTTGGTGCTCCTTCCAGTTGGTGCTGGTAAATTGATTGTAAAGTTGGTGCTTTGCAAAGGCTGGATTTGGATGGTAGTCCAAGCAGTCAATTTTTGAGGAGTAGCCACATTGGTGAACCTCGTTAAATCTTGTGTTGTGTGATGCTCTTTTGTTATACTTGTTGTATCTAGTAATAAGTTTTAATTGTTACGGTATTAAGAGCTATAAATTTAAGTTTATAGAGCTACACTGATTCACCCCCCTCTCAGTGTCATTGTAAGACTAACAATTGGTATCATAGCTAAGTTCCTGTACAAGCTTAACCGGCTAGGGTGATCTTGGAAGTAACACAATGGCAGGGGGGGCCTTTTCTGCTTTGAAGAAGTAAATTCTAGAAAAGGAAGAAGGAGTGAACTCTGAAGTATGTGGTGAAAACCCTGAGGTTGAAGTAGATCTAGAAGGTGAGTTGATCTCTGCACTTGAAGAGTGGAAAATAGAGAGGAAAAAGAATAAGAAAATTTCAAAAAGGCTTGAGGATGCAAACGAAATCATAACCAGTCTGAAAGTACAGACAGAAGAATACAAGAAAATATCTGAAGATCTCGAAGTACAAATTACCATGAAAATAGATTATTGCTACAAACTAGAAGAAGAGAATGTTGGTTTATGGACGCAGATAGAAGAGATGAATCACAAAATTAGTTGCTATCACAAACGCGAAGAAAGTTCTATGAAGTTGGATAAGATTATAAATGACCAAAGGCCTGCAGGCATCAAATTTGGTCTGGGTTTCATCGAAGGAGAATCATCAAATGGATCAAAGGCCAAAAATGTAGAATCCATAAAGAATGAAGATAAGAAACAGGTTGATCAAGGAAAAATGTCTCATGCAAAAGAAAGCAATAATGCCAGGCACGAAAGGAGAATTGACAATGATGGATTCACCAATGTCACACATCAAAGAAGAAGAAGACCTATGGCTCCTATGGCAACATGGCAAAGACCATCACCCAGGTTCAATTATCCCTTTTCTGGTTTCTATTTTAAATGCAATGGCTATGGACATAAAATCTCAGACTACAAATATAATGTAAGACCAAGGAATTTCACCAGTAGAAATGCTTTTTCTCCTTTGATGAATTATACAGTAGAATGTTATAACTGTCATAATTTTGGGCACATTGCAAGAAACTGTAGAAGTACATTTGCATCAAATCAGTTTCAAGGAAGAAAATTTCAACCAAATAGGATGAGACAAAATAGAAAACTTCCCAAAAACATGCACAAGCTATTGATAAGGGAAAGGCAAAACAAGAGCCCAAAACTACTATCAAAATGGAGTGGAAAGAAAAAGAGCGACTTAAGGAAGAAAAGGAATCCTTAATCGTACAAACAACATTTAAAGCACAGAATAAATATGTACCATGGATACTTGATAGTGGATGCTCCAGTCATATGACAAGTGACAAAAAGAAATTTGAGAAGTTACAAAAATATGAAGGTGGTTCAAGAAAGTTTGGAAATAATGATGGAGCTAAGATAGTTGGCAAAGGTTCAGGTTAAAATTAGTGATGGAAAAATTAAGTCAGAAGAAGTCTTGTTTGTGGATGGTTTGAAACATAACTTGTTGAGCGTAAGTCGGATTTGTGATAAAGGTCATGAAGTAGTTTTTATGAAGCAGGGTTGTGAAGTCAGAAAAACAAACAGTGGAAAATTGATAGCAACTGGATCAAGGACATCTGGAAACCTGTACATGCTCTCAGAGACTTCAGAAGGAGCTTGTTTTATTGGATAGGAAGAAGAAAATTGGTTGTGGCACAAGAGACTCGGTCATATCAGTTTTGATAATCTAGTAAAAATCAACTCAAAAAGGGCAATGAGAGATATTCCCACCATCAACAAACCTGCAAACAACATTTGTGCTTCATGCCAAAAGGGGAAGCAAACTAGAGTCACATTCAAAACAAAAGAGTACTACACAAGCAAACCTTTGGAACTAATACACACTGATTTATGTGGACCCATGAGAACACAAAGCATAAATGGTGACAAATATTTTATGTTGTGCATTGATGACTATTCCAGAATGACATGGATATTTTTCTTGAAGCATAAATCGAAAGCTTTTAAAATGTTCAAGATTTTCAAAAACCATGTTGAGAATGAAACAGGAAAGAGGATCAAATGTTTAAGATCAGATAGAGGAGGAGAATTCATTTCAAATGAGTTTACAGAGTACTGTTAAAGAGATAAATGAGCACTGATGTCTAATAAGGTTGGAGGCAATTTTAGCATTGACATTTTTGCATAAATGAGGGAAGGCACTATATAAACCATGCCTTAAGAGATATTTAATTTATCCTTGCTCAAATGTTTTAATGCATACAAATTGATTTGAGGGCTCATGAGAAAAGAAAAGTGAATACTTTATTTTATGTGCCAACAAATAAGGACAAAAATGAAAGCACCAAAAATTGGGAGCCATCTGGGCAAGGAGGCATTGGTTAAAGTATTTGAGATGCCAAGTGACCTGCATTTGAAATACAACGACAAAAAATTCTAGTGTTTGCATTGGTGTTGGAAGCGCTAAGGGAACGATGCACATTTTGCTTGGCAAAGTGGAGAGGGTTATTGAGCATGTGGTGTTATCCATTTCCCAAGCGAGCACCTAGCTAGTGCAAAAATTGGAGCTATAGCTAGGGCATTTGGTGAAGGATGCCTTGTGATTTTAATTCCCACCAAGGCCAAGGTAATAATAATTTTGATTATTATTTTACCTAAAGTTTCACATGAGGTTTTACGGAGTTAAAAGGGTTGCTTAAAAGTTTTTTTGTTAATTTTTGAAAGCTGGAGGAATAAGGTGTTAAGGATTAATTTAATAAAGTGTATTTGTCATATTGATTTATTGAAATATTAAAATGATAAAGGGAGCTTCTTATTTTGGGTTATTTTGAAAAAGAGAAGTACATTAAATATTATTGGGAGATCATAAGGTGTAAATGGTAATTTACTTTTGTAAATGTTGTAAATATCTCCTTAAATATGGAGTGATAAGGTGTATGTGTGTCTTGATATTTACATTGTATATTGAGGAAGTTTATAATCTTATAATTTCTTTGAGCTTGGCAAAGAAGTGTTTGTGATTGTGGCAGATTTATGATATTCCTTCATCATCAAGAAAAATGTATGAGCACATTTTCTAAAGTTTAATTTGATTGGTTGGTTTTATGAAAAATAAGTTTGGAGTGAAAAGGACTTGATAAGGATTTCCTTATTGAGTGTGTTTGAGATATTGCTTCAAGGTTTTTTGGAATAAAGAGTTGAGTGATAAAACCTTGTTTGATTAAGAATTGTTGTTGAAGCCATTAATTGTGTGAAGAATTTGAACTAGGGTTTGATTGCTATAAGCATTGTTTTTGAAGTAAGTTGTTGAGCAAAGAACTTGAACTAGGGTTTGAAATATCATGAGTATAATTGTTATGTGAGATTTATTGTTGAGAATTGTTGGGAATATTTTGAGTTGGTATTGAAGCATATTGAGTCTCTAACGATTCTCTTTATGTTTCTATGAGATTCGGCAAGTTCTGTGTGGACTTGTTGAGCAGATTTAGACAAGTTCTATGTGGACTTGTTGAGCATATTTAGACAAGTTTTGTGTGGACTTGTTGAGCAAATTTAGACAAGTTATGTGTGGAATTGTTAAGAATATTTGGGTAAGTTTTGTGTGGACTTGTTGAGCATATTTGAACAAGTTTTTTTTGAGAGCAGATTTTGGTACAGATTTGAGGACAAATTTATACCGAAACAAAGATAGATATTAAGCAAAATTGTACTAGACTGAAGGATTGTGTTTAGTGTAGATTTGAGATAAATATTTGGAGGTGATAGAGCAAAAAGGAAAGTAGTCTCTCTTGGCAATTTGAGTTATTTTATGTTGTCATTGATGTCACATGGATCATTGATGTTATATGGATCACATTGAGTTTTGCTGGCCAAATGATATTTTGAAGAGCATGGATATATATAGGGTTTTTATGAAAACCAAGGTAGGTAAAATAAAAGGTTTTATTTAAAACCATGGAGATAGCATATTTGAAATGGGTTTTTCTTAAAACCCAGGTTGTATTTTTTCATCGAAAAAGGTGCCCCGATGAAGAAGATATTTAATTTTAAATATTTAAGTTTAACTTTTAAATTATTTAAAATTTAAATTTAAAATTTAAATTAAAATTTAAATTTTATTATCGTCGACGTCCAAAAGAATGAAGGTTTGATTATAATCCACCGACGTATTTTGAAGCACTATAATGTGCATATATATAATGGTTAAAAACTTTTCCTATTGAAATATGCCAAGGTTGAGAAAATCGAAGAGTTTTCGTGTGTGGAGGAAGCGAAAGGCAAACAAGTAAAAGAAATCATTTTTGAGGGTTAAAGAAAATCGAGGATGTATGGACTTGATGTCATGTTGGACAACGCAGTACAATCAGTAGGAGATAATCTTGGCATAGAGGAGGTCTATGTTTTGAATCCCGTAGGGGTAAAAGTTTTGGTGGAAAATGTCTTTTCGTGTTAAAGACAATTGAGCATAGTTGATAGGGCAAGGAGTTGGGATTTATTTCCAATGTGGGCTTGCACCCATGTGGTTAGTGTCTCACGACACTAGCAAGGAGGAACAGAGTGCAACTCCTGCAAGTGTGAAGGCGCTTATCAATTTTGGCAAACATTTTCAAAGTTTAAGGCCACGATTTCAAAATTAAAGGTATTTATGAGAAGCACCTTACATAGTTGATATTGTGAATGTTTTGGGTGTATGGAAAATATTTTTTAGAAGATAGGGAGTTATAAGGTTTGTAAGCTTGCTATTAATTTTTAGGAGGAATAAGGGTTGTGATCAACTTTTAGAAAAAGAGAAATTTTTGGTGTTTTTTATTTTTAGAAATATATCATATTATATATCGTTGGAAAGCTTATTTCAAAGGCTATTTGATTAACTTATTTAGAGGGAGAAATAAGGTGTATGCAAAGAGATATTTTTATTTTTATAAAGGGTTTCAAAAGTGAAGGGTGCTTTGTTCTTTTTCAAAGTTTGTTGAGTGTGGAATATTTCTAAAGGGGTTTTCTTCACATCATAAAAGGTATGGGCACATTATCCTATTGATTGATTATGGTGGTTGATTTCTGAAATAGCATTGGAGTGAAAAGTATTGTTTGTGGTTTCCTTTTCGAAAGTGGTTGGTTGAATGCTTCAAAGTTTTCTAGATTTGAAAGTTGTTTCTAAACCTTGTTTTATAAGCATAGTTGTTGAAGCCCATTGGTTATGCAAAGAAATTGAGTTAGAAAAGAACATGAGTGTCATTTTTATGTGAGATTTGTGATTGAGCATTTTTGAAAACATTTTAGTTTGTTGATACATGCATGAAATAGGGTTTGTGAGAAAGAATTATCCCTTGTGGTGATTGGTTGAGTTGAGTTGATTGAGCCTAGTCAAGTGATTGTGTGAGGTGATTGGTCAAGTTCCATAAAACAAACTATTCCATAATTCTTATTTGAGTTGATATTGAGCTTAGAACATATTGAGTCTCTAACAATTCTCTTTATGCTTCTATAAGACTTGAGTTGATTTGAGATTAAGCTTAGAACATATTGAGTCTCTAACAATTCTCTTTATGCTTCTATAATATTTGAGTTGAGTTGAGATTGAGCTTAGAACATATTGAGTCTCTAACAATTATATTTATGCTTCTATAATATGAGTTGAGTTGAGATTGACTTGAGTTGAGACTGATGTGGGTTGAGATCATTGTGTATCATTATTGTCATCCATTGTAGAGTGCATTGCCATTCATTATTGAGTTCATCATTGAGCCTTGAATTTGTAGATTTGTGGGTGAATTTTGAGTGCTACTTGAGCATGATTGGTTGAGCCTTTGAGAAGGCCTTTCGGATAGATTTCTAGACAGATTTGTGGCAGTTTGTGTATGATTGATTGAGCCTTTGAGAAGGCCTTTGTGGACAGTTTTGGGATAGATTTGTAGATATATTTGGGATAGATTTATGGATAGTTTTGGGATAGATTTGTGGACAGTTTTAGGATATATTTGTGGACAGATCTATGGATAGATTTGGGAAAAATTTGGGCAAGTTATTGGTGATCTTGTTGAAGTAGTGGATTGCCTACCTGTTGGTCACGAATCTGCCACAGGAAAGGATTTTACAATTGCGCCCTAGACCCGGCCAACATTGAAAGGCTGGAAGCAAGAAATGGCTCCCAGACCAATCTCCAGAGTGGGCTGGTTCCCTCTACTATTCTAAAATTGGGTTTAAGATAGGGTTGCTGGAAAGAGATTTAAAAGGTTGCAGAAAGAAATGGGAAATATGGCCGCAGGCCGAAGTGATGGGATCAGAAAAACAATAGCAGGAAACTACAAACGCAACAACGACAAGTAACATAAGAAATCAGCTTCATCCTCGCACAATCACATGCCGCAAATCCCTCCAAACCCACATTCCGGGAATTGTACCACGACCGCGATATTTAAATCCAGGTATGCAGAATTTAAATGTAATAGCAATGCGGGAGTACGAATGCTATTAGAAATGTAGAAAACAGAAAGCAAATTCATCCATGCGACGCTTGAAAAATTAGAAGTCGATCCTTGTATTCCCGCAAATACAATTCCAGTTTCTAGCAGCAAGTTTTTCCAACCTTTGCAAATGAAAATTACATTGGTTTTTATAGAGGTCCGTCCTCTTTGCAGCATTAAAAACGTAAAACCAACTTCCTCATGATCTACAATAATATCTTGAAAATCAGGAACACGACCCCTTAATAGCGGCCTCGAGGAAATAAAAATTAAATGCCATGAAACGTTCGCGGTCCTTTATTAAATACGATTCTTCGAACATGTGCATGAAAACCGTTGAATTAATCCACGAACCGCAGCTTTGAACCAATAAATCCTTTAATTTTGGTGGCCTGGGCACTCTTCGACCTTAACCGCATCGGAAATCCGCAAATTATTTAATTCGGGTCAGCATTAAATCATCGGAAATCGGAAAAACCCTCTCGGCCGTTCATACTGCACTTGGCGGGAAAACTGCGCAGGTCGCGAAAATGTGACGGGTCACGAAATCGCGACGTGTTTTTCCGTCGTACGCTTCGCTGCTGAAGACCCACGAAAATGGAACATGTAGCGATTTCGCTACATGTTTCCGCCGTTGGCTCCTCCCTGCGCTCTGCCCCGTGAAATCGGAACATGTAGCGATTTCGCTACATGTTTCCGTCGCCGCATCAATCGCCATTTTCGGTCGCGATTCGCTGACATGTCAGCGACGCGCTGCAAATTTTGACTTAACGCCTTCGAAGCTGCCCGGGTCGCGATTCGCTGACATGTCAGCGAATCGCTGCATGTTTTCAACTTAATGCTTTTTTGCCCGCCGACCCGCGATTCCGGAACACGTCGCGATATCGCGACGGTTCCTCCAACCTGCCTGCGTTGACTGAGTTGACCGTGATTCTGCAACATGTCAGCGTGTCACTGCAATTTTCAGACTTAGTCATTTTTTGCTCATTTTTTCTCCTTTTTTCGCCCAAGCTGCATCAATCAAAGGTCAGATCCCCAACAATACATCAATGCATTCATCAATGAGAATCAATGTGGCAAAAATGCCAACATTCTTGGCGGCTCGCGGGGTATACAGCTCGCTGTATGCAAGAATCCAGGCCTTAGTCCATTGGGCACAGAGTCATATTGGAACTGTAAACTAGCTGCTGCAAAACATGTCAGGGGACTGCTGCCAAACTTCTTCTGCTGCGGAAAACTAGAACTGGAAGAACCTGCATAGAAGCGGTTATAAACTGAAGAAATGGAATGTGATGGTGGAGTGAGCTCCTGCGATTGCGCAAGCGATGACTGCAATGGAGTGATGTGGAAGTAAGCAAGTGATGAATGAGATAGACATAACAACATCATGTTGATACACTACCAGTGACAATAGATGGAATGAACGAATGGATGGAACATAAGTGGAAGTTTTGAAGCGTGAAATGAAAATGAACTAAGCTGGAAAATAAATGCTTTTTTAAAACAAAAACAAACTGAGAAGAAAGGGATAAGAAGACATGGGAAAAGTAGAAAAGGGGAAAAAGAAACAACAGCCGTGGCTTATTTTGTTTTAATGCAGAAGAAACAGAAGGAAGAAGATGAAGAAAGGAAAGAGAGGAAACGGGGAAGGGAAAAGAAGAAAGTGCTAGAAAGCCACCAAACTGTTGGGAGGAGAAAAACAAAGGAAAAAACAAGCATCTACGGCTCGCAGGCAACAAGAGCCGAGATGAACAAATAAAAACAATACCACTCTTTTTTTTTTTTTCTTTTTTCTTCTTTTTTCTTTTTTTTTTGTTTTTTTTTTCAAAATACTATATACAATAATGCACGACATGATTGGCATGTCGCCACCAGACACCCAATCTCAGAATGTTATCCGGTAAATCTGCAATGTCCCGACCAGATCTGATCATACTTAAGTCGGTCCTTGAAATTAGGCTGGCTCCTTCCTGAAGTTCTCCATGGTGCTGATAGGATGCAATTCAGCAGATTATCCTTCTTACTAGTACCCATATGGAAGACTTCTTCAGGTACTGGATGTAGTGGCTGGAACCAACACCACCACTTTGCAAACTTTACTGGCTGTGGGTTGAGTACAGGCTCCTCTAACTCCTTGATGTGATCACAGGGCTCTTCAAGTGAGAACTCGGATTCTGGGATCTCCTCAGACTCTGAAATTTGCACTTGTTCTTCTACTTGGCCCATCTCTTGCTGAAAACTGCAAGCAACCATATTGTTCATTGTTGGAAAAGTTCTTGCATGTTCCAATCCTTGACTTTGGACGAGATCTGTCCCTTGAACTCCACATGACTGCATCTCAGGGATCTGGCATGAATGTGCAGGGTAAACAGGAGCAGCAACCACCGGAGAAGGTAATGGAGGTTCTCCCCACGGTAACTTTCTCGATAAGAGCAACAGCTGTTCTGCTCGCACTGCTTCCTCAAATATTTGTGGGAACCGTTGTTCACCTGACTGCAGCAAAAAGAGACCTATGTCAGAATTAAAAGCGCGAACATAAAAGAGGTGGGCTTGGGTGGGTGATGGACGGATCTTCTCTGGAATTCTCTTCCAACTTATCAAGAATCGAACATTGAAGTCCGTGATGCTCTCTTGAGGTGCTCTCTTGATGTACATGAAAAATTGGTAGAGATCCAAAGAACTGTAGAAAGGATCTTCGTCAAATCTTTTGATCAGTGCTCCCGCGAGATCATCCCATGAACTGATGCTTTGACGTTTGAGCAATCTGTACCATTGCAACGCTCTTCCTTCCAAGGACTGAACCAGAAGTCGGATCATGACATCCTCATGTTCTATGACATGGATCATGGACAGAATAGCAATATCTTCAACATGTGTCAGAGCCATGCCTTCGGTACCATCATATTTTGCCAGATTTTTCAGGGCACCTTCGGGAATTTCATGCCGAACTTGCAGATTCAGAGGGCCTTGATCATCCCATCTAGAAAAAACCCTCGCCTTTGTGGCAGTGGTCTGCGGAATCACGACCATCGCCATTAAGTCAGAGTTGCCAGAAAAAACATTCTTTGAAATTTTTTTTTTTTTTTTTAAACAAAAACAGGCGTCCACGAACAGATCTTCAACTCAGCAAAGTCGCCAGATGAACTTACAAATCTCCGCTGTGAGGCCAAGACAGCTCATCAAATCTTGAGACCTCCGGGTGTTTTAAAAATGTGCCAAAAATGTTGGCACCGGTGGGGTTATCACTTTGGAAAATTATGCGTATCCCACCGATTATGAATTCTTGGAGACAGAAACAGTCTGTCCCACCGGGCGTGCCAAAAACTGTTGGTCACGAATCTGCCACAGGAAAGGATTTTTACA
The DNA here is from genome assembly GCA_028583015.1 of Wollemia nobilis. Classification (NCBI taxonomy): domain Eukaryota; kingdom Viridiplantae; phylum Streptophyta; class Pinopsida; order Araucariales; family Araucariaceae; genus Wollemia; species Wollemia nobilis. Next base: position 2,516,161 of record JAQPPZ010001274.1, on the reverse strand, counting down.
ATTGCGCCCTAGACCCGGCCAACATTGAAAGGCTGGAAGCAAGAAATGGCTCCCAGACCAATCTCCAGAGTGGGCTGGTTCCCTCTACTATTCTAAAATTGGGTTTAAGATAGGGTTGCTGGAAAGAGATTTAAAAGGTTGCAGAAAGAAATGGGAAATATGGTCGCGAGGCGAAGTGATGGGATCGAGAAAAAAATAGCGAGGAAACTACAAACGCAACAACGACAAGTAACATAAGAAATCAGCTTCATCCTCGCACAATCACATGCCGCAAATCCCTCCAAACCCACATTCCGGGAATTGTACCACGACCGCGATATTTAAATCCAGTATGCAGAATTTAAATGTAATAGCAATGCAGGAGTACGAATGCTATTAGAAATGTAGAAAACAGAAAGCAAATTCATCCATGCGATGCTTGAAAAATTAGAAGTCGATCCTTGTATTCCCGCAAATACAATTCCAGTTTCTAGCAGAAAGTTTTTCCAACCTTTGCAAATGAAAATTACATTGGTTTTTATAGAGGTCCGTCCTCTTTGCAGCATTAAAAACGTAAAACCAACTTCCTCGTGATCTACAATAATATCTTGAAAATCAGGAACACGACCCCTTAATAGCGACCTCGAGGAAATAAAAATTAAATGCAATGAAACGTTCGCGGTCCTTTATTAAATACGATTCTTCGAACATGTGCATGAAAACCGTTGAATTAATCCACGAACCGCAGCTTTGAACCAATAAATCCTTTAATTTTTGTGGCCTAGGCACTCTTCGACCTTAACCGCATCGGAAATCCGCAAATTATTTAATTCGGGTCAGCATTAAATCATCGGAAATCGGAAAAACCCTCTCGGCCGTTCATACTGCACTTGGCGGGAAAACTGCGCAGGTCGCGAAAATGCGACGGGTCACGAAATCGCGACGTGTTTTTCCGCCGTACGCTTCGCTGCTGAAGACCCGTGAAAATGGAACATGTAGCGATTTCGCTACATGTTTCCGCCGTTGGCTCCTCCCTGCGCTCTGCCCCGCGAAATCGAAACATGTAGCGATTTCGCTACATGTTTCCGTCGCCGCATCAATCGCCATTTTCGGTCGCGATTCGCTGACATGTCAGCGACACGCTGCAAATTTTGACTTAACGCCTTCGAAGCTGCCCGGGTCGCGATTCGCTGACATGTCAGCGAATCGCTGCATGTTTTCAACTTAATGCTTTTTTGCCCGCCGACCCGCGATTCCGGAACACGTCGCGATATCGCGACGGTTCCGCCAACCTGCCTGCGTTGACTGAGTTGACCGCGATTCTGCAACATGTCAGCGCGTCGCTGCAGTTTTCAGACTTAGTCATTTTTTGCTCATTTTCCTCCTTTTTTCGCCCAAGCTGCATCAATCAAAGGTCAGATCCCCAACAATACATTAATGCATTAATCAATGAGAATCAATGTGGCAAAAATGCCAACACTACCTGAGCAGATCAGTGTGTTGTCTAGCTGAGCAGATTAGTGGATTGGCTACATGAGCAGATCAATGTGTTGCCTAGCTAAGCAAATTAGTGGATTGCATAGCTAAGAAGATCAGTGTATTGCCTAGCTGAGTAGATAAGTGGATTGCCTACCTAAGTAGATCATTGTGTTGCCTAGCTAAGCAAATTAGTGGATTGCCTACTTGAGTAGATTAGTGTTTTGCATAGCTGAGTAGATTAGTGGATTGCCTACCTAAGTAGATCAGTGTATTTCCTAGCTTGGGGAAAATCAAAGTAATCATTGTATTGGATAAAGATCCTTATTTTTGTGTGAAATATTATAAGGAGATTATCTTGTGGAGTACCCTATTAGGGGAACCATGTTAAATCTTGTGTCTCAATTGTGTGTGGTGACTTGTGCTTTTGCTTACTATTTTTATCTAATTTTTTAATGCACACTGCTATATTTGGTTATTGCAATTAAGGACATTAATTAATATTGGTTTGGATAGAAAGTAAAAAGTGGGCTCTATACTGTTCACCCCTCTCTTAGTATAAGCTTATGTTCTTCAATTGGTATCAGAGTGGGTTCCTTCGTAAATTCTAATAGCTTGAGGGTAGATTCTATAAGAACATAGATGGCTTCACAGAATGGATCATCTACAAATAAGGCTCCACTATTTGATGGTAACAATTATGCTTTTTGGAGCATGATAATGAATAACTAATTGATATCACAAGGATATGAGGTATGGTAAATGGTTGAAAAATAGTGTAAGGTTGAAAGTGATCCCAAGGTAGATAAGACTATCAGGAAATTGGTTGAGATCAATGCAAGAGCAATGAATTGTATTTTGAGTGGGCTATGTGAAATAAATTTTGTAAAGGTTATGGTATGTAATTCAACTAATAAGTTGTGGACCAAGTTGCAGAATACTTATGAAGGATATTCCAAGGTAAAGTTAGAAAAACTAGAAAATCATAGAAAAAGATTTGAGGAATTGAAAATGGAATATTTTGAAGATATTGTAAAGTTTTTACTTTGATTTGATGAGATTACTAACACCATGAGAGTCCTAGGATTTGAGATGAAAGAATCATAAGTTACTCAAAATGTTTTGAGATCACTTCCCATGAAGTATGATGAAAAAGTTTCAACAATAGAAGAAACAATGAATATCAACAAGCTAACAATAGAAGAATTGCAAGGAACTCTCACAACTTATGAGATGAGGGTAAGTAAGCATCATGTTACAATAAAAGATATTGCATTCAAAGCTTCAAAAAAATAGAAAGGAAAAGTTCCAGAGATAGATAGATTTTTAGATAATGATGAGGAATCTAACTTTGTCAAAAGGAATAAGGACTCAAAGAATTTCAGGGATATGAGGAGATTCAGATGCTACAAGTGTGGTGATCTTGGTAACTATGCACACAAGTGTCCACATGAAGGAAATAATGATGATAAAAAATAGGGTCATAGAAGAAAATAATATGGAAAGCATAAGCATGACAAAGATGACAGATACAAGAAAAATAGGTAAGAGAAAAAGAAATTTTTTTGTAAGGCAATGAAATATTACTACATTGTAGAAGCAAGTGATAGCTTAGATTATAGTGGTAAAGACAAGTCAAATGATGAAAAGGAAGAACATCTATTCCTAGGAATAGAAGGTGAAAGAGAATAGTGCTTTGTGTGTGGTCAAAGATATCATAGATCAAGATATTGCAATGGTTCCAGTGATAGTTCTAGAATAAGTTCTAGTGACAATTCCAGTAGCAGTGATGATGAAAAAGAGGAATCCATAAAACAAGAAAATAAAATCAGGATATTGGAAAGGAAAATCAAGAGGCTTGAAAATAAGGTTCATGAAAATGAAAAGGTCAAAATGATTCTTGATCAACACATTCAAGATTTGGAAAAAGAGCTTCAAGAAACAAAAGAGCTTGACATCACTATTTCTGAGAAATTGAAGAAGAAGAAAGAAAGGTGTAATCAGTTAGAAGAAGAATATCAAAAATTTTTGGGGACCTACATAAATGAGTTAGCACGATTTCAAAGGAATTCAAAAACTCTGGATAATTTTTTGGATTTACAATGAGATCCATTTATAAAGACAGGGCTTGGTTATGAATAAGGGAAATAAAAAATAAGCACACAAGGACCTATATTTGTATCAAGATGATTTTTTTTATAAATATATAAGGAAGAACTGGTTCTCAAAGAAAAATAAGTAGTAGAAATGGATACTTGCATTTCAGAGGCTATAGAGATGTGTGCCAATTTGCTACTTGAAACAAATGAAGAGAAAGTAGAGGAAGATTCCAAAGCACCAAAAGTCTCATATTTTAGGTTTGGTAAATCAAAAGGAAAGGAAATTATTGAATATGAAAGCAAGGAAACACCTAAGTATTATGAAAAAAGTTTTAAAGTTTGTTTGGATCTTGTTTTGAGATAGGTGAATCAAGTTCAAAAAGAAAATAAATTCTTGAAGAGGAAAGCAAGGAAGAAACAAATGAAAAGGATTTAGATACTACAATGAAGGTTCAAGAATGCAATGCACAAGTTGAAAATTATCATAAGGATAATGGTCAAGAAAGGATCCATGGATCAAAGAAGTTTCATTTTGCTAGAAGAAACTTCAAAGGAAGAAGGTATGGTTTTCATGGACATTGCTTCTTGTGCAACAGGATTGGTCATAGAGCTTCTCAATACAAAGAAAATGAGCAACATGGTTTTGGTTTTAGAGTTACACAATTCAAAGGTCATGGTAGTAATGGTCATGAAAATAGAGCTTCACAATATAGGGTTTAGGAAAGGAATGGATATGGAAATTATTTCAAGAAATATTTCAGGATATGGGAACCATCCAAAGGCTACAATATCAAATGTTTTAATTGCAATAACTTTGGACATATTACAAAATGGTGTAGGATTCAATTCCAAACAGGTGCATGGCAAGAAGGTCAAAAAGGTTCAAGACAAGAAGATAAAGTGATTCATCAAGAGAAGGATATCAAAAAAACATGGAAGGAAGTTGATAGAGGAAAGAAAAAATGTAAGATAGGAGTAAAAGTACTCCCACCCCAAAATTAATCACCTCAAGAAAGAAGGTGGTGAGGGGGCTAAGCTTAAGAGTCATATATTTTAGCCCCATAGGTGTCCCTTTTGTCATTTATGTCAAAGGGGAAGATATTTGAGTTAGGGTGAGCAGCCTCCAAAGAGAGTATTGAGTTAGGGTAGTAGCCTCCAAAGAGAGCATTAAGATAGAGGGAGCAACCTCCATAGAGAGTATTGATTCAGGGGGAGCAAATTTGATTCTCAGAGATGGTTTTTGTAGTGATTGTGGTTTTTGCATTAGAGGTGTTGCCATCAATGACAAAGGGGGAGATTATTGGAAATTTGAGTTATTTTATGTTGTCATTGATGTCACATGGATCATTGATGTTATATGGATCAGATTGAGTTTTGGTGGCCAAATGATATTTTGAAGAGAATGTATATGGTTTTTGTGAAAACCAAGGTAGGAAAAATAAAAGGTTTTATTTAAAACCATGGATGGCATATTTGAAATGGGTTTTTATTAAAACCCAGGTTGGCTTTTCATTTTGTCAAAAAAGGTGCCCCGATGAAGAAGATATGTAATTTTAAAAATTTAAGTTTAAATTTTAAATTATTTAAAATTTAAATTTAAAATTAAAATTAAATTTAATATTTTAATATCGCCGACATCCAAAAGAATGAAGGTTTTATTATAATCTACTGACATCTTTAGAAGCACTATAATGTGCATATATATGGTGGTTAAAAACTTTGCCTATTGAAATATGCCAAGGTTTAGAAAATTGAAGAGTTTTCGTGTGTGGAGGAAGCGAAAGGTAAACAAGTAAAATAAATTGTTTTCGAGGGTTAAAGGAAATTGAGGATGTTTGTACTTGACATCACTTTGGATAGCATAGCGTAGTCAGTAGGAGATAATATTGGCATAGAGGAGGTTTGTGTTTCGAATCCTGCAGGGGCAAAAGTTTTGGTGGAAAACATATTTTCATGTTAAAGAAAATCGAGCATAGTTGATAGGGCAAGGAGTTGGGATTTAGTCCCAACATGGGCTTGCATCCACGTGGTTAGCATATCACAGCATTAACAAGGAGGAATAGAGTTTGAATCCCGCAAGTGTGAAGGCACTTATCAATTTTGGAAAACATTTTCAAAGATTAAGGCCACTATTTCAAAATTAAAGGTATTTATGAGAAGCGCCTTGCATAGATGATATTGTGAATGTTTTGGGTGTATGAAAAATAACTTTTAGAATATAGGAAGTTATAATGTTTGTAAGCTTGCTATTAATTATTAGGAGGAATAAGGGTTGTGATCCACTTTTAGAAAAAGGAAAATTTATGGTGTTTTTCTTTTTAGAAATATATCATATTATATATCGTTGGAAAGATTATTTCGAAGGATATTTGATTAACTGGTTTAGAGGGAGAAATAAGGTGTATGTAAAGAGATATTTCTATTTTTGCAAAGGGTTTCAAAAGTGAAGGATGCTTTTTATTTTTCAAAGTTTGTTGAGTGTGGCAGATTTCCAAAGGGGTTTTCTTCACTTCATAAAAGGTATGGGCACATTCTCCTATTGATTGATTATGGTGGTTGATTTATGAAATATCATTGGAGTGAAAATGATTGTTTATGGTTCATTTTCAAAAGTGGTTGGTTGAATGCTTCAAAGTTTTATGATTTGAGAGTTGTTTCTAAACCTTTTTTTATAAGCATAGTTGTTGAAGCCCATTGGTTATGCAAAGAACTTGAGTTAGAAAAGAACATGAGTATCTTTGTTATGTAAGATTTGTGATTGAACATTGTTGGAAACATTTGAGTTTGTTGATACATACATGGACTAGGGTTTGTGAGAAAGAGTTGTCCCTTGTGGTGATTGGTTGAGTTGAGTTGATTGAGCCTAGTCAAGTGATTGTGTGAGGTGATTGGTCAAGTTCCATGAAATAAACTATTTCATAATTCTGATTTGAGTTGAGATTGAGCTTAGAACATATTGAGTCTCTAAAAATTCTCTTTATGCTTCTATAAGACTTGAGTTGAGTTGATATTGAGCTTAGAACATATTGAGTCTCTAACAATTCTATTTATGCTTCTATAAGATTTGAGTTGAGTTGAGATTGAGCTTAGAACATATTGCGTATCTAACAATTCTCTTTATGCTTCTATAATATTTGAGTTTAGTTGAGATTGACTTGAGTTGAGTTGAAACTGATGTGGGTTGGTATCATTGTGGATCATTGTTGTCATCCATTGTAGAGTACATTGTCATTCTTTATTGAGTTTATCATTGAGCCTTGCCTCTGTAAATTTGTGGATGAGTTTTGATTTCTACTTGAGCATGATTGGTTGAGCCTTTGAGAAGGCCTTTGGGATAGATTTTTGGAAATATTTGTGGCAATTTGTGTATGATTGATTAAGCCTTTGAGAAGGCCTTTGTGGAAAATTTTGGGATATATTTATGGACAGTTTTGGGATAGATTTATGGATAGTTTTGGGACATATTTGTGGATAGATTTATGGATAGATTTAGGAAAATTTTTGGGCAAGTTCTTGGTGAGCTTGTTGAAGTAGTGGATTTCCTACCTGAGCAAATCCATGTGTTGCCTAGCTGAGCAGATCAGTGGATTGCCTACCTGAGTAGATCGGTGTGTTGCCTAGCTAAGCAGATCAGTGGATTGCCTACCTAAGCAGATTAGTGTGTTGCCTAGCTGAGCAGATCAGTGGATTGCCTACCTAAGTATATCAATGTGTTGCCTAGCTGAGCAGATCAATAGATTACCTACCTAATTAGATTAGTGTGTTTCCTAGCTAAGCAGATCAGTGGATTGCCTACTTGAGCAGATTAGTGTATTGCCTAGCTTTGAGTAGATCAAAGTAATCATTGTATTGGATAAGGATATTTATTTCAATGTGAAATATTATAAGGATATTATCTTGTGGAGTACCCCACATTGGAGGAATCACGTTAAATATTGTGTCTCAATTGTGTTTGGTGACTTGTGCTCTTGCTTACGATTGTTATCTGAGTTATTAATGCACACTGCTATATTTGTTATTGCAATTAAGGACATTAATTAATATTGGTTTGGAAAGAAAGTAAAAAGTGGGTGCTATACTGTTCACCCTCCATATCAGTATAAGCTTACGCTCTTCAGTATTTAGTGGATAGAGATCCATCAGCTAGGGCAGTGAGGACATGTCTTATGAGTGGGGAGAAGATTATTAAGTGGAGAGAGATCCACAAGCTAGTGCAGTGGAGGTAGTTGTCTTCTATAGGATCACCAGCTAGAGTAGATAAGAAGGAGTTATCCTATGGATAGATATCCACAACCTTGATTTAGGGGATTGGTATCTCCTTTGGACTGAGGTCCATAAACATTGTAGGGAAATGATTCCCAAGAGAATTTATTTGAGAGAAATTTATAAGAAATATTTTTCTCTATGGAGTAGCCCACATTGGGTGAACCATGTAAAATCATGTCTCTCATGTGTGTGATGCTTTGTGTGATGTTTACTACTTTAATATTGTTGATGCTAGTATTTGGGTTAAAAAGTAAATTTTTTTATCTTATACTGTTCACCCCCCTCTCAATATTAGCACATGTTCTTGAGTTTTGTGGTTTAATTATTGTGTGTATTTTTTATGGTGAAAGAAAGTTTTAAGGCTGTTGTTCATTGATTAAAAGCATTGTCTTAGGAAATTAAAGGAGTTGTAAAGAAATATTTTTGTGCACATTTATTGAGGAAAGGTTTTCATGTGGATGGTTGAAAAAGTGTTATGCTAACTAACCATTGAAGTGGTATAAGATAGAATATTTTGAGACAGGTTTTGAGGGCTCATATTCATCAAAACAAGCTAAGAGGTATGGTGACATTATTATTTATTTAAGGTGTTTAGTTGATAAAATATTTCTAAATCTTAAGGTGGAGAAATAAGGATTGTATATGTGCATTTTTGGAATTATTTGATCTAGGGTTTGTGAAACAAGTTATGCTTCATTGTTTAAACTCCATTGATGTATGATATTGGAAACACATATGCCAGGGTTTAAGAATAAAAGTGTGCTTCATTGATAAAAGATTTTGGAAACATTTGTGTTAGGATTTGAGAACAAATTGTGTAGCATTGTTGAATTATTATGTGAAGCATTTGGGCATTGGTTTGAGTAACATTGAATGTGAGTGGGCAAGTATTAGAGACTAGTTTTGTGAAGCAATTTGTGCATTGGGCATTGTATATTATTATCTATATGTTATAGAAATAATTTTGGGTAGAATATGCCTGAATTGCCTAGTTGAAAAAAGCATTTTTGAAAAAGATACAAGCATTATTTTTAACACCATTTGTGTGCAAGATTTGGGATTGGTTGAGCATATTTTATGAGAATATTTGAGTATGTCTTATGAGAATATTTTGAGCATGTTTTATAAATTGTTTAAAGCATGAGTAATGAGTAGTCTTGAGTATAATTGAGAACAATTTTGTTAGCTATTTTGAGCATGAGTGATGAGTAGTCTTGAGTAGAATTGAGAATAAATTTATGATTTGTGAGAAGACTTGAAGCAGATTTTGGAAATATTTGTGAGAATACTTGAAGGAGGTTTGAGGTAGATTTGAGTAAGTCTTGTGAGAAGACTTGAATCAGGTTTAAGGTATATTTGAGCAAGTTTAAGAGTAATTTGAGTAAGCCTTATGAGAAGACTTGAAGTAGGTTTGAGGTAAATTTGAACAAATATTGTGAGAATACTTGAAGCAAGTTTAAGGTAGGTTTGAGCAAGTATTGTGAGAATACTTTAAGAATATTTGAAGACATATTTGTGCATGTAATGTGCTATATTTGGAATAGTTCTAATATCATATCTTTGAGAAGACTTAAAATAAGTTTTGGACAGATTTGTGAGCAAACCTGAGTAGGCCTCATGAGTAGGCTTGGAGTAGAGTCAAGGTAGAGGTGTGTATCAACTTTGGAGGTGACGAGAGCAAAGGATAGGAGTATCCTATGGATAGAGTTCTATGAATAGAGTTCTATGAATAGACCAACAAGGGGATAAAGTTCTCCTATGGATAGAGTTTCATGAACCAAAATAAAGGAGAGGAGTATCCTGTGGATAGAGTTCCACAAACTAGAACAAAGGAGAGAAATCTCCTATGGATATATTTCCATGAACTAGAGTAGAGAGGAGAGGTGTCTCCTATGGATAGATTTCCATGAACCAACACAAAGGGGATAAAGTTCTCCTATGGATAGAGATCCATAAATCAGAGTAGTGGGGAAAGAGTTATCTTGTGGATAGAGGTCCATGAACTTGAGCATTGGGGATTGAGATATCCTTTGGATAGAAGTCCATAAACATTGTAATAGGTAATTGGTTCCCAAGAAATCTATTGATAAAATTTGTAAGAAATATTTTCTTCTTGGATGTAACCTACATTGGGTGAACCATATTAAATCTATGTCTCTCATGTGTGTGATGATTTATGCATTGTTTTTTTACTACTATTGATATTGGAATTGATAAAATTTGATAAAATTGTTTGGGAAAGAAAATTAAAAGTTTATCTTATACTGTTCACCCCCTCTCAGTATAAGCTTGTATTATTCAATTGGTATCAGAGCGATTCCTTCAAAAAAAGTCTAATATATTGAAGGAAGATATTACAGGAACATAGATGGCATCTTAGAATATATCTTCAAAAAATAAGGCTCCATTGTTTGACAGGAACAATTATGCTTTCTGGAGTATGAGGATGAAGAATTATTTGATTGCACAAGGATATGAAACATGGCAATGTGTTGAGGATGGGTTCACACCTATAGCTATGCATACCATAGATAAGGATGGTATGCAATTACATATGAATAATGCCAAGGCTATGAATGGAATATTAAGTGGATTATGTGAATCAAAATTTATGAAAGTTATGTAATGCAAATCAGCAAAAGAGATATGGGACAAATTGAAGTAAACATATGAAGGAGATAGCAAGGTCAAGTTGGTAAAAATTCAAAATCACAAAAGGAAGTTTGAATATTTGAATATGGAAGATGAAGAAGATATTGCTAAATACTTCATTTTGATGAAGTTTTTAATACCATGTGTGTACTTGGATTCAAAATTAAAGACTCTAGTGTTGCTCAGAAAGTATTAATATCACTCCTTATGATGTATGATGCAAAGGTTTTAGCTATAGAAGAGATGAAGGATCTTGATAAGGTTAATATGGATGAGTTATATGGAATTATCATAGCTTATGAGATGAGGACAAAAAAGTATCAAAATTCCAAGAAAGAGGCAACATTCAAAGTTTCAAAGAAGATAAAAGATAAGAAACCAGAATCAAGTGATGAGTCAAGCAGTAATAAAGAATATAACTACACAAGAAGTAATAAAGACTCAAGAAAATACAAAGATATAAAGATAGTGAAATGTTTTAATTGTCGTAACTTTAGTCACTATGCATCTAATTATCCACATGCTAGAAGCAGTAGTAGTGAATAGAAACAAGATTATAAGAAAAATGAAGAAAGAAAATTTAGGCATGAAAAGAAAAATAGGTATGGTCAAGGTAAGCATGAAAATAAGTTCTTTCAAAGGCACAAGAAGAGTTTCTATGTTAAAATAGCAAGCAATGCTTCAAGTGATAGTGATGAAAGACTCTCAGATAGTGAAGAAGAAGAGATTCTATTTTTGGCAATAGAAGAGGAAAAAAACACTCCTATTGAAGACCAAGTAGAAGGTGCTCCTATAATTAAAGACCTTGAGAAAGATATAAAAAAATAAGAAGGCATAGTTGATATAGAAGAGGAACTTATTGTTGCTCCCAGAGAGTTGAAAAGAGTTAGAAAGAAGAATTCAATACTGAAGGCTCAAGTTCAAGAAGATGAGGAAATAAAAGAAAAGATTCTACAAGATCTCAAAAACTCAAAAGCTAAGACAAGGAGATTTAAAGAAGTCATGGTTGAAAATTTAGAGGTAAAAGAGTTAGAATGTGAAACATTAGAACATGAAGTGGTTTCTCTAAGGATGGAAGTGAAATATTCTAAGGATAAGTTGCACATATTTGGGAAAAGTTCAAAAACTTTGGATACCATTATCAAAGCACAAAGATCTTCATTTATCAAAATAGGACTTGGTTTTGAAGAAGGTCAAGAGGTACAAAAAGAGGAGTCAATCTCAAAATAAAATGAAGTTTTAGAGGAAGATATTGAAGAAGAACCTAAGACCTATGTTGATAATTTGAAGAGTGGAAGCTTCACTAAGAAATAAAACAATGCACAAACAAGAAACAAGGACCATCACAAAGAAGGCAAAGAAAGGACTAAGATACCAGATGTTTCAATACAAGATGCATATTTATTCCAAGGGTATTGTTTTTCATGTAATCATTTTGGTAACAAAGCTATGCATTACAAGGTTCATGGAAATAAAGAGTATGGCTTCACTATGAGAAACTTCAACTCATTTGAAGATGGATATTTCTTTCAAGGTTATTGCTACTCATGTAATCGCTTTGGTCATAAAGCTATACACTATAGAGTTCATGACAGAAATGATTATGGCTTCACCAAGAAAAACTTCAAGTCATTTGCACCTTCCAAGATCTACAACATCAAGTGTTACAATTGTAATAATCTTGGGAATAAGGCAAAGTGGTGTAGAACAGAGTTTCCAGAACTTCCAAAGACAAGCAAGAATAGGGACACTCAAAAGGATCAAAATGGTATGATTACAAAGGTGTTGAAAAAGAAGGTTGAAAAGGAAAAAGAGCATTGTATGTTGGGAGTAGATTTACTCCCACCCCAAAATTAATCACCTAAATAAGAGGATGTTGTGAGGGGGTTGACCTAAGAGTATTATTTTTTTATCCCAAAATGATTCCCTTTGCCATTGATGTCAAAAGGGGAGAGTGGTAGTAAGGGGGAGAGAAATCAGTAAGGGGGAGTAACTTCTAAGGGGGGAGGAAATTTGAAATCCAGTGGTTGTAAAAGAAAGTTTTTAGAAAGGGTTGCCATCAATGACAAAGGGGGAGATTATTGGAAATATTGAGTACATTGGTTGTCATTTATGTCAAAGGTGAAATAGTTGAGAAATACCTTCAAGGTTGAAATATCAAAGTGTAAGGCAATATCTTTAAAGGGTACATGAGACAATAATTATCAAGGAAAAAGCACTCTCCATGGTTGTGTGAGCAAGAAAAATGTAAGGTTATCCCTGATTACATTTGAAAGAAAAATAAAAGGTTTAATTAGTTCTCCATGGTTGCATTTTCAAGAAAAAGAAAAGGTTTAATTAGTTCTCCATGATTGAATTTGCAAGAAAAATAAAAGGTTATTTAATTCTCCATTGTGAAATCTACAAAGAAAAAGACAAGACGTTATTTTGTGAGAAAGAGGCCCAAAGGTGAAAAGTCTAATAATATTTAAATATTTTAATATTTAAAATAATATAACTAATTAAAAGGTTTAAAATTTTGGGCACTAAAAGGTTTTTAATTTAAAAATATAATTATATTCCAAGCATCGACATCAAAGTTCCAAAGGGAAAAAAAACATATATAAGAAGGTAAATTATTTGCATGGCCTAAGGTTGAGAGAGAGCACCATTTGATATTAATTTGATCATGTGAATCATGGAGGTAGAGAGAGGTAAAATATTTGTGAACGCGCCAATAGAGATTCATATTCAGGGAAAGCTTATGTGAGTAGGGAGAGAAGAAAAATCATAGCACAGACATTTCAAGGAGCAATGAACTAATAAGGAAATATCAGATGATCTTTTCCAAGTGGACAGCTAGCCCACCTACTTAACTACCTTGTGCTAGGATAGAGGCCAGTGAAAGGTGGAGATTTGAGTCACGGTGTTAGCACTTGAGGCAAGGATTTTTTTTTAATTAAGGTATGCATAGCACTTGATATAGGAAGGCATAAGGTTTTAATTTTGTATTGTTTGGTGTGCATATTTACTTATTTTATTAGTTAAAATATTTTATTCAAAATAGGTTTTTATAGGAACCCAAAACCTAATTATGTCAAATTTGATAAAGCTGGAAAACAACAACAAGAAGGAGAGAGACAAGAAAATGGAACGTAGTCCTGCAACACTAAAGGTGATACAGAGGATGCCCTTAAATAAAATACAAAAATAAACTAAGGGTAAAATAGAGGATGCCCTTTAAAAAAACACCACAACATGAAAATAAGCCCTAAGCTTCATCTTCTAATTTTGCATCGATGTCTTAGAGCTCGTCATTTGAATCATCCATATCATCATCCTTATCTTCATATTTATCATCCTCATAGGTAGAAGAAACCTTTACAACCTCCTTGATGTCATTATTAGAGACCTTGCCAACATCCTCAGAAAAGGACTTCTTGAAGAAGAGAAAGTTCAAAGCATTGTGGAGATTAGAGATTTGGGAAATGCAGTTGGATACAGATTTGATGATGAATTATTTTAGACAGTGAATAGGGGAATCCTTATCATCATCCTTAGATTTGATGATTAAGGATTTATTTTCTTGCACCATTTTCTGCAAGCACATAGAATATCTAATACATTTCAGCTCTAGGGATTCAAGGTTAATATTTTTCATCAAATTACAAAAAATCTCAACAACAACCCTCTTTTTAGCTGACATGGCAAGAGAGCTAGAGGATGAAGAAGTGGACTGGGAAATATTGGACTGAGTAATATTGGATTTGTCTTTAGGGGCAAAGGGAAGGATAACACCTTGAGTACAATGAATCATATAGTGATTATATAGGACATTAAAGAGGCCCTGATGAGAGGGCAACTCATTGTTGGTTTTCATACAAATTTTCTCCAAGGTGTAACTAATGGAATTGAAGAGAAATTGAGGAATGTTCACCTGGTTGACATCACAAAAATGGTTAAAAAAAGTAAATTGAAAACTACATAAAACCTTATCATGCACATCCATAGTAATGAAATCCATGATAGGTTTCATGACATTATTCCAAGGTGATGGAAGTTCTACCCATCACATGCCCATCTATGCCTTTTTACAAAGATCCTTGTCTTTAATTTCCTTGAGTTCAGCCTTCCAATTGTGTTTTTTGTGATGAATAGATATCCATTTCACCTACTATCATATAAGCTCTGTAAGAGTCTTGATGTCAAATTTGAAGGTTCTATCGTGGATCATCACCCTTCCATTATCTTAGGTACCTAGAAAAGCAATAGTAATTTCAAGATCATCACTAGTAAAACTTTTAAACAAGGGTAGAAAGCCCCTACCAGTGAAGATAACTTCAATAATGGAATCCATGAAAACTAAGGAGGGATCAACAAAACTCATGTTGGAAAAACAACAAAAACTCTGAGAATGGAATTGGAGAAGGAGATATTGGAGATGAAAGGGACAAGGAGTGCTATAAATGGAAGTAGTCATGGGTCCAATTTTGTAAGTAATGATATTTCCTTATTATTTGAGGTTTCGAGTATATCAAGGAAATGTGAGCCTGCATATTTTGAGATAACCGTGATAGACTATGCTTGAAACATCTTGGATATGGAGCATATTGCTTGATATAGGGAGACATAAGGTTGAAGTTCTTGAAATCAAAATACTATGTGCATTTCAAATTTTTGTGTGTGGCCTTATAAAGATAAAATATTTTTTTAGAAATATTGGAGGTATAAGGTGTATGAAAGTGGAATTAAATTTTTTGTATGAACTTAGGGTTTTGGTTGATAATATTGAAAATTACTCATGGCCTTTACAAGTAGGAGTTATAAGGTTTTTTGTGGTTTAATTATTGTACGTATTTTTTCACGGTGAAAGAAATTTTTAAGGATGTTGTTCATTGATTAAAAGCCTTGTCTTAGGAAATTAAAGGAGTTGTAAAGTAATATTTTTGTGCACATTTTTTGAGGAAATATTTTCATGTGGATGGTTGAAAAAGTGTTATGCTAATTAACTCTTGAATTGGCATAAGATAGATAAAATATTTTGAGACAGACTTTGAGGGCTTATCTTCATCAAAACAAACTAAGAGATATGGTGACATTATTACTTCTTTGAGGTGTCTAGTTCAACAAATATTTAGAAATATTAAGGTGGAGAAATAAGGATTTTATATGTGCATTGTTGGAATTATTTGAGCTAGGGTTTTTCAAACAAGTTAAGCTTCATTTTTTGAAATCCATTGATGGATGATATTGGAAACACATATGCTAGGGTTTGAGAAAAAAAGTGTGCTTCATTGCTAAAAGATATTGGAAACATTTGTGTTAGGATTTGAGAACAAATTGTGCAGCATTGTTGAATTATTGTGTGAAGCATTTGGGCATTGGTTTGAGTAACATTGAATGTGAGTGGGCAAGTGTTAGAGACCAGTTTTGTGAAGCAATTTGTGCATTGGGCTTGAGTGATATTGGAAAGAACATATTGTGAAATTATATTGCATATTATTCTCTATATGTTCTAGAAATAATTATGGGTAGAATATGTCTGAATTGCCTAGTTGACAAAAGCATTTCTGAAAAGATACTAGCATTATTTTGAACATCATTTGTGTGCAATATTTGGGATTGGTTGAGCATGTGCTATGAGAATATTTGAGTATGTGTTATGAGCATATTTTGAGGATGTGTTATGAACTATTTAGAGCATGAGTGATGAGTAGTCTTGAGAAGAATTGAGAACAATTTTGTGAGCTATTCTGAGTGTGAGTGATGAGCAGTCTTGAGAAGAATTGAGAATAGATTTGTGATTTATGAGAAGACTTGAAGCAGGTTTTGGATAGAATTGTGAGAAGACTTGAAGCAGGTTTGAGCCAGATTTTAGCAAGTCTTGTGAGAAGAATTGAAGCAGGTTTAAGGCAGAGTTGAGTAATTCTTATGAGAAGACTTAAAGCAGGTTTTAGATAAATTTGAGTAAGTCTTGTGAGAAGACTTGAAGCAGGTTTGAGGTAGATTTGAGAAAATATTCTGAGAAGACTTGAAGCATGTTTGAGGTAGATTTGATAAAGTCTTGCGAGAATAATTGAAGCAGATTTGAATATAGACTTGTGCATGTAATGTGTGCATATTTTAGACAATGTTGAGAGAAATTTTTTGAGAAGACTTGAAATAGATTTTGGATAGATTTGTGATTAGACCTAAGCAAGCCTTATGAGTAGACTTGGAACAGAGTCAAGGTATAGGTGTGTATCAACTTTGGAGGTGACCAAAGCAAAAGAGAGGAGTCTCGTGTGGATAGAGTTCCAAAAAATAGACCAGCAAGAGGATAATGTTCTCTTATGGATAGAGTTACATGAACCAGAAGCAAGAATAGGGGTATCTTATGGATAGAGTTCCACAAACTAGAACAAAGTAGAGGAGTCTCCTATGGATATAGTTCCATGAACCAGAGTAGAGAGGAGAGGTGTCTCCTATGGAGAGTTCCACAAACCAGAACAAAGGGGATAGAGTTCTCCTATGGATAGAGATCCACAAATTAGAGAAGTGGTACAGAGGTCTCTTGTGGATAGAGGTCCTTGAACCTGAGCATTGGGGATTGAGATATCCTTTGGACAGAGGTCCATAAACATTGTAATAGGGAATTGGTTTCCAAGAAATCTATTGAGAAATTTTATAAGAAATATTTTCTCCATGGATGTAACCCACATTGGGTGAACCATGTTAAATATATGTCTCTCATGTGTGTGATGATTTGTGTATTTATTTATTACTGCTATTGATATTTCAATTGATAACATTGGATAATATTATTTGGGAAATAAAAGGAAAATTTTATCTTATACTGTTCACCCCCCTCTCGATATAAGCTTGTGTTCTTCACATAAATTTCTAGGAATCACACCTACCTAGTTATTGCATCACTATAACTTATTCTAGGATTGGATTATTATATGAATCAAGGTCCTAAATAGGTTATAGATCCATATCCAAGAACCCCTTCCCAAAAATTATGCATAAATACAAGATATAACATCTCTTTAAATAATAATTTAAAGAGCTATTCTCATTCTAACATTTAAGTAGATCATTATTCCATTATAATTCTAACTCATGAAATATCTTTCT
Source organism: Wollemia nobilis (assembly GCA_028583015.1). NCBI lineage: Eukaryota > Viridiplantae > Streptophyta > Pinopsida > Araucariales > Araucariaceae > Wollemia > Wollemia nobilis. Next base: position 2,498,591 of record JAQPPZ010001274.1, on the reverse strand, counting down.
AGATTGAATTAAGCAAGATGAAGACATCTAACACAATGCTAGAAAAATACCATCTCTTCAAAATTGGAATAAACTCAACGATATCACATAATTCTTTCATTTATTTCTATAAAAAGAAAATATCTTTAAGGATATCAAAGCTATCCCATTCTAATTTTACTAAAAAAGGTCATAATCCTATTTTAAAATAGAAACTTTTAATTCTTTTGGTTTTTCAAAAAATAAATAATCAAGTTTTTACATAAAAAAAATTTCATTCACATAGTACCTTTTCATGCCCAAGTATTCTAGAGCAAGTCCATCCAAGTGGCCTTTGCAATATCTTATTTCCATGATCGACCTCATAAAATGGGTCACCCACGGGTTTCAATAACTTAGGGATTATGATATCTCTTTATGCCATGTAATTTTATATACTCTATGTAAAAATGCAACCATGCACAGATAAATTTCATACATTTCATAGGAGAATCCCATAATTCTCTCTATAATTAATTTTTTTTTCTATCCAAGCCTCAACAATTCATTATTAAGAAAATTTACAAAGCCTTCCATTTTTCTTTTAAAACAATTAGCCAAGCATCACAATTAAATAAAAGAATGCTTACTTCACCTACAACAATATAAAATATATTCCTTTCCTATTTACAAGTTTATGCATTTCTCCAATAATTAAAATCTCATTCACAACTATTAATTTTCTTTATAAACTCAAAAGGAAGCAAAAATCCTAAATATAACTTATTGATGTCCATTCACTAAGTTATACAATTAACCAACACTATTCAAATGAAGCTCTAATTTAAACATACTACTATTCCAAAATCAACCTTCAAATTTATAATTAAAGCCACATAAGAAAGCAAACCATAACAAAGCCCAAATCCAAAGGCTTTAAAAGGAAAAATCAATAAATAATCCTACTAGCAATGCCAGCCAATGCCACCATTGAATGTAGGACCACCTGTACTCCCAAAGCTACCATAGTTGACAAGGCAACCTAGACAAGTTTGAGAGTAATGCAGCCTTCAAAGGGCCACTAGAGCACATAGAATGAACTCAATAAGGCAAAAATAGACCTTCAATAACTACACAAAAAACACTCTGACAACAACCAAGGACAACAATAAGGCAGCAACAAAGAAACCCTTAAGATACCAATCCAAGACACATATATGTAGCAATAAAGACATCCTTAAAATAACAATATAAGGCGCACACATGAAACAATAGATATATCCTTAAAGTAATAATCTAAGGTGCATACATGCAATACAAAGCCATGAAATACCAACTAAAGACTTTGATCCTCAAAAAAAGAGAACATAGCAAATGAAAGCATAATAATATAGAAAATGTGCTAACTTAAAATAAATGAAGGATTACCCAATGAGAACAAGGATTCAACCCAACTATACCAATAACAAGGTAACAAAGCAATAGAGGCCAACAACCCAAAAATTAAACACAATGATTATGCAAACAACATAAGAATATATATATATATATATATATATAAACTTAAAAACAATGCAACAACACATAACTTCCAAGAGGCACCTTTACACTACATTTTGGAAATGGTTACCTTGATTCGATCTTATTCGTCCTCACTTGCGTAGCTTATAATTTCACCCTCTTCTTACAACACCTTTGCTAACCTCCAAATCCTCTAATATTATATTTCAAATAAGATTTCCCTCACTCATGCTAATGCTTCCAATATTCATGCATTACATTACTCCACAAGGAACATTTTTACTCAAGAGACGTTGATAAAAAAGACTTGCTATTTTTCATACATTCCAAGAACAACATTTTATATTAAATTATTATGCTCATTGTTAATTTAATCAATGATATATTGCTTTTTTAATAATTACTAAAGTAAATCTTAATCACTAGTATTCTTGTATCGCTCCAAATTTTTTGCATCCTTACCTTCAGGCTATAGGATCCGTGCCCGAAAGGAGGATGGGAAAAGGATGGCATGGTACCTCGGACTGAGAGGCCTTGCGAAGGTCCCGCCTCTCTGGGGAGGTGTATTATGGTGATTTTTTGATGGATGGTGGGTTCACCAGGAAACGTTTGAATGGCAGCTTCCATGCCTAGGTTGGGAATGTGTTTAATGTGTTCAGTTTTATCTTTAAACATTCGAGTCCTAGGTTTGGCCAAATGAATCTAAGTTGTTCTATTATGAAAATGCAGACTAAATGAAATACAAAAAACAGATTTTAAACAAAAAATAGAGAGAAAAAGCTAAATTACAGAGCCATACCTGATCCGGATGTCTGATGGAGGTTCTGATTCTTGAAGCAGACAGGATCGTCTGGAATTTGACGGGATCGTCTCCGACCTGCAGGATCGTCTGAGATCTGACGAATTCGTCAGAGACCTGCAAACAGAGAAATAGACACAAAATACAAAAAATGCAAGCAATGCTAATAGAGGATAATGATGTAAAATGACAATAAGGATGTTAAAAGATAATCCCGAATAGAAATGCAAGTAAGTTGCAACACTTTAATAGCTAATCATGACCTTATTATGCAATTAAACTACATGGGTGAACTCCAAGATGCAAAATAATAAAGAATAATAAATAAAATAACTAGATGCAGAATAAAATAGTATATGATAAGAGAAAATGCAAACTCTGGGCACTGATTGCCCCCAATGCAGACTGCAATCGAGATCATCTCGAATTGGTACGAAATCATCTCGAATTGAACAGGATCGTCCACGACGAACTGAGCTTGCTCCGGCTGAAAAATACTAAGGTTCCTGCAACAAAATTTGGATAGGACAAGTGCAGATGGTAATTCAAGATGTTTTAGTGCGTGTAAAGTCAAGTTACAGGAAATTTCAGCCAGGGGATGCCAAGGGGGAGTCCTAAGTTTAAATAGGCTTAGGAGGGAGGTTAGGAGGTTGGAGATCATCCCAATTTGGGAGATCTCCAACGGGGAGGGTCTCTAACGGTGCAGACACGCTTCTGCCCGGATTAGAGACGCCGTTGGAACAGAGGCTAATTGAGAAAAAATAGTTTTGGGACAAGATCGTCTGGACGTCCTAGTCCAGACGAAATCGTCCGATCTGAGGCGATATCGTCTGATCGGCGACGATATCGTCAAACGGTCAAAACAAACTCTAAAAATGGCATGGGAAAGGAGGAAACGGGTTAAACGACGGTTTGGGAGCGGTTTTGGGGGTTAAAATTTGAATTTGAATATTTACTAGAGTAATTGTAATTATTTAAGGTTTTACTACGCCAATTTTAGGGTGCTACATTTTGCCCCCTCTTTAGCGAATTTTTTGAAGAAAATGCGTTAAAGATGAGTTCTTCTCGATCTACGAGAAAGCAAAAATTATTCCCATTTTTAGGCGACGATTCTAGGTCGAATCGTACGACAGCTTACTATGGTGCCCCCTCCGTGTTTTTACCCAAATCGAACGTTTGAGGTAAAAACACGAAAAAGCAAAATTTTAAAAAGTTGTTAAGTGTTTTTGAATAAAATTAAGAAAAATAGGGTAAAACCCTAATTCATTGTTACTGTTCATTTTCCTAGTTTTTAGAGCTCTGGAGACAAGATGGTCGAGACAGCGCACAGATCGACAGAGGTCCGACGCGGGCTACGGGTAAGGGTCTAAACTAAATTTAGAATGCTTTAATTTAGAATTTCATGCTTTTTAGATTAGATTTGATTGATTTTTGAGCATCGCGGCCATTTTTGGGCCGTCGACGTCATCGAGACGAAATCGTCTCGATTTCGTCGAAATCGTCTCGATATCGCCGATTTCGTCCAGAGGCAAAATCGACGAAATGGGGACGATTTCATCAAAAAGGGGATGATTTCGACTGGCAAAATCGGAGACGAATTTGCTCAAATTTACATATCGTCCAATGTGGACATATCATCATTTATAAAATTGAACTTATTTTGACTTGCATTTTTAATTAATGATTTATTAATGATTTTTATTGTTGATTTTGTTTATGTTGTAGAGAGGATTACTAAAGAGCAGAGAATGGAAATACGATGGACTAAGGGATGACTTGGCCACCCTATCTCAGGCAGAGCGAGATCAGCTAGCTCAGGTCGGCTTGCAGCATGTGGCAGATGCCACAAGTTTCTACAGATATGGGGCTATTGACAGCCCTAGCAGAGAGGTGGTATCCGGGTTCTTCCTGTTTTCGGTTATCGACAGGGGAGATGACTCCCACACTGGAGGATGTATGGAGGATTTTGAGGATCCCCATACAAGGACGGTTGATCACTCCCATGGCCAATCAGGGCCACGCGATGATGCGACTATGTGGCGATCCGAGCTTCACCCTGGAGAAGGGCAGAGTGAATATCGAGTCACTGCGCTAGATGCCTGGGGCATCTAGACTCACATGGGTTTTGGTTGGGGTGGTAGGTGGACTTCTGCTATGCCACCAGAGCGGATGCAGGGTACCATGGGTACTGACAGATGTGGTCTGCGACATGAGAGACCACGGATATAGGTTTGCTTGGGGGAGCTTTGTACTCTATCGGTTGTATAGGATCCTTCATGGGGTCGTATACAAGGGCGGCCGATGTCTGGTTATGACATCACTACTACAGGTTTGGTGCTGGGAGCACATTGCGGTGCGAAGGCCGATAGGGCTCCCACTGATAGGGATTGATGGGGAGAGGCCCCGAGTTTTCTACTGGTGGCTCCAGAGAGGGGCACAACGGCGATAGATCTGCCAATGTCCCAAAGACTACTAGACGACCTTGTCTCCGACCAGATCACCTGGAGGCCTTGGAGAGATCATCCAGGGTGGGCCGAGGATGGACAGGAGCTGGCTCACATCAGAGAGTCTACTAGCTGAGGATGGAGAGGGGAGAGGTGGAGCTCCACCGGTATGACCGAGTTTTGAGGCAGTTCGGTCTACAGCAGGGGATCCCATCTCTGAGAGACTACGAGTTTTCTTGGACTATCGGGATAACACTATAGTTAGCGGGCTCCAGATATGCAACGATTCTAGAGTCAGGATGTAGATGATGCCCCCATTCAGCCAGTGGATGGGGATGACGCTGGGGTAGCCGATGGCTATGATGCCTGGTACATAGGCATCCACCCTCCTCGAATGACGAGGGCTCAGGGTCCGATTCACATAGTTGTGCATCGGATGGGGAGGCGGTGCCAGGCAGCCATTGAGGCAGCATAGGGTCACGGGAGAGAGCAGAGGAGACCACAGGCTCAGTAGAGGCCATGACAATGGGAGAGGAGGGAGGAGAGACCCCCTTCTCCATAGAGAGAGAGGCCACCATCGCCCGATAAGGGCAAGGGTGTTGACACAGGGGAGAGTAGTGAGATGGCTACTCTCCGAGCTGAGGTTGCCCGCCTGCGGGCTCAGGTGCAGACATTGCAGGATGAGGCTACATGGCTTAGAGCTCAGGGCGGAGGAGTGAGCACTCAGGATTTAGCATGCGCTATTGCCTAGGTTACATTCTACCGTGGTCTATATTACTAGGGGTGCCAGAGAGCAGAGGGTGCCATTACCACTCATATTGCCGACCCGATCAGATTGGGTCATCTAGGACTTCATCTCGATCGACATCTAGGACTCATGGCACAACATGAACTATGATGGGACCACCTCCTCCACCTCAGGGCGGGGGAGGAGATGAGGCCGAGAGCTCGAGGGGTTCTCGAGACAACTGCACTACACAGATGATATATGATTGAGAGGATTGAGTATGCCAAGATGTAGATTGTGGCATACCAATCTAGTTTTGATATGATGTACATATATTTGATATATATATAGATGAGATATTTTTTGATCATATGACTTGTCTTATGCGTTTGTATGATGCTTTTAATGTTTGAAGTGTGATTGATTTGATGATTCATGTAATTATGTCATTGGAAAATATTATAGTTTAAATGTCATGCTTTAAAAATTTAAATGAAATAATCTGATGTAACAAATTGGTTGTTGTGATGATAATTTGATAAAAAATAAAAGGGACTTTTAACAATAATTTCAAAGGACATTGTCGTCTGTTATAGACCATTTCATGGAGTCGCCGCTCACTCGGTCGTCAAGCTAATCCCAAGATAGAAATATTGCTAAAAGTAAAAGGGTGCTTAAGAGACTGCCTTAAGACTTTGGTGTGATGATGCAAATGATGATGATGATGATTTTGTTTTCAGACTTTTCATGAAAATATTATGCATGAAATATTTTAAAATGACTTTTGCTAGGCATAAATTCCTAAGTGTGATAAAATTTTTGGATAATTCCTTAGGAATTATACCATCATTGCAAATTTGCATATTGACATAATGACATGAAATAGAATAGGTGTTTGTTTGTTTTAAAGCATAATTGTATAACATAATGATTTAAGTCATATGGTTTTTATGATTTTTAAATGAATGGGGAATAAAATTGGTACAATGGTTTGCGCTAGGCATAGAATATTTAGGTATAGACTTATACCATCATCGCGAAATCCAAAGAAGAAAATAGATTGTTTTATTGCATGGTTGATTTTTAATTTTTGAAAATAGTCAAAAAATATGAAGATGAGGACTTGCGCTAGTCATAAAATTCCAATTTTAGTTTTGGAACTATACCATCGTCGCGAAAGTCAAAAGTTATATATATATGTAACTTGATTGTATGGTTTGAAAGATGATTTTGATTTTTGATAATGCATATAGTTGTCTTTATACTAAACAACTGTTCTTCAAAGAAGAAAATGAATTTATTCCAAACGATTTGCAAAAATATTTCAAAGTATCTTAAAGACAAAAGTTAGATTTATAAGGAATCCCATGTGCATATGTGAGTTCATTTCCAATCTTGATTTATCATAATGATACACAAAATCTCTCAAATACAAATGTGTGTGCAATTGCTATGTTCGTTTACCAGTTTGAGCAAGATAATTTGATACAAGTGATTTGAATGAACCAAATAAGTGTTCATTAACCATGATTTAGATGCATATAACCATACCAGACTACTATGTAAGTCGGATTATCAAGAGCTAGCTAATCCATAAGCAGACATAGGTCTATACAAAAGAAGGTCGCTAATGTGATAGACATATCGCCACGCTAGGAGTTACCCAAGGCCAAGCAGGTTGGGCACAAACCACCTGTTATGGGGCTTACCTCACAGTTTTTGAATAATTGAGAATTCCAGGGATTCAAGCTCATCAACCCTTCTTTTCTTTTCAAAGGGTAGGGAGAGGGATTTTATTGCTTTTGCTTTTGCTTTCTTTTGCTTTTCTTTTGCTTTTCTTTTGTATTTTTGCTTGATTTTTGAGATAATGCTTGAAACATTGCTGTAATGATATAAAATAACATTTTTCTTTTTCTCTTTTTCTTGAACTTTGCTTTTCTTCCTATGCTAGGGATACTTGCTCGGATTAGCCGTAGAGCAAGGGATTTTTATTCTGGGTAGGGGTGAGCTTGTCCTTTTGCCAATTCTCAAAGATTCTAGACCATGTGCATGATAGGATAGCAGGGGAAACTTTTCGCTCAAGAAACCACTTCTACTATGTAGCATAGCATGGACATTACAAATATAATCATTTTATTGTGAAAGGATGTGCTTGGTTTAAGTAAATAACAAGATCAATTCTCTCGTGCTCAAACTTTATTTAATTGAATTTTGTGGACTTTGATATAAGAGAGATTAGTAATCATGCCGTATAAAAATCAAGATATTTATTTTGTGTTTGTGAAAGTGAGGGATTCCAAATAAATGCTAATTTATCCAAAATAATTTGAAATATATAACCGCAACATTTGTAAGAAGAAATATATACAAATACTTTTTTGAGAAGTTTGAGAATGTTGACTCTCTCTTTCTTCTTTATTTTGTTTTGGTTTCGAAAGAGTCAAGAATATTGTTGTTTTTATTTTTATTATTTTTGTTTGTTTTTGTTTTTGTGTAAACAGTTTGATATATTTTTAAAATAAGACAACATGCAAAATATGTACAAATGATGAAATGACTAAATTTTATGCGTAATATCGCCTAAGATGCATAATATTCATAGGTTCTTTTAAATATTTACCATCTAAGGTAGCTAATTTGTATGCTCCCGATTCAAATTTAGCAGTGATAATGTATGGTCCAAGCCAGTTGGGCTCAAATTTACCTTTAAGGTCTTTAGTTGCATTAGTATTTTTTTTATTTTCTTTTAAAACAAGGTCGCCGATCTCAAAGGATCGATGACGAACTTTTTTAGCATATGATCTTTTAAGCTTGTTTTGGTAGGCACGGAGATGCTCCAAAGCATTGATGCACTTTTCATCTAGGAGTTCCAACTGACTGAGTATACCATCTCGATATTCATCTCCTACTTCGGTATCTTGAAGTAGTAGAGCCAAAGAAGGAACTTCTAATTCAAAGGGAAAAATGGCTTCAGCACCATAAACCAAAACAAAAGGTGAAGTTCCAGTGGGGGTTCGAACACTAGTTCGATAGGCCCACAAGGTCGGATATAATTGAATGTGCCAGTCGTGGCTGGATTTATTGACCAATCTTTTGAGAATTTTGATTAAAGTTTTGTTAGATGCTTTTGCTTGACCATTACCCCGAGGATAATAGGGAGTGGACCAACGATGTTGAATCTTATATTTTTGGCATAATTTCTTGACATCTTTATTTTTGAAACAAGTTCCATTATCTGAGATGAGATTTGCAGGAATTCCGAACCTACAAATGATTTGATTAAAAATAAATTTAGAGACTTGTGTGCCAGTGCAGGAAGCTAAAGGCATAGCTTCAACCCACTTCGTGAAATACTCGATGGCGGTTATGATGAATTTGTGTCCATCAGATGACACAGGATTAATTTTGCCAATAATGTCTAAGCCCCATTTTGAAAAGGGCCAAGGAGATGAAATAGCCTCAGTTCTTGTGCAGGGCATGGACAAGGTCAGCATGTTTCTGGCACTTGTCGCAATGGCGCACATACTCATGTGCATCATTCTCCATGGTAGGCCAAAAGTATCCTATCCTAAGGAGCTTTTTAGCAATGACACTACCACCGAAGTGTCCTCCACAAGATCCATCGTGGGCTTCACTCAAGGCTGATTTGGATTCTTCTAAATTCAAACATCTTAATAGGATACCTTCAAAAGATCTCCTATATAAAGTATTGCCAATTATTACAAATCGACTTGCTCGTCTACGTAATAACCGACGCTGGTTTCTATTAGAATTGGCAGGGAAAGTCCCATTTTGAAGAAAATCAAATATATCTGTATACCAAGGTTCAGGAGTAGTTTCATTGATTAGAAACACATCCAAAGGTTCTAAGCATGACTTATTTGAAGTGGGTTCCTGGAGTCGACGAATAATGATAGTGGCATATTCGTCATCTAACTCCAAGGGCAGAGAGATGCAACTACGGCCATATCGTCAGCCGCACGGTTGCAAGTTCGAGGAATAGCTTCCAAGGTAACTTGATCAAATAGAGACATTAATTGTAAAACATAGGCTTTATATGGGCACAGTTTATCATCTCTGGTCTGATAAACTTCATTAATTTGGTTTATGACAAGTTGAGAATCACCAAAAACTAACAGATGTTTAATTTTTAGCGCTAAGGCAGCTCGTAATCCAAGGATTAGAGCTTCATATTCAGCAGTATTATTGGTGCAAGCAAATGTTAATTTGAAGGACAGAGGAATAAGATGTTTTTGTGGGGATATTAAAATAATACCCGCACCAGCCCCACTCATGCATCGGGCTCCATCAAAGTATAAGGACCATTGTTCAATATGGTTAGCCTCTAATTGAAGGCATTCATCAGGAAACTCAATGATGAGGGGATGGGTAGACTCTAAGGGTGCAAGAAGCTAATTGATCTCGCTATGATTTGACCCTTAACAGACTTCTGTCCTATGAACGTGAGGTCAAACTCGCTTAGAGCAAGAACCCACTTGGCTGTACGACCCGATAAATAAGGTCGACTCATGAGATACCTCAAGGGATCATATTTAGCAATGACATAGGTTTTCTGACTGAGCATATAATGGCATAATTTTTGCGTAGAAAATACGACTGCTAGACATAGTTTTTCTAATGTTGTGTAGCGGGTTTCATAACTGATGAAGGTTCGGCTAATATAATAATTAGCACGTTCTCTCTTCTCATCATCAAGCTGAGCTAACATAGCTCCTAAGGCAGAATCTAAAGCTGAAATATACAGGAGAAATGGGCGATCAGGTCTAGGTGGTGAAAGCACAGGTGGGTTAAGGAGGTATTGTTTGAGAAGTTCAAAAGCTTCTTTACATTCGTCATCCCAATTAAAAGGGACATCCTTCTTAAGGAGCTTAAGAAAGGGACCGGTTTTGTCCGCCAACTTATCGATGAAGCGATGGATAGCTTGAAGCTTACCTTGTAAACTTCGTAACTCAGATATATTGGTAGGTGCGGGCATATCAGTGATAGCCACAATCTTGAGAGGGTCAATTTTGATGCCACGTAAAGAAACTATAACCCCTAATAGTTTACCGGACTTAACTCCAAATATGCATTTGGCTGGATTTAATCGAATAAGATATTCTCTTAATCGATTAAAAACTTTTCTCAAATCATCTAAATGATTATCTTCATTAATAGAGCGAGCTATAATATCATCTACATAATCATGTAGGATATCATGCATCATATCATGAAAAATATAAGTCATAGCTCATTGATAGGTTGCACCTGCGTTCTTTAAGCCGAATGGCATCACTTTCCAACAAAAGGTACCCCAAGGGGTAATAAAGGCTATTTTAGCCTGATCTTCAGGAGCTATCCTGATCTGATTATAACCGGAGAATCCATCCATTAGGGACATCATCCCACTCCCAACAGTAAAGTCAATGATTTGATCCATGTTTGGAAGAGGAAAATCATCTTTAGGGCATGCAACGTTAATATCTCTAAAATCTGTGCAAACCCTAACTTTGGTAGCTTCTTTCTTGGTGACTAGAACTACATTTGAGATCCATTCAGCATAATCAATAGCTTGTATAAAAACAACATTCAGGAGTTTTTCTAACTCCCCTTTGACTAGTAAGGCCACTTTGGGATGCATTTTTCTAAGTTTTTGTTTAACAGGTTTAGCATCCGGATGGACTACTAGATGATGCATGACTACGAAAGGGTCCAGACCTGGCATATCTTCATATGTCCAAGCGAAGACATCTTCATATTCTTTAAGGAATGCAATGTATTGCTCTTGTTTTTCTTGACTTAATTCTCGACCCAATATTGATTATGTGAGGATTATCCTCAGTTCCAATGTTAACTTTAATGACGTTTTCTACTTCCATGTGTAGATCTCTTTCAAAATTAGGTGGGGCGGGTGAGACGCCCAATTCTTGTAATTCTTTTAAGGTTAAGTTGGATAATTCATCTTGAGGATTAGTGGCCTCAAGCTGGGCTATAGTTGGTATAGAACCATCAAAATAAAATCCATTGTGTAACATCTCTTCAACGGAGACATCATGGAAGATATCTCCTTCCAACTCCTCATCGGAGTCAGCAATCAATTCAGGGTAAGCTATGGATAGCATGTTACATGTAAATGGCTGATTTTTTAGAGGCAAATCATCACGCCCATCCAAATAATCTTGATAACATATGAGTTGATCATCATCTTCAAAAGGAAAGGGTTGACCCTTACTAGGAAATAGGCCCACACCACAACGGGCGTGCCACGGTTCTACCTCGAAAGGTTCTTTCATACCATTTTGGAAAGGTCCCAAGCCTTTCCCTTTATATCCCATTTTAAGCATTATAGGTTTAGCTTTAATATACTCATTAGTAAAATAACACCGAGCATATCCATCATGATGAGTTTTGATATTTCGGGGTATTCTTCCCCAGTCATATCCTTTATAAATGAAGGCACAACTCCCGACTTGGTAAGTACTTCCCATAGGTTGTGGGAGGCCCAAAGTACGAGGAGATGGCGGCAAGTTATTTAAAAGAATTGAATCTTGCATAAAAGCATTTGTTTTTTTCTGATATTAAGATTGTGGATAAATCTGGTAAAAGTTCATCGTAAAGAGCATAAGATGTAGAAGGATCATTCCCTATATCTTTAGATGTGGAAGGTATGATAGATGTTGATAATGTGGAAGTGTTAATGAATGGGTCTATAGGTTTTGAAATTATAGGGATAGAACATGAAGGATTGGTTGTGGATTGAAGATCTTTTTGAGGTTCTAGAGTGGTTTGTTTAGAAGATTGTTGATCTATATATGAGGGTGAAATTAATGGAGGAGAAATAGGTGAAGCTATGGGTGTGTGTTTCACAGTTTTAGATGAAAAATAAGAATTAGGATGTGTGGATGACAGAGCAGGGCAAAATTGAACTCCAACAGGTTCTCGCCAAAGCACACATATCAAAGGGTCTAGGATCACCATGGATAGTGACCAACTGATTTTTAAATTCGAATTTAACACATTGGTGTAAAGTGGATGGGACAGCCCGCATTGCATTGATCCAAGGATGACCCAAGAGTATATTGTACGATGCGGGGCAATGTACAATAAACACGGTCGTATCTAAGGTTCTAGGACCAACTTGCAATGGGATGGTAATAACTCCACACGTTTCTTGTGTTTCGTCATTGAAAGCTTTGATAATCATGTCATTTTTCTTCATTTCATCACTTCTAAAGCCAAACCGTTGGTAGAAGTCAAAAGTGCAAATGTTTAGAGATGAACCATTATCAATCAGGACTCTTTTAACAGCTACATCTCCAATTAGAGCAGTAATATATAAGGGATTATCCTTATGTAAACTGTGTTGTGGGATATCTTTATCCCGAAAGTCAATACAATCGACTTCTCTAGTGATGATAGTATTGGCCATGGCTTCAGGTTGAATATTTTGAGGTACCATCATTTGGCTTAATGTAAGCATTAACTCATCCCTATGGGTAGGAGAAGATCTTAATAAATCCAAAAGGGAAATTCTGGTTGTAGTATTGGATAATTGCTCATTAATATTGTAAGGGGGTTTAGGTTGAACATTAGGAGCATGATTCCCTTTATTGGGATTTTTCAAAACAAATGGAGTTGATCCATCATTCTGGTTTGGTTCTTGTTGAGAATTTTGAGCTTGTTGTCGGGTAACGACTCCAATGGTACCTACAATGTTATATTGAAGATGTTGAACTGGTCTCGGTTGAGCGTTTATGGCTTGTTCATTAGGGAGGAATTGATTAGAAGAGGGTCGAGTAGTAACTCTTCTAGGAAATGGTTCTTCTGGAACCATAGCATCTGTGATAGGTTGAATAGGATCTGATTCATTTTCAGAACTATTCGATTGGTTTGAAGTGATGTCTATGTCACTTTCAGTATCTGATTCTATATCACTAGGATCTGGAGTTTGAAAATTATGTAGGGGCCTGGTCGTGACCATGGATAAAGTTGTGTCAAATGTTTGAGGATCCTGAATAGGTAATTGTCCGCTAATAGTCCCTACATATCGGGTAGGAGGAGGAACATTATGATGCTCAATTTGATTGGCCACCTCTTTACCATGTCTTGGTAAAGGATGTTGAAATATGTCTAATGATTGATTAGCATTTTGATTTTGATTTTGGGGAATGTTCTTTTGAGCATTATTAGGAGCATTTTGTTTAGGTTGGAAGGCTTGCACCTCCATTTCATTATTATCAATCAGATCTTGTATTTTATGCTTTAACCTTTTACAAGCGTTGGTAGAGTGTCCAGGTCCTCTATGGAAATCACAAGTGTAAGTCAATCTCGTATCCGGGTATGGTTGGATCAGGTTCCTGGATATTAGGTAATTGAATCAAACCTCTTTCGAGTAATTGAGGTAAAATAGTTGATAATGGTTGATTCAATCTAGTAAATTCTCGAGGAGGTTTATCAGGAGGTTTCAATATAAATTTTTTTGTTGTCTTCGTTGCATTGATATTAGCAACATTTTCATTGTCAGTGACTCCGTCACCTACGACTTGTTTGTTTTTATATTGATTTCTGGATGTTTTCTCATCATCCTTCTTCCTAAGTTGGCCTCTCCTAATGAGGGCATCTTCTACTCTTCGAGCTAAATCTATAGCCTGATCGAAGGTAGTTAAAGTAGCAGTTGATAACTCATAAGATATTTGTTCTTGCAAATTATTAATAAAAATGTCCAACATTTCCCTATAAGGTAGCACAAAGTGCAGTTTTCCTATCAATCGCCTCCATCTAGCTAAGAAATCAGCAAAACATTCATCTTTGTCTTGTTTTAAGTTGTATAAATCTTTAATGGTGACATGCCTCTCGATGTAGGCACTAAATTGATGGACAAAAGATTCAGCTGTTTCTTCAAAATTTCTCAAAGAATGAGTGGGCAATTGATAGTACCACTCTAATGCCATTCCACCTAAACTTTTCGGGAACATTTTTAGTAATAGCAAGTCATCATGTGATATATCATGACATGCTATCCTAAACATGCGAAGATGCTCTATGGGATCTTCTGTTCCTTTATATATAGGCAGGATGGGCATGGGAAAATGCTTAGGGTACGGTTGTGCTACAACTATGGGATCCAAAGGTTGACTACATATCTCTCGATAATTGTACGAGGGATGGTAGGGATCTATCTGGTCCATGCGCGAAGCTAACTCGCTTCACCATGGCTTCCAGATTACTAGTTTGCCCACCATATTGGTTCGGTAGGGCATTAATATGGGATTTGTGAGCATATGATGGAGGGACATGAATATTAGATGCTATATTGCTATTGTGTAAATTGTTGGTAGGAAAGGTGTTATGAAGAAATTTTGAAGTTGTATTATGTTGTATCCCAGATTGTTGAAAATTGGTGTTTGGCTTCATTTTAGATTTTTGTTTACTTGAAGCATATTGATCAATAGTTTGGCGAAGTAAAGCAGTGAAGGAAGTTTTCTTTTGTGTGGGAATGATTTTAGGCTCAATAACAGGTTCCTTAGGAGGTTGGGTAACCTGTTGTTTTGGCATGTTTTGAATCATAGTGACCATATCTCTATTGGATGGTCCAGCCTTATCACTTTCTTGATCAATAAAAGACAAGGGATTAGTGTGCACATCAAACATATGTTCCATGGCTGCTTGAGTGTCACTAATTTGCCCTTTATCAATACGAACTGCCATATTAAGAGCACCAATGTTATTATTGAAAAATTTCTAGAAATGATCTAAGTTATCAAAAGCAATAGTTCCATCTAGAGCTACTCTAGGGGATGAGGATCCATCCTCTTTAACATTTTCTTCTTGTTCATCTACAACAAGCTCATCGTCTTGCTGGTCTAGAGTTTCTTCTTCCGAGATTGGATCCTCAGGAAGGACATTTGGGTTTCTTGTTTTGTCTCCTAACCAATCTTCTTCTTCTCCTTCAGTTTGTTTACCATTCCTAAGTTTAGGCATTGTGCTTAACTTAGATTTCAGCAAATATATATATATATATATATATATATATATATATATATATATATATGCAATAAGCTTAAGAGGTATATATTAATTATATACCTACTACAATATTTAAAATGAAATGTTTTGGTTTTTGTTATGTTTTTTAGTTTTTCTTGTTTTTTTTTTGTTAACAATATTATAAAGATAACAAACAACACAATAAATGCAAGAAATAATAATAATGAAAGCAATGATCTAGTTTTCTATAAATAATTTATAAATATCATTAATGGGCTCAAGTTCTTCAGGAGTCATGAAGTGTTCTTCTTCAAATTGAAAATTTTCTTTCAAGAATTTAATGAAAAGGGCTATAGAAATACCATGTATTTCAGATTCTGGTTGATAATAATAATTCTCATGACAATATTCACGATATAACATAGCTCTAGGAATTCTATTCCATCTTTTTCTAATCATAAGATCGACTTCTTGGGATTCTATATGAACTAGAAATTGGCGTATACTAGCTGCGTTCTTGAGGTATTCCTCGAAGGTGAACAATTTTGAAGACACAAGAGCTCTCCTATAAGCTAACCATCTATGGCAGGCTCTCTGAAGTTCATGATAAAAGATGAGTTGATGAGGATCCAGGATTCTATCTAGGACAAGCCTTTTGATTTGTTTAAGTTTTGTTGACCTAGATGAAATGACACCTAGTCTTCTATCAAGTTCGTCCCACAAAAGTTGATTTCTATCTTTTTCAGGCACACTAAGCACATAATTGATTTCTATGGCTGCTAATTGGTTTTCAACATTTATAGTAACTGCTAATATTTTCTTAGGAGCTACCATCTAAACATGATATGCAACTTATTAGTTTTAAATGATTTTAAATGCATCTATGTTTTTTTTTTTTTTTTTTCAAAAGGTTTTAAATGCATTCACGTCGGGTTCACCAAAATGTATCGCTCCAAATTTTTTGCATCCTTACCTTCAGGCTATAGGATCCATGCCCGGAAGGAGGATGGGAAAAGGATGGCATGGTACCTCGGACTGAGAGGCCTTGCGAAGGTCCCGCCTCTCGGGGGAGGTGTATTATGGTGATTTTTTGATGGATGGTGGGTTCACCAGGAAACGTTTGAATGGCGTTTCCATGCCTAGGTTGGGAATGTGTTTAATGTGTTCAGTTTTATCTTTAAACATTCGAGTCCTAGGTTTGGCCAAATGAATCTAAGTTGTTCTATTATGAAAATGCAGACTAAATGAAATACAACAAACAGATTTTAAATAGAAAATAGAGAGAAAAAGCTAAATTACAGAGCCATACCTGATCCGGATGTCTGATGGAGGTTCTGATTCTTGAAGCATACAGGATCGTCTGGAATTTGACGGGATCGTCTCTGACCTGCAGGATCGTCTGAGATCTGACGAATTCGTCAGACGAATTCGTCAGAGACCTGCAAACAGAGAAATAGACACAAAATACAAAAAATGCAACAATGCTAATAGAGGATAATGATGTAAAATGACAATAAGGATGTTAACAGATAATCCCGAATAGAAATGCAAGTAAGTTGCAACACTTTAATAGCTAATCATGACCTTATTATGCAATTAAACTACATGGGTGAACTCCAAGATGCAAAATAATAAAGAATAATCATAAGATTAACTAAATACAGAATAATGCAATAGAAAATAATGAGGAAATGCAAACTCTGGGCACTGATTGCCCCCAATGCAGACTGCAATCGAGATCGTCTCGAATTGGTGCGAAATCATCTCGAATTGAACAGGATCGTCCACGACGAACTGAGCTTGCTTCCGCTGAAAAATACTAAGGTTCCCGCAACAAAATTTGGACATATGGACAAGTGCAGATAGTAATTCAAGATGGTCTAATGCACGTAGAAGTCAAGTTACAGGAAATTTCAGCCAGGGGGATGCTAAGGGGGAGTCCTAAGTTTAAATAGGCTTAGGAGGGAGGTTAGGAGGTTGGAGATCATCCCAATTTGGGAGATCTCCAATGGGGAGGGTCTCTAACGGCGCAGACACGCTTCTCCCGGATTAGAGACGCCGTTGGAACAGAGGCTAATTGAGAAAAATTAGTTTTGGGACAAGATCGTCCGGACGTCCTAGTCCAAACGAAATCGTCCGATCTGAGGCGATATCGTCTGATCGGCGACGATATCGTCAAACGGTCAAAACAAACTCTAAAAATGGCATGGGAAAGGAGGAAACGGGTTAAACGACGGTTTGGGAGCGGTTTTGGGGGTTAAAATTTGAATTTGAATATTTACTAGAGTAATTGTAATTATTTAAGGTTTTACTGCGCCAATTTTAGGGTGCTACAATTCTTTTTGCTAATTTTCTTTGGATTAAAAGTTTAATCAATTTCTTCTTATTAATACCTTTTTTCAAAATCTACTAACATTAGAAAAATAATAATTATCCACCAAATTGGATACTATCAAGTGCTAATATCAACCATTAGCATTGATACCAAATAGCAAACAAATACACTTTCTAGGCTAGATAAGACCAACAAGAATGAAATCAAGCATTTCAATACTAGATCCATTTTTTTATTGAGTAGGTTGTTCTTTTAAGATAACCAATGTTATCACCTACCTACTAAGGAGGACTCCCTTGCAATAGCAACTTCTTCACTGAATGGGTGTTCAAACAACATACATGCAAATGCATCTATATCAAGGACATTATCTTACCCTCGAGCTATCGATGAACAAGTCATCACCATCATTTTCCATATTTTCTCTCAACTTCAATGGTTATCCCATTTCAATCCATCTATGAGAGTAACTGGTCCTACATAAAAAGGGTCCATTAGTAGTACCATATTCTCTATATATTTTAAACAAATTAAAATGAAATACCAACCATTTTTTATGACATAGAAATAAGAACATGCATTAGATATCCACACATTGATACATGATTTCGTATCAAGATCAAGTTCTACCAAGGAGGGTTGTTACACATGTACATAAAGGTAGGGAAATATGCATGAAAGTATTCATATCAAAGAAAGATAATAAGTTATTATCTTTCATGGCAAGCTGAAAATACATTTTGGTGAACCAATATGGAATACATACATTTCCTTGAAAGAAAAAACTAATTCAAACCTAAATAAGAATATTAAACTTTTTTATCTAGTTAGATCATCTTAATAAATATTAATAATTGGATTTTCTAACTAGTGTGATATTATCAATTCTAAGTCATTTATCTAGGTGTGATCGATCCTCATACCATTCCTAGTTTAGTACCTCAAGTTTGCCCTTACATACAACTATGTATATCGAGGGAACTGAGTCACTTCCAATACCAATGGGCATATTATAAGGGTAGGTATATTGGGTAAGTTCAAGTGTATCAAGATATTCTTCTAAGGAATATCATCCAGTTGATTGATTTTCATAACATTTGATATCTATCTTAATCAAGACAATAAAATTAGTATATTTTTCCATATCCAAAACATATAAACCAATGGTGGAACATAGATACAATACTGGTAGCAAGGGCCTAGCATAAACATATTATGTCCTTTTCCATATGTTCAAGAAGAAGAGGATGAAAATCCATGTATAAATCATGTAGGACCAAAATGGCCACATAGTAAAATTTTGCAAATTTTTCCTAAGGGATAAAGTCCTCATTCTGCATACCTTGCAGTATATTTTGGAGTAGATCTGCAATAGAAGGTGTGAGCCCGCTCGAAAATTAGTAAATTTTCATTCTTGAAGTGATTCTGAGAGACTTGTTTTCATCTTCGGACTAGCGACACATATCGAATCTAAAAAAGTTTTTGAGAAGAGATGACATCAGCAATAAATAGTATGAATTGGCATATTTACAAACTACTAAGTGTTGGAACACCCGATTTTGAGAGGCTTCTTATGTTTTCATCTTCGAACTAAGGACGTGTCATGAATCCGTAAACATTTTTTAGAAGAGATGATGTCAGCAATAAAAATTCTGGATTGACAACTCAGATAATGCATGGAGTATTCTCACCTGGAATAGTGACAAGGTGGGCTGTTTAAACAATGTAGATGCAGATTTGTGACAATAAGTGATTATAACTAACTCCTTTTTGGAATGATGACAAGAGGCAGGATGTTTTATTTAAAAGGTAGTATGGAATGAAGAAAGAGTCACTTTGCACTATGGTGGTTCCGTATTGATGATCATATGCCAAAACACTTGCTCAACCCAAAATGGAATCCGTAAAAGTTGTAAAGAAAGAATTATTTCATCAATATTTTGATGCGAATTGGAGGATATCTTACGGATAATGAAGGAATATAAAGAATAAAGAGTGGATTCGATCCTACTTAGCTTTTAGGTCATTTGGGAGTTAGATTGGTGATTCCATAGTTTTTGAGATAGAAGGATGATGTCACTAGCATTTTAAAGTGGAATGGCACTATTTCTACCTGCCATTATAATAATATTTTATTAGAATGAATCAGAAATATATAATGATGGAGATCAATGGTGAATATTGCATCAAAGAATATAAGGTATTTAAGGATGTTTCTTCAACAGATTTAGAATAGCCAGTTGGAAGAGGAAGCTGAAGTATCAAGGGTTTTCAAGAAAGTTGAACCAGATATGGTTACAGATCAACAACGACAGATAATGTCCAAGAAGAATCAATGATGATACATGTCCAACGACTTGGACTCTAGTTGCAATGAATAGGTAGCAAGTTGTAGAGGTCCCAAGCTACCATGGTGGACCACTTTCAATGGATTTCCCATAGGATATGCTAGTAATCAAATGTCAGCAAGAATTCTCCAGTACATTGTCAAAGTGAAATCTTTGTAATGTTCCTTGTAATTTTAATTTTTGTAAAAACTATAAATAGAGGTTGAACCCTTATTTTTAAGGGTCGAATCTAGTGTGTTTTCTTGTGCTAATATAAATATTTCTAAAAGCTAATGGAAGGATAATTACATTGATCTTCACCTCAAATTTGTATCTTCATGCTTGATATCAGAGGTTTGAATTCTTTAGCTATATTTTTGTGAATGCTTAAGTGGTTAGTTTGTGCCTAATTAATGGATTACTAGCTATTAAAGTAATTGAAATCTACTTTTGAGATTGATCTTTATTGTTAGGGAGTGCATTTATGTAAAATCTAGATATTGGTGAATTCTATTATTTGGATTATCATTGTCTAGGTATTAAAATTGCTTGCTGCAATATTTCCTTGTTGTGCATTAATGAATGAAGAATCATCGGATTTGAGATAATGTTGGTCTGAGTTATGTGCCTTTGGGTTGATTTTTTTTAGCTTTCTATTGTGGTGCAATGTTTTAGCCTATCCGTCCACTATTGTTCACATTTATCTACCCCTAATATTTTCTTACCTTAACCTTCAAACCCTAAGTGAGCATAATTGTGTTAACATATTATTTAAGTTGACAAGGAACCAGCCTACTCTGGAGGTTGGATCAAAAATGCTATCTTGGTCCATTCAATGTTGAGTGTTGATCTGTAGCTATCGGGTGCAAGCTTGGATAGAAAATAGGAAGATAGACAATTGTAGTAATGAGTGAAAAATTGATGTAATTTAATACCCAATATTTTTTGGCATGCTTGGTGGGACCAGTTCACAAGGAAAATGAAACCCATAAAATGAGTTATTATTATCTCAAATTGAAGGAATCAAGATTTGGTGAATTGTATTGACCTTACAAGCAGAGAAGAGCAAGTTTACTTGGAAACTCCCTGGTCATTAGACCCAAAAAAGAATTGTCCCTGTAGACCAGTGTCCTTTCATGTATACCAGTTCTTTCAAAAGGAATTACCCTAATTCCTACTTTTATTGTGAGTTACCTCACAGAGGGACTGTTGTTACCATAAGTTTGGATCAATATTTCCTCGCAGAGGAAGAGCTTCTAGAAGAAGACCCAATAGTTCCCCCAATAAGACCTACAACTAGAAATATGGCACAAAATGTAGCTCCTAATCAGCCATTACAAAAGTACCCTAGTTGGAACACAACTGGTCCCCTTATATTAGCAAAAAATGAATATCATTCCCTAAGCTATATCTAAGGCTATCCCAAATTATGATGTATCTGGTAAAATAGCTTATGAGCACTATCAGGATATCTTGAATCTGGAAGTAATCCACAACATAAAGGAAGAAAATATTATTGTAAGAATTCTAGCCCTGTCCTTTAGGGGAAAGATATTGCATTGGTTTAGAACTCTAGAAGACAATTCTATCACTTCATGTCAAGCGTTAGCTAAGTTATTCATAGAAGAATTTAATTAATATACTCATCCTTTCTCAATGCTTAATTAGTTTACATTCATGCAAAAATCCATACAAAAAACCCAACAATAAACTATCTTAGATTTTAATTTGAGATTTAGCAAAACATGGAATATAATTCCCCCCACTTCTAGACCAACTACATTTTTGGCTTATATGTATTATATCTGATCTCTTGGATCAGAGTTAGACCTACAAACACAATAATCAGGAGTAGAAACCTTCTCCCAAGTGTATAATGTAGTTGTTCATGCTAAAAATATCCTAATCAATGTAGGAAGGCTTCCACAAAAAATTGTGATGCCTTACAACTCAGAAACCACTAGTAGCCAAATTCAATCTCACATAGACCCCCTTTATTTGTCATATCCATATCCATAAATGAATGTGATCCCTCAACCTAAGCCTATATCCTTTGTAGCCTCTTTTCCTCCCCTTCCTTCTCAACCATCTCAAGAGTTTTTTGCTATTATGGATATACAAAATACTTTGAAAACTCTAAGCAATAGAATGAATTCAATGGAAAAGAGAGACCAAGAAAGGTCACAATAGAGGATATTCTTATATATAAACAAAGATTAGATACCTGGTCCTAGTAACAGTACTGGGGTCAGGGTGAATGCAACATATGAGGAGCCAGAATGCTCTTCAAATACTACTCTTGTAAATGTTTGGTTTTTAGTATTCAATGACTTCCCATGACTCATAGTATCATGTGATGTATCAACACCATGTTCAACAAGCCATGGATCAAGATGAAAGGAATCAAAAGGGGAGATTTAATATGTTATGGTTGTAGACACCTAAATCATGTCATGCTTAGGGGAGCTACTTACATAGACACACTCATAAGATCATAAGACATAATATTGGACTTTCCAAGCACCAACAATGGTTCTCATCACTAATTTGGGGCCTTTTCAAGCCATCCAAACTTGGCCGCTCAAGCCAAGAGCAACTAGATTCTAGCTGCTCAAGCCTAGAGTGGCCAGACCTTAGCTGCTATAGATGACAATGACCAGATCATAGCTATTGTAGACGACAATGACAAAGCCATAAGAAGCTATTTGCCAACAAATAGGCCCAATATCAGGTGGAAGTGGTAGTATACATGCAATAAAGGTGAGTGGGAGTGACTGCATTCCTTTTCACAACCAGATCACATAGGAGACTTGAGTTTGTATTTAGACTTAAGTCAACTAACCTTCAAGCATAAACAAAGGACAAAAGCTTCTCATGCTAACGAACAGTTCACATAGAAGACTCAAGTGGGAAGTTAGATTTCAGTTAACTGGCATTCAAATATAGACAATAGACAAGGGCTTCTCATGCTAACTTGCACTATGCATGAGAAATTAATTTCTAGGGCTTGGACATAGACCTAGGGTTTCACACTATAAAAGGTGTAAGCCTAAGAGCACCAAGGGGGATATTTTTATCCTTTATCAAAAAAGAAAAAAAAAGGAGACACATGATCGATATATGACATATAGAGACACATGATCGATATATGACATATAGAGACCCGAATCACATACAAGAGATCATTTCAGAGAGAGTTCTCTTTAGGATCACAAGTGCGGTGGAGCTTTGAAAAATCAAAGGGAATAACACCTACTTTATTCAACATCAGATCATAGTATTTGACCCATAGCTTTAGGGCAAGGAGAGCAAGGTTTTCTTTAGCGGCCATTATCTTGGACAATGGCCCATAGGCTTAGCTTAAATAGACATAGCATATTTTATCTTGTTTTATTATATCATTAGCTTAGATTTACTTGATTCCATGGTATCATTTTATCATATTTCTGTTACATTATTTGGTTACTAACAACCTTATCTGATGAAGCAATCTCGGACAACTAAATGTGCATTTTTTTTTGAATTGCATACAGGGCCACAGGTTCACGAGACATAATCCACGACATATGAGAGCAAGAGGATCTGTACGAGAAACATAACTGGAGAAGGACGCATCTATAAGCCCTCATACATTTCTGTGTGTGGAACCAGGGAGTATTTTAGAGCATGCCACCCTTTTGCAAAAGGGGACATCTCTTCATCCACTTGTAAATCATTGTATTAGGATGGGTATTCCTAAGAGGGACCGACATGTAACCAAGGTTCAATATTAATGAAATATCCATTCTTTGTCATTTTCGTGTTATTTGTTTTCTCATAATATTTTAGCTTCATTTTTGGTACAGTAATAAAATTGCAAGTAGAGTTAAGAGTGGCACGTGTGCCCTGGGGTCGCTACAATGGCACCCTGATAAAATCATGGTTGAAAAAGATCTAGCTAAGAAAAGTCCAACTGCCGTTATGACAAGGTCTAGAAAGAAAGCTTTGCAAGTAGACCCACAAAAAATGGGGCAATTCCAAGTCCCTTCTCAGAAGAAAGATGACTCCCTTATTCAAATTAGTGACACCTTCCCTATTCCTCAAACTAAGGGGAAATAGAAGACAGATAGTCTTCCTAAGAGACCAGAAAATAAAACATAGGAAGACTGAATGAGATCTAAAGATGAAGAACAAGAAAGGCTTAGGTTTACCTTTATTACAAAAAGACAAAGATTAGAGGCCACCCAACAATATAAAAATATATATGGTGACCCTAAAAGAGGGCTATAAAAACTCTCTTTGACTAAGTCTAAATACAATATTATTGAAGAGATGAAGAGAATCTCCTCAAAATGTAGCTTGTATGACACTCTGTTCATTTCTAGTCAGATTGAATTGCTTAAATATTCCCTCCATAAAAACCCACAGAATAGGTTGGCCAATACAATCCTTAGTATGCCATCAAAAAATAAAGAAATGAAACCTGCTATGCTAAAGAATAAGCCTCCCCCTTTCTACATATCCCTAAAAATTGAGGGTTGGGTAGTCTAAAATTGTATGATTGACTCAGGAGCATCAATTACAATTATGCCTAAGGTAATTTATGAAGATATGGGTATGGAGTATACCTGATCTTGTCTTGGAGTGTTATAATTGGATGGGACACCTATCAAGATAGTTGGAGTCATTAAATATGTACTACTGAGGTTGCACAGAGCCCCTGAGGTGAAATAGTGCAAGAAATAGTGGTGGTTTATTTAGAACCCTATTTTGGATTATGTCTCTCAAGAGAGTTTACTACAAATCTAGGGGGATGTATGTACATGGATTATTCTAGCGTGGTAATCCCT
Source organism: Wollemia nobilis (assembly GCA_028583015.1). Classification (NCBI taxonomy): domain Eukaryota; kingdom Viridiplantae; phylum Streptophyta; class Pinopsida; order Araucariales; family Araucariaceae; genus Wollemia; species Wollemia nobilis. Next base: position 2,473,664 of record JAQPPZ010001274.1, on the reverse strand, counting down.
TTCAAAGGAAATAGGATAAGGATAACACCTAAGAAACCAATAGCTTATCATATTGAAAATATTGAGGAGAATATGTGTAATATTAACACCTTGTAAGAATTTGAGCTAGTAGAAAATATTGAGGAGCTGGACATTGAGGATGAGTTATGTTTTATATAAGATTATAGTCAGTTTGGAATGGGTATGGGAAAATATAGAATCTCAACTGAATCAGATAGAAAAACCCCTGCTATATCCAACCAATATCTAAGAGAGAAAGAAACATGGGTCATGCACTTTGATGGTGCTAAATGTAGAAATGGTGTAGGAGCTAGTGTGGTCCTACAATCCCAATCAGAAGGGACAAAGAATTTTGCTTACAGAGTTGACATGGTCATGTACTAACAATTCTTTAGAATATGAGGCCCTGTGTCTTAGATTGATATAGGTAGAAAGCATGGGCATTAATATTTTGAACATATGTGGTTATTCTAAGTTGATAATCCATCAAGTAAGGAATAGGTGCAACAATAAGCATCATTACTTGAAAGCTTATAGAAACAGAGTATGGGATATGATGGAATCATTTGATGCCTTGAATTTAAATTTTATTTTCTAGAGAAAAGAATACCCTAGCTGATTCATTAGCAACAAAGGGAGCTAACTTCAACCCTTATGTAGACTTTGGAATCAAGAAAGCCAAGGGAATTAAAATTATTTTCAGGCCTGCAGTACCATACAAGTAGATTTTCTAGCAGATTTTTGAAAGTAATGAACAAATAGTTAACTTTTTGGTAAGAGAAGCATGTATTTATACTATCCAAGAAGAGAATTTAGAAGAAATTTATTAGCAAGACATTATACAACTAAGGAACAATTATATCCCAAGAGGGTTGGTGACCCTTGATAGTTTGTTTGATAATGAGGATAGAAAGAAGGTCAGAGCCATGAAGGTCAGTGAAAAAATCTATAAAGAATTTGAGGTCGGTATAGAAAAGAAGCTCAATGTTGGAGTCCTATGTTCACCAAAGGAAGCAAAGATATCAAAGCTTTATGATTAAGATACCAAGACATTATGGCTTAGTCATATGAAGATCTCAAGGTGTATGAAAAAAAGGTTATCTAGCATACTATTGAGCTAGAGCTTGATGCTAAACCATTCTAGTAGAAATAGAGGCCTGTCAATTCGAGGATAGAGTCCATTATGAGAGAGGAACTCTTAAAGTTGTTAAAGGCTAAGATCATATATCCAATAAAAAATTCTACTTGGGTAACCAATTTGGTACTTGTAAGAAAAAATAATGGGGATATATGCTTGTGTGTGGACTTTAGAAATCTGAATCAAGCATCCCTTAAAGATCACTACCCCTCCCTAATATTGATTAGATATTGTAGGTAGTTGCAAGAGTAGAGAGGTTATCAATACTAGATGGTTACTCTAGATACAACTAAATTTGGGTGAAGGATGAAGACCAATATAAAACAACATTTACTACAAAATGGGGTACATTTTCCTACCAGAGAATACCTTTTGGGCTCTCCAATACAGGAGATACATTTTAGAGAGCCATGGACTATGCCTTTGGAGCACTGATCAAAAAAGTTATTCTGATTTACCTAGATGACATGATTGTGTTTTCCCATGATAAAAGGGATCATCTGTCACATTTGGAGCAAGTTTTTCAAAAGTGCAGAGAATTTGGTATTTCACTCAATCCTAAGAAGTCATTCTTTGTAGTACATGAGGGAAAGCTATTAGGTCATGTGGTCTAAAAATAAGGTATGGCCATATACCTAGATATAATTAGGTTAATTCTTGCTCTTAATTTACCTACAAATAAGAAGATATTGCAGTCTTTCCTAGGCCAAATCAATTTTGTCAAGAAATTTATTCTAATTTTGCATAGAAAGTAAGGCCTATATTTGAACTACTCAAGAAAAAGGCTGAGTTCAACTGGATTGAAGTTAGAAAATAAACTTTTGAGGTTATCAAGTAATCCATTGCAATAGCCCCAGTACTGGTAAACCTAGATTTTAGTAAATATTTTATTATTTATGCATATGGAGCTGAAGAAAGTTATGCCTCAGTACTTACTCAGAAAGATGATCAAGGAGAGGAACATCCTGTGTTGTTTTGGAGCCAGACACTCCATGATTATCAGGTTAAATACAAATTCATTGAAATACAAGTATTTATTATGATGAATTCATTGAATAAGTTCAGGTAATATTTAGTACAAAGCAAGACCCTGGTATATGTGGCTAATTTTGATGTAAGGAGTTTTATATTACAGGGTGATCTAGGAGATAAAAGAGCTAGCTGGATTACCAAAATATAAGAATATGATGTAGAAATATACCCCACCAAGGGTTGACAGAAGCCTCAACATTGGCAGAAGTGACATCTTGCTAGACAACATAAGAGAATCAGGCAGAAATAGTAAAAACTATAGATTCTAATTGGATTGATCAGATGATCAAGTATTTCCAAACTGGAGTATGCCATCCCAATATAAATAAATACCAGAGGAGATACAAGATTCACACTTTAAAATATGTATTACTACCAAAAGGCTTATTCAAAATAATCTTGGATGGAATTCTTCTAAAATGCTTAAAGTATGATCAACAAAAGAGAGTTATGGAAGAGTTTCATGGAGGATCAGTTGGTAGGCATATCTTAGGCAGGGTTACTACTTTAATAATCATAAGAGCAGGATATTATTGGCCCATTGTATTCATTGATGCTTTTAAAATCACCCAGGCTTGTGACAAATGTTAGATATATGTTGGAAGAACAAGAAATGCTTCATCCCTCCTTAAGCCCATACAGGTCGAAGAGCCTTTTCAACAATAGGGGCTAGATTTCATAGGGGTTATAAATTATAATTCCTCATTAGATCATAATTTTATATTAACTACCATATATTATCTTACCAGATGGGTAGAAGCTATTCCTACCAAAAATTTAGACCAAGATTTTATGATCAATTTTATGGAAAATTTTATTTCAAGGTTTGAAGTCCTAGAAGCCTTGGTGAGTGATAATGGCCCAACCTCATAGGAGCCAAGTACATCAATTTTTCTAGCAAGTATGACATCACTCTTAAAAATACTTCAAATTATTATCCACAAGGTAATCAACTTGCATAATCTAACAAAAAAAACCTATTAAGGATTTTGAGTAAATCACTTGAAGGTGAAAAAAGAAGTTGTCACCTATTGCTAGACCAAGCTCTATGGGTAGACATGATTACTATTAAAAAATCCATTAAGACTTCCCCTTATGCACTAGTATATGGCCAAGTTGGAGATTCAGTTCTCAGATAGAATGTTGATAGAGCAAAGCTAGACAAACATGAAAAAATTAATTCTATTTGGAATGGTCCTTTCAGAATAGTGGAAGCCAAGAAGTCCAATTTATTTTAGCTAGAAGATCTAGATGGAAACATACAACCAATTATGGTGAATGGTTTTCACCTCAAGCTCTACTATGTGTAAGGAATGAGCTCATTGTAACATATGTATATACATTGTGTAATTATTTCTCCTCCTTTATACACTTTGTACTTTAATTTATTTTTGCACTTTGTAATTAGTTTTCTCTGAAAAATCTTGAAAAAATAAAAAAATTGCAAAAAATGACTAAGTATGGGCTAAGTGCACAACGAAGTTCCATTCCACACTCAATTCTATGTAAAAATTTCTGGAATGACATCTGCTCTTGAATCCACATCAAAATACGCTAGATCCCTGTGAAATGGTGTAAAATTTTCTATCCTACACGAAAGGAGAGTCGATGGTTGAAGGAGAGTAAAGACGTTCCCAATATGGGAACCTTCCAAAGCTAATATAAACCAGATCATAATTAATATGGGAGTTTGTGCATAAATTTTTTTAAGTGTTAGCAAATTCAAAGGGCTCTTAATCCACTGATTTTAAAATCAAAATGGAACCAAGCAACAACTTCAACCGCAACATGTGGAGACCAAAGAATGATCACGCATTCAATGCTTACAAACTTACACCATAACTAAAGAGTATCCGAAGGGGTATAGTGAGGTGGCAACATAATTTGAAATTTTGACCAATGAAAAGATAGGATGCCACCATTGAGTCACCAAGGAGAATGATTAAAAAATTGGAAAGTGTGCCAGTGGGGAGGTCATGTAGCAGTTGCATTAATGGCATAGGATAAGTGCATTCCAAAGAATAAAAGTGACAAAAAAGTATACGTGAAGTTCATTTTGTAGCTATCGACATCTCTAGAGTGGTAAGAAGGCATAATGACACCTTAAATAATTTGCTATGAATTACAGAGGGAGTAAAATTTACCACTAACAAGATGGATATTAGAAGAAGAAGTATGTATGTTGACCTTGTTTCTAGATAGACGGTATCAATATCTATGACTCCACTAGTAAGCAAATCTGATACTGAGATGACTATTCAAGATTATCAAGTGGAGGAGGTCACAGAAGATATTGACAAGCTTCTTGTTGAATATGAGCTGGTTATAGCCAAAGCCCACTTGGATACCTTCTATGTGAAAAATGATATAGTCAGAGAGAAGTTGGATAAGTTGGAGAAACAAGTTGAAAAGCTTAAGAAGAGCCTCAATGATAAAAAAGAAATAGAAAAGGCTCTGAGAAAAGAGGACAAGGGTTGGTAAGAGAAGTTTCAAAATTCTAATAAATTGAAGGACCAATTAGAAGAGCAAAATAAGTTGAATGAAGATCAAGCAAAATAAATTCAAAATTTAAAGCATTAGCTTCAGATTGAGAAAGCTAAATCTTCGGGCTTTTCTAAAAATGAGTTGAAAAGGATTAATAAGGAGTTGGTTTATGAATTCTAGGAAAATATTCAGGACTTCAAATTATGATTGATTATCTTGAAGATACCAGTCGCTTACTCTCCACCATTCAGAAAGAGTTAGATCAAATCACTAGGGAGTTGCAGCCTATGGTGATTTTGATAGAGCATGTGTATAGGTTGGTTGATAGTAGACTCAGTAATTCTGCTAAACCTATTCCTAATAAAGAATGAAATCTCACTAGAGTTGCTACCAAGATAGTGGTTAAGAAGCACAGGGTACTTCAAAGAGCTTGGCTATTGGTTGACAAGATGGAGAAGGTGATTAGGGATATTTTTGAATTAAATAAGGAAATGATCCAGGTTGGTTTTAGAGGACTCTAGAAGGAGGATCACAACTTGTCATCTATGGAAGATATCCAATAGATCATTAGTGAGAGTTTGTAGGATGAATCTGGAATAGTTTCTCTAGAAGAGCCACTACCCTAAGAACAAGCTACCAAATGGATTTTACCCGGTTGAGAGATCTTATGGAAGATCTGGCGAATATAGGGAATTTTGCTAACTATGAGGACATTGGAGAATTACAATATGTTAATAGTCAGATAAAAGAAACATCAAATCCCTCGAAAGAATCCTGGAAACAAGCTCTACAATATCTGGAATTGATAATTCAGTTGTTTGGAGATACTTCTAGAGAGGGAAGTCAGAAAACACCTGTTCCAAAAGAAGGAGAAGAAGAGGTCATAGAAGAAGGAGAGTAGGATGGATCTATCATAGGACCATAAGGGGCCCACACTTAGTTTGTTTTTGTTTTGTACATATACACAAGTTTTGTATTTTTGTCTTTACTCTGACAAATTTTCAAAAATAAACAATAAATGCATGAAGCCTACAGAGCAACAGATTTTGTGTGAAGGCATTATTTGAATAAGGCCTTATAAAATGAGTAGAGTTGTGTCTATTTTTTGAATTCAGTGGCAAGAATTGTATTTTAGACATAGTCTCTGTATGAGCGGATGAGTTCTATGTATTTTTGGCATCACTTTGATATGAACCTCTACTCTCTCAATAGATTGTTGAAACTTTCAGAGAGTAGTGTTTATATGGAAGTTATTTTGTAAAGTATGTTTTTTGAAGATAAGTATGTTTGACTCCTAAGATCAAATGTATAAGACTCTGAGTTCGTTTAGCTTTGGAAGCAAATCCACATAAAAGGCACTAGAATGTAGGCCCAAAATGGCCACATACTTAGTAAAATTTTGCAAATTTTGCCTAAGGGATAAAGTCCTCATTTTGCACACCTTGTAGTGTATTTTGGAGCTGATCCACAACAAAAGGTATGAGTTCGGCCAACACTTAGTAAATTTTCATGCTTGAAGTGATTCCAGAAGACTTGTGTTTGGATCCAGACTTGCCACGCATCTCGAAGCCACAAAATTTTTTGAGAAGAGATGACATCAGCAATAAAAAGTGCATATTGGCATCTTCACAAATAGCTAAGTGTTGGAACACCTGATTCCAAGAGGCTTCTTTTGTTTTTGGCTTCAGACTAGCAATGCATCGTAAATATATAAAAGTTTTTGAGAAGAGATGATGTCAACAATAAAAAGTGTGGATTGGAAAATCGGAGAATGCATGGACTATTCTCACCCAGAATGGTGACAAGTCAGGCTGTTTGAACAATGTAGATGTGGATTCGTGACAAAAAGTGATTCTAACTAACTCCTTTCCAAAATGATGACAAGAGGTGGGATGCTTTATTTCTAAGGTAGTGTGGAATGGATAAATATTCACTTTGCACTATGGTAGGTCTGTATTGACGATTATATGCCAAAACACTTGCTCAACCCAGAATAGAATCCGTAAAAGTTGAAAATAAATAATTATGTCATCAATATTTTGGTCTGGATTGGAGGATATCTTGCAGATATTAAAGGAATCTGAAGAACAAAGAGTGGATTCAATCCTAATTAACTTTCAAGTCATTTGGGAGCCAGATTGGCAATTCTATAGTTTTTGAGACATAAGGATGACATCACCATCATTTTAAAGCATAATGACACTATTTCTCCCTACCATTATAATAAGCTTTTATTAGAATAAATCAGAATCATATAATGTGAGAGATCAATGGTGGAGATTACATCGAAGAATATGAGGTATTTAAGGATGTTTCTTCACCAAAATTAGAATAACCAGTTGGAAGAGGAGGCTGAAGCATCAAGGATTTTCAAGAAAGTTGAACCAGAGGTGATTACAGATCGACGACAGTAGACATCATCCAAGAAGAATCAACGATGATACATGATTTCCAACGGCCCAAAATCTAGTTGCACCAAACAACTAGCAATTTGCAGAGGTCTTGAACTACCATGGTGGACCACTTTCAACAAATTTCTTGAAGAATATGCCAATAAGAAAATGCCAAAAAGAATTTTCTACTACGCTATCAAAATGAAATCTTTGTAATGTTCCTTGTAATTTTAATTTTTCTAAAAACTATAAATAGAGATTGAACCCTCATTTTTAAGGGTCAGCTCTGGTGTTTTTGCATGTGCTACTATAAATATTTCCAAAATATAATGGAAGGAGCATTACATTGATCTTTGCATCAAATTTGTATCTTCATGCTTGATATCAAAGGTTCAAATTCTTTAGTTGTATTTCTATGAATTCTTAAGTGGTTAGTTTGTGCCTAATTAATGGATTACTAGCTATTAAAGTAATTAAAATCTACTTCTAAGATTGTATTTATTGTTAGGGAGTGTATTTCTGTAAAATATAGATATTAGTGAATTATGTTATTTGGATTATCATTGTCTACGTATTGAAATCGCTTGTTGCAATATTTCTCTATTGTGCATTAATGAATGAAAAATCATCTGATTTGAGATAATGTTGGTCTAAGTTATGTGCCTTTGGGTTGGTTTTTTGGAGATTTCTATTGTGGTGCAATGTTGTTAGCCTATCTATCCACTATTGTTCACATTTCTCTAACCGTAATCTTTTCTTACCTTAACCTTCAAACCCTAAGTGAGCATAGTTGTGTTAACATCTTGTTTAAGTTGAAAAGGAACTAGCATACTCTAGATGTTGGATCAAAAACCTTGTTTTGGTCCATCTAATGTTAAGTTCTAATCTGTAGCTATCGGGTGCAAGCTTGGACAAAATATAGGAAGATAGACAGTTGTAGTATTGAGTGAAAACTAAATGCAATTCAATGCCCAAAAAATCCTAAATACAAAGAAATCAAACATGTGGTGAAAAAAGTAACTTTTTCTTTTGTAGATTACATTAGAGAATATGTAAAAATAAATAAATATATATATTTAGATGTTCTTAGAGAAGAAATTAAGGAACAAAATAAGAGATAACCTTCTAATTTTAATAAAAATATTGAACATTTTAATGGACAATCTATTATAGCACCTCTAAATGATTTTTAGATTAATTCTTCTAGTCTTAACATAGCTATGGATCATCTTGTAGAGTCCAATACTCCCCCAACCATATCCATATGCATACATATTTTCTTCTAGTATCCCCATGACTATTCCCATTCCAAATATTATTTCCATTAATCCTTTCATAACAAATGACTTGGGGATTAATTATATTCCTATATCCACTATACCTAATCAAGTTACACAACCTTTATTAATTTTACCTCCAATACCTCAACCTTTGCTAGTATTACCTACACCTCCAAACCAATCAACTATAGAATTCCAAAATATAAATTCTAAATTAGAGAACCTTGAGAAGAGGGATTCCAAATTTGAAGAGTTAGAACACCAAACCACCTTTCTTCAGGGAATAGCATAAATATAAATTTTCTTTTGATGATTTTTATAGTCAACCTTTTGACTCCATGATCATTAATCACCCTTTTCCATCAAATTTTAAAAAACCTATATTTTAGCTGTATAATGGTAAGCAAGATATTAGTTTTCATTTAAGGTTATTTTAAATCGCTTGTAGTGATGTAACCCATGAAAAAAAATTACTCCTTAGGCTCTTCCCTAAAAGCCTTAGAGGCTTATATTTAGAGTGGCATTTCCAAATGACCTATCATTCCATTAAAAATTTTAGAGAACTTATAGAAGCATTTGTTAAACAATTTTCATTTAAATTGAAGAAAATATAATTATATATGCTTTAAATTAATTAAACAAGCTAAAAATGAAAATTTGATAGACTCATTAGAAAAATGTATAATCTTAGTAGGAATAATTCAATATATTCCCTTGATAAAGGAACTTTTTCACATCTTCATATGAAACCTTTATGAACAATTATTTCTTTTGAAGAAGCAATATACATGGTGAAAATAGTAGAAGTTGCTATTCTAAGATGATAAAAACTTAATTTTAGGAAAGAATAAGATAAACATTCCCATAATAATAATGAAAAATAAAAAAATAATCATGTTGTAGGAGATGGTGTAACTAACTCTTGTCAAATGAATAATGTAAATACAACTTAAACTGATCCTAAAAAACTTGTGTTATCAAAACAAGACAAACCTAAATGTCAGTTTAAAAACATTGATAAAACTCAAACCACCATCCTAAAAATTCACCTTGATGAAAAAATATTTAGTTTTCCATCCATTAGACCTATGTACATATCAAAATTATTGGTATCGACAAGGAGAACATTGTTATTATCATTGGGTAGATGTTTATAAAACCAATCAGTGTAATACTTTAATAAATATCATCCAAGATCTTATAGACGTTGATAAAAGTATCTTCAATAAACAATATACTCCTAATAAAATTTAGAGATATTTCAAAGTCCTTTACCAGCCCATAATAAAATAAGTGTTGATTTTGTAGGAAATATCTACATAACTCAACAACATGCTAGAAATATACCCATAGGACAACCTACACAACTCCCATTTCCTCAACATACCTGAAAAATACATCTAATAAAATACCTTTGGTCCTTAAAACTCCTAAATATAGTCATAATTTCATTAACCTTTGACAACAATTAGAAAGTATTCTTGCTAATATTTTCCTTTTATAATTTCTAAGGACTTCATTAGCTCATAGAAACATATTACTTAGATTATTGAGTGAAAAATAAGTCTCTCAAGATTTAATCTAAATGATATTTCCAATATCGTAGGATTTATTAAAGTATTCAATGTTGTCCTAGCATTTTATAAAACAAATACCTTTAAATATGATGTTAGGATATCTACCTCTTTAAATTAACAACCTATATTGAATATAAACTCGAACATAAAGTATTGGTGGACAATGGATTAGTACTTAATGTTTGTAATGCAAAATTTGTCCAATAATTTCTATTGAGTAAAGAAAATTTATAGGAATCCAACCTCATCATCAAAGCTTTTGACAATGAAGAAAGAGAGGTCACTAACACCATAACCTTACCTCTCAAAGTAGGTTCTTGAATTCTTAATACCCTTTTTTCTATTATCTCATATGATGTAACTTATAATATATTACTTAGATGACATTGGATCCATGTCATCAAGGAAGTTCCTTCCACATTACATTAATGTCTAAAATATGAGTATCAAGAAAGGATTATTGATATCCTTTTTGATCCGAAACCTTTTATCTATTATTATACAAGATAAATAAAATAATCAGAACTCAAAATTTATCAATCACTATCCATATTACCTTTGCAGTCAAATAAAGATAGCGATATAGTTGAAGATCCTCTTATTGATTTATAAAATGACCATCGGTCTCCAAAAAAAGAACAAATTAATTTAATTAATAAAAATAGAGATCTCTTTGTAGATCTAGTTATCTTTTTTGTTTACCCTCATATTATAGGTTCAATGACCCTCTTTATTGACCCTAGAGAGAGAGCTAATTTATTTTTTACAAGGATTAATTAAATCACTAAGAAGACCCAATCAATTCAATAGTGTTAAGGCATAACCATATTGAATTCATTATTGCTATAGTCGAAACTCAAGTGGATAGAAGTGACCAACTTCTTGTAATTCCTAGGGGTCACTCTTCTAACCTCATCATTAGAAAAGATGCCATAAGTGGTTCTCCCTATTTCCTACACTATCCTATATGGGATAACTTGACCATGGTGTAGGATTAAATTTTAAGGCCCATGTCTCTTAAGGTGATGCCTATCCCCTAAAATTAGATACTAGCATCTATGTAGGATTATTATAATATAATTCCCTAGTGATTAGTTAGTTTCATCTACCCATGAAACTAACGAAGAAAATTACCACTGTCCTGATAATGATCATGGTCACACTTGTTTACCCATAAGGTACCACCACTATATTGTTTTTTTAGTATAAATGATAATCCTAAGCCTCATTGCTAGGATCACCCAAGCCTCATTGCTAGGGTTTGTCAAACACATTCACCAAAATTACCTAGTTGATTTTTCTACCCACAAACTCAACTAGGATTGGGTGCAACTCAACTCTAGGGTTAACTAATATGGCACTTAACAATTCATACCCATAATAAAGCCTTCCCCTAACCCAAGGGTTCTATTTAACATATTTGCCTATCTCGCAAAAATAAAGTTCTATAATAAACCATACAAAAATTAAATACTAACATCAACATAACATATTGATAAGGACTAGAGAAATTAGGTATTTCCTTTATTTACATGAAAGGAAATTAAACAATATCTAGAAATCATAACAAAATTTCATTAATTACTTTTTCCTATCAATCCATTGTCATTTTCAACAAATACAAATAATATATCTCGCTATCTACAAACTATTTCCAAAGAAACATAACATAGAAGGAAAGCAATAATTCATATTTCACTTTTTAAACAATATTAATAAAATTTATGATAATACATCAAGAATGTTTACAAGGATATCCATTCCCTCATCATAATAATTACATAGCATAAACTCTACACATGATACCTTCTAAGAATTTTGATCTCCAATTACAAATAATAATTTTCAATATATTAATACATAATAGTAACTAAGTCTCATCTTCTTTTTCAATACCTTCTACTTGATAGGTCTTTTCTCCATCATGCTTTTGAACATAAGTATAGGGATTAGGACAACTCTTTGAATGTATATGCAAGCCTAACATGCATCATGCAATAAAATAATTCAACAAAAATGCAAGATCTCAATTCCATGATAGACTTCAAAAAATATTTTGATGCTTATTAGTCATAAACAAGAGAAGTCCATACTTCTCTCACTCAATTATGGTTATTTTGCTACACAAGCCACATCTATCCCCTTGGATTAATTTACTAATCATCCCTTCAATAGTAAATAGTAATTCCTCATTTCTTTTCTTTTTTCTAATGGGTTATATGGGATTGAAATGGGGTCCATTCGTATTACATCATCACCACATAGTGGTATTACAACAAAGCTTGGAAATTATCCATGTATCATTTGATAAGATTTGAACCTACGTCTCCTTGAAATATTTAGGAATCTAACCAATTGAGCTAATGCCACTTAATAATTCCTCATTTCTTAAATATAGAGTTATTTCCAATACAATATTTCCATTAATAATTCTTACAATGTTTTTTTATAACATGGGTTTATTACTCTCCTAATAGACCCAACTATAATCCTTATATATTTTCATAATTAATAAATTAATATTGATTATTAAACAAACACATTATTTAATCAATATTAATTAAGACAAAAGTCTTTGATTAATAATTATCAATATTCTATTAATATTAATTAATAGTTCCAACCCTATTAATTTAATATTAATAAATCTTTACAAAAAATGACTTCATAAAACTATTAATTCTATTTACAACATTATTAATAAAAATATTAACACATATTATTAAAATTGAATATATTAATAATGATCCTAAGATAAATAATTATCTTTTTAAATTCTTCTTAATACCATTATTAATTAACAACTTCATTAATTAACAAATAATTAATTAATCACATTATCAATTAGATATTTTTAAAATATAAATGAGTTTTAGAATATTCTATAGGGTGTGAGAAATATGAATGATCTAAGAGATCAAAGAGATCATAGATATGGAGGTTTTGAGTGGATGCAAAGGGTGTGGATGGGATTATCTACTTTGGAGCTATGTTTAGTATTCTAGTGGGCTTGCAACCCACAGGGATGGTGTGGCTTTGCTCCCTGCTTTTTTGATGTTCCCTAGGAAGGTTTTGTGGTTATCTTGTCCTTGGAGTCTACCTTAGGTAGGATTGATGTTCATATTTTGGTTGAGTTTTTGGATTGAAATGTCCTTTCTCATCGCATGTTTATTATCAAAAGGGTTTTTTCTCAGATTTTATTTTTTTGTGATCAGAATCTTATCAATCCTATATCTACTTGGCCTAAGAAGTTAGTTCTTATTTTTGAGGATCTATTATTATTCTTCTCAGAATTTCTTTTTGTAGTCGTGGGATTGGGTGGGATAGTTATTCCTTCATTTTTGATGTAATTAGATGTTCAACTAATTCTTGTTTATTTATTGACTCTAGAACTACCATGACTAAGAATACATATCCTATGGTAGATCATTGGAAGTTCTTGTAGGTTATCTACCTCGTATTAGGAGGAAGAAATACTCAATTTTATAAAGCTTTTGCTTACATGGTATTGGTTGTGTAGGCCTCTAAAACTCATCCTAGACATTTCTCGATCGAGTTCATGGATCTAATTTTTTTGGGTCTTGGGAACTCACAAAGATATTTATGGTGAGAGGATGCATCTTCCTAAAGTTTTCTATTTTTGTAGCTCAGACCTTGGTTTGGAGGTTCTCTCTCATGGAATATTTTTTTAGGATGGCTTTTTGATGCTGAAAGGCATGAATATTGTTTTTGTTCAAGTGGATATGTTCCCTCAGGTGGTCTTCGATTCTAGAGAAATTTCCTAGGAGATGTGTGCTTGCATCTCTTTCTTAGGAATAATGTTGTATTATTTTGAGTTTAGGAATGGCAAAGATTTTGGTAGAGATTAGATCAATTGGAAAATTTATCATCCCAGAGGTTTCTTGGATGGAGTTTGATCTATCTAATTTTTTGGGCTCCAGGCTAGACATTTCTATGGAGATTTTAAGAATATTTATTATTGATGACTAGTCTTCAGGATAAAATTATTGTTTTGTTTATTTTTCAAGAAATTTTGAGGTTTTACCTGACATTGGATCATCTGGTAGAAAATTCTCTATAAAGGTTTCTTGATATAAGATTGGTTTTTATATTTTTCAAGCTTAAAGTTTATTTTTTCTAGTTAAATTCATATTTTTGTTGGGAGATGCTAGATTTGCATTTTCTAGATTGACCTATCATATTTTCCTTGCTAAGTTGGATTCCTCTTTCTTTCTCTTCCAAGTGGGAAATATTTTTGAATTCAAACTTGAGAAGGACCTTTGGGTTAGTGGCTAGCAACTTGGTTTCAATTTTGTTTTTGGTTGGTTGGTTAAGATTTATTTCAATTTATAGTTTTAAATTTGGGTGGTATTTTTCAATATTTAGTTCTTGGTTATTTAGGTGGTTATTAAATCTTATTTCAATATTTTTGTCTTCTTATGTTGTTGTAGTTTGGTTAATTGTTTTTTTGGTAGATAAGATACTATAGCATCAATATCGGTTTTTACAAGTTGACCCAAAACCTTTTACAAAAATCAGCCCAGGGCTGTTGATGAACATGTCCTTACTAAGGATCCTATATATGTAAAATCTACATGAAAGCCATTATATTCGGTAAGGCACATAACATGTTATAAAAAAGAAACTTCCCATACAACATTTGGGTATACCCCAAGAAAATACACCTGCATCATAATTACAAAAAAAAAAAGAAACAGACACAGATCCCTTTTTTGAAATAGTGAAGAAACAAAAAGCTGCAGACACACATAGTAGAGTACTAAAAAAAACTCCCACAAGCTCTGTATTGATAGATACTTGTAATAATTCTTTGGTAATTGCTTTCTTTCGTATATGACATGCTTTGGGACCACATCCCGTCTTGGCCAATAAGCCTTGGAGAAGTGAACCTGCTGGCTGGATTTATGACAATGGCTATCTAGTGATCCACGTGGCTCTAGTTTGAAGTCTTATATTGTTGTTTCTTTCCTGCCCTGTGATTATAAACCAACCTAAAATTAATAATATGAATAGGAGCCATGTTATATGACATGTGAATATCCCCATTAGTCTTTGTGGTATTTCCAAGTAGCATCCACGAAGATTGACTGCTTGGATAATTTTTATTATGAGTCCATTTCAAAAAAGATGTGGGAATACTCATAGCATTTAAACTTATAGTGACTTCCCTATTGGTAAATTTGACTATAATTCTTGGTATTCTTATTGAATAAGGTTATCTACTTCACTCAGGACACTGTGTTCCCATTTAAAAATTTCGTCACCATCGACACCCAAATTGGCTAGCTTATCAGCAATTTTGTTAGCTTCCTGAAAGACATGTTGGGCTTTTCTGTCCTTTCTTCCCTGGAAAAGGATCCTAGCCTCTTCAACAATTGTTTTAATCCTCCAAGGACGTGTTTTTAAATTATTGAGGATATTTATAACATGCATATAGTCTCCTTCTACGATCAAATTGCCTTCTAAGTCTTGAGTCATTTGAAGACCTCTCCACATAGCTCTAGCTTCAGCTTCATTGTTCGTCCTTGTTTCCAAATATTCAAAAAATGCAAGCATTATATTCCCATTATGATCTCAAACAATGCCTCCAGTGTCTGCTCTACTAGGATTGTCCTTAGCTACTCCATCAAAATTAAGCTTAAACCAACCCATAGGAGGTGGGGACCACTTAACATTGGCTCTATGGTTAACTACCCTAGGCACAAACTCATCTAACAAGGTTAAGCTTAAATAATGAGCAATTGTGGTCTCCTGTAGATGAGGTTTACGACTATCAAAAGGGATAAGGTTCACATTCTTGTTGGCAAAGGATAGAATCTTGGCAATGATAGTTTGATGATCATGGATAGACTCATTAAAGACTCTATGGTTTCTTTCTAACCACACATGCCAAATATAGTGATTGAGACAATTTTTCCACATGTATCTAAGTCTTTGGCTTGAAAAGGGATAAGGCCACTGGATGAAAAATCAAGTACAGTGGCTGGTTTAACCCAAGAAATATTGAAGGCCTGAAAAACCCCACTTAGGACAATCAAGGAAAAAGGGCACTCAAGGAAAATGTGATAAATGGTCTCCCAATTAGCCCTGCATAGATAATAGTGATTAGTGATACAAATACCTTTACACATCATATTATCAATGGTTAGAATTCTTCCTTGGATAACCAGCCATGAAAAGACTACAATTTTTTGGAATTAAATTTTTTATCCAAACTAAGTCCTTTTGGAGGACAAAATCCTCGTCATCAAGCAGAAGCTTGTAAGCTGATTTAATAGTGAACTATCCATTTTTCATAAGGGCCCAGGTCACTTGATCTTCCTTCGGTCTCATGGGGATAAACTGTTGTCTGAGAATGTTACAAAGATCATTTAATTCCACTTGAAATCCATGAATCCTTATTTTTTTCACTTCATTATGCCTCTGTCCTCAACCATATAATCGAAGACTTTTCTGCCAATGAGTTCTTTCATGATATCTCTGATTCGAGCTAAGTTAGGATATTGCATCAGTGGTTCATCCTTAGCCCACCTGTCATTCCAAAAATTTATCCTCTCACCATTGCCTAAAACCCATATTAAAACTTTTTTGATGATTTCCTTACAATTGAGAATTGTTTTCCAAAAATAAAAATCTCTGATTGGAACTGAGTCACTTAGAAATTCCATTTTTTGAAGATACATTCATTTGATGATAGCTGTCCATTCATTTTCTTCACCAAAAATGAGGCACCATGATTGCTAAGCTAGTAAAGCTAAATTCATATGAGTAATTCTCCTCAGACCTAAGCCCCCATTTTCCCTAGGTTTGTACACTTTGGTCCATACTACAAGGTGTATCATTTTTTTCTCCTCTGATCCAGTCCATAAAAATTATTTTTGGATTTTCTCAATTTTTTGGAAAACCTTCACAGGTGATTTGAAAATGGAGAGGAAATATACTGGAATGCTCTGAAGAGAGGCCTTAGTGAGGGTTAGCTTTCTTTCTTGAGATAGAAGATGACCTTTCCATCCAACAAGTTTTTTTAAATTCTTTCAATAACCCTATCCCACATTGACTCTCTCGGAGAACCAATGAAAAGAGGGAGACCAAGATACGAAGTGGGGAGGTTTGCTATATCACACCCTAAAATTTTTGCAATCCTTCCTTGCCTCTGAATGGGGGTGTTCAAGAAATATAACTTGCTTTTACTGAAATTAACTTTCTGACCAGCAACGTCCTCATAGAGTTGTAGGATGTATTTAATTATTTTGCCCTCAACCACTGATGCCTTAGTCAATACAAGAGTATCATCGATGAATTATTGGTGAGAAATAGCCCTAGTGAGAGATTTTGCTTTGATTCTTGATATTAGCCTTGAATTGCAAGCATTTTTGATGGTTCTGCCTAAAGCTTCTGCCATAATGATGAATAACATGGGGCTGATAGGGTCCCCCTACCGAATTCCTCTATGACTTTAAAAGTAACCAATAGTTGTTCCATTAACCAGAATCAAGAACCATGCTTTAGAAATGCATTCTTTGATCAAATTAACCCATTGGTGGTGAAAACCAAACTTAAGGAGGACAACAATCATAAAGTCCCAATTTAGCCTATCAAATGCTTTGTTCATATCAAGCTTGAGGGTAAAAATAGACCTGTTAGTCTTATGAGCAGAGTGCAAAGCTTCATGAACTATGATAACTCCATCCAAGATTGACATGCCCTTGACAGAGCTTCCGTGGCATGGATCTATGATGTGGGGTAGAACATCTCTCATTCTATTTGCAATGGATTTAGTTTGGATCTTGTAAGAAATATTGCACAGACTGATTGGCCTGAAGTCAACCATAGATTAAGGGGTTTGCTTCTTAGGAATTAGAGAAATAAAAGTAGATTTGAGACATTTTGGGATATGATTGCTTGCTTGGAATTCTATGACATCAAAAATTACATCCTCACTTACGATGTCCCAAAAATCTTGATAAAAACAATGGGGAAAGTCGTTGGGTCCTAGGGCTTTGTCTGGATCTATGCTAAACAAGGCTTCCTTAATTTCCTCATGAGAAAAGGGAGTTAGAAGCTTAAGGTTTATATCCTCATTTATTATTATAGGAATGGATTGCAAGAGAATATCTTTGGCCTCCTCATTGCACTACGATTCCTAACTAAGGATAGAATTGAAATAAGTTACTACCTCCTTTTTTATTTTTGTTAAGTCCTAAGTAACAGAACCATCTAATTTGTTTTAAATTTTTATCTTGTTATTGCTTCTGTTTCTTAGTGTGGTGACATGAAAAAACTTGGAATTTGAATCTCCATATTTGAACCAAAGAGCCCTTAATTTTTTCCTCCAATAGATTTCCTCACAAGCCAAAATGTTATGAAATTCTACTAGTTTTGTCCGTTCCTCCTACCTAGTAGTTTCATCAGCATCACCATGTTGAATCCTCTGATCAACTATCTTCAAAATTTTAACAACATATTTTTTATTTTCAAAGAGGTTCCCAAAGACCTCTTTGTTCCAAGTTCTAAGCTTTTCCTTAACAAACTTTAATTTACCAGCAATTTTAAAAGTTGCACTACCCCTAACAGGCTGTTGCCACCACTGAATTAAGTTATCTCTAAAAATGGAATGTTTGATCCACATAGATTGAAATCTGAAAGGTTTATTGAAGTACAAAGAGTTAGGGATCTCCAAAAAAATGGGATTATGATCAGAGGCAATTTTAGGAAGGGCTTGCAGGGTAGAATCACCGAACAAAGTTGTAGCCTCTTTTCATAGAAAAACTTGTCAAGCCTTCTTGAATGAGATGACATCCTATATGTCGATTGCTCTAGGTATAGTTTGCTCCTTTAATTTTTACATCCATCAACATGTTGAAGTTCACAAAGTCATTGAACTCATCCATGCTTATGATAGGTGGTTCATTTCCACCCATTTTGTCTTAAGGGTAAAGAGGAGTGTTAAAATTCCTAGCCAAAATCCAGTGGACATTATGAAATATTTCACTCAGATTGCCTAAGTACTCCCATAGTAGAGCTCTCCCTTGAATTGAAGTTGGGGCATAAATATTTGAAAGGATCCATGACCTGTTTTTGTTTATTTCCTTAAATAAAACACTAAGAACCTTGTCATCTTTCTAAATAATGGTGCCTTCTACTATCCGAGGATCCCACAAAGTCATAAGGCCTCTAGAAGCTCCTCTGGATGATTTGCAAACCATATCCCCTTCATTATAGATTTTTTTTGCTACTTTTTTTGACTGAATCTCATTAGTTTTTGTTGCTTGCAACATGATAATAGTTGGATTCACTTGATTTATTATTGCACTGACTTCCTTGTGTTTGGGCAGGCCATTGAGGCCTCTCATGTTCCATGATAGGAAATTCATTTAGATTATTTGGGATTTCTTCCTCTCCCCCTCCCTTGAGGAGGTTTTCCTAATTTGTTGTCTTCAAAACTCGGAATAACCTATTGAAACAAGGTTCCCTATTTTCCATTGGCAATGTCATTATCAGTTTTAATTTTTTGATGTTTAGCATTTGATATTCTCCCTCTTCTTTTTTCACTGCCAAAATCTATAGGATACTTCACATTGCTCTTGGTTTTTTTAGGACTAAACTGGGGGGAGGCAATTTTTTGCAGAACCAAACTGTCATATTCCTCAGTCTAAAGAGTTTCACATATCTCCACCCCTACATCCAAATATTACCCTTTTTTTGTATTCCCTTGGTCTGCAGGATGGCCCCTCAATAGGATTCACCTGGCTCCTAGTGATGATGTTAGGGAGATGAGATTTTTTATTTTCCAATGCCTCAAATTTCTTCCTAAGTTCTTTAGCATTAGGGTTTGGCTTTGGGATGCCCATTGGGCTTGAAGTATTTTTAGCATTGGGGTTTAAGGATCCTGACTTGGATGGGGATTCTAGATATCGGGCATTAGGGTTTGGATTTGTGATGCCCATGAGACTTACAGTAATTTCAACATTAGGGTTTGAGGATCCTGACTTGGATGGGGATTCTAGAGAGTCAAAAATGTTAGCCTGAAGGTTCTGGGCTTCCATGTCTTCCAATAATACTCCTACTCACATATTGGATAGAATTGAAAATTTATTTGAAACTAGAGGATTGGAACTTACCTTGAGTATTTTGGTTGCCAACAACCTATTGTTTTCCTTTGTCTTGTTGGGACCCTGCACCCTCTCTTTTATTTTTTTGGTAGACATAGTTTTCTTGATTGAAATCACCTCTGCTAGGGAAACTCCTCAAATGTCCTATATCTAGCATTCCCTACTTTTTCTTTTCTCTATTCATTTCCAGGTTAGGGCACTGATTGCATAGATGTCCTTGATTTTTGCATTCTACATAGAATTTCAGCCTGTTCTCGTATTCTACTGGTTATTTTCGATAGTATTCTCCATACTCTAGCTCCACAAACCTTGGCAACAAGGTATTTTGGTTAATATGGATCCTAGGAGATCCATATATTTCTCTTGGATATTGGCCTTTAGTTCTAGTTGTCAGATCCTCACATATCTCCTTTGAATCTTCATATTTATATCTCTGATGGTTGTATGTTTGAGATCAGTGTTTGTTGTAAAAGGTTTAGGGACCTTTAAAATCCTTTGTAAAAGGTTCATGGTCCTTTAGAAACCCCTTCTACCTCATAAATTAAAAAAATTATTACCATATAAACTAATTGATTTTATGATAAATTGATTAATTAATCTCATTATTAATTAATCTATTTTTTAAATTTAATTAACTTAACCTAGATTAGTAACTAATCTAGATTATTAATAAATAAAATTATCAATTAATATTAACTATAGTAGCTAATATTAATGAATTCAATAAAAAATAATAAATGAAAACTAACACATTAAAATTTATAAAGAATAACATATAAATATCAAACATTGTTTATAAAATAGCATTATAATATAAATTAGTTTTATTAGCCAACGCACAAGCTATAGGTCGAGGAGAGCCATGCGATAACGCTAGTCTACTTTGATAAATAATATCTCATAATTTATTCCAAAGGATCATTTCATACGGTAAAACTGGTACCTAGTGTGGAAAGGTTTAAGTATTTACTAACTAGCTTAGATATATAAAATATATATATCTATAAACATTGAGAGTTATCAATATCGAGGTGCCTATCTCCTATTTTATTTTAAATATTTAAAATATATTTAAAATATTTTAAATCCACCGTAACCCTTAATGTCGACGGATAATTTTCTTAATGTTGACTTTTTTAATAAAATATTAATATTGTTTACGGCGTGGTTGACCTTCTTGGCTGCCATTGTAGGACGTCTATCGGCGTAAATATCTATGGATGTATACTTTTTAGATTATATATATATTTTTATATATAAATAAAAATATGGAAGGACATATGCACATGATATGTTAGCCAAGGATTTGAGGAATAGGCAAATCAACTTGTTAAAATTATTTAAGAAGTTTTAAGCACAATTATGGAATTGAAATTTTCTTTCAAATACTTTGAAGTTTCACTTTCTCTTTGTGTCATATGTTATTACTTTCATCCCTATCAATATTGAACTAGTGTTTGCTAGAAAATCTACTTAAGAGAACCTTTTTATGATTATATCTAACTAGCAAAGGAATTCATACGATAAAATGGTTGGTGCCAATGAGAACTACACCCATGAGTAGGTAAATGTTGAGCATGAAGTTAATGAGCAATCTGAATATGAGACCCATCACATTGAGACCAATGGTGAAGCAAGTGAGATAGAAGAGCAAAGCATATAACAATCATTTACACTCAATCAAGAGGATAAAATAGAAAGAGACTACCTCCACAACAAGCAAATTGACAAACCCAAAATCTTCTTCCATGATCTCCTTGACCTTACACACCATGTAATATTTTCCCAACTAGTAATCAACAACAAGAAGAATTGAGTAGAATTCAAGGGAAGAGGAAGATCAATAGGATAGGGAAGATGGAGCTTAAGAATCAGGGTGACTCATGGTTTTCTCATTGTGTTTCAAAAATGATTTTATTAAATTTTTATCACTTTCCAAATTTTCTCATAATATTTAAAAATATGAATTTTATTCCTTATAATAATATTTATTTATTAAATATGCCCTTTTATAAAGTATTAATTCAATAAGGTTAATATTAATTTACTAATACTATTTTAGCAAAGGTATTAGTAATTAAATTATTTACTCATTTCATAGTATTAAATTAATTAATACTATTACTAATTTCTCTTGTCTAATGCTAATATTAATTATTAACATTAGTATTTAATATTTTAAAGTATTAATAATGCTAACATTATTATTTTTTTTGCTTGATAAAAAGGGGTTGTACTCGGGTCCCCCACCCTTAACAAATTATATCTCTTTTCTTTAGATCTTGAGATATTACAAATAGATACACTTCTCATCTCAATTGAGATGCTATAGTTAGAAATCTACATCATTTTACATAAAATGTTTGAATTCTTAATTTTCATTTTCTAAATATTTTCAAATTTCTATATGAATACAATTATTCCAAAATTTAGCATATTTCTTGACATTTTTCTATAGCAGCCTTCACAATGCCAAAACTTCACCTCTACTATCTATGCCTTGCATCTTAGTAGAGTAAATATTTCCATAACATCACACTAACATAGTCCGCTTTACGAAATCTGGATTGATAGTTTCCTTCTTGAAACACAAGAACAACCACACAAATTATAATAAATAGTCTAAATGTACACACATTATTGTTACAAAATAAATAGATATTACCAATGGAAAACATTAAAGTAAATATTAATCATTATATGATTTAGGCAATCAACAATTTTTTTCAGCTTCAAATAAAATTTCTACTTCCTCTAACCATGGAAAGGAAGTGTTAACTTCACGATCCTCAACCAAAACCCCTTTATTGGCTAGCTTATTTGCATATTTGTTTCTTTCTCTTAATATATGTGTAAACATAATTTCTTCAAACTCTTTAGCAAGATCTTTAATTTCCATAATTATCTCTTGTATGTTCCATGGAGTCTTTGCTTTCCTAAAAATTGCATTTATTACTATGAGATAATCACCTTCCATACAAACTCTATTCCATTTTATTTGTTAACATATTTTTAACCTAACCTTTAGCTTCATTATTTGCCTTAAATCCAAAATTGAAAGTATAATGAGACAATATTTCTCCTATATTAATTCTAATTATTCCTCCTCCTTCTTCTGGTCCTGGATTTCCTTTAGATGCTCCACCAAAATTCAACTTAAACTGCTCCACATCTGGTGGTTTCCACTTTATATTCTTAACCTTATTTTTGCTTCTCTTGTACCCAATATCATAATTCCATTTAATGACTTTACTCCATATATCAAGACTCTTTGCTTCCAAATTAGAGATTGGGTGAGTTGATAGGGTTGGTTTAGAATCCTCTATGGCTAAACATATCTTCTTTTTCATTACCTCTAAACTGCTTTCCTTTTATTTAAAAATTCTTCTATTCCTTTCTAGCCATATAGTTCAAAGTATTGTATCTTTTGATATATCCCATTTTGTATGTAAAGCCTCAATTTTATAAGTGCTCTACCATTGCTTTAAATGCTAACATTATTATTAATACCTTAGTTGTTAAATAATACATTGATTAAGTTATATATTTCAAAACATAAGAATTAATGCATTCGAATGATAAATTAAAAGACTAATCAACACAAGGTAGTTTGCCAAAAGTTGTCCTCACCCAAACTAAGATGTATTCAACAATAAGCAAGGACATAGATAATGCATAAACATTACTTTTCCCTAAGTAGGAGGTATCATGATAACTACAAGGTTATCAAACACATACGAGAGATACCTAAGCATATGGATAAGGGCTCTTTTGCCTTTATAACAACCTCTTTGTTTGATGATGCATTTAATAACACATACACAAATGCAAATATTTGTAGATCATTATTTTACCCCTATGGACTATCAGATTAAACATATATCATATCCCATTTCAAAATTCTCTCAAATTAGATGGTTGTCCCATGCCAATCTACTTGTGAGAGTACCTAGTCATACAACCATAAAATTCATCACCAGTATCATGTTCTACAAAATAATATAATCCAAATCAAGTAACCATAATGTATAACTATAAAATAATATTGATGGAACAAAATATAATCATACATTAATTATCAACACATCAATACATCAATCAAACAACAAGGGAGGTCCTACCAATATAGGCTATTACAATAGGCTTACCTAATAGAAAGAGGTTAAAAGTTTAAATAAGAAGTTATTTTGTATTATGCTAGTACTACTCATGATGAAGAGATTTATGGTGGTAACTCTTTTTGAACTGAATCGGAATATGCTTCATGCTACATGTATCCTACATATCCCATACATAAATAAAGGTTAACATGGTATATCAAGTAAAAGGCTTAGATTGACTTGAACAAGGCATTAAAGAACCGCTAGAAACCAAAGCTTGGCTAAGATATCGTGGGATAGGATACATTCCTATTAAAAATGACCTTTACCTTCATCACTATTACTAGAAAATGATGAAAAATCAATCTATAAAAGTTCTTTGCATAATTCACAATGGGGTCAAGAGAGAGGAAGAAAATAAAATTCCTAAATGTAGTGGATTAAATTTTTAGACACTTAAAACATGTCATTTTAAGGAGAAATACTCATATGGGAACACTCATAGATCATGTGAATAAACCTAGGGACCTTCCAAGTGCCAAAAGTGGTTTTCACCACTCATTTGGGGCAGTATTAGCCCATACAAGACTGATCACTATGAACCCAAATGATTGGATTTTGGTTGCTGAAGCTCAGAGAGGCCAATATTTAGCTACTTCAAATGGTAGTGGCTAGACCCTAATAAGAAATTTACCACCAATATGGCCTAATATTGTGTAGAAGTGGTATTTTGCATGCAATAAGGCCGAGCGAAGACAATTTTACATTCCTTCTCATAGCCAGTCTACATGAAATACTCAAGTCTAGATTTAGACATCAGTTAATTGGCCCTCAAGGATAGGCAAAGACTCAAAATATCATGCTAACAAATAGTATGTATGCAATATTTAGTATTAGGGCTTTACACCTAAACCTAAGACCTCAACACAATATAAGAAGTAAACCTAAAAACAATAGGGGACCTTCTTTATCAATTTGAAAAGAATTTATGTAGAGATACGACTGAGGAGAGATTTTGAGACTTAAAGAGCTTTTCTTGTAGCGAAGCCCTACTAAATTGGAGAGCAGATCAGAGCACCTTTTGAGAAGTAACAAAGTGCTAGAGGTTATCATCTATAGGATATTCAATATATCGGACAAAGATGCCAATCATTTCAATATCGATAATAAGCCTAGATCCATATCCTTGGAGTAATAGGGGTTGACTTTCATATTAGCAACCACTATCTCGAATAGTGGCCCATAGGCCTAGACTAGGGTTCTAACACTAGTTTATTTTATCTAGCTTGTTAAGTGTTTTCAAGTTATTAGCATAGATCTGATTTATTGCATTTCATAGCATTAGTTTCTATTATCATTGAGCATATTTCTATTTATCATTAAGATTATTGCTAACAACCTCATATGGGGAGGCAATCTCGGACAGCTGAGTGTTTTCTGTTGTTTTCATATTTGCAGGATTATAGGTTCACTAAATAGGTTATCAACATACAAAAGTAAAAGGATCCCTCTAGGAACTAGACCTAGAGAAGGAGGTATATGTAAGCCCTCATATAGTTTTGTGTGCGTCACCGGGAAGCCTACGAGAGTGCATCACCCCTTGCAAGGGGATATCATACATATTATGCCCTATCTTGTTAAATCTATATATCAAATGAAGGGAATCCCTTAGAGTTATCTATATGTAAGTAGACTTGAAAAAAAGCAATAAAAATCATTATTTATTTATATCTTTGTATTTCGGTTGTATCTGCTTTTGAATATTGAATAGATCAAATAATATTCATAAATAGAGTAAGTGGATGATGCATCACTTCCTTGAGGTCACTATAGATGGTGATCATGGTGGGACCCCCACCAAGTTTTATTTTCTACCACTTTATTTATCCATGTTTTTGTGTGTAGGTTTAGCAATTCTAGTCGACAACGGCCAAAACTGGAGTGCAACAGAGGATAAAATATATGTTCTCTAAGATGGATTAGAGGTTGGTACAGTTTTTCTAATGATTTATGGCTCTCTTTCTGCTTCTATTTTCCTAAAATAGTGAAATTAAGACACATTTTTATTTGGAAAATAAGGAATAGAAAGGAAGGAACTTTCATCTTGTACATCTTAGGGTTTCTTTTAGGTTTCCACTAGGTGTTGCTAGGAAAAATGGCTTATTCTTGTAAAGTTTACCCTAGAATCCAGCGTGCTAGAAATCATGTGTTGGTTTGCTTGCTTTGAGGCCCTACTAGAGGCCATATTTGCACAAAATAGAGTGTATCCATGAAACTCATACTAGTTACGCATATTTCTAAAAAATGAAATGTTATTTATATCAGGCATATAGGAAAGAGTCATTGCTACTATATGATGCATTTTACTTTATGTAAATTTAAAATGAACCCCACACACGCGCACATGTTTTGAACATTGGGGAGTTGAATTTCATCAGCAACCCTCAATTCAGTCTGGTGACCTTGGCATTCATCTCCTTCCACTGGATTTCCCCCTATATCTCTCTAGAATGGAATAAGGAACTTATTTAGAATGGTACCAATTTACTCATATTCAAACTATCTCCCACTATTGGAACAATTATTAGTTTAGAGTAGAAGAGCTAGGCAAACCCCTCACTGGGATTTAAGTAGTGTACCCTAGTCTCTTTTTAAGAAAATCATGTTTGGCATGGGTGTTCTTGATTCCCACTATGGATGAGTCTCCTCATTCTAAATCCAAAACAAGAGTAATAAAACAAGAACAACAACATATCAAAACACCACAAACAGTGTAGGGCACGTATAAATTGGTAATCAAGATAAACACTTGCTTGATATTGTTTGGTTATTGCTAATTACAATAACACTCAAGATTAATTCACAAACACAATGGTCAAAACCAGAAGTAAACATCATTGGTCCAATACCGAGGTAGAATATGAAGCAACACATACCCATTTGCGAAGTCGTAGTAACATTAAACCATGTACTCATAAGACCGTGAGATGTAGTTCCATGATTATAAGGGGTGATAACTAAACCCTTAGGGGTTCTCCTCGAGAAACCCCAATTAGGGAGTCACAAAATGGAACTAGATCACAAAAACACAAAGAGGCTTCATGGCCATCATCATCAAGGAGACACGAGGAAGCCTCAAGGTCTTCCTCTAAACACATAGCAACTTCTCAAAGACATGAGGAGGCATCAAGAGCTTCCTCCCCACATGGACATCAGAGGGATTATAGACCCCATTATTCACATAGAGATGATGAGGTTTCCCCATATCCATCCTCATGGAGGGTAGGTGGGACACAAAGACTTCATCACCAAAATGACACACAAGAGTCACAACATATAAAGCTTCACATGAGACACCTAGAACAGATTTTACCACTAAGAGGTATGAAATTAGAGTTACATCCAGTCATAGGAACAAAAAATAAGATACCATTCACATAAGAGGAAGGATTCCAATAGACTATGACCTCATTGGAGTAAATGGCACCCCATAGGATCAGCCATGAAGGAGAAGATAGTTAGACGAGTTGGATCGGTTTCATTTGAGGCTACCTTTCAAAACCATAGCCATAGAAAATTTTACATATGGAATTTCATGAAATATTACTTCTAAATGCACCTCTCAACCTGGGGATGCTTTAGAGTGACCCTGTAGTATACATACAGGGTCTAATCATAGAGATACTTACCAACACACTAAACAAGTTACATTAGCTAATAAGAGCAAAGCAACAATGGAAACCTCTTCGAGGAATCTACAAATCTAAACCATAAGAACAGAATCAAACAAATATGAGTCTTTTATAAAAACATAATTTAGCCACATGCGATGGTTAGAAAATGCATTATGCAAAGAGCGAGAGCTAGTGGAAGATCTTGAACATGATAAACAAAGAGAAATGCTATTGTACCAAAATGAGTAGCATTTCAGGGAACAAGCTGAACGGCTAGCTCGTATAAACCTACAAGAAATAAATGCACTGAATCACAACAAGAAGGGTGCACTAGACAAGAATATAGCCCACCACGAAACCACCAACCAAATCATGAACAAAATCAAATTTGTGTGGAAAGGTTAGACATGATAAATCAGGATCAAACACATCCTAAATCTCCTTGTAGGAGGGAAGAGAATAGAACAAGTCAAGTTCACATAGGGTTACCTCCATTGCCACCATGAGGGGTCCTCCAAGAAGAGGAACTCCTCACCTCAAAGGCATTTTAGGCACTTGCTAAAAATATGAAAGCCTTTAAGAAACAAGAGACGACTAGGAACTCACCAACATTGAGTAAAATACACAATCAATCATTGTGCCCATCAATTCCTAGCCCTCCATATCCTAAGCATTTTGAGATGCCTAGGTTAAAACAATTCAAGGGTGAAGAGGATTCACAAGAGCATGTCACCAATTATATCAATGCATGTTTTCATCTTGAAGACAACAATGCTCTTATGCTAAGAACTTTCATTATGACATTTTTGGGTGCTGCTACTCAATGGTTCAACCAACTCTCTAAGCACATCATATCTAGTTTCAAACAACTTGTACATGCTTTCCTAAAATATTTCTCCTTTGGTGCTAAGAAGAAGGTGAACCTTTTAGATCTGGCCAACCTAAAACATTATGATGATGAACTAGTAATGGATTATGGGGATAGATGGAGAAAAGTCATGGTAAAGTTATCATTCTCCATACCCATGGAAGAGATTGTCCATATGTTCACCAAGATTTGTTCTAAACACATATCTCTTTTGCTACAACTTCAAAAATATCGTTCATTCGAGAAAGAATTTGCACAATCCAAACTCATTGAGGACATAAAATTAGATGAGGGAATCATTAAACTCTGAACCAAGAAGAAGTGGAACAAGAATGGCAAGAATTATAAATACAAGCAAAAGCAGGGTAACCTTGCTCCATTTAATCAAGTTGCATTGGTTGTACTTAAGGATGGGGCTACACAACAACCCCAAAATTATCAAGCATATCCCCACTAGACAATTACTATCAAAATAATAATCAAAGACGAAATAGAGAATATAAGCCTACTCACTATTATACACCTTTGTATGAGATAATGCATTCAATATTAAACCAGTTGAGCGAGGCAGGGAAGATTAAATTTCTTGATATACCTCTTTTAGATCCCAAATATCCTAAGCCAAAAGTATATAGGGAATATCAATTTTACCCTTATCATAGAATATCAAGGCATGATATTGAGGTGTGCATTTGTTTAAAGGATCAAGTGCAAAATATGATCAAAGTAAGATAACTTATAGTTGACAACCCATTAGCTCCCAATAATAGAGATATGGGCATATATAAAAACCTGCTACCAAACCATGAGGCCCCTAGAGGGCAAGGTGCCCAAGTCAATCAAATATGAATCAATACACCTACCCATGGATACATTAGAATGGTGGAAATTATCAACATAACAACCAAGAGTAGACGATATGGGAAACCATAGTCTCCTACGACTCCCATTAATGTACTAGCAACACCTAGGCAAAGGTAGGGGTAAAACAACCTTCCAAGACCACCAACCCAACCTGTGATGACTATTCAAAGTAGACTAGAGCAAAACCTACAAACAAATCCGACCAAGTTATCTATCTATGAGATCATACAATAGTCCCCAAAGCACAGGGAGACTTTGATGGAGATTTTGAGATAAATTGAGCTCCAACCATAGGATGTAAATGAATTCACTCATTTTGTGGGACAAGTACAATAATACTAAGAACCTGTAATTCAATTTTATGATCATGAGATTAAGACAATATCCATTGCCTTACCAGATCCTCCACTACACATTTTTGCATCAATAAATTATTTACCTTTAGGTTCATCCATCAACATAATCACAACAATAGCCATAGGGAACCTTAAGATCCCCAAATTTAATATCATTCCAAGAGCCTATACACTAAGAGCTTTCAATGATGCTTTATGCACTATTGTAGGAATGATAGTCCTACCCATCAAGGTGGGGCACAAGACTATACCTGTGATGTATCATGTCTTGTATGGATCCATGCAATACAAAATTATCCTAGGGCATCCTTAGATAAGGGACATTAAGTGTGTTCCTTCGATCTTACATCAATGTGTCAAGTATGTGCATGATGACAAAGTCTATGTGGTTTCGGTTGATGAATAGCCATTCAAATATGTCCATCAGGTGGATTTTCTATGAGAATTCATAATTTCCTCTACCCACCTATATTTAGGACCTTCATCTCCAACTACACAACTAGATGATAGAGAAAAAGGGGTATGAAAAGACCCATCCACATAGGAACCTCCTCTTGCACCCAAAATAACTAGCGCTTCTAAGAAATCATCGATAGTTTAACCTAAAGATAATCAAAAGCTAAAATCACCCTTAATAAAGGAGAAAAATCCCAAGGAATTGCTAACTATAGCCATTGCAAAAATTCCAAGTCCCATGGAAGAAGAAGATCACCAAGATCAAGCCAAAGAAATACTAGAACCTGCTTTGCCAGTGTTGTCCGTAGGGTCATCTACCTCACATACGATAATACACTTGGCAAGTACAGGGATAGGAGAGTACCTTGTGTATAACATAACATTCACACCCATCATTGAGTCTGCACAAGACATAGGGCAACCAAAAGACCTAAGACCACCAGTGGTAATAGTGGTTTCACTTGAAATACCTACTAATTAGACCAACTTTGTCTATGTTGGTCTGGATTACACCCAAGGATCTTCAGACATAGAATAGGACGATAGTGAACCATTCATTGTCAATATTTTCTACCTCTCTAATCCTAAGTTTGATCTAAAATACTTTGAAAATTGCCATTGGCATGGCTATGTATTGGTATATATGAGCAGGGGTGTAGGAGGCCATGCGAGCCACAATACCAACTTCCCACCGATAGGTTTGGGTTAGGTTACTACATTAGAGGTCAATATGACTCTATAGCACCCTAAAATTGGCACAGTAAACCTTAGAAAATAATTAAAATTACCTTAGTAAATAATTCAAATTCAAATTTCAACCCCAAAACTGCTCCAAAGCCGCCTGCTACCCATTTCCTCATTTTCTATGCCATTTTTAGGATTTGTTTTGTCTGTTGGACGATATCATCGCCGATCAGACGATATCACCTCATATCAGATGAATTCATCTAGAGCAGAACGTCCAGACAATTTCATCCCAAAACTAATTTTTCATAATTAGCTTCTGTTTCAATGACATCTCTAACCGAGCCAAAAGCATGTCCGTGTGGTTAGAGACTTCCCCTATTAGATATCTCCCAAATTGGGATGATATCCAACCTCCCAACATCCTTCCTATGCCTATTTAATCTTAGGCCCTCCCCTTGACATTATCGTAGCTGAAATTTCTTGTAACACGAGTTCTATTTGCATTAGACCATCTTAAATCACCATTTGCCTTCATATTTTTCCAAGTTTGTTTATAGGAACTTCATCATTTTTTAGCTGGAGCAAGCTCAGATTGTCGCAGACGATCTTGTACAATCTCGGATGATCACGTCCCAATTTGAGATGATTTAGACTGTAGTCAACATTGGGGGCAATCAGTGCCCAAAGTTTGCACTTTTCCCTTTTCGTCTGTTGTTTCATTCTACATTTAGATCAATTTATTGTTATTTTCTGCTATTCTACATCTTGGAGTTCACCCATGTAGCTTAAATACATAATAAAATCATGATTAGCTATTAAAGCATGATAATTTACTTGCATTTCTATTTGCAATTATCATCTTAACATCTTTATCGCCATTTTACACCATTTCCCTCTATCATCATAGCTGCATTTTCTGTATTCTGTGTCCATTTCTTTGATTGTAGGTCTCTGACGAATTTGTCTGACAAATTTGCCAGATCTCAGACGATCCTGTCAGATCGAAGACGATCTTGTCAAATTCTAGACGATTTGGACTGCTTCAAAAATTAGAACCTCCATCAGACATCCGAAATCAGGTATGGTTTTTCTCACTTAGCTTGTTCTCTATATTTTCTATTTAATTCTATTTTCTGTATTCATTTAAATCTACATTTCCTAATAGAACAGTTTAGATTCATTTGTCCAAACCTAGGATTTGAATGATTAAAGCTAAAACTGAACACATCAAACACATTCCCAAACTAGGCGTGGAGACTGCCACTAAACGTTTCCTGGTGAACCCCACCATCCGTCAAAAAATCACCTTAATACTCCTCCCCCGAGAGGCGGGACCTTCAAAGGGCCTCTCAGTCCGAGGTATTGTCCCATATTTTTCCCATCCCCCTTCTGGGCACGGATCCTATAGCCTGAAGGTAAGGGTGCAAAAAATTTTGAGCGATGCATTTTGGTGAACCCAACGTGAAACTAAAACCTTTTGAAAACAAAAAAACATAGATGCATTTAAAATCATTAAAAAACTACTAAGTTGCATATCATGTTTAGATGGTAGCTCCTAAGAAAAGACTAGCTATCACTATAAATTTTGAAAACCAATTAGCATCCATAGAAATTAATTCTATGCTTAGTGTGCCTGAAACAGATAGAAACCAACTTTTGTGGGAAAAACTTAATAGGAGATTAGATCTCATTTCATCTAGAGCAACTAAACTTAAAAAAATCAAGAGGTTTGTCATAGATAGAATCCTAGATCCCGATCAAGTGATTTTGTATCATGAACTTCAGAGATCTTGCCATAGGTGGTTAGCAGATAGAAGAGCCCTTGTGTCTTTTGAGTTGTATACCTTTGAGGAATTCCTCGAGAATGCAGCCATAGTGCACCAATTCCTAGGTCGTATTGAGGACCAAGAAGCTGATCTTGCAGATAGGAAAATATGGAATAGAGTTCCTAGAGCTGTGTTATATCGAGAATATTGCCACAAACTTTATTTCTACCAACCAGAGTCTGAGACATATAATATCACTATAGCACTTTTTGTCAAATTCTTGAAAGAAAATTTTCAATTTGAAGAACATTTCATGACTCCTGAAGAACTTGAGCCCGTTAATGATATTTATAAATTGTTTATAGAAAACTAGATCATGGCTTTCATTATTATTATTTCTTGCATTTAGTGTGTTGTTTGTTATATTTATAATATTGTTATAAAAAAACAAGAAAAACCAAAAGCATAACAAAACCAAAACATTTTATTTTAAATATTATAGTAGGTATATAATTAAAATATATACCTCTTAAGCTTGTTGCATATGTATATATATATATATATATATATATATATATATATATATATATATATATATATATATATATAAAAGTATATATATATATTTGCTGAAATCTAAATTTAAGCACAATGACTAGACTTAGGAATGGTAAACAAACTGAAGAAGAAGAAGAAGAAGATTGGTTAGGAAAGAAAACAAAAAAATCAAATGCCCTTCCTGAGGATCCAATTCTAGAAGGAGAAACTCTAGAATAGCTAGAAGATGAGCTGGTTTTAGATGAACAAGAAGAAAATGTTAAAGAGGAAGGATCCTCATCCCCTAGAATGGCTCCAGACGAAACTGTTACTTTTGATAACTTAGATCATTTCTAAAAATTTTTTAGTAATAACATTGGTGCTCTTAATATGGCAGTTTGTATTGATACAGGACAAATTAGTGACACTCAAGTAGCCATGGAAGATATGTTTAACATACACACTAATCTCTTGTCCTTTGTTGATCAAGAAAGTGATAAAGCTGGACCATCCAATATAGATATGGTTACTATGATTCAGAACATGCAAAAACAACAGGTTACCCAACCCCCTAAGGAACCTGTTATTGAGACTAAAATAATTCCCACACAAAAGAGACCTTCATTCACTGCTTTATTTTGCCAAACTATTGATCAATATGCTTCAAATCGACAAAAACCTAAAATGAAGCCAAACACCAATTTTCAACAATCTGGGATACAACATAATACAACTTCAAAACTTCTTCATAACACCCTTCCTACCAACAATTTACACAATAGCAATATAGCATCTAATCTTCATGTCCCTCCATCATATGCTCACAAATCCCATATTAATGCCCTACCAAACCAATATGGTGGGCAAACCAGTAATCTAGAAGCCATGGTGAAACAGTTAGCTTCCCGCATGGACCAGATAGATCCCTACCATCCCTCGTATAATTATCGAGAGATGTGTAGTCAACCTTTGGATCCCATAGTTGTAGCACAACCATACCCTAAGCACTTTCCCATGCCCGTCCTGCCTATATATAAAGGAACTGAAGATCCCATAGAGCATCTTCACATGTTTAGGATAGCATGTCATGATATATCACATGATGACTTGCTATTACTAAAAATGTTCCCGAAAAGTTTAGGAGGAATGGCCTTAGAGTGGTATTATCAGTTGCCCACTCATTCTTTGAGGAATTTTGAAGAAACAATTGAATATTTTGTCCATCAATTTAGTGCCTACATCGAGAGACATGTGACCATTAAAGATTTATACAACTTAAAACAAGACAAAGATGAATGTTTTGCTGATTTCTTAGCTAGATGGAGGCAGTTGATAGGAAAAATGCACTTTGTGCTACCTTATAGGGAAATTTTGGACATTTTTATTAATAATTTGCAAGAACAACTATCCTATGAATTATCAATTGCTACCTTGACCACATTCGATCAAGCTATAGAATTAGCTCGAAGGGTGGAAGATGCTCTCATTAGAAGAGGTCAGCTCAAAAAGAAAGATGATGAGAAAACATCCAGAAATCAATATAAAAACAAACAAGTTGTGGGTGATGGAGTCATTGATAGTAGAAACATTGCTAATGTTAATACTATGAAAACAATAGAGAAGTTTATATTAAAACCTCTTGATAAACCACCTCGAGAGTTTACTAGATTGAATCAACCATTATCAACTATTCTACCCCAATTACTTGAAAGAGGTTTGATTCAATTACCAGCTATCCAGGAACCTGATCCAACTATACCCGGATACAGAGCTGATTTACATTGTGATTTTTATAGAGGACCTGGAAATGCTACAAACTCTTGTAAAAGATTGAAACATAAAATACAAGACTTGATTGATAATAATGAAATGGAGGTGCAAGCCTTTCAACCTAAACAAAATCCTCCTAATAATGCTCAAAAGAACATTCCCCAAAATCAGAATCAAAATGCTAATCAATCATTAGATATATTTCAACATCCTTTACCAAAACATGGTAAAGAGGTGGCCAATCAAATTGAACATCATAATGTTCCTCCTCCTATCCGATATGTAGGGACTATTAGCGGACAATAATCTATTCAGGATCCTCAAATATTTGGCACAAATTTCTCCATGGTTACGTCTAGACCCCTATATAATACTCAAACACCGGATCCTAGTGATGTAGAATCAGATACTAAAAGTGAAATAGACATCACCTCAAACCAATAGAATAGTTCTAAAAATGAATCAGATCCGATTCAACCTATCATAGATGCTATGGTTTCGAAAGAACCATTTCCTAGAAGAGTTACTACTCGACCCTCTTCTAATCAGTTCCTTCTTAATGAACAAGCCATAAACACTATACCGAGACCAATTCAATGCCTTCAATATAACATTGTAGGTACCATCGGAGTTGTTACCAGACAACAAGCTCAAAACTCTCAACAGGATCAAACTCAGAATGATGGATCAACTCCATTTATTTTGAAAAATCCCAATAAAGGGAATCATATGTCTAATGTTCAACCTAAACCTCCTTACAATATTAATGAACAATTATCCAATACTATAGCCATAATTTCCCTGTTGGACTTGTTAAGATCTTCTCCTACCCATAGGGATGAATTAATGCTCACATTAATCCAAATGATGGTACCTCAAAATATTCAACCTGAAGCCATGTACAATACTATCATCACTCGAGAAGTCGATTGTATTGACTTTTGAGATAAAGATATCCCACAACATAGTTTACATAAGGATAACCCCTTATATATTACTGCCCTAATAGGAGATGTAGCAATCAAAAGGGTCTTGATTGATAATGGTTCATCTCTAAACATTTGCACTTTTGACTTCTACCAAATATTTGGGTTTAGAAGTGATGAAATGAAGAAAACTGACATGATCATAAAAGCTTTCAATGATGAAACACAAGAAACATGTGGAGTTATCACCATCCCATTGCAAGTTGGTCTAAGAACCTTAGACACAACCGTGTTTATTGTACATTGCCCCACATCATACAATATACTCTTGGGTCGTCCTTGGATCAATGCAATGCGGGCTGTCCCATCAACTTTACACCAATGTGTTAAATTCAAATTTAAAAATCAATTGGTCACTATCCATGGTGATCCTAGACCCTTTGATATGTGTGCTTTGGCAGAACCTGTTGGAATTCAATTTTGCCCTGCTCTGTCATCCACACATCCTAATTCTTATTTTTCATCTAAACGTGTAAAACACACACCCATAACTTCATCTATTGCTCCTCCATTAATTTCACCCTCATATATAGCTCAACAATCTTCTAAACAAACCACACTAGATCCTCAAAAAGATCTTAAATCCACAACCAATCCTTCATGTTCCATCCCTATAATTTCAAAACCTATAGAGCCATTTATTAACACCTCCACATTATCTACATCTATCATACCTTCCACATCAGAAGATATAGGAAATGTTCCTTCTACCTCTTATGCTCTCACTGATGAGCTCTTACGCGATTTATCTAAAATTATTATATCAAAAGAGATCAACACTACCATGCAGACTTCCCTTCTTTTAAATAAACTCCCATCTTCTCCTCATACCTTGGGCCTCCCACAAACTATGGGAAGTATCTAACAAGTCGGAAGTTGTGCTTTTGTTTATAAAGGATATAATTGGGGAAGAATACCCCGAAACATCAAGATGCATTGTGATGGATATGCTCGATGCTATTTTGCTAATGAATATATTAAAGCTAAACCCATAATTCTTAAATTGGGCTATAAAGGGAAAGGCTTGGGACCTCTCCAAGATGGTATGAAAGAACCCTTTGAGGTAGAACCATGGCCCACCCGATGTGGTGTGGGCCTATTTCCTAGTAAGGATCAACCCTTCCCTTTTGAAGATGATGATCAACTCATATGTTATCAAGATTATCTAGATAAACAAGATTCTTTGTATCCAAAGAATAATTTTACCTGCAATATGCTATCCATAGCCTACCCTAAAATGATTTCCAAATACGACGATGAGTTGGAGGGAGATATTTTCCATGATGTCTCCATTGAAGAGTTGTTACATAATGGTTTTTATTTTGATGGTTCTATACCTACTATAGCCTAGCTTGAGGCCATGACTCCTCAAGATGAATTATCCAAGTTAACATTAAAGGAATTACAAGAATTGGGTGTTTCACCTATCCCACCTAATTTTGAAAGAGATCTACACATGGAAGTAGAAAACGTCATTAAGGTTAACATTGGACCTGAGGATAATCCTCACATCATCAGTATTGGATCGGAATTAAGTCAAGAAAAACAAGAGCAATACATTGCATTCCTTAAAGAATATGAAGATGTCTTCGCTTGGACATATGAAGATATACCAGGTTTAGACCCTTCTGTAGTCATGCATCACCTAGTAGTCCATCCGGATGCTAAACCTGTTAAACAAAAACTTAGAAAAATGCATCCCAAAGTGGCCTTGCTAGTCAAAGGGGAGTTAGAAAAACTCCTGAATGTTATTTTTATACAAGCTATTGATTATGTTGAATGGATCTCGAATGTAGTTCCAGTCACCAAGAAAGAAGCTACCAAAGTTAGGGTTTGCATAGACTTTAGAGATATTAACGTTGCATGCCCTAAAGATGATTTTCCTCTTCCAAACATGGATCAAATCATTGAATATCCAGCTTTGTGGGCATATCACACTAGTGTTCGTACTCCCATAGGTACTTCACCTTTTGTTTTGGTTTATGGCGCTGAAGCTATTTTTCCCTTTGAATTAGAAGTTCCTTCTTTGGCTCTACTACTTCAAGATACCGAAGTAGGATATGAATATCAAGCTGGCAGACTCAGTCAGCTAGAAATCCTAGATGAAAAGTGCATCAATGCTTTGGAGCATCTTTGTGCCTACCAAAACAAGCTTAAAAGATCATATGCTAAGAAAGTTCGTCATCGATCCTTTGAGGTCGGCAACCTTGTTTTAAAAGAAAATAAAAAAAATACTAATGCAACTAAAGACCTTAAAGGTAAATCTGAGCCCAACTGGCTTGGACCATATATTATCACTGCTAAATTTGAATCGGGAGCATACAAATTAGCTACCTTAGATGGTAAAGATTTAAAAGAACCTATGAATATTATGCATCTTAAGCGATACTATGCATAAAATTTGGTCATTTCATCATTGTATATATTGTACATCTTGTCTCATTTTAGTAAATTCATATAAAAATTTCAAAAAAACAATCACATTGTATTTCTTTCAATTCATCAATTAAGATCAAAATATATATAAAAAAAAAAACATCAAAATTATCAAAATATTCAAAAAACATCTTTTATTTCATACCTCTCAAATTGTGAAGTATTGCAGTTCTATTTTCAATTATTTTGGATAAATTAGCATTTATTTGGAATCTCGCACTTTCACACTCACAAAAATAAATATCTTGATTTTATCTGGCATGATTACTAATCTCTCTTATATCAAAGTCCACAAAATTCAATTAAATAAAGTTTGAGCATAGAGAATTGATCTTGTTATTTACTTGAACCAACTATATCTTTTCACATTAAAATGATTTCATTGCAAATTCGATATGATGCTACATAGTAGAAGTGGTTTCTTGAGCGAAAATTTTCCCCTGCTATCCTATCATGCACATGGTCTAGAATCTTTAAGAATTGACAAAAGGACAAGCTCACCCCTACCCAGAATAAAAATCCCTTGCTCTACAGCTAATCCGAGCAAGTATCCCTAGAATAGGAAGAAAAAGAAAAAGAAAAATCAAGCAAAATCATGAGAAAAAGAAGCATTATTTCAGAATCATTTTGTACTATCTTAGCACTATTTCAACATTATCTCAAATATCAAAGCAAAATACAAAAAAAAAAAAAAAGAAAGAAAGAAAAAGAAAGCGAAACAAGCAAAAGCAAAAGCAATAAAATCCCTTTCCCTACCCATTGAAAAGAAAAGAAGGGTTGATGAGCTTGAATCCCTAGAATTCTCAATTATTCGAAAACTGTGAGGTAAGCCCCATAATAGGTGGTTTGTGCCCAACCCGCTTGGCCTTGGGTAAATCCTAGTGTGGTGATATGTTTGTCACATTAGCAACCTTCTTTTGTATAGACCTATGTCCGCTTATAGATTAGCTAGCTCTTGGTAACTCGGCTTACATAGTAGTCTGGTACGGTTATATGCATCTAAATCATGGTTAATGAACACTTATTTGGTTAATTCAAATCACTTGTATCAAATTATCTTTCTCAAAACTTATAAATGCACAAAGTAATTGCACACACATTTGTATTTGAGAGATTTTTTGTATCATTATGATAAATCAAGATCGGAAATGACCTCACATATGCACATGGGATTCCTTATAAATATAACTTTTGTCTTTAAGATACTTTGAAATATTTTTGCAAATTGTCTAGAATAATTTCATTTTCTTCTCTGAGAACAGTTGTTTAGTATAAAGACAACTACATGCATTATCAAAAAAATCAAAATCATTTTCAAAAAACATGCAATAAAGTTACATTTATACTTTCGCAATTATGGTATAGTTCCAAAACCAAAATTGGAATTTTATGCCTAGCGCAAGTCCTCATCTTTATATTTTCTGTTTATTTTCATAAATTAAAACCATGCAATAAAACTATTATTTTCTTCTTTGGATTTTGTGATGATGGTATAAGTTTATACCTAAATATTCTATGCCTAGCGCAAACCATTGTACTAATTTTATTTCCCATTTATTTAAAATCATAAAAACATATGACTTAAATCATTATGTTACACAATTATGCTTTAAAACAACACACATTATTACTATTTCATGTCATTATGTCAAACTTCAATTTTGCAATGATGGTATAATTCCTAGGGAATTATTCAAAAATTTTATCACACTTCGGAATTTATGCGTAGCAAAAATCATTTTTTTTTTAAATATATTTCATGCATAATATTTTCATGGAAATATGAAAACAAATCACCATCATCATTATCATTTGCATCATCACAATAAAGTCTTAAGACAGTCTCTTAAGCACTCTTTTACTTTTAGCAATATTTCTATACCAGGATTAGCTTGATGACCTAGCGAGCGACGACTCCATGAAATGGTCTATAATAGCGACAATGTACTTTGAAATTATTGTTAAAAGTCCCATTTTATTTTTATCAAATCACACCACAACAACCAATTTGTTTACATCAAATTATTTCATTTAAATTTTAAAAGCATGACATTCAAACCATAATATTTCCAAATGACATAATTACATGAATCATCAAAATCAATCACATCAAAACATTAAAGTGTTTTCATAATGATTCGAGCAACCATAGTAATGGTAGGGGGCGAGTTGGATCTTATCAGAATTCATACAAACACATAAGACAAGTCATATGATAAAAAATATCTCATCTATATATATATCAACAATATATACATCATCTCAAAATTGGATCGGTATGCCACAATCTATACCTTGGCATACTCAATGCTCTATTAAAAATAATAAACATTATGTATCAATCTGTGCAGTGTAGTCTATAGCAGCTAGCCTCGAGAACCCCTTGAGATCTCAGCCTCATCTCCTCCCTCGCCCTGAGGTGGACGAGGTGGCCCCATCGTAGTCTATGTGGTGCTATGAGTCTTGGACTTTGATCATGATGATGTCCTCGATGACCTCATCACGATAGGCTTCGCAATGTGGGATGACAGTAGTAACCTCTGCCCCTTTGGTACCATATGGTGGTATAGTGTCTGATAGAATGTTATCTAGGCAATAGTCCATGATAGGTCTCGAGTGCTTGCCCCTCTGCTCCATGATTTGAGGCGTGCGACCTCATCTCTGAGCTATGTGGCCTCCTCTCGATGTCGTGCAGCCTCATACTACAAGGACTGCACCTATTCCTGGAGACGGATAGTCTCCACCTAAAGAGTAGCCATCTCGCTACTCTCTTCTACCTCGACACCCTTGCCCTTATCGAGCGATGGTGGCCTCTCTCTCCATGAAGAAGGGGGTCTCTCCTCCCTCCTCTCCCGCTGTCTGGCCTCTACTGAGCCTATGGCCTTCTCTGCTCTCTCTTGCCATGACCCTGTGTCACATCAATGGTTGCTTGGCACCGCCTCCCCATCCGATGCATAACCACGTGAATCAGAACCTGAGCCCTTGTCATCTGAAGAGGGTGGATGCCTACGTACTAGGCATCATAGCCATCAACAACTCCTACGTCATCCCCATCCACTAGTTGAATGGGGTCATCGTATGCATCCTCACTCCAGAAGCGCTGCATATCTGGAGCCCTGCTGACTATAGTGTTATCTCGAATGGTCTAGGAAAACTTGTAGTCTTTGAGAGATGGGATCCCCTATTGTAGACCGAACTATCTCAAAAATTGGTCATAGCGATGGAGCTCCACCTCTCCCCTCTCCATCCTCAGCCAGCAGGTTTGCCTAACATGATCCAGCTCCTGTCCATCCTCGGCCCACCCTGGATGATCTCTCCAAGGCCTCCAGGTGATCTGGTCGAAGACAAGGTCATCAAGTAGTCTTTGGGACATTGGCAGATCTATCCACCGTTGTGACCCTCTCTAGAGCCACCAGTAGAAAAATCAGGGCCTCTCCCCATCAATCCCTATCATTGGGAGCCCTACCGGCCTCCGCACCACGATGTGCTCCCAGCACCAAACTTGCAATAGTGATGTCATGACCAGACATCGGCCACCCTTGTATACGACCCCATGCAAGATCCTATATAATCAGCATAGTACAAAGCTCCCCTAAGAAAAATTGTACCCGTGGTCTCTCATGTCATAGACCACATCTGTCAGTAGCCATGGTACTCTACATCCACTCTGATGGCATAGCAGTAGACCACCTACCACCCTAGCAAAAACCTATGTCATTCTAGATGCCCCAGGCATCTGGCATAGCAACTCGATGTTCACTCTGCCCTTCTCCAGGGTGAAGCTTGGATCTCCGCACAGTCGTATCATCATGTGGCCCTGATTGGCCATGGGAGTTATTAGCCATCCTTGTATGGTTATCCTCAAAATCCTCCATACATCCTCCAATGTGGGAGTCATCTCCCCTATCGGTAACCGAAAACAAGAACCCGGATACCACCTCTCTGCTAGGGATGTCAATAGCTCCATATCTGTAAAAATCTATGGCATATCTGCCACATGCTACAAGCCGAATTGAGCCAATTGATCTCGCTCTGATTGAGATAGAGCAGCCAAATCATCCCTCAGCCCATCGTATTTCCATTTCCTGCTCTTTAGTAATCCTCTCTGCAACATAAACAACAAAACAATAAAAATCATTAATAACACAGTGATTAAAAATGCAAGTAAAACAAGTTCAATTTTATATAAATGATGATATCATCCACTATTGGATGATATCATCCAAAATTTGAGCAAATTCATATTTGATTTCACAAGAGGGAGTCGTACCTTATTGTACGAAATTGTCCCCATATCATCGATTTTGCCCTTGGACGATTTTGACGATATCGAGACGATTTCATCCCGATGACGTCGACAACCAAAAAATGGCCATAATGCTCAAAAACCATTCAAAATTAATCTAAAAAGCATGAAATTCAAAATTAAAGCCTTCTAAATTAAGTTTGGACCCTTACTCGGAGCCCGCGTCGAACCTCTGTTGATTTGTGCGCTGTCTCAACCATCTTGTCTGCAGAGCTCTAGAAACCAAAAAAATGAATAGTAAAAATGAATTAGGGTTTTTCCCTATTTTTCTTAATTTTATTCAAAAAACAACTTAACAACATTTTAAAATTTTGCTTTTCCGCATTTTTACCTCAAACGTTCGATTTGGGTAAAAACACGAAGGGGGCACCATAGTAAGCTGTCATACGATTCGACCTAGAATCGTCACCTAAAAATGGGAATAATTTTTGCTTTCTCATAGATCGAGAAGAAATTATATTTAACGCATTCTCTTTGGAAAATTTGCTAAAGAGGGGCCAAAATGTAGCACCCTAAAATTGGCACAGTAAACCTTAGCAAATAATTAAAATTACCTTAGTAAATAATTCAAATTCAAATTTCAAACCATAATATTTC
The DNA here is from genome assembly GCA_028583015.1 of Wollemia nobilis. Taxonomy (NCBI): domain Eukaryota; kingdom Viridiplantae; phylum Streptophyta; class Pinopsida; order Araucariales; family Araucariaceae; genus Wollemia; species Wollemia nobilis. The sequence goes on along the minus strand of JAQPPZ010001274.1, from coordinate 2,430,224 downwards.
CAAATGACATAATTACATGAATCATCATAATCAATCACATCAAAACATTAAAGCATCATACAAACACATAATACAAGTCATATGATCAAAAATATCTCATATATATATCTATATCAACAATATATACATCATATCAAAACTTGATTGATATGCCATAATCTGTGCCTCGGCATACTCAATCCTCTATAAAAAATAATAAACACTATGTATCAATCTATGTAGTGCAATCTGTAGCAGCTAACCTTGAGAACCCCTTGAGCTCTCAGCCTCATCTCCTCCCTCGCCTTGAGGTGGACAAGGTGGCCCCATCGTAGTTCATGTGGTGCTATGAGTCCTGGACTTTGATCATGATGATGTCCTCGATGACCTCATCATAACAGGCTCCATAATGTGGGCCGATAGCGGTAACCTCTGCCCCTTTGGTACCATATGGTGGTATAGCATTTGATAGAATATGATCTGGACAATATCCCATGCTAGGTCCCGAGTGATCGCCCCTCTGCTTTGTGCTCTGAGGCGTGCGACCTCATCTCTGAGCTGTGTGGCCTCCTCTCGGTGTCATGCAGCCTCATCCTACAAGGACTGCACCTGAGCTTGGAGACAGATAGTCTTCGCCTGGAGAGTAGCCATCTCACTACTCTCTCCTACCTCAACACCCTTGCCCTTATTGGGTGATGGTGGCCTCTCTCTCCATGGAGAAGGGGGTCTCTCCTCCCTCCTCTCCCACTGTCATGGCCTCTACTGAGCCTATGGCCTCCTCTAATCTCTCCCACTATGACCCTGTGCTGCCTCAATGGCTGCCTAGCACTACCTCCCCATTCGATGCACAACCGCATGAATCAGACCCTGAGCCCTCGTCATCCGAGGAGGGTGGATGCATACATACCAGGCATCATAGCCATTAGCAACCCCTGCATCATCCCCATCCACTGGCTGAATGGGGGCATCGTCCGTGTCCTCACTCCAGAAGCGTTGCATATCTAGAGCCTCGCTGACTATAGTGTTATCCCAGACGGTCCAGGAAAACTCGTAGTCTCTGAGAGATGGGATCCCCTACTGTAGACCGAACTACCTCAAAACTCGGTCATAGCGGTGGAGCTCCACCTCTCCCCTATCCATCCTCAGCCAGCATGTTCGCCTAATGCGAGCCAGCTCCTGTCCATCCTCGGCCCACCCTGGATGATCTCTCCAAGGCCTCCAGGTGTTCTAGTTGGAGACAAGGTCGTCAAGTAGTCTCCAGGATATTGGCAGATCTATCCATCATTGTGACATTTTCTAGAGTCACCAGTAGAAAACTCGGGGCCTCTCCCTGTCAATCCCTATCAGTGGGAGCCCTATCGACCTCCGCACCATGATGTGCTCCTAGCACAAAACCTGTAGTAGTGATGTAATGACCAGACATCGATCACCCTTGTATACGACCCCATGTAGGATCCTATACAATTGACATAGTACAAAGCTCCCCTAAGCAAACCTGTACCCGTGGTCTCTCATGTCGTAGACCACATTTGTCAGTAGCCATGGTACTCTGCATCCACTCTGATGGCATAGTAGTAGACCACCTACCACCCCAGCCAAAACCTGTGTCAGTCTAGATTCCCCAGGCATCTAGCATAGCGACTCGATGTTCACTCTGCCCTTCTCCAGGGTGAAGCTCATATCTCTGCACAGTCGCATCATCACGTGGCCCTAATTTTCTGTGGGAGTTATTAGCCGTCCTTGTATGGGGATCCTCAAAATCCTCCATACATCCTGCAATGTGGGAGTCATCTCCCCTGTTGGTAACCAAAAACAAGAAGAACCCGGATACCACCTCTTTGCTAGTGCTGTCAATAGCCCCATATCTGTAGAAACCTATGGCATATCTGCCACATGCTGCAAGCCAAATTGAGCCAACTAATCTCGCTCTTCCTGAGATAGAGCAGCAAAGTCATCCCTCAGCCCATCGTATTTCCATTCCCGGCTCTTTAGTAATCCTCTCTGCAACATAAACAACAAAACAATAAAAATCATTAATAAAATAGTGATTAAAAATGCAAGTAAAACAAGTTCAATTTCATACAAATGATGATATCATCCACTATTGGACGATATCGTCCAAAATTTGAGCAAATTTATCTCCAATTTTGCAAGAGGGAATTGTCCCTTGTTGTACGAAATTATCCCCATATCATCGATTTTGCCCTTGGATGAAATCGACGATATCAAGACGATTTCGACGAAATTGAGACAATTTCGTCCCGACGACGTTGACGGCCCAAAAATGTCCGCGATGCTCAAAAATCATTCAAAATTAATCTAAAAAGCATGAAATTCAAAATAAAAGCCTTCTAAACTAATTTTGGACCCTTACCCGTAGCCCACACTGGACCTTTGTTGATCTGTGTGCTGTCTCGACCATCTTGTCTACAGAGCTCTAGAAACCAGGAAAATGAACGGTAAAAATGAATTAGGGTTTTCCCTATTTTTCTTAATTTTATTCAAAAAAACAATTAAAAACATTTTAAAATTTTGCTTTTCCGTGTTTTTACCTCAAACTTTCAATTTGGGTAAAAACACGGAGGGGGCACCATAGTCAACTGTCGTACGATTCAACCTAGAATCGTCGCCTTAAAATGAGAATAATTTTTGCTTTCTTGTAGATCAAGAAGAACTCATCTTTAAAGCATTTTCTTCGAAAAATTTGCTAAAGAGGGGGAAAAATGTAGCACCCTAAAATTGGCGTAGTAAACCTTAGCAAATAATTAAAATTACCTTAGTAAATAATTCAAATTCAAATTTCAACCCCAAAATTGCTCCAAAACCGCCTGCTACTCGTTTCCTCGTTTTCCACACCATTTTTAGGATTTGTTTTGTCCGTTGGATGATATCGTCATCGATCAGACGATATCGCCTCAGATCGAACGAATTCATTTGGAGCAGGACGTCCAGACAATTTCGTCCCAAAATTGATTTTTCATAATTAGCTTCTGTTTCAACGACGTCTCTAACCGGGGCAAAAGCATGTCTATGCGGTTAGAGACTTCCCCCAATGGATATCTCCCAAATTGGGATGATCCCCAACCTCCTAACATCCTTCCTATGCCTATTTAATCTTAGGCCCTCCCCTTGACATTCCGCTAGCTGAAATTTCCTGTAACACGAGTTCTATTTGCATTAGACCATCTTAAATCACCATTTGCCTTCGTATTTTTCCAAGTTTTTTTGCAGGAACTTCATCGTTTTTCAGTCGGAGCAGATCATCGCAGACGATCTTGTACAATCTCAGATGATCACGTCCCAATTCGAGACGATTTAGACTGTAGTTAACATTGGGGGCAATCAGTGCCCAAAGTTTGCACTTTTCCATTTTTGTCTACTGTTTCATTATGCATTTAGATCAGTTTATTGTTATTTTCTGCTATTCTACATCTTGGAGTTCACCCATGTAGCTTAAATACATAATATAATCATGATTAGCTATTAAAGCATGATAATTTACTTGCATTTCTATTTGCAATTATCATCTTAACATCTTTATCGCCATTTTACACTATTTCTCTCTGTCATCATAGCTGCATTTTCTATATTCTGTGTCTATTTCTCTGATTGCAGGTCTTTGACAAATTCGCTAGATCTTAGATGATCCTGTTAGATCGAAGACGATCCTGTCAAATTCCAGATGATCTGGACTGCTTCAAAAATCAGAACCTCCATCAGACATCCGAAATTAGGTATGGTTTTTCTCACTTAGCTTGTTCTCTGTATTTTTTGTTTAATTCTATTTTTTGTATTCATTTAAATCTGCATTTCCTAATAGAACAGTTTAGATTCATTTGGCCAAACCTAGGATTTGAATGATTAAAGCTAAAACTAAACATATCAAACACATTCCCAACATAGGCGTGGAGACTGCCACTAAACGTTTCTTGGTGAACCCCACCATCCGTCAAAAAATCACCTTAATACTCCTCCCCCAAGATGCGGGACCTTCAAAGGGCCTCTCAGTCCGAGGTATTGTCCCATCCTTTTCCCATCCCCCTTCCAGGAACGGACCCTATAGCTTGAAGGTAAGGATGCAAAAAATTTGGAGCGATACAGACTCATTAGTGACAACCTTGGATAGGCTAAGTTTGGGGTTAGGAGAATACATCAATTTTATTCCTTATCATCCCTAAAGTATAAGACATCTAATCAACATGCCAATATCTATGGTAGACATACCACCGTCAGATATTCATCATCCAAACTCCTCGATCGATGCCAACCCGATAGGTTGTGACTTGAGGGATGAAGAGTGAGAAGAAAATAGATATGCAACAAATGATGATGAGGCACAATTAAGCTTAGCCTATCATAGATATCACTATTTACAAAACCTTGCTTAGACCAGCCACAACGAGAGTATATATATCATATGAAAGTGGTTATGAGTTAGAGGATTCAATAGAAAGATCCTACCTAGGGCCAAGACAATGGCCCCATATCTTGGGGCAAGAAACTAACACAAATGGCATATTCATAAGTGACAAATAATATGAGGATGAGACAGAGATGGCCTACTTAGGGCCAAGACATGTGCCCCTTGTCTTAGGGCCATATACCAATGCTAATGGTTTTGGATAAGCGATGATGACTTTGATGATGAGATTTAGATGGCCTATCTTGGGCCTATCTTGGGCCTCATAGAGATGGCTTATCTTGGGCCTATCTTGGGAAGACTTGTCAACTTGAATACCATTTATCATGCATTCAATCCCCCTCTACCTACATTCAGAGAGCTCTTGGAACCTAACGATCCTATTATTCAACCTGCTCATGGGCTAGATATTGATATTTCCTTTTCTTTAGAGCCTCATCATGAGTATGGAGAGAAAAATTCAAAGACAAGATTTCACCCATGTGGTCTTGGAGATTTCATTCCATCCATCAACACAATCTCTATTGATTTGACCACTCCACTGCATAACCCGATAGAACCTACTAAACTAATGAATCTTGATGTAGATGTTATTGATTAGGGTCACGTTGTTTCACCCTTAGAGCTTGAGGATTTTTTACCTAACGAAGAGATGTTACAACCATTTAATTTTGCATCAGGTTGTGCATATGATGTATTCCATTCCGGTCTGGATCCTAAGTTAGTTGGACTTGTAAATCTTGCCAATGATATTCATTTAATACCCATGCCTCACCAACTAGAGTATGGATCACATATGGCTATAGAAAAAACTTTTGAGATGGACATTAGTGATGATCCTACTCAACCAAATAAAATTAAGTTTAGATAAAGTCTATCCCTAGAGGAACAAGACATCATAATTCCTCTTCTTAAGGAGATGCATAATATTTTTGCTTGGACCTACAGAGACATGCTTGGGCTTGATCTAAAGTTAGTTGTGCACAACCTTTCATTAGATCCCACAAGAAAGCTGATAAAGCAAAAGTTGATAAAAATGCATCCAATTGTTGCTTTGATGGTGAAGAATGAGTTGCAAAAATTGTTGGATGTAAATGTCATAGTTCCTATTTACTATCCTGAATGGATCTTGAACATGGTGCCCATGGGAAATCCTAATGGAAGAGTCTGTATTTACATATATTTTAGCGATTTGAATAGGGAAAATCCAAAGGATTAATTCCCATTGCCAAACATAGATGCTCTTTTTGATGCCACTACAGGCCATGAGATGCTCTCCCTAATGGATGGGTTTTTTGGATACAATCAAATCCGGATCAAGATTGAAGACTTGCATAAGACTGCTTTTATTACTCCATGGGGGACATTTTGTTATAAGGTGATGTTATTTGGCCTCAAGAATGATGGTTCCACATATCAGTGAGCCATGACATACATATTTCATGACTATATGCATAAAAAATTAGAAGATTACATAGACGACTTACCGGTCAAGTATTTATTGTAGCAAGATCATGCTGAAATCCTTACAAAAGTCTTTGATCATCTCATTGAGCACAATATCAGATTGAACCCCAAAAAGTGCATGTTTGGCATGAATTTTGGTAAGCTCGTGGGTTTCATTATTTCTAATAGAGGCATTGAAGTCGATCCTACAAAAGTAAAGGCCATATTAGGAATGGCTGCCCCTACCAACATTAGGGAATTAAGAAGACTACAAGGCAAGGTAGCATCCATAAAAAAATTCATTGCTCAATTATTAGACAAATATCAACCCATGAATCAGCTACTACATAAAGGAGTCCTTTTCCATTGGGACTAAGAGTTCCAACAAGCATTTGTAGAGATCAAAACTTACCCAGTAATGTTGCCAGTATTGGCTCCACCAAGGCTAGAGGAACCATTTTTACTATACATATTGGCTACTAATTTCACTTTGGGCACCATGTTGGCCCAAAGAATACCCATGATAAATAACAGGTCGTATATTACATCAGTCGCACCTTGGTGAGTTATGAGATAGGGTATGCATATGTAGAAAAGTTGTGTTTGGTAATGGTCTTTGCAACCAAAAAGTTGTGACACTAAATGTTGAGCCATATGAACTACGTTATATCTAAACACAATAATTTGTAGTACATGATGAACAAGACCTACCACAAAACACGTACTACAAAGTGGATCATGATATTGACAAAATTTTATCTAGAGTTCATAAGCCAAAAGTTCATCAAGGGACAATTCATAGCTGATCAATTAGCAGAGTCACCTCTTCAAGATAATAAGTCTCTCACCATAGAATTACCTGATGAGGTAGTCTTTGAATTATCAGATCTACCAAAACTCGAAGAACCTAAGAAAGAAAGAGATATGGCATTGTTCTTCGATGGTTTGAAGTGCAAGCAAGGGGTTGAAGAAAGAATTATATTTATCACACTACAGGGTGCTCCATTGCCATTATCATTCAAACTAGACTTCCCTTGCACAAAAAATAACATCGAGTATGAAGCCCTGATATTGGGACTCCAAACAACCATCGCAAGGGGCATTAAAAGATTGAACATATTTGGTGACTCCTCTCTCATAGTAAATCAAGTCAAAGGATTTTTCCAATGTAGGTGACCACTCCTTAAAGCCTACAAGGAGTTTGGTGACACTTACCTAGCCTGGCTAGAATGGTATGACATCAAGACAATCCCTCATATGTCAAACAGATTTGCAGACACCATGGCATATTTGGGATCCTTGATCCCTCAAAATTTGTCTGCTAATTTTACAACCATTCATGTTAAAGTGCTTTCACACTCATCAATAAATCATGAGGCATTTGATAATCAATAATTAGTCAACATGATCAATATCGAACTAAACCTGGATTGGTCCTTCAGGGCTAGGGATTTATTGCAAATGAAACCTTGGGGATCTTTGATCTCTCAAGGTCCTACGGAGTGTGGCACAACCATTCACCACATGGTTATACCTCAATCTATGTTCACAATTTTTAGTATGCAAGAAGAACATACCATATTTTCTATAGAGACTATGGTTTATCAGGATTGGCTTTCACAATTGTGAGATTTCCTGAAGCTTGGAATGGTACCACAAGGTCTATCACATGTTGAAATATGAACATTTAAACATAAGGTAACAAGGTACATCTTATTGGGAGATATCATTTATAGATAAGGCTATGATAGAATGCTCCTATGTTGCCTTGAGCCGCAAGAAGCATCCTGGGTAATTTCACAGGCTCACGATGGTACATGTGGTGGTAACTTTAGTGGTATGGCTATCGTTAAGTGCATCTTGATAATGGGTTACTATTGGACCATTATGGAAAAATATTGTTGTGAATATGTCAAGAGATGTGCTAAATTCCAGTATCATGCAAATCTCCCACATTTTCCAGCGCAAGCCTGGCAACCCATTCAGGTAGCATGGCCCTTCTTGTAGTGGGGACTAGACTTAGTTGGGAATATCTCACCCCCATAATAAATTTGGCACACATTCATCATAATGGCTACGATTACTTCACAAAATGGGTCAAAGTGACCCCCTTGACATCAACAACTGGACCAAGAATTATGAAGTTCATACTTCACAATATCATTAGTCATTTTGAGGTTCCTTCAAAAATAATATCAGATAATGAGCCACCTTTCAAGAACAAAAATGTGCATGCTTTGATGAAAAATACCATATTCAACATAGCTTTTCAACACCCTATTATCCGCAAGCAAATGGACAAGAAGAAGCCTCAAACAAAAAAATAGTCTCCATCTTAAGGAAGATGGTGAAATATAATCACAAGGACTATTATCTGCAGTTGCCTCTTGCATTATGGGTATATAGGACTAGTGACGGGGCACCGATGAACACCCTTCTGCACAAACCCTGCCTTTTCATTAAAAACAGTTAAAAATATACATGCAAAAAAATCACAGCCCGCAGGCTTACAATCACCGGCCCTCGGCTCGGTTCTCCGCTTCCTCACTCCTAGACTCTAAGGGTATTCTCCGGTCCACCGTCCCAATTAAAACAATAAAATGGGTTTTTATAGAGGCCCCGACCCTCTCACGCAATTAATGCCTCCACCTACCAACCTTCCCGCTTGAATTTCCCTCCTTGTCGAAGCTTCAAAATTCTCGATCATAAATGGGCCACCGCCCGATCTGCACTGCTACTCGCATTCATGGTCTTCCTCGACCTGCAGCCATCGCCGTACCCTGTACTGTCGTCTCCTCCATACCGGCCATGCCATGTTACAGTTGTTTTGTCAAAAAGACTTTCAAATGGTGGTTCTCTTCCTTTAATGCATGCGGCTGTTCTCAACAACCCGAATACGTGCTCTCCACTTTTTAATTTAAACACGTAGCTAACCACGTGTTTAAATTCAGCTTGCCCTCTCCTTAATGCACAATCTTCAAGGCACGTGCCCTTTACAACTTCGAGGATACACGTGGTAGTCCACGTGTCCATTTTGAACAGTCCTCAAAAACACCGTTCCCGCCATCTTTTTCTCTTCCTCCTGCGTCATTTTATCTCTCCGTCGTGATATCGCGACATGTCGTGATATCACGACGTTTTTGGCTCCTTGTGCTTGCTTCTCATTTTGGTCATGATATCACGACATGTCATGATATCGTGACTATTTTGCCTCCTGCCCCTCCGCTGAGAAACTCATCACGATATCGCGACATCGCGATATCACGACGTTTCTGGCTCTCTACACTTGCTTCTCATTTTGGTCGTGATATCACGACATGTCGCGATATTGCAACCATTTTTCCTCCGCACCCGCTTGTCCAATTTATGTCATGATATCGTGACGTCGCGATATCGCGATGTCACGATATCACGACTGTTTTCTCGTTCTCTCCTCTGCTCTGCAACCTGTCATGATTTCGCGACATGTTGCAAAATCATGAGTCGCGATTTCGTGACATGTCGCGAAATCGCGCCCCCTTCTACGCCTTCGTCCCTCTTCGACAAACTGTCATGATTTTGCGACACATCGTGAAATCGCGGCCCCTTCTGCTGCACTTCCTCCTTGCCAATTTCTGTCACGATTTCGTGACATGTCACGAAATCGCGACGGTTTTCTGACTTGGCCATTTTTTCTTCCTTCTTGCTTCCTGCTTCTTCTTCTCCCGACTCTTCAGCACGATTTTTCTCGAACTTTGCTGCTTCTGCTGCTGGTGCTGCCGGATGCTCCTGCATCAGACACCCGGGGTAAGTGAAGAAGTGATCTTCACTTCTGCTGGGTCCGGTTGCTGCCTCCCGCAACACTTTCGGACTCATCTCTGTCTCTGCAACTTGTTCAACTTCTGCGTCTTGGCAAGAAAATTTTTTGCCCTCTACCAGACAAATTCTGGCATTACTGCACATCTTCTCATCCTCTGCAGACTATTCTAACCCCGGCTCCTGGTCCATACAACCTCTGTCTTCTTCTCGACTAATTTTCTCATTGCTGCAAACTTCTGCTGTAGCCTACGGTATTTCCTCTTCTTGCATAGAAAAATCTATGCTTTCTTTCGGGTAGGTCCCGGTACTGCTATACTCCTCTACAGCCTCCTTCATCTTTTCTTCTTTTTTTCTCTGTCTCTCTTCCCACCTTTTTTGCCGTTCTTCTTTCTCCCGTAACTTCATTGCAAGCCACTCCTTTTGCAATGATTTTAATTGCCGCTTCAAGGCTAAATACTCTTCTTCTGAAACCACATCCTCCTGGTTATCCCGTCTTCTTCGGGAATGCATTCTTTTTGCTTGCTTTTCTCACAACTTAACTGATCCCGGTGTAGCTGCCTCACGTCCGACGGTCTGCTAACACGCTCGGGAATCCTCAACTCTCCTTCTCTCTCAACTCTCCCGTAGGTCCTGGTGCAAACTGCCTCACGGTCGGCGGTCTGTTTACGCACTCAGGAACTCCCGCTCTGATACCACTGACGGGGCACGAAAAACACCCTTTTGCACAAACCCTGCATTTTCATTAAAAAAACTTAAAAATATACATGCAGAAAAAAAATCACAGCCCGCAGGCTTACAATCACCGGCCCTCGACTCGGTTCTCTGCTTCCTCACTCCTAGACTCTAAGGGTATTCTTCGGTCCACCGTCCCGATTAAAAAAATAAAATGGGTTTTTATAGAGGCCCCGACCCTCTCATGCAATTAATGCCTCCACCTACCAACCTTCCCGCTTGAATTTCCCTCCTTGTCGAAGCTTCAAAATTCTCGATCATAAATGGGCCACCGCCCGATCTGCACTGCTGCTCGCATTCATGGTCTTCCTCGACCTGCAGCCGTCACCGTACCCTGTACTGCCGTCTCCTCCATACCGGCCATGCCCTGTTACAGTTGTTTTGTCGAAAAGACTTTCAAATGGTGGTTCTCTTCCTTTAATGCACGCGGCTGTTCTCAACAACCCGAATACGTGCTCTCCACTTTTTAATTTAAACACGTAGCTAACCACGTGTTTAAATTTGTCTTGCCCTCTCCTTAATGTGCAATATTTAAGGCACGTGCCCTTTACAACTTTGAGGATACACATGGCAGTCCACGTGTCAATTTCGAACAGTCCTTGAAAACACCGTTCCCGCCATCTTTTTCTCTTCCTCCCGTGCCATTTTCTCTCTCCGTCGCGATATCGCGACATGTCGCGATATCACGATGTTTCTGGCTCCTTGTGCTTGCTTCTCATTTTGGTCGCGATATCGTGACATGTCACGATATCGCGACCATTTTGCCTCCTGCCCCTCCGCTGAGAAACTCGTCACGATATCGCGATGTCGCAATATCGCGACGTTTCTGGCTCTCTGCACTTGCTTCTCATTTTGGTCGCGATATCACGACATGTCACGATATCGTGACCATTTTTCCTCCGCACCCACTTGTCCAATTTACGTCGCGATATCGTGACGGCGACGTCGCGATATCGTGACGGCGACGTCGCGATATCGCGACGTCGCGATATCACGACCGTTTTCTCGTTCTCTCCTCTGCTCTGCAACCTGTCGCGATTTCGCGACATGTCATGAAATTGCGCCCCCTTCTGTGCCTTCATCCCTCTCTGGCAAACTGTCACGATTTCGTGACATGTCGCGAAATCGTGGGTCACGATTTCGTGACACGTCGCGAAATCGCGGCCCCTTCTGCTGCACTTTCTCCTTGCCAATTTTTGTCACGATTTTGCGACATGTCGTGAAATCGCGACGGTTTTCTGACTTGGCCATTTTTTCTTCCTTCTTGCTTCCTGCTTCTTCTTCTCCCGACTCTTCAGCACGATTTTTCTCGAACTTTGCTGCTTCTGCTGCTGGTGCTGCCGGATGCTCCTGCATCAACTAGCATGCTGATGCCCACTAGGGCAACACCATTTTCACTTGTATATGGCATTGAGGCCATCATGACCCTAGAGTTGGAAATTCCAACCCTACGCATAGCATTAAAGGAGTTCATAGATGATGACACCGTGCGACAAGCCCACCTTGATCAATTAACACTTCTTGATGAACATTGAGTCAATGCCTTGGAGCATATCTGTATTTATCAGGATCATTTTGCACGATCTTATATTAGTAAAATCCATTTAAGAGAATTCAAAGTTGGGGATCTTGTGCTCAAATAAAACCAATAAAACTTGAATCTGCCATCACACCTACGAGAAAAATTTGCAATAAACTGGATAGGCCCCTACATGGTTTTAGAAAGGGTTGGACCTAGAGCATATCACCTCACATCATTGGATGGTGTTGAAGAGCCTAAGCCTCTCAATATCATCCATTTAAAGGAATTCTATACATAAAATACAAAAACATTCAAATATACATAAAATACAAAAATATTCAAATATGCATAAAATACAAAAACATTCAAATATACATAAAATACAAAAACATTCAAATATGTCAAAGATTACAAACAAATCATAAAAATATAAAATATTTAAAAACAAGAATACTCCAAGGTTATCTTCACATTGTTTGGTCAAATTCAATAAAAATGCTCCAAGGGTATCTCCATGTCGCTTGGTCACCTCAATCAAAAATGCTCCAAGGGTACCTTCATGCCACTTGGTCAAATTCAATCAAAATTATCCAAGGGTGTCTCCATGTCGCTTGGTCACCTCAATCAAAAATGCTCCAAGGGTATCTCCATGCTGCTTGGTCACCTCAATATAAAATGCTCCAAGGGTACCTTCACGTCGCTTGGTCAAATTCACTCAAAATGCTCCAAGGGTATCTCCATGCCACTTGGTCAGCTCAATAAAAAATGCTCCAAGGGTACCTTCATGCTACTTGGTCACCTCAATCAAAAATTTCCCAAGAGTACCTTCATGCCACTTGGTCAAATTCAATCAAAATGCTCCAAGGGTACCTTCATGCCGCTTGGTCAAATTCAATAAAAAATGCTCCAAGGGTATCCTCATGTTGTTTTTTCAACCTATAAAAACCCAAAGGCACAATAAGCCCTTTGGTCAAGAAATAATTAAAAGCACAAAAACAATACAAAATAATCAAAATATAAAAAACAATGCAAAAACAAAAATATAAAAACATTTGCATATTACATTTGCATTCGCATAGTTGCATTACATTTAACATTCATATCCATTGCACTTGCATATGCTATGATCACAATCTCGTAAACGATGCCATAGTTTGTATCTCAACCACAAATACTCAAGTCCATATTCATCCATTCATCCATGTGTGTAACTATGTTTTTCAACACAACCACTTATTGTTGCTATAAGGAATATGCCAAGGTTTTTTTATCACTCAACCATATCTAGTGGTCTTATCAGATTTTGTGGAAAGCCATCTTGGTTAGTAGAGGGTAATGTCTAGTCATGATAATTCCTTAGATATTCAAGATCCCATCACTAAATGACACATTAAAATCCTAGTTGGAACAAAGAAAAGATGAAAGTTGCAGAAGTGGCATAGGTTACCTTAAGCGAAAAGGGTCTTCCTTGCTTATCCCCCTATGCAATCGGTTCAAAGGTGCTGAGAATTGGCAAAAGGACAACTTTTGCCCTACCCAATTGAATATTTTGCTTTTACCAAAATAAGCGAAAATCCCAGAATCAAGCAAAATTCAAAAGCAAAACAAACAAGTGATTATCATCACTACATGAATCCTTTGCTCAAGATAAACACAAAATTTCAAAAATTGATAAAAAATAAAGAGTGATTTTCATCACTAAGCACGGGCAAGTATCCCAAATAAAATGAAGAAAAGAACGAATGGAACTTGAATCCCTGGAATTCTCAGCATTGTACAAATCGCAAGGTGGTCCCCATTACAAGTTTGGTGTATAGCCAGCTTGGAAATGGTGATATCCTTATGCATGATGATATGTCTATCACAATAGCATCCTGCTTTTATGTAGACCAATGTTTGCATGTGGATAAGCTAGATTTAGGTGACCTAATACTGCCTAGTGGTATAGTCCAACTAAGTCCAACACATGATTAGATGAACATCGAAGGGTCCTCGATCTTAGCAATGGGCTGAAAGAATCCTGCTTGACATCAGAGGAAATGCTTGAGATATATCTAAATATATTCATTTGCACACATAGGGATAATGAGTATCTAGGTCCATGTCAAAATCCTTGCTTTTCAAAAGTCTCGTATGGCCACTACATAGTTGTTCATAGGGTAACTAGGGTGCTTGAGTCTCAGGAAAAACCTCAAGACATCCTACATAACAACAACTCATATCATAGGATAGATACCATATAGATGCCAAAAATGATATTTACATGGCCATTGACTATTTTAAATAGTTTAAATTACATAATATTATCAAGAAAATACATACATGCCATTACATCTCACATATGGATGCGTAAATAATTAATTCTTGTTATAAGAGTGATTATACATTCATGACTAATATAATTAATTCTTGTTATAAGAGTGATTATACATTCATGACTAATATACTTTCTGTGGTGTTGCCCATTAGATTTTTGAACTCATATCATATGCATACCTTATGTTTTAAGTGATTAAAACATACAGGTTCATTCAAATTAGATAAAAAACCATTTAGATAATGCATTAACACACATTGCATTTACCATATCATAACATGAGTTAGATGCATATAATTAAAACAAAATTAAACATGTATCTAACAATATCATTGCATCCATAAACACATAGATCATAAATCATCCATCGACACCTAAAATCAAATCATTGCATTCACATAAATTACATCATAAATCAATCATCAAACCATATAGGTAATGTCTATAAGAACCACATCATATAGCCATAATAAAAGCACATAAATCCATATAGGCATTCATATAAGCATATATCATAAATCCATCATTGAACCAACTCATGATACATCACATCATATCACAGTAATCAAATCATATAAGCATCTACATAAACATCTACATAAGCATCCATCTCAATATCCAAATCATCATAAATATCACCTATCATCTAACACATATATCAACTCATCATAATGACATCATCACAACACAAGTAAAACAAAAACATAAGCAATAGATGACACACATAATGAATCATAATGTAAAATATCATAGATATGTGTGTCTCAAAAGGTGTCTCAAAATGTGTATCTCAAGTGCACATATGAACAAAAATTCCCATGGGTCACAATCATATAGGTTAGCTAACCTCAAAAATGAAACCAAGTGCAACATCAATCAAAGACTGGGTCTGCACCCACTGTAGCACCACCCTCTATGGTTGGGTCTTGAGTGGAATGATGTGAGATTTTTGGTCTCTCTATACGATTCTAAGCCCTCTAGATAGGCTAGATGGAATACTGCCCCGAGGTAGAGCGCCTGCTAACCTGTGACCCACCTGCATCTCCCCTCTCCCTTGAAATGGCTCCTAGCCTCCTGATTTGCCTCACGAGAGCGGCGATGCAGGCTGCATCCTAAAAAATTTATGCATTGCTCTCATCCAGAAAAACTTGTAGGTGCCTAATCTCTACCCATGGATCTGACCCTAGTGGATCTTATGGTATAGGAGGATCAACAAAAATCTACATCTGAGCAACTCCTCCCTTGATAGCACCCTACAATGCATGTATCTGGGTCATGAGCTATGCTATAGTAGCATCTCATTGGGCTATAATGGCATCGTACTACTGTACCTAGATATTGGTAGATTGGATATCGATATCTACATCATGCAGTTGTGCCCTAATAGGAGAATATCTCTCCTCAAGATCCAACTCCTCCTCCTACTCAGGAGCCTCCTACTCCTCTGATGCCACTTGCTCTATCGGTTGGACCCATATCTCAATCTTGGATTGGAATTTATGTCCTACTGGATCTGCATATCCATATCCACCATCATCCTCATGACCCATACTTCCATCACCATGCCACATAAAGTCATCCCACCACTAGGAAAATGCATCTATGACTCCCCTAATGACTCCTAGGTCAACTACTGGGGCATCTTCCTCATCAGCCAACTTTTTAATCTATGGTGGAGGGAGGTCTCTCTTTGCTCCAATGCGCCTATACACAAATGGGATAAGAGACACATCTTGCTATAGCCTGTACTGATGAAGAACTCAAGAGTAGAAGAAATACTCCTTGATGTCAGCCTTGTTGCCAATAAGCTACTGCTCATGTCATGTCCAAGCAGTAAAACTGGGTGGATCATCCCAAGATAGGCACTCATGGTAGGGGTACCATATGATGTCTCCGATATGTAACCCAATGAAAGTAGAAATATAATAGGTAACCTCCCCTACAAAAGGATGGCTCTTGCGATCCTCACGCTCTCGAGCCCACATAGCACCATAGCACTACATATGATCATTTATATCTGTAATATCAGTAGGGAGCCCTATGGGATGATCTACATGAATGTGCTCCCATCCCTATATCTACAAAAGCAAGTTGTAGGTAATGCCAACATGACCCCACTAGTGGATATGATACAACTCATTGTAGCACTATGCTAGAAAATACCTCCCCCAAGAATAAATGATGGGATTCACACTATCTAGAAAATCCTAAACCATGGCAAGGAGGTTCCATGAGAACCTCAAGCCTAAACAGTCTAGGATGAGGATGTTGTTGATAACCATCAACAACACTGCATGTCTCTTAGATAAGACCCTCACCTGATACCATCACAAAATGAACACACCACTAGATTTGGTATCCTTGAAGGTAGTAGCAACACGCCCTTCGAACACCTGAGCAAAGACTACATCTCGATCATTAGTAGCTAAAGAAATTATGGGGACTCCATCAAAGGGAATCCGAAAGATCCTATATATGTCCTCCGATGTGATAGTCATCTCATTGATAGGAAGGTGGAAGGCATTCGTTCGAGGATCCCATTAGTGAATCAAGGCTATGAGGTAGGCCTGATCCAACATAATCTATGGTAGCTTAATCGCATACTTCAGTCCGTGGGCCGTAAACCAGGCCCAATCCATGTCATCCATAAGTGGCAGGTGGTCATTCAAGAGATTTGAATCCTAAGCTCGAGTAGTAATAATCTAAGAATAAAATCAAGGCATAACTACAATGCATCTATGACATAAAAAACAATAAAACATAAAAAAGTGGTGCAAATAATGATAGACTATCCTAATTCTAAGTGAAAAAAAGAATAAATGCACCTAATCATACAACAAAAATCAAAGATAGTAATTCAAATTTCAAGAAAATCAATTAAACTTCTTAGCAATCAATCAAGGATATTCAAAAGTTCCTAAGGGTTCTTGGTCGCTTTCACCTACAATAGCCAGAAATTGGTCGCTAAGGCTAGCAACGGCCAAGACCCAACGGTCAATTTTTTTGACCGTTGGATTTTGAACCTGGCCACTACTATCAACAATGGCCAAGCTGCAGGTTGAAATGGCTGCTCTGAGTGGTAGAAACTGACAAGCAACACATGAAACTTGTGTTCCTAGGCTGAAAATACCAAAAAAAATTGAAAAATGAAAAATGGGGACAAGCCCACATAAACAAAGCCTAAATTAAATCTAGCTATATGTTTGGTGCGTTGCCGGTGGGTTTAGTGAGATTCATTTACTGGTTACTTAGTGAGGTTCAATTTTATCAGAAATAACAAACATGGTTAAGGTTTGAGAATAATACCCAAGAAGCTCTGGCTCTTCCGCTTGTCGATGTCTCGCCCTGTGCATAGCCATACTTCTCGATGCAAACACATCCAAAATCATAACTGTCATTGGTATCGTCAGAGCTCTGGAAAGAAAATCACTAGCTAGAAAATAAAAATTCAAAACCCTAGAGAACTTTTTATACTTCTCAAATTATGCCTCGGTCGTTGCTGATGTGAATGACCCAAACTTATTGGTCGCTCATGGCAAGAGCGACCATAAGTAGGCAATTAGGGGTTGTTGGATCGGATAGCGGCCAACTGCACAAGAAAAATCAGAGAAATTTATTTCATAAGGAAAAGAAAAAAAGACAAATAAACATATTGTGGTGGTTCATAATCATCATAATGATCAAAATAACAAAAAAATCACATAAAAACTAGATCTCAAGTAAGCCTCGTATCCAGTTACTCAGTCTAACAACTCGACGGTTGCAGCGATTCATACTCCATGCAATTCGGTGAGATGGGTAAGTTACCATAGGGCTACTTGGGGTAAATTAATAATTTTGGAATCATGAGGTGCCACCTCAATCCTGAAGAAGACAAATATGGTCGAACTACTCCATAGGTGCAATGGGATCATCCTAATTGCCTTATGACATTAAAAACATCGAGCTAAGTTATTCAATGCAAAGCCTAAATAAAGTCACTCATCCTAATTCCCTAATAAGGATAATTATGGCCAGACCACTCCCTAAGATAGGGATGAATGACCATCATGAACAGTTGGAATCACATTTGGATGGGGTTTTGCCCACTAAAATAAACAAACACTAGAAAGAAACCAAACCAGTCATATTGGTCAAGCGACTTGTCGCTTCATTCATTGCCCTTTCCTCACTAATTTGTTGTGTGAGGGGGTAGTTCAAATATTCAAATAATCATAATCAAATTCAACCAAAAATCACTCAATCATATCAAAATAACATTCGTCCTATGAATCATTGCATATAACTATTACAAAATTTCCCCCTACTTGCTGGGTTCATAAGCAAGATATGACATCTTCAGTTTGTAGCTCTCCTCTGATCGAATTTAATTGTAGTGACATAAGCTACATGATTGTGTTTGAGGAATGAGTGTAAGTGAATATGTGCACGCCTTGTGCTAAGTTAAGTCTTCCATCATGTTGAAGAAACGATTCAAGGATGTGTGTCATCTTGCATGATTAGGCCATCTAGCATTGATCAGATCAATGATCATCATACACCCTACAAACATAGTATTCTACGTTTTTGCTCTACATTGTATTTTTTCCACACATCACATCCTAAAAATGGGTATTTTTAGACACCTAAAACATGTCATGTTTAGGAGAACTACACATATGGACACACTCATAGATCATGTGACTAAACCTTGGGACCTTACAAGTGCTAAAAGTGATTTTCACCACTCATATGGGGTAGTCTTAGCCCATCCAAGCCCGACCACTATGAACCAAAGTGGCTGGATTCTAGTCATTGAAGCTCAGAGTGGCCAACTTTAGTTGCTATAGATGGCAACGACTAGACCCTAATAAACAATTTTCCACCAATCTGGCCTAATCTTGGGTGGAAGTGGTAGTTTGCATGCAATAATGCCGATCGGGGACAACTTTGCATTCCTCCTCACAACCAACCTACATGAAATACTCGTCTGGATTTAGACATCAATTAACTGGCCCTCAAGAGTAGGCAAAGACTCAAAATCTCATGCTAACAAATAGTTTGTATGCATAATTTAGTATTAGGGTTTTATACCTAAACCTAAGACCTCAACACAATATAAGGAGTGAACCTAAAAACACTAGGGGATTTTTTTTATCAATTTTACAAGACTTTATGCAGAGATACGACTAAGGAGAGATTTTGAGACTTAGAGAGCTTTTATTATAGTGAAGTCGTGCTAAATTGGATAGCAGATCAGAGCACCTTTCGATAAGCAATGAAGTGCTAGCCAATCGGGATGTTATAATCGATAGGATATTCAATATATCAGACAAATACGCCAATCATTTCAATATCGGTAACAAGCCTAGATCCATAGCCTTGGAGTAATATGGGTCGACTTTCATATTAGCGGTCACTATCTCGAACAGTGTCCCACAAGACTAGACTAGGGTTCTTAGCACTAGTTTCTTTTATCTATCTTGTCATGTATTTTCAAGTTATTAGCATAGATCTAATTACTACATTTCATAGCATTATTTTCTATTGTCATTGAACATATTTCTATTTATTATTAATATTACTGCTAACAACCTCATTCGGGGAGGCAATATTAGACGGATGAGTGTTTGTTATTGTTTTCATGTTTATAGGATTACAGTTTTACTGAATAGGTTATCAACATACAAAATCAAAAGGATCCCTCTAGGAACCATACCTAGAGAAGGAGGTATCTGTAAGCCCTCATACAGTTTTGTGTGCATCAACGGGAAGCTTGTGAGAGTGCATCACCCCTTGCAAGGGGATATCATACATATGATGCCCTATCTTGTAAAATTTGTATCAAATTAAGGGAATCCCTTAGAGGGATCTATATGTAACCAAACTTGAGAAAAAGTAATAAAAATCATTATTTATTCATCTCTTTATATTTCGGTCATATCTACTTTTGCATCTTTCATTTAATGCATGATTAAGTATTGAATATATCAAATAATATTCACATATAGAGTAAGTGGACGGTGCGCCGCTTCCCCGGGGTCGCTACAAAATTAAAATTAATCAATAAAATTATTAGAATGCCATAAATGTAAATTACATAGAATTTAAAAAACTAAATATAAAATTAAATATAATATCGAAATGATCAAACCACGTAAAGAGACACCAATATTATTTGAAAACAGTGTGAAGGGAAAAACCATAGCAAAAAATTGTATCTTCACTTTATATTTTTTTAACTAAAATATACAAGTATTTTCCTCATAGATGGCTCATTTTCTCAACACAAGAATTCCTATGGAAGAATGAAAAAAAATTAACAACTTCTTGCAACTCATCACAACTAATCAAAAGCAAGGATATAAGCCCAAATATATATTTTGGGGTATCCTCCTATTAGAAAATAGCCATGGAGAAAAAACTCCACAACATGGAGTGTATGAGATAAGTGTCTCATGAAACTCCACCTCTATGCCACCACTCAATGTTGAGGCCACATGTCTTCATCCAAACCTTTGTGTGTGCCACCACACTCAAGTCTCATGCCATGTCACGTTTGACCTTGACTTAACTAAAGTTAGAATAAAATAAATATAGGTATATATTTATTTTATTCATATACCTTAATATATATTAGTCTAACCTAGGTATATTAAATATAAATTAAATACCTATCTATTTAATTTATATTAAATCCTAGATACCTAATTTTATTATTCACCTTTATACTTAGGTGAATTTATAATATAATCTCAAAATTAGATTATTTGTTCCAACACTCCCCTTAATATAATTTTGGGGTTATAATACAATTTTACAAGAGGTGAGGTTCCAAAGAATCAATTTACAAAGGAGCATACATTTTGGCAAATACTTCTTCAACAATAGCATAGTAGAGACTCCTAGTTGTGTGGCAATAGGAAAGGCACCATCCATCAACATGGATCTACAAGAGAAAAACATGACACAAAGTCAGTAATCATATATAAAAAATATGACATGTAAATAAATTTTCCATCAACATGGAAAACATAACATTCATCAACATGGATAAACAAGTGGCATACATATTCCATCAACATGGAAAAATAATATCATCAATAATAAGTGGCATATATATTCCATTAACATGGAAAAATAGCATCCATCAACATGGATAGGTAATTGGCGTACATATTGTAAAGCGAAAAAGATCAACACCAATATAAATATTATGAAAAAAATTAAATAATAATTATATGTGTATCAAATGAATAAAATTATATATTAATCAAATAAGGAAGCCTTGATCTCCACTTTTTACATAGATGTGCCCCAAATCAAGGGTTAGAGAACAATATTCACTTTGATACAATGATTTACAATAGGAGGGGTAAAACCCTTAATTAAAGAATGGTGATGTATTTAGATATTCTTCGCTCCAAACAAGGGTAAGTGGGCTTGTGTATCCCTATGGGGCCACTCAAGCTATAACAACCATAAATGAAAGTATCTCTTGCACCTACATACAAATCACAACACAAAAATTGAATTAGTAGTATATGTGAGGACTCCATTGTGTGAGGCCCTTTTCAAAAAAAGTAGATCTACTAAACCCTAAGTGCAGTATTGATGAAATGTAAACTAAATACAGGAAATGTAAGTCAAAAAGTAAATAACAACCTTATCAATACCTTTATACCTTGATCTATGCTTTTGTTGGTTAGATCTAATGTCCTGAAGTATCTGAGGGCTAGCTGGATGCCCTATGGTGTCATTCAAATTCTCTATAGTGTTC
This sequence comes from Wollemia nobilis, assembly GCA_028583015.1. Lineage (NCBI taxonomy): Eukaryota > Viridiplantae > Streptophyta > Pinopsida > Araucariales > Araucariaceae > Wollemia > Wollemia nobilis. The sequence continues at coordinate 2,408,251 of JAQPPZ010001274.1, read as the reverse complement.
AAGGATGGTTATGGGCACCCTAAAGAATTTTATGAATGCTCTAAAGTTTTTGTGGGTTTTGGGAGATGATCTACAAAATACATATCTAGTTTGTAGATGTCACGGATGTCAAACAATAGATATGGTGGCAAGGAGAGTTCATTTGAATCAAGAAGAGAATGTGGTAATAAATGCTAGGGCTCACAAGATTATGTATAATTGACCTCTCTTATTATCTATTCACAAAAGTGAATATCATTTTTTATTGCCCCTTGATCATGTTAGGGTTTCAATAACACCAAAAAATGATCAAGATTAAAACATGATGAAGTGTTGTGATTACAATTTGATAAGTGCCATGGATCATGTTAAATGAGTGGTCAAGATTAAGACGTGATGGGCAACTAGGATTTATTCATATATAAATATATAAATATATATATATATATATATATATATATATATATATATATATATATATATATATATATATAAAATGAGGAATGACTATGGCTTTATGATGAGTGGATGACAAGTGGCTAGGATTTGGTGTCTACAAATGTCCCTTTTTGTATCGCATTGTGTGAAACACAATGCAATGCAAAAATAAGAGAAAATTAGTTTGATGGAATTTATTCTTTTCTCGATATGTAAAAATATGCTAGAAACAAAAATTGTGGTTGTAGCTTACCCCCTCAATTGGAGAATGAGTGAAGAATGAATATCATGAGCCAATTGATAAAAATGTGGATGATGTGAATGATGAAATGAATGTGAATGGTACATTGATTGATTCTATTTTTGTCACAATAGAAAAAATAATTTTTGATTGGGTGGTGTAATGAATGTGTATTATATATCCCAATGTAGGAAATCAACGTTAAATTTGGCTACCCCAAGTTTGGGATGATTCTGTGTTATTGGAAAGTATACCTTTTGGCATCATTGAAATGCAAAATAATGAGTATGCAAAATAAAAAAATTTAAGGAATCAATCATCCTAGGGGTCTATTATCCCTAGTGACTATCTCTAATTCCTAAATGTAAAAATAAATGATGTAGTAAAAGTTATCTATGTTTGAAACCCCATGGAGAGGGCGTCAATGACATCGTTGGAAAAATTTGTTTGAGCGCAGTCACACTTAAAATTAAGGGACCAAAATAATTTTATTTTAAAATAATAGGATTTGTGATGATGATATGAGCAAGCATCCTTATGGTGATCTATCCATCCTATCGAAGTGCATGGATAACCAATCATTGCAATCACCACAGGGATAGAGTAAACCATTAGCTATGAGGTGCACTTGATAATGTGAGTGAAATTAAAGATGTTGAATGCATTAATGAGTGAATTTGAAGATATGTGAATTTGAATGAATATGGAAATGCATTTATGGGTAAATTTGATGATTTTGTGGAATTTGGAATGTTTTGGGATATTTTGAATCAACTTGAAGCATTTTTGCAACTTTTGATTGCAAACAATAATAAAACACCCAAATCAATCCATGTTATCACACAAATGTGATGTAATAATGTGATGAATTCTTGGAATAGTGGATTTGGTAGTTTTGTAAAATTTTAGATCATTTTGGGATATTTTGAAGCATTTTTGGGTGTTTTTAACACTTTTGATCGCAATCAACAAGTAAACACCCAAATCAATCCATTTTATCATAAAATATTATGTGATAATGTGATGAATGAATGGATATATTTTATGGTTATTTTATAGGGTCTTGATATGTTTTGAGGCCCTTTGAGTCTATTTTGCAGCATTTTAGATCTAAACGCCAACATGCATTCACAAATGTATCACAAAGAGGAATGAGATGAGCTGAATTTTTGGTGATGTTTGGTAGAAGGTGAAGATTAGTGGTGGAGGTATCAAGTTCCTAGAGATGTATTTTGAGGGGTAATTGAAGGCATTACCAATATTAGTTATATTCCTATTGGCTAATGTGTTGGTGCCTAACAACACCAGATATCAATTCCATTGGAACATGATTTGGTTGGTTTTCAATATGATCGATGAGCCTCGATTATATGCTTGGGCACTTGCTTTGCTAGCTCAGGTATACATGGAGCTATATGGGGTGAAGAGGCATGGGTAGAAGGGTTTGGATAGCAGTGTTCTACTTCATATCTGGGGCTAGGAGCACTTCAGTGTAGCTCATCTTATGCGCTTGCCATTTGAGTGGGATGGGGATCAGCCCTACGTATTTAGATGGTGGGTAGTTGAGGAGATACAACCAAGTCATCCTAGTCATAGTGACCAAGAGTGTAGAGATATATGGGTAGGGTTGACACCTATGTAGGTGTACTAGTGATCATCACGAGATGCTAGGTGGTATAATAATAGAAAGCAATGATGGGTCAAGAAGTCTAGATGGATGGTTGGTCGAAATGGTAGTGAGGTGGAGTTGATCCAATTCTCATGAGTGTCGTGGTAGTTTGAGATACGATAGGGCATTGAGTTTATGAGTCAAGCCTATCTTGTATGGAGAAGTGGCATGTGGAGTATGAGTATGATGAGGAGATATATCTCTTGGATGTGTATGATGTTAGGGCCACCATCGACTATGATTCATGGTTTACTTCATAGCCTCCATGGGTACCAAGTTAGGTGGTTGATGAGGGTAGTGGAGATGATAAATAGGTGGTAGCAGAGGCAAAGGAGACTCCTTAATTTCATAGATGTCATTAGTTTGACAATGGAAGGAGGAATGTGAGGGTTGCATTAGAGAAACCTCCAAATATTAGAGGTGATGGTGATGGTGGGTATGGGATGGAGGAGGTTTTAGAGAGACATCTTACTAAAAGTAAGGAAGAGTGGGCTGATCTACAAGCTAAGCAATACCAACTCTAATAGATGGTTACAAATTAATATGCGATGATAGTAGTGTGTGATGCCAAGAATGCTTGATTGTGGCTAGAGATGGAGGTACAAATGGTGGTAGGTGAAGGTGAGGGTTGGCCACATGGGTTATCATAATCCTAATAGTTTAGATATTGAATAATATTATTGTGATATGCTAAACCACATAATCACCAATGTTAGGACTAGCAAGGTGGATTGCAACTTGTGAGGATGATGATGTAGATGGATTGGATGTGGAGATGTGGGGCTTAAAAGAGGCTCGTGGCTCAAATAAGAAGAGATATGTATGTTGGAATGACATATCATAGTTTGTTAAATCAATTTGTGAGACATAAAATTGTGGAGATGAAGATGGATTTGGTTGAGGAATTTGATGGATGGCTGGTGATTCTAGTGTGAATGAAATGATGATAGGTGTTTGTGGAATGGGTGATGACAAATGGGTGCTAATGGGGGAGGTATATGATGTAGAATATGTAGAGGAATGTCCCCTTGGTATGGATGTGGAAGGTGTTGATTGGGTCTAACCACATGTACATGTTACCGACTATGATGAAAGTTGAGGTGTAGAAGTGGAAGCTTGATGTGGATTAGTGATGGGGAGTTACTCTAGGATGGGTTCTTTGGATGAAGTATTGTGGTGTGAAGTGGATGATAAGATTTATGGAGTTTATAACAAGTGAATGGAAGTGTGGAATCATATGTATTGGATATAAAGTTATATGCAGAAAAAATCTCCTCCTTTCTTGCCCATAAAATACAAATTTCTGAAATTTTTTGCATTAAAAATATTCCATTTACAACAGCAGAATTTCTGGTTTTTTCCTAAAACCAGTTCAAATAGAAAAAAAAATAATCCTAAAATAGGCCCAACTTACTCAATCTGCAACTCTATTTTCAAAAAAATTCCAACCCGTTTTTCCCTCCAATGGCGAATTTAACAATTTCTGAAAACTTTCCATTTTCCCCTTTGTGGCTCTTCGTTTCATTTCTTTTCATTTGTCTTTCTCCTGTTTTGTCTCTTTCGAATTCTTCAGTTTGTTCCATTTTACAATGTTTGGCCTTTTGGTTTCATTTGGGTTTCCAACGCATTCATTCCATCTTCTTCCCCTCTGAAAGCGTTATTTTTCTCCACGTTAGTAACACTTTATTCTTCGTATTCATTCACCATTTAATGAACACCTTTAATAAACTATAACCCTATCCCCTTTTTATTTAATTTGAAGCCTTCTTCCGTATAGTAGGGATGGATATTTTTATATGACATTATCATAGTCTCTCATCTTCAAAGGTGTCTAAACTATTATGATGCATTTGAATTTAATTAACCCGCATTCATATTATAACACACCTTCGACCAATATACATAGCCCATGAAACTTTTTGACTGAGCATCTAAAACATCTGACTGTCTGTCGTACGTTTATTAAAATTGCTAATTCGAACCTGGTTATACGCTTTCACATGATTTAACTGTCGATGATCCCTCCTGGATTCTCACTAATATGCACAGCGCACACCATCGGAGCTCCCGTGCCACCGCATTTTAGCTTTGTAACAGACCCCCATTTTATGAGCCACTGACGTCTCTGCGCTGCACTGCGTTTCCACTTTTGCTGTTATTGACAGGAAATTAAAAATAATTATCCACTTCTTATGTGTATCCATTGACCTTCTGTCGTTGGATGACCACTCTGTCGATGCTGCTAGTTCTGGGTATTTATGTTGTCAAGTCCTGCATTAACCTATGCTCATCTACGTCTATCATTTGCCACAGATGGGGCTCACATCTTCTGCTGGCATTTATCATACAAACTGTATATTTCCAATTTATTCCTATGTTGGAATTTTCTTCCACTTTAATGCCTATTCTCCCACTGTCCTTAACCCTAATGTCTGAAGCTGCCCACGATTTCTTCACATCTACTCCACTAGCAATCTCATGAGTTTCAGCCCATTACATATGTTATTCATTCTCACTATTTAGACTGTGCCAACTACTGTGGATGCCATCCCAAATCAAACATGTCATAAACTCCTACTGTCTTAGTCACATCTGAAATCGCTGCCTAATCAACCAGATCGTTTGATATGGTATTGCCCTCGTAAGTAAATTTCCATGGTGAGAGATTAAATTTGACGTTGATACACTGTTCACAGTTTTGATTTTGAGTGTCGAGTGTTTTACTCCTTTCAACCAAACTAATATTTATCATCGGCAATGATGCTTGCCTCTGTTTGTAAAACTGTCAGAACACCATAGCACCAAACGGTCCACCATTTGTATCTTGGATAACCTACCGTTCACAAACTGCTTCTCCAGTGATTTTCAACATGGTTTCAGGTATACAATGCTCGATTAGTATTTCACTTTTCATCTATTGCCCATGGTTTCACCCACCTAAGCAGGTTCACGGTATCATCAAATGGTTCTAGCGATCGTTCCTCTCACGACCGTCATAAACCTTCTATGTAGATTTGCTCGTTGTGGGGTGCCAAGAGGTCATCATTGTGGTTTGCTAACAAGACGAATGCTCTGCCCGTTATCACACTGTGCACACTCTATGTATTTTTCAGATTCGTGCCTTCCAAGTATGTTAGATGATAAATCCACGACAACATCCAATATCGTTAAGCTACCATGCCAAGCATAATCTACCGCCTGTCCAGATGGGGTCCAGGTAACTTCGGTGTCCAACTCACCTGCCCGCTTACCTGTGCACCAAAACATTATCGTTAGTACCTTCAACATAAATTAAAATGCAAATTAAAACAAGTTAGTACCTTCAACATAAATTAAAAACGCAAATTAAAACAAATGAATGTATATCAATTTAAACCTCCATACTTTGCTTTTATATATGTATGTATATAAAAGCAAAGCGCTTTATTAATATTTGTTTTTATTTTTTATTTTTATATTATTATTAATAATTTTTTTTTTAGTAATACTTCTTATACATATCCATCCCGAGGATTGAACTCCGGGTCACATCATCGATAATGCAAGTGACATTATTTTTGGTAGACCACACTCACGGGATAATCCCATAATAGATAAATAGGTAGGTACTAATGTGGAGTGGAATTCCAATCATGAAATATGTCATTAGATTTACAACATCACATTAATCGGCTAGAAAACAAGAAGGCTTGCCTCCCACATTAAACACATTAATTCTGGAAAGAAATCTAAAATGATTACCTTTATTATTAATATCTTCCATTAATTATATATATATATATATATATATTTCTTTATTTTTTTATTTCTTTTGTTTTTAATTTTTTTCATTCACATGTTTTTATTTTGTTTTATTGCTTTATTTTATTTTTGGCTTCATATATATATATATATATATATATATATATATATATATATATATGAATCTTTTATTTTATAAAAAATAAAGGAAAACATAAAAAAATTAATAATAAAACTGCTAACAACGAAAATGGTGATTTTTATCGTCAACAACAAACTGACGATAAAAATCTTGACAAGAATTTGATGATAAAAAAAACTATCAACAACAAATTGATGATAAAAATTATCGACAAGAAACTGACGATAAAAAATCGTCGACAAGAAATTGACAACAAAAAGTTGTCGACAATAAATTGATGACAAAAAGTCATCAACAAAAAATTAGCGAAAACTGCAAACCCAAAACAAACCAAAGCAACGCATCGGCCACTTGAAATGAAATAAAACACCCAAACTCAAAAATAAAACGGTGGGTCCCCATTTTTGGGGCTAGTTGTGGAGCAGCCACAACACTTCCCCACAAAATTAAAAAGGTATGAAAGGATTCATTCCCCCAAACTGCAGGCATATACTATGCATGACACTTGTAAGTTTATAAACTTACCGGATTGATAATTATGGAAGAGAGATGATTGTTTTCTAAACATAATATTTGCTCACTATTTTTGGTGTCATTGTCGGGGAGTGTCAAAATTGTAGTGTCATGATCCATAGGTCAATTAAAAAGCCCATTTAAAATTATCTATAGATATTCTACTTGAGAAGCACAAGTCCACCAAGGGCCTTTTTATAGGACCAAAATAGTTTTTGGTACAGTCAGAGCCAAATCCCATAGACAACAGTTTAAATTTACCGGCTTCTCAGGTAAATACAAGAATGAACCCAATGTACCATATTAAGTGTAGAAATAAGGAACAATTTGTGTTGTTGAATAAAATTAAAAATTAGGCAAGAAAGATTTCCATCATATTTTGAATGGTTTTGAGAAATCAAAGAAATGATACAATCCAAGTTTGATATAGTTAAAAATATCTAAGGGTGTGTTTTTACATAGAAACCATTTAAGAAATTAAGCCTCAAGAAGCCTAGTTTTAATCAAAAAAATTTATTACAAGTTTGAAACTTTGCAACATTTTGGTAAATTATTTTAATGATGACATCCGTAGCAAGAAAAATGGTAGAGAAAAATTTAAAAAGAACATCTTGTTATGGAGTATATTCTTCACTTGTGCTTAAGGTAACCTGGTGAATCATAAACTAGCACGTATTTTTAAATAATACTATGTCACATTTTCTCCAAATTGCCAACCCATAGATAGTCATTTGCCAGCTTGGATATTTTTCCAATAAGTTGAAAAAGTTTTGAGGCCATGAAGGAAAATACTCTTCTCATGCTACAATATATCAAACTAGTTGATAAAGAAAAGGATGATTTTAAGAGACTATTTTAGTTTTAGGCATGGGGGGAGACCCCACCTTCACTATTGCCACCAACAACACAATGAACGCTATCCATAGTTTTGACAAGAAAAAATAGTTAGAATTTTATTTTAATGCCTTTATATTTTTCTTTTATGTTTTGTAGGACAACATGAAGTGTGATGTAGACAAATAAAGAGTTGTCTATAAATATCTCGTGGAGTGAGATTTATACATGGAGTTTGTAACAACACTATACAAACCATCTTGGGCTCCATTTACAACTGCCTCACATTTGCAGGACCATATCAGACATCGACATAGGGGAGATTCATATCATACCAATAATTTTGATGAATGTTCACACATTTGTTAAAAAAAAAGGGAGGATATGCAGAAAAAAAATTGATGAGGCACCTTGGTGCCTTGATCCACAAGTAGGTGCCTTGGTCAAGGGCACCTTGATCCACAAGTAGGCACCTTAGTCAAGGGAACCTTGATCCACAAGTAGGAACCTTGGTCAAATATGCCTTGATCCACAAGTAGGTACCTTGGTCAAGAGCGCCTTGATCCACAAGTAGGCACCTTAGTAAAGGGCACCTTGATCCACAAGTAGACACCTTGATACCATACATCAAGGGTACCTTGGTCTAAAATAATACGCCTAGATGTCATACATTTTAGAGGTGCCTTGATCCTTT